>CM065643.1:5895186-6529376 GCA_033220585.1 Dipteronia sinensis
GGTCTGTGTTGAAGTACAGGTGGTCCCCTGAAGATCTGATGACGGTACGTGGATTGCTCCCGGTAGGGAACCGACCATGGCACGAGGTTGACGCGGTGAGCAAAATACAGTTATGGTTTCAATGTGTTTAATTAAAAATTCTTATTTTGACCATAACAATATCTTGAACACTTGGTACAGGTCCTTATTCCGTGCAACGTTGGTGGCCAGCATTGGCTCGTGGCCAGCGTTGACCTTACTGTCGGGAAGATCCACCTGCTAGACCCGTTCAGACAGGAAATCCCCCTACAGATCAGGAAAGAGCAGGTCGCTCCATTGCGGTGGTTTATACCCTCGATGTTGCATCAGGTGGGGTTTCACGATGCCAGACCAACGGGCGAGGCGAAGTATCAGAAGCGGAATAGGCCCTTTGGGGTAAGCATGGTGTCTACAACACATGTGCCCCAACAGACTATAGGGTATGACTGTACGAACATCATTTAAACTTTAAGTTTGTTTTATTCAACTTCTATTGTAACGGTTGTTCATGTGCTGAGTCGCAGGGGTAACTGTGGTGCTCATACCTTGAGATTGATGGAGTACGTACTGGCGAACAGGATGACGTTCGACTGGTCAGAAGAAGATATGTGCACCATACGGGAGAAGATGGCTGTGGAGATTTTTTGTAACTCCAAGCCACATTAGATGTTGTAGTTGTCGATGTACAAACAATTATAGTAATGAACTTTCAAATTATAAATTTTTTGTTTAAAATTTAAAGTGTTTTCATTTACAAGTACAACACACGCATTTCATATCATACAATAAAACAAGTAATAATTAACACCCCAACTCAATTAAACAATAAGTATGAACGGCTCGGTTCACTCCTCGGCAGATTCCTTGTGTGGGCACGTCTGTTTGTTATGTCCAACTTGATGACATACGCTACACTTACGACGGTATTCCTCGGGAACAATTCTGCTCGGACCTTCAATAATCAAGGGCGGATTAGAACACCTCCTGCTATTATGACCTGATTGTCCACATCTTCTACACGATTGGGTGGTTGTCCTCTCGGAAGACGATGCATGTCGACCCTCCATCGGGCGACCTGATTGTCTCTTGGTCTTTGGATTTAAAACCACCCGCTCAGCGATGTCGGACGGCACTACCCATGAAGAAGGATGGCCAACAGGCATAATAGGAACTGAGTATGCATCAATAAGTGTCTGTCTCTTGTAGTAGTCCGAACACAGCGATGTGAAATCCAAATTCCGCTCCCTGCAAAACCAATGAAAAAAGTGACAATCACGCTTGCTTAATATAGGGTATAATTTTATACTGTTAATGTACCTTGCCGCTGCGAGTGCGTGAGAACACGGAAACTGATCCATTTGGAATTTGTTGCATGTGCATGTCTTCCGGGCTAAGTCAACAGTCCACTGTTTTCCGGACCGTTTGACAAAGAAAATGTTCCAGTCCACTGGATTGACGGTCATATAACCGCACTTCTCGACCCGTTGTAGCATCACAAGATGTGATGCGTTGGTCAACTGATGACGCATGGACTGTGCAGCTCGATGTCGATCGTGAAACCAACGCTGTAACATATTCCTAATGAACTCTGCCAATGTCAACATAGGGAGTTGTCGTGCGAATTTAAGGCATGAGTTTATGCACTCTGCAACATTTGTTGTGATCACCCTGAACCTTCGTTGGGGACAGTGTACACGAGACCATTTGTGTGGACCGGCAGATTCAACATAATCGAACACATTCTTGTGCAGGTTACGTAACTCACCCATGTACCGGTTATATTTGAATTCAGTGTACGCTCTAGCGGCTTTGCCCATTAAGCTGGCAACATCTTTTCTGTGAAATCGCTTCTTCACATTTTCACCAAAGTGCCAACAACATATGGTATGGGTTGCATAAGGGAACACTTTAGAAATCCCTGCTTCAATGCTTGCATGTCGATCGGAAATAAAAACCAGATCATCTATATGACCAAGGGCACCCTTCAAGCAATCCAAAAACCATTCCCATGAAAGGTTGTTTTCGGAGTCGCCGTACCCAAAAGCAATTGGATACACCTGTTCGTTTCCATCTTGGGCAGTTGCAACAAACATTGTACCCCCGAATCTTCCCTTCAAATGGGTACCATCAACTGCAATAACCGGACGCATGCACCTCTGAAAACCTCTAACTGAGGCCCCTAATGACATGAAAAAGTAAAGGAATTTACCGTCGTCAGCGCACTGTAAGTCAGTGATTGTGCCGGGATTTTGTTGTTCCAGCACGTAACCAAAAGACGGCAGTAGTTGGAAGGTTTCTTCATGTGTCCCATAGGTCAGTGACAATGCATAATGCAAGGCTTGATATGCCTTACTGTACATGATTTGGATGCCATACATTGTTTTCATATCGGCGATTATATCCTTGGGACGCATGAGACGACCATCTTGTTGTTGAAGTCTAGGTGCAACCATTTCTCCAATTATAACTGCACTAGCTTGTCGGTGGCGACGGTGAATCTCCTCCAATGGACAACTGTGTTCATTGACAAAACTTCTTACTTGGAAGTACATCCCTTCATCTCTTCTCACCGCTCTTAATTTCCATGTACAGTTGTCAATCAAACAAACAAGATGTAACGTTGTCTTATTGGACCTTTTCACCTTCCATTCGAAGTTTCGCCGCATTGCGAAAAGGCCAACTAGTCTCTTCAGATCCTTTTTTGTCGGAAAGAACTGACCTTTATAAATCATGCATGTAGGTTCTTCTGCTACCAAGGTTGTGCTTCTACCAATCCCAAACGAGTATGAATCTGCTCCGGGAATAACCCACGTTGTGGTATTATCAGAATCATCTGTAGATACATTATGCCGGACCTCGGAAGTACCAGGCATATCTGCTCCGGTGCAACTAACTCCTTCTACACGTCTTCCACGTCTTTGAATTTGGACATGATCTTCATCAGTGTTCTCTACAGGATCTACCAGATCAATATTTGCCTCATTATCCACCTCCTGGTTAGGCCCAAGGTTCGGTTCAGTGTTCTCCTCATTGTACATCTCATTGTATTGCTCATTGTACCGCTCATCATTCATCTCAAATCGACAACCAAACACATCGTCGAATTGAGGTTCACAAACATCTGCATGGTCGACCACTACCGGTTGGACAGCACATATGTTTTCCCCACCTTCAGTGGCACTCCTTTGTGTGAACACTTGGTTGCTACCGCTAGCGGATCCAAATGGTTGGGTATTTTCAGGAGCAGGAATATCATTCCGTATCACATCTCCAGTTGCCCTCTCAATTAGACTAACACATACTTGAGGGATCACCCGATCTTCCCCTAGCATAAACTGAACATCATCGTCATTTCTTACAAATGTGCGACATGTAGCGCCAGGAACGATTGATATTGACTGTAGATCAACATTGTATTTGTTTACATCATACTTCACAACGGTATGCACGATCGACACCAATTCTTCGTAACTCATATTCTTTGACACATACATTCCTTGGTTGTCGGATCCAACAAACCTCTGACTTCCGTCGGGTAACTGCTCCCATCGACCGTTGTAAGATATTACTATTCTCACCCGATTCATTATCCTGTAACATTCATCACCACAAACCATTATGACAAACATAAAAGCTATGGAAAAGGCTCAGAGCCTTTTAAAATAGTTTCCGAGGTTTTTACGAGCTTTTTTACAAAGTACAGAGCTTTTTTACAAAGTCCGAGCTTTTTTACAAATTCCAGAGATTTTTTACAAAAGTCCAGAGCTTTTTTACAAAATTCCAGAGCTTTTTTACAAAAGTCCCGAGCTTTTTCACAAAGTCCCGAGCTTTTTCAGAAAGTCCCGAGCTTTTTCACAAAAGTCCCGAGCTTTTTCACAAAGTCCCGAGCTTTTTCAGAAAGTCCCGAGCTTTTTTACAAAGTCCCGAGCTTTTTTACAAAAGTCTCGAGCTTTTTCACAAAAGTCTCGAGCTTTTTCACAAAGTCCCGAGCTTTTTTACAAAAGTCCCGAGCTTTTTCAGAAAGTCCCGAGCTTTTTCAGAAAGTCCCGAGCTTTTTTACAAAGTCCCGAGCTTTTTCACAAAAGTCTCGAGCTTTTTCACAAAGTCCCGAGCTTTTTTACAAAAGTCCCGAGCTTTTTCACAAAGTCCCGAGCTTTTTTACAAAGTCCCGAGCTTTTTTACAAAGTCTCGAGCTTTTTTCATGTCTCCGAACTTGTTTTCTAAAGGCTCGAGCCTTTTGTCCAAAGGCTCGAGCTTTTTCAAACATGCTCCGAGTTTTTTCAAACAGTGTCCGAGCTTTTTAAAACAGGGTCCGAGCATTTTCAAACAGGCTCCGAGCTTTTTATTAACAGGTTCGGAGATTCAAATTTCACAGATTCAAATTTCACAAAACCAGTTTCATGTTTACAAAAGGAACGTTTTAAAAAAATGAAGGATCAAAAACAGTATTTCAGTCAAACATATTACCTTGTTGTGCTTACTGAAGAACGTTGAGTAGAGTAGTTTTGAAATTTATTGTAGACAGAGAAAGAGAGGAGTTCCTGCCTTCAGCGTTTCAAGTGTGGAGATGGAAGTACAGACACAATTATAAATTGATTATTTAAGGGCAATTTTGGTAGTTCACCAAAATAGGTGCCTTTTAAACATAAGTTATTAAACCGGTGACGTTGGTGCAACAGCGAGACAAAAAGGTGACATTTCTCACCATTTCCACTTTTTGAATTAGGGTTTTGGCATAATTTCTACTTGTTTTTCCGGTGTTGTATGCTTGTTTGTGCTGAATTTGGTTAGGTTAACGTTGAGAATTCTTCAATGATTTTTTTTTTTCATTTCATTTTATGTTTTTTCAGATCAATAAAATATTTGGATGAAAATATGGTCTACAAATTAGCTCATATTTCTTGTTGATTGTTAGTTTGTGCATGAATTTTAAACTAGATTGCTGATTCTGTTTAACTGTGTATTCATTGAAAAAAAATGGAAGAATAAACTCAAAAATACTAAGCAGATCAGTTAGCAAGAGAAATTTGACTTGGATTTGGTAGTATCAATGTGTATTAGAAGTGCAAAATACATTTGAGTAGCCTGAATTGAAAATCACAATATAAATACAAGATGCTGTCAAAACATTTCTGCAGCCCAAAAAAAAATCATCACCAAATTACCTAAAAGTTAAATGAGGCAAAAATCCAAATATTTGATGTAAACTCCTCGTTATCGTATAAAGCTTGCCAAGGGACATTTGCCGAGATCCCGGTGTTTCCTTGCATAAATCGATTCTATTGGTATGAAAAAGTAATTAATCCATTCCAAGGCGACATATCGGGTTCCGCTTGATGAGACCGAGATCCACCTGCAATAACAGGAGAAAAAGATGCAGCGACATTTTCTTGTTTAAGACAACAGAAGCATGTTGATAGATTTAGTAGTAGTAGCAGTAGTACCTTGTGTCCAAAGAGATCTCGGATGTTATCAATTCCATACAGAATCATAGTCGGTCTAATTTGAAAAGAGAAACAAATAATTAGCATTTCTTTGATATACTATGCTTTAGTACAGTGATAAGTATAAAATAAAGTTCAACATTCAAACTACTCCATTCGATTTTCATTTTTTAAAAGATAATTATTTCTTACCTTTCGAGGGAAAGACCCCATGCAATTACACGGGCATCTTCCGGGAATCCCATAGGAAGCAACATTTCAGGTCTGAACATGCCAGAATTGCCGATTTCCACCCATTTCCCTAAGCCTTCATGATAACTGGGAAAATTAACATGATCATATGTCTCTATGCTGACTACCAAAATATATATACTACAACTTAAAGAAGAAATAAATTATTACCTGAAAATCTCCATGCTAGGTTCCGTATATGGATTGTAAGCAGGCTTAAAACGCAACTTGGACATACCTATGAATAAATGGGAATATATGAAAAGCCAAATCACGAAGGAAAAAAAAATCAATGGTGCCACACCATCGTAAAGAGGAAAGATACTCTTTGGAATATTTCTTGTTTAAGGGGGAGTTCAGTGTCAAATCTGTATTATTTCCTATAATTCCATGTTACATAGCAATACTTTAGTGCTCATTAAGCACATACACACACAAACACCCGTGTATATACTGATATAGTCATATAGCTAGCATCTCCTTATTATGATTATTTTTCTGCTTTGGGTCGAGAAATGAGATTTCAATCCAAGCCATCAAACCATGATGATATCAGATTTCCAGCAGAGGAAAACACAGGCTGTAACTATAGTTTATTTGTGAGAATTATGCAACAAAAATACCAAGCTTCACTTCATATGACCATGAAAAATTAAACCTTAAAAGGCCAATTCCAAAGCGTAGAAGCCAGCTCAATTTTCACCAGAGGGATTCAAGCCTTACCCAAACGTGAGAAGAAGTCATGCAGGACTCCGATCAAGTCACCAAGAGTAAGCCCTCGATCACATACCAAACCTGAAACCAGAATCGGGAAATTAAATAACTAGTTCACAGAGTGCTCATAATCAGTGCTATAACAGAGGTCATCCAAACCAAATTCAGCTAATTTCACCAGAACATTCTATCTTGTTTCATTCTACACAAATTTGACACTTCTGGTTTTGGGTAAACACAAAATCTGACTAGCACTTAAGGCTCACACACCCAACTCAAGAATATCATCAACCAATAAAAGGCAACTACACTCAAATTCACAAAGAAAAATGTTGGCTCCTGTTAGGTCAAGATGATGGATCAAGTTATCGCTTGTAAAATCAAGATTGCTCATAACTAATAATATTCAAACACTTTTAAGTTATAAAATGGCATCAATTTAATTACACAATCAAAACCTAACCACGACATAAAAAAAATAAACTTATCAATACCTTCTATTTGATGAAATTCTGCGAGATGAGTTCGATCAACAGCTTCATTTCTGAAAACCCGGTCTATAGAGAAGTACTTTTTTGGGGCAAAAGGTTTCTGCAAATGAAATAAACAGAGAAAAAAAACTGAGACATAAAAAGTATTGAAACCATAACCAAAAACTGTTCAACATATTAGAAGATGCAAAACTTGATGACACTCATGTTAGAAAAAAATGAACTATACTTAATTTGAATTAAGTACTCAATGGTGTGTCTACACAATTCAGGCCTTTATAATATTCATATTTCAGTTTTAAGATCTTAAGAAAATTGGAGGTAGTATAACATAAACCAAAGGGACCAAGGCTCTGAGAATAACATTTCTTTTTTTCCGTCTAAGATATCTCAGTGAAAGCAAGTATTGGTTTCATTATAGTGTCCATTGGAAGTATATTTGCACCAAAGCAGTATTGAATAATAAAACAGGATTTATCTTTTAGAAACAGAAAGAAAAAAGTTATGGATCTAATGTAAAGCTACAGATGGAGAATCTACACATTTTATGAAAATTAGAAGAGTCTTAAAAACTCAAGTACAATCAAACCTCTGCTAGCGCCTTAAGCATCCTGGAGGAGACAGCAGTGGTATGAGTTCGAAGCAGGTTCTTGTTTGCTTCCTCTCTTTTCCAATCATACCCATATCTTCCAAAAATCAAATTAAATCAAAAATTAAAAGCGAATATAAGGCAAGAATAAAAAATTTGAAGCAAAATTCAAGAAACATCATACCCTCTGGACCCATAACCACCAGACTCATGCACACGTTTAACCAGCTCAACATAAGCTTCAGGCAGTTTCCTTGTGGTAGAAGGTTCTACATGGCATGCCAAAAGACAATCAGAAGAAGACCATAAGAAGCAGAGATACACAATAGAGCAAAGAATTAAAGAAGTCAAACAAACCTTCCAAGAAGAATGTATCATGTGAATCACGGGCAGGGTGTTGTTGTGGCTGGAACAATACATCAAAGTTCCAGAAGCTACAAGTTGATTCACAAACAAGTTAATACTCAAGAATTATTCCATTTATTATATCTAAAGCTTTCGGTTATAAGTATTATAATCCTCCAAAAGAAGAAAAGCAAATTGGAATTGCAAATATTTGTGTCTTAACTCATAATTCAAATTAGCAATCCAACATTTTAGTCCACTCATCTTACCAAGGATAGAGGATTACAACAAATGCAACCTATGTTTCCTTTTCAATAACTAAAACTCGTTCAGTCAATCATCATCTTCTTTTGAGGTTGCTTTCAGCAAGCTGCTTTAAGGACATTACTGAATGAAAATATTTTCAGGTTTCATTTAACTAAACAATCGAGTTGAGAATTTGATGCTTCCTACCAACATAATCATGTGTGGCAGATGAAAATAAATCTATTACAAGCTCAATTTGAGGTCTTAAAGAATCACAGGGTTATCTAGGAGAAGGCACTAATAAGTTTTTCACTGCTGGCAATAACCCAAAAGAGTGGCTGGTGGAAACTCATCAAATATCTACACACATAAACAAGTTCTTTTCTTTCTTCAATTTTTCTGTTGCCGGTGGCATGTTTTATAATTTAAAGCAACATGCAAGCATGCAGCAAATGAACACTTTTACCAATCGTTTAGTATGTAGATCATGTCTCAACAACCATAAACCACTTTACTCATCACGTGTAATTAGCTATATGGTTATTTGGGGGAGACTAAATAAAGCACAAGTGCTGAACTTAAAATTTGAAACTTCATTGACAGTCAAGCAAAAAACAAGATTATCATGTTCAAAATAAGAACACTGACCTGCTCTCTACAAAATTGTTTGTTGGCATCTCCTCAAAACTGCAGCAGTTCAAGACCAACAGAAAATAAAAATGTCAGACTTGATACAGAAATATGGTGAGAAAACCATAAATAAGTTGAAATATTACAAAACAGTATCAGGACTAACCCCATCTGAAGAAATATGTCCTTCAATTGCTTTCGCACCTGAAAATGGGAAAACGTTTAAAACCAGAATTATATAAGACTTAGCAACCTAAAATGTGAAGCGTAAACCGTCAGTAAGTTATAGACAAGGAAAAATATTATATTCAAACTTCCTAAACAAACCGTCTTCATCTATCACAAGTACACACATAGACACTTACATAGTTACATATGTGCATGCACATAATTTCATGCATAGTTATGCATAGGAAAACTTGTTAAAAAAATATGCTTATATTAATTTGAACACCAATTTTATGGAAAGTAGTCTTCATAAAAGCATTTTTAAACTTTCTCTTGTTCAAAGAACAAACCTCAACAAGTTTACTTCTAAACATTTTTAATCCTCGTTCACATTCTCGGTGTAACATATTTAGCATTTAACATCAACTTATTAAGTTAGCATTAATTCACCTTCATCCCATGGCAACCCACTAACTTTGAAGTCAACTTAAGACAAAGTTACCAAAAGAAATATCTTCCATATAAACTATTCAGTATATCCAGCTACCAAATTCTGGTTCATAGAGACGAAAACAGTGGCCTAAAAAATTTATTTTACAAGAAATATCAAGAGACTTATTATTAACAAGATAGGAATGTACATTTGAAATGATTGATCCTCCTTGTTGATATTGTTACTTCTCAAATGTACATCACAAACAATTTAATGTTCACCAAAGATGGAAAAACAAATAGGTTCTGTCCTTACCTTTAGCAGTGGGTGAAGATGGCCACCTTCAGCAGGCTGTCCTTTGGCATTGAAGTTGTATTCTTTGAACTCTAATTCTTTCCAATCACCCCTAGACAACACATAATATTACAATAAATGTCAGATCAATTAACTGCTTGGTCAGTCATATAACTTTAATATATAAAACAGATCAGTAACCAGTGCCTAACTACTTACACCCCAGAATAAAAAATCATCTGAAGAATAAGCAACCATACCATAGGATCATGATATGCAAAAAGTACAACCATAACTAGGACAGTGAACAGAGATGACATATTAACACTGAACAACATTTAACAAGTAGTCTAATGCATACACAACTGCCAGCTTGTCCAAGGAATTCAGCATATGCTTAAGTAATATGACATAACAAAAGGCTAAAAAATAAAAATAATTTAAGATTAAGGTTTTAAGAGAAAATATACTATAATAAAATTTGAAAGATGAACATTCTATCATTCTGTGCAATGCCCTAGCAAGCACAAAACCGAGATGTCCCAGACTCCCAATATTAAATAAGCCAAAGTTCATGAGGGCATTGAGCATTATTAGATTTCTATTGTCTGATACATTCTAACTAGCCAAAGTGCAACAGATGTCGACCAGTTCCATCTCTCATTTAACAAGGGAAAAAGTTATATGATACAGACTAGTAGGGGGTTAGAATCAAGGATTAGAATTGGATGTCTGAAATTATTGTCACTAAAAAATGCTCATTAACAAATATTTTATACAAGTTTTTTATTTACTCCCAAAAGTTGGTAAGAATATCAAATACCTCTGAAGATTTTCCCGAGTCAGATCTGTAGCAACTTTCTTTCTTTTGGGAGCATAATTGGGACCTTTACTCACTGAGTAGCCCTTCCATGTCCTACCAATAAAGTAATTCAAAAAAGAGATAAGAATACAAACAGAATATTGGCGCAGTTGACCCAGGCACTGAGAAAAGAAACCTTGATATGTGATATATGATCTCAGTCGATATGCATAAGAAGTCTTTGGCTCCTTATCATATATGAATAAAAAACCAAAGGAAACTAAATTTAGAACTAATTGAAAAGTTATGATAAGATTATTACTGTTGAACAATAAGCTTCCTTGCCTTAAGACTGTTGATATCATCTTTTTCAATTGCCTGAAATTATATCAGATCCACATATTAAATCAAAAAGAAGATATAGAGTAAGGAATTGTCAGATTCAGTAAGTAATACTAATGACAGGTAAAGTAGATAAGATAACCACACACATGTCCATCTTCTACCCGCAAGAGCAGCTCTTTCACTTTGTCTTCCACATGTTGAACCTACAGCAAATTAGTTGAGAAAATCAAGAATAAAATGGTAAAAGCCTTACATTAACTACAAAAATATTAAATCTAGGCTTTTGGTTCCCTCTCATAAATTCATGAACCCAAGATTTGGGATGTGACAAAATCAGTACGCACGAATAAATCAGTACAGAAAATACATGGCAGTTATTTAATGTGTTCAGCATAAGCAACAACACTTAACGAGTGGAAAAGACACCAAACATTAACCAACAAAATTTTCAATAAGATAAGAAAATTGACTGAATATCAAAATAGCACTATTACACAAGCTGTATTCTTTAGTAAGCTATCTCAGTGTTCATGCTTTTTTCCATTTAACTTCTCAGGTGTGAACCTCATCACCAACCATTACAGGCTCCAAATTCAAAAGCTCGCACAAACTTGCCAAAACATAATTGGTTACTAAATCTCTTAGTCATAGCTATACATGTTATGCATAATTATGTCAATAACCAATCAATTGTGGAACTAGCCTAAGATAACAGCACAATAACGTGGACAGTCAAAAAAAAAGTATTACCTTCCTCGAAATTTGCTTTCCCATCTCCACCCATCTATTCTTTCCAGCCTGTGAGCAACCTATTTTAAAAACTGCAGGAACAAGCTTTTTCTGCATGAATATCAAGTTGCAATGACACATCTTAGCACAAACTCATCTTTAAATTAGAGAAAAGAAAAAAAAAACAACTTCATAAACACACCTCTCAATCCACTAATAGAAACCGATAATGGCGATACGAAAGCAAATAATGTCCAATCTCCAATACCCCTTTCGTAAACTTGTATATACAAATAACACAAATTCATAACTAATAGATGCAAAAATGATAGTTGTAGAAATCACCTGCAATTCATCTTTTGGGATACTGCCCTCCGGAGGCACGGCCAAGAACAATTGAACTTCAGGTGATCCTTCAGCGGCATACTTCCTACCCTCATCAGTCAGCACCCATGTCTCCCTCTTAATGTCCTGTACACTCACACCAATTTATCCCCCAAGTCTTCAATAACTAAAATTAAATCAAATTACACTAAACATAATCCAGAACTACAATACTAATTACACCAAACAATACGAAATTAATTTTTTTTTTTAAAAAAAACTCAGTTGATTGGATGACCGTACTATAGCTTAATCCCCAAAATCTTCATTAACTAAAGCTAAACCAAATTACACTAAACATAATCCAGAACTACAATTCTAATTACATCAAACAATACGAAATGAAATTTAAAAAAAAAAAAAAAAACACTCAGTTGATTGGATGACAGTACTACAGCTGAATCCCCCAAATCTTCATCAACTAAAATTAATCCAAATTACACTAAACATAATCCACAACTACAATACTAATTACATCAAACAATACGAAATGAATTTTAAAATATATAAAAAAAATAAAAATAAAAACAGAACTCGGTTGATTGAATGACCGTAGTATAAATGTACTGTTATAAACGGAGTTGCTGGTTAGTTCGTATTATAGGCAATGAATGAAAAAGCAAGTACCTGAGCGTCGACGTAACGGAAACCGTGAAGGCTCTTGATGACATTGACGACGTCGGTGTGATCGAGTCCAAGTTCGGCGGCGAAGTTACCTGAATCAGAGATTTGTTCGGTTTTCTCCAAGTAACCTAATATCGCCTCCTCCGCCATGTCGAGGTCTCGACCTATCTACAATCCAACTGTGTTCTCTCTTTGCGGCAATTCACAGCATTAAAATTGGTTAACCTAGCCACACAGATTCTTGACTAGTGGAGTTTCTCAGACTCCTGCGTTTTTCTTTTAGAATAGTGGGCTGGGCTGATACTCGGGCTTTGTTTTGCTTCATAAATCTCTTCTTATAGTTAAAAAAAAAAAAAAAAAAACAGTATTCTTTATTTAAAAAAAAATGTATTCTTCAAAAAATAAATAATTAAAAATTTGTCTATTTAGAGATATGTGATTAGGTAAACCGAATCGCCCAAAACTACTATTAAATTTATCACAAACTTTGTTTTAAGTTTATATCACACCATCAGTTTTCCTTCTTCAATTTGAAAGAATTAAAAAATAAAAAATAAAACAAACCACTCAACAACATAGTTCCGCTTGGTAGCAGGCATAAGCGGTAATCAGAATTCTCAACAAATGTTAAGGTCCCAATTCGAATCTCCCTTCCCCTATTAAAAAAATACAACATAGTTCCGAAAAAGTCAAAAAAAGGTGTGCCATTTTCGATTGGTCAAATTTTTACATTACAGAAATTTTGTTCCGTTACTAAAACTGTAAAACTGTGTTGCAGCCGAAGTAAAATTAATCAGATACACACTACAGAATCATGAAATTTGGAACGCGAGTATCTGCAAAGACCCACACACGGATCTTTCTTTATTTTTTACAAACTCAAAAACTCAGGAAATTCCGAGGATCAATCAGGATCGAGCAGCTTGGGGGGGAATCAACGATAGAGGCTTTCGGATCTGAGGTTCTCTGCAATCTCAGTCTCCCATCGATCCCCATTCTCGAGCAGCTTCTCTTTGTCGTACAGAAGCTCCTGCATCAACATCAAAACTTTAATGTCACAAACACACTTGGTGAAATATTGCTGCTTATGACTCTCGGTAAAAGGGATGATTTACTAACCTCATGAGTCTCTGTTGCAAATTCGAAGTTGGGTCCTTCGACAATGGCATCAACAGGACAAGCCTCTTGGCAGAATCCACAGTATATGCACTTGGTCATGTCGATATCATACCTGCAAGGTTTTTTAAATATGAGAAACCAATCCAAAAAGGGAAAAAAATGTGGGAGAAAACGAAGAGGATCCTTCACCTAGTTGTCCTACGGCTTCCGTCTTCTCTTTCCTCTGCCTCTATTGTGATTGCTTGTGCCGGACATATCTGATAAACAACCATTGCCTCATGAGATAACCACTACATACAACTAGCAAATTCATATTCGAGTGACAAGAGGTAATGAAGGTTTACAAGCACAAAAGGATATTAAGTTCTATTTCCCAATTTATAGTAGAAGTATTGTAAGACACTAAAAACAAGAACATAAAACAAATACAATCAAAAGCACCAACTAATTTTACATATTGGTTAAATGACAGAGTCGTGTTGCTTGTAGCTCAGAATAAGAGGACACAGAATGTCTAACATAGAATACAATAGTTCCTGAAACATTTCAACACTATGCACAACTAACAAAAACCAGCAAGTTTTTGAAACAAGACTACCTACAAACGCATTATGCATTTACGCATGCATCACCCCCCCCCCCCCCCCCCCCCCCCCCCCCCCCAACTGCTATTACAATTCAGTCATTTAAAAACGTATAGAAAGAAAGTTATACAAAGATTATATATAAACATATATGAAAATAAATATAATCACAAACAATTGAGATATATTGAACTTGCAAGCTTCTTGAGCCGTAAGGTAGCATATACAGGCATATTAATATGTCAAATCTCAAGTTGATTCAAAAGAGTTTCTTCTTCTTTTTTTGAAGGGGATTCAAAAGAATTTCACTTCATATGGATAACAACCTATTATTTGGTAAAGTCATTAGTCAACTGCAGATTCTCCACTGCAGTGAATGCAGATATCCTTCATCAATTTTCCAAAGTTGCATAAATTTCTCATTGCCAATGTGGTGGAATGAAACAACCTATGAAAATGATTGACGAAAGACATTCAGTTTTAGGTGTTTTCTAGTGTTTTATCTGGGGAAATTGGCAAAATGCCCACACCGAAATTAAATTTTAAGCACACATTAATATATATGTCACACTTTGGAGAGGAGATGAAAGCACAGATGGGTAACTAGTTACTAGCCTGACATTCACCTAGGCTCAACCAAAAAAATAACAAATAGCTTCTGGGTCAGGCAGCAATGCCTAGTATCAGCCAAATGTTGGTACATGGCAATTTAATCGGAATCCAGCACAATATGTAGATACTATAATTTTTTAGCCCAAGGTTGGTTGGCAAGAAAAATGAGCAATGTATTCTATTCTTTTAAGCTTTGCTTCTCAAAAAAAAAATTCGTCAAAAGTTATTTCAGAACTTACAGCTTCACAAAGTTTGCAAGCAATGCATCGTTCCTCACCACTTGCATATCGTCTCAGGGCATGCTCACCACGGAAACGAGGGCTTAAAGGACCCTTCTCAAATGGATAATTGATCTGCATAACAAATTATAGGTTTGAAATTATAGCTCACTGTGATCTAAGCTATACAACCAGAGGTAGGAAGACACTTACAGTAACTTTTTGTTCGAAGAAGTACTTGAGTGTCAAGCTCAAACCCCGAACCAATTCAGTGAGAAACAATGTGTTTATGCTTCTCTCAAAAACTGCAATTATAAAAAACAACATCACATGTTGTAGAACATGATGCAAAAAATTAATCAAGTATCGAAAAATGTTTCCCGAAAAATAGATTACCAGAACTCCAGTCTTTTGAGATCTCCTTTGCAAGTTGCTCTCTTTCGTCATCCTCTGCGAACAGCAGATAATAGTAAATATATGAACTAAAATCTACGTTGAGAACTACATCAAATATTAAGCAATCTATCAACAACTAAATTCGAATCAAACATCGGTGGCTTGCAATTGTACATATAAGAAATATATTATTAAATCACACTAAAATTACCAATTCCATTATCTTCAATTTAAACAATCCGAAAAAGCTATTTGCGAAAAACAAAAAATTCCATCATACAAATGTAAAGCACCAGAGAGCGAAAAACAAACCTTTCTTCGTAGGATGATATGAGAACGGATGCGCACTGAGTCGCATACCATAATGGTGTGAACCCTGCAACACTTGTCCCGAAACAGCCTAACAAGATAAAAATAACATTCATGAATTAAAAAAAAAAATCCAAGCAAAGACAGGTCTAAATTTTCGAACATTTCCGATAAATCTCCATCAAAAGCCTAAAACTCCTCCATCGACGCAAAACTTTGAAATAAATCTATTAAACCAATTTATCATATAAAAACCGAAAAATACTTAGGGTTTTTCAGAGCACTTACGAGGTGACGAGCTCGAAGAGTGGAGAGAGACTTGCGAGCTAAGATCGAAGCCATATCGGTGAGGTCAGGCGGTGTACAGCTGAAGACGAACGGGTCTTCTGCTTCTTGTTCTTCACTGATAAATGGGCGATTTGATGATTCGATTCGGTTTTGAAGTGGATTTCATTTCATGTTTTAGTATGTCTGATGAAACTAGAGTCGGTTTAGAAATTATAAATGTTTGAGGGGTCATGGGTGGGTTTCTGGTTCGAATCATTCGGTGCGGTTTTCAAAATGGTCCATTTGCTTTGGGTTTCTGTTGCAAACCGAACCAGCCGATTTGGCCGACCCGAACCGACTTACCTGATTGATGAAATCATGAAAATTAGAGTTGGCATTAGATACTTTGTCTTGTTTGTACCCATTTATGTTTTTGTATCGATCTAAACACAAATCGCTAAGCTTGTTGTGCTACATACCCATAAATGACTCATTAAGTTAACGTTGTTGATTTACATATAAAATATTATTAAACAGTTAAAACATATTTAACATAATAACACAATTTTGATTCACTAAAATCATTTCAAGGAATAAAAATAACTAACCATAATATAATCTCCTTCCAAAATAAAGTTAAAAGAAAATCTCATGAAAAATTAATTTAAATTTTTTTTTTGAATTATAACTACTACCGAACCTGGTGAGATTGATAGGTTACCCAATCTGAAGGAGGAATCCCCACATTTTGAGATTTTATAGTCTAAGTTGAGATAAATATTTACAACTAACATGGTTTGAACATCGGTGATAAAACTTTCACTTGAAGACTCCAACCACTAAGGTAAAAGGACATTGGTAAGTTAACTCAATTTTACTAAATAAAATCTATTGTATAAAAATTGATTGTCACATTGTGTCAAATTGATTAATGGTTTAGAAGGAGTTCAACCCGAACACGATCCGTATATTTAACTTGTTGACCCAATAATGAGCAAAACCAAATAAAATCTAATCGCAATCTGCTAATTTCGTGGCGTGTTACTGGATCTTATCGACAATTGTCGTCCCTAGTAAAAATAGAGTAATTTATACAGGGTGGAATGTGGACTAACCCGGGGTTTCGGGTTCAAATCGAATCAACCGAAGTCGCGGAACTTAACCCAGGTTTACCGTAAAAATAAGTAAATAACAATCCAGGTTTTAGCCCAAGACGACACCATTTGAAATAGTTCATCACAACACAAAACGTTGCGTTTCGATTCCATTTTTCCTCGGAAGGACTTGCTCTAAACGGCGCCATTTTAACAATCTAAAATCTCTCCACTCTCGATTTGTAGGGTTTAAGCCCGTCAAGCTCTGGAAAAAAAAAAAAAAACACAATCTTCATCTGAACCAGAAATGGCTTCGTTTTGTAGATCAGCCATATCAGCGAGTTCGAGGTCTGTCGCTGCTCAAGCTAAAACGACAACCCAAAAAACCATCAGCGCAAAAAGTTTCATCTCTGCTTTCTCTTCACCCACCAGATCCATCCCGCGCGCTTCAAGGTTTATATCATTTTTTTTTTCTTTTTGATGTCTTTGCATTGCTTTGAGTGGATTCTGTATTTCTGTGTTTTTTCTTGGTTTTATTATTATTATTATTTTTTGTGGGTTTAATTTATTTTTTGGTGGGGTTGCAGGTTTGTTGTGGTTTTGGGGAGTGTAGAGTCACTGATGCCACTTCACAGTGTCATTGCTTCTGCTAGACTCAAGTCAAGCATTGCTTTCGATTCGACTTGCTGGAGCATGCTTTCTCAGGGTAAACATAATCCTTCTTTATTTTTTAGTTGTTTTTTTTTTTTAAGTTTTTCGGATTTCGTTTATAAAACATAATGTGTTTTGTGTTTGGTATGAGATTGATCTTTGATTATTTGGCACCCGCGAATGAATATATTGTCAAATTGGAGTGGGGTTTTTCTTTTTATTTGAAATGGTTTATGATTTACTACGGAAAACTCTACTTGGCATGTATGATGGTAAATTGATGCTCATTTTGGTTGGGAGAAGAATTCGAGAAATAGAAGATAAAAGCCTCAAAAAACTAGCTTGATTTCTGGAGCATTTGTTAATTGTTAGTGGTTTTTTTTTTTTGTAATCAGAATGCAAATTGGTTTTGATTTTTAGACTTCACTAATAAAACAAATGCAATAATCTAAATATCTAAATATTTAATAAAATCTAAATATTTTTAGACTTCATCTAATACAATACATAGAAGCATTTAAGGTTGTATTAGATTATTGCATCTAAGTATTGTTTTCTACTAGCCAGAACTGAGTTTTCTTCTTATCTTATATGGAATGATTAAATCTGACATCGACCTTGTACTTTGTGCGATAGGATTTGCCACAACGTTGTGACAAGACTTGCTGGATCTGTGTGGGACTATAAATGCATAGGATTTATGTTCTGTATCAATTTGCGAAGGAAAACAAATGCTTTTTTGTTGTGGAATTTTGATCTTTGTATTGAGCAGTCAGCAGTGTATGCGAACTTGTTTAACCAAGTTAATAAGTACTGTTACTTATATTTGTTAACCTTTATAAAGATCTGCTCTTGCAGAGATTGGATTATTTAAGGTTGCCCAATTGGTTATTGCATTATTGTTTTTTTTTAAGTTATATAATTCTTTGAATTCTCTAAATAATGTGGTGAGAATGAGAAAATTAGCTTGATAACAATTTAGTGTTTTTTTTTTCCTAGTTAAAAAGGAAGAAAAAGAAATTCTGGCTAGATATGTTGTACGGTGCTCTTTGAAGCTCTAAGATGAACTGACAATTTTGGCTGTCATTCAAACTGAATTATTGACTATGTTTTTTTGGTTCCAGTTGCCATTGAAGATTTACAACAGAAAGTAATGGTTTTTTTTTTACATAGAAGATTGAAGAATTTACAAATTGCCAGTATGGAGTTGCTAGAACATTTTAAGTTTTAAGGTCTAGTTTTTTACTAATGTGGTAAACAATTGGGGCATTCTTATGCACTTGGAATTTTGACCGTTGGACTTGGTCAAGGAATTGAGATGGGAGAGAACATAGAACATGGTAATTAATACCTTACCACATTCTCTTCAATAAATCCTAATTGTTAGTAGCTCTATAGCTGAGTCACTTTGACTTAGAGGCCTTGTGGTGATATTCTCCGGTCACGACACATAAATCTATATGGTGTTTCTGATTCCAAGGAGGCAAGGACTGTAGAAAACAAATAAAAAACAAAATGAAATATGGAATGCCACTGGTGCAGTGGCTTTGTGAATCATGGACGATTCAATAAAAGCATGATACATTCCTGTTGCATAGTTTTTGCAGACATCTCTTCCCCCAATTTCACCATGTTAGCTCTATAGATGGATTGTTACTTCATGCCAGGATAGCTTTTCCTTGTTATGAATGAGAAATCTATGTCCAGGTGTTCCATAAGATAAAATCAGGGTAAACCTGGTAGGCTGATAGAGCACTTTAAGGGAAGCTACATCTTGTGAGTGTGTTGCATTAGATTTGGGAGGACTGACATACAATTAGGCTTCCTTACCACAGAATTATTAGTGATTCTTGGTATCAACATTCTCATTCATGTTAATTTTCCTCATATCATTCCTGATTATTTTCCGTTCTTCAGTTACTTTTTTTTCTGCACAACAATTTGTTTTTCCCTATTTAGTTGAGTTTGTCCACCTACTGATTATCTTCCTTATTTCTTGATTGCCATTTCCTAGACTTTGCAGTTCCTCGGTGACAGACTAAAAAGGCTTCAGTCATACCAAATCTAATTGGATTGCATTTTGGCGGTTTTTCTTCTATTTATGTCGGTTCCTTCACTGCTTCATCTCCTTTCAATTCATGGATTTGCTTTGTAACTTTTCATGTGGCACCAAGATCACATACACTATTATAGTTGTTGACGCTTTCTTTTTTTCTTGTAAGATAAAATACCGTTGAATTTTTTGGGTATGAAGGCGTTAACTTGCACAATCAGTTTGTGCTGAAACCATCTTTTTTTTCCTTTTTCTCATTTTCATCTCCTGAAAATAGTGCTTTGATGTTTCGGAATATAGGAAAGATTGTTCTGTTCAGATTTGTAAGTTTTAGAAACATTAGAATCTGTATCGTCTGGAGTCTGGACTAGGAAGAAAACCGAAGAAAAATCTATGTTCTCTAGTTGGAAATGACCTTGTCAATTTTCCTTAAATATGTAATGTATAGTTTTGTTTAGTATCATCTGGTAACGATTGATTCTTTGATGTCACCTGGAATTTTCATTTGATTTACTTTGCTCATTCTGTTTAAGCGTTGGATGACATTTTTTTGGTGAACTACTCATCAGTTGAGAAATTTGTAAGGTTTCCATTAGCCGAAAAGTTCATGTATAAGTTTCCTTCTTCTCTAGAGTTGAGCTTTTCGACATTATGTAAGAGTTGGTGTTCTGGGTTGTTGTAGTAAGGTCCAATTCATCTGCTTGCTATTTTGCTGTGTTGTTGCTTTGATACTGAGACTGTTTTCGAATGTTAAAATCTTCCAGTAAGTGGTGTGGTAATCAGTCTAGACGCAACATTTTCTGGTCTGGCTTTCTCTGGCCTGAATTTCTCAGGGTCGTAAGAATATGCGGAGGCAACTGTAGAAAATGGTAGTAATCAACAAGTTCAGGTCTAGAATTAGTACAGAAAACTATAGATTTTGATACGAGTGACCACTCGGGTTTGACCATCTCCTTCCTTGTTTCTTCATTTATGCATTTTCATATTCTATTTTTTAGAGATAGAATCTACCATTGATCTGTTTGCTGCTGCGGGATATCCGAATCTGAAATACATGTTCTCAGGAGTACCAAAATCCATATTGAATAGAAGATCATTGACATTGCATTTAAGTCATAGCTGGCAGATAGTTAGGGTATGCCCTGCAACTGTTTTTCAATCCGTTTCGTTTTTGTTTTCCAAAAACGATTTCGAATTCGCGTTCGTTAACCGTTTTTTTATTTTGTTTTTAAAAAATAAAACCAGTGTTAAAATTGAAAAACACTGAAAACATGTTTTAGATGTTATTCATTTTGTTTCTTGTATATATTTTTAAACAAAAAAAAATACTTAATGCTCATTTTTTTTCTTCTTTTATGGTCTTCGACTTCTTCTTCATCTCATCTTCATCTCATCATCTTCTTATTCTTCTTTACTTCATCTTCTCCTTCTTCTTCTCTTCATCTTCTCAATGATGGAAAACTAGGAGGAGCTCAGTCGACGTTGAAGTCTTGCCGATCTGCTCCTCCATGCCGGAGTGTTGCTGATCTGCATCTCATTCGGCCATAGTGCCAACGATCTGCTCCTGGAGCAGATCGGCTCCTATACAATTTTTAGGTTTTGATTTGTGATGGGTTTTGATGTTGTGAGTTTTAATCTGAAATTCTAAATTGGGTTTTGGATTATAGAAAATAATTGAAGTTTTTGGATTTGTTTGGTTGGAGATTGGATTATAGAAAATAATTGAAGTCATTTTAAATCTCCTATATTGAATTTAAGGTAGAACAGTTAAAGAAAAACGCATTTTCAGCATAAATAATCCAATTTTCACACACATATCCAAATTGAAAAAAAAAACTCACCTTTTTTCTTTTCTTTTTTTTCAATTGAAAGACTTTAATTGTTTTTAGTAAAAAATTAATATTAATTTCTCAATTATAAGATATTTGATAAATTATTGACTCACTTTTTATTCAAATTAAAAAACAAATTACAATAGAAAAAATAATAGGAAAATTACAATTTTTTATATTTTCCGGTTAACCTACCAGACGCGTTTTTTTCCGTCAAGACGTGTTTTTAGATTTCGAAATTGAAATCAAAAACATTGTTCTCATTTTCATTTTTTTTTTCGAAAAACAGCAAATGAAAAATGCTTACAGGATGGCCCCTACATTTTCTCTAGTACAATAATAGTGTGAGGAAATAGGGGTTTATGACACTTTTTTGAGTTGGTGTTGTACGAGAGGCACTATTTTAATAACTTATGTTTAAAAGACACCAAAGTAAGTGATTTCCAAAAAGGCCCTTGCTTTACACATTTTTATTTTTATTTTTTTTTTACTTTAACTTTTCTCTGTATAGTTATTCTCAACTCAAACAAAACCAACTTCATAACATTATCGACGCATCTTCAGTGGATTAGTTTAGTGGCGCTACACTGACGCACTCGGGGGTTGAGCTCCCCTCTGAGCTCGCGGAAGTCGACCTGCCCGGTCAGCTTGTGGGGGTTAGGGGGCAGCGCTCCCAGAGATTTTTGTTCAATTTAAAACTCAAATTGGGTTTTGGTTTTGAATCTTCCATTGTTAAAGTTGTTGAGGGTTGGGATTTTCGAGTGGGGAAGATGATGAACAATAACTTAATTTCCGAGACTTTTGTATGCTGTCCGGGACTTTGTGTTTGTGTTCCGAGACTTTTGTATGCTATCCGAGACTTTTTGTATGTTGTCCGAGAATTGTGTATGATGTCCGAAACTTTGTGATTGTATGTCCGAGACTTTATGTTTGTGTGTCCGAGACTTTGTGTTTGTGTGTCCGAGACTTTGTATTTGTGTTCTGAGACTTTGTGATTGTGTTCTGAGACTTTGTGATTGTATTCCAAGACTTTATGATTGTGTGTCGGGACTTTGTGTTTGTGTTCCGAGACTTTGTATTTGCTATCTGAGACTTTTTGTATGATGTCTGAGACTTTTGTATGATGTCCGTTCACCTTATTAGATGATTTTAAACATAAGTTATTAAAACAGTGATAGTGTTGAAAAACACGCTCCAAAAAGTGTCATTTAATTTTTGGACTCATAATAGTGTTGTATACAAGTATACATAACATACTCGCGATTGAAACTTGTACGGGTTCCATGTTCATGCTGGAATCTGCATGATGTTCAACATTTTTCCTATGTTGATGCTGGAATCTGCATGTTGTTCAACATTTTTGGACAAGACATCGTGTGTTGTTGGCTGATCTGCTGCCTTATCGCCTGCCATTTTCAAAATTTACTTCCAGGCACATCACAAGCCAACTTGGGTGTGCCGTGAGTCAACCCGTGATACACTCGAGCACATGTCAACTCATAAGTGCCCCAACCGAACTTGGAGTTCGATCCAAATTCTAAAATGTTTGAAAAATATTGGATTGGGCCTATGACCACAAAAACGAATCATAAATGGGCTGATGGGGCTCTAAGTCAATTCGTGATGGGCCCAACTCGATTGAAATCATATCCAACTCCAGAAAAGTTAAAAAAAAATGGTCTTGGACTATGCATATAAAGAGCACTAAAACGAAACAGGAATGGCTAATGAGGCAACCCAAACCCGAAGCCTGTCTAATATATATATATATATGGTTAATTGCACCAATGACCCCTGAATTATATATGATATAGCAATGTGTCCCCATAACTATTTTTTTACAGTAAACTCCTTGAACTTTCATTTATTGGCAGAAACTGATGGAATAATTACATAACTTCATTTCCGTCCATTTGTTTTGTCACATACTCTTCACGTGGGTTTGTACCAAGGGGAAAATCTAGAATAACAACTTAGGGTTAATTGCACAAGTGCCCCTAAATTATACGTAAGGTAGCAATGTGTCCCATGAACTTTTGTTTTTACAGTAAACCCATTGAACTTTCATTTATTGTAAGAAGCTGACGGAATAGTAACAGAACTTTATTTTCATCCATTTTTTTGTCTCATGCTCTTCACGTGGGTTCGTACCAAAGGGCAAATCCGGAATAACATAAAAAAATTGCTGTAATATATTTCCCATTTTAAAATCTCATTTTCCAAAACTTCTTCTTCTTCGTTTTTTGGCAGTTGTCCTTTTTTTTTATAATTTTTTAAATTAAATTTAAATGTTTAATATAATAATTTTTCTTAATATAATAATCTTTATAAAAAAAATTGAGAATTTTATTCCAATTTTGCCCTTACACGTGTAAGGCAAGTGACGAGAAGATGGGCGGAAAGTGGGTTCCATCTCTATTCCGTCCATTATTGCTAATTTTCAATAGTTCAAGGGGTTTACTACCCCAAAAAAAAAGTTTAAGGCGAACGTTGTTACCTCGCGTATAATTCAAGGGTATTGGTGCAATTAACCCTTTATATCATTCTAGATTTGCCCTTTTGTACTAACCCACGTGAAGAGCAAGTGATAAAAAAATGGATAGAAATGAAGTTCCGTTACTATTCCGTCGGCTTCTGCCAATAAATGAAAGTTCAAGGGGTTTACTGTAAAAAAATAATTCAGGGGCACGTTCCTACCTCGTGTATAATTCAGGGCATTGGTGCAATAAACCCTTTATATATATATTATTATTATTATTATATTTATATATATATATATTATTATTTATATATATATATTGTCTGTCTAGAAATGGCAACTCTTAAGCTTAAAAAATTAGAATAAAATGATGAATTCATTAAAAACTCATGTTAAAAAAAATATAAATTCCATTAAATATGTATTTTAAATGGTAGTATTAATATTTTAGATAGTATATTTGGAAGATTTTTATTTTTTAAAAGAAAAAATATCGTGAATTAATTTTTTTTTTGAAGGAAATCTGGTGGTGCGTGACGAGAGTAAATAGAGATGGGCTCGCAGGAGCTCACATGCCAGCTGCTGCCTTGTTACTTTATAGGGTTCGTCTGCTCCTATTCGTTTCACGTGCTAAGCACGTGAACAATGCTAGAATTTTCAGGGTTTTACTTTTTATTTATTTATTATATTAATTCGAAGTTTGGGAGGGGAGAGAACCCACAACTCGTGATGTAAGTGTCAAAGGTAATAGTACCCACTGTTCGATTCTGGTATGAAACTACCGATTTCGGTTCCGTAGGAAACCAAAACCATAACCGTAACTGGTCTAGCCAGTTTGGTTTTCGGTTTTCGGTTTGTAACCGAGCGGTTTCCGGTTTCGGTTTCGGGCTATTTTAAAAAAAAAATTGAAATAAGTTAAAAAAATTATGATATAAGTGTGAAAAAAAACATATTAATGAAACTAATAATAATTAAAATTTAACAAAGTTTAAAATTAAAAAATTGGACAAACACTTTTATTTGTAATCAAACTTCACTTAGAAGGTCTAATGTTTTTCATATAAAATATTCATTACAATTAGCTAAATATACAATGAAACTATTGAAGTATTTAACAATCAATGTTTAAAATAAAAGAAATTGACATTGATTAATAAATAAAAATTTACAATTGCAGATATATTTAAAAAAAAATTAGAAATTGGTCTTGAATTCAAATATACAATGTAACAAATTTGAAATTAAAAAAATATGGTCTTGCACTTAATTTGACCACAATTAAGTTGCCTATGTATCATTCACCAATGTAGAAGAATCAAAGGCCACGTAGTTATTTTATCTTTAATTAGATGCTCGGTGTTGGAGGTTGGAAGTTGGAACTGAATATATTCGTTGTCTTCCGTTCTTGTGGTTTGGTCATTTTCGAAGAAATCATACACTATCTCCGGCTCGATATCTTGTTGTCTGTATTTTGCCTTTGTTCAATCATCAACACACGCCTGGGCTTCAAGTGATTGTGGACACAAAATCGACCGTCTTGGTTCCAAAATATTTCCACCTGCACTAAATTATTGTTCCACAGCAATGGTAGAAACCGGTGTTCAAAGAATTTGTTTGGTAATAATAGCCAAAATTGGAAATACTTGTTCATGATCCTTCCACCAAACCTGGATACTAAATTGTGAATCTTCTAAAAATTCATGAGTGGTTTCTAAATACTGGTCAAGCTCAGAAATCGAGCCAGATGAGGATAAATAAGATGTTTGTATATTTTTTGGCTCTTCCGGAAAACAATCGATCACCTAAACCATTTAATTTAAATCTTGAGGAAGTAACAATACCATCAGATATGGGTTAGGGTTGTGAAACTGAAATGTTCAAAGACGAGCCATATATTCTAAGATATTCATCAAATAATTCATAAAGCAAAGTCTTCACGGAATTACAATAACTAAGAACATCTGTAAGAACATCACTTTTATGATTGATTTATTTCATGACAAACCACTTTGGAGATTTAATTTGTAAGGGTAGACTAGGTCTTCAATGTGCATGATCAAGCTTCAAAAGCACTCTCAAGACCTCAAGCTCAAGAGCACTCAAAGGTATATCACTTGTGCTTAACTCCTTGAAGAAACCTAGTTGCACGCACACACACACACACACACACACACACACACACACACACACACACACACACACACACACGCACACACACACACACACACTCTATTCTCATGCATGCTTATTCATTTTGCTTTGTGGCCTTTTTGCTTATATGTGTGCATCATTTTCTTGTCTCTTCCTTTCTTAGTTGGTGTGTCATTTGGTCTTGCTCAATTCCCTTGAAAACCCTTGAAAATTCAAGTGGGTATGCATTTTTTTTACAGTTTCTGCTGGACAGTCCGTCTGGTCATCCCGCGAAGTCTCTCGCGGAGAAACCCTCAGTGGTTTCCTCGAGACAAGGCTCCGCAGGTCATACCACCGAACATCCCGTGGAGGACGTTGTTTCTAAGGTAGTTTTTCCATTTCACATGGTGTCATTTTTCCCCATATATATGTCATCTTCTTCCTCATTCAGATCTAGAGCTCGGAAATTTACATCCCTAGTGAGAGAAAGTAACTCCATGAGAGAGAGAGAGAGCTCCAAGAACCCATTTTTACTCAACCAAACACACTCCCATGAGCATATAGCATCATCCTAGCATCTTCTAAGCATGAGTCTTTGTGTGTTTTTTGACTAGGTAATCTCTACATGCCATAGAATCTCTTGTTTCATTTTTATGACATGTTTGCATATGATTAGCATTTATTTGTTGATTAAATGCATGTCTCCTTACTTAATGTTGTTTTTAACATGTTTGAGACATTGAATGTTGGTTGAGTTTGATTTTTATTGATAGGTAGAATTTAGGACCATTTTATCCTCTAGCTAAGTCTCTATGCTTTGCATTTATATATTATTGTTTAGTACACATTGATTGCATCTGATGATTGCATTTATTGTTCTTACCATGTTTAATGACAACTCCTGTTGATTGGCCTTCGTTTGATGACTAGATTTTAGACTTGCATATTTATATCTAGTTGGGTCTTTATGAACATTCATATAGACATTGATATCTAGAATTGATTTTATTGCCTTCATACAATCTCTAGATAAGCATTTAGTGTTGTCTAGAATTAATTGCATTTTGAATATTCATATATTCACATAAGTTGTTTATCTCTTCTTTGAGAGTTAAGTCTTGTGACTACGAGGCATAGTGCACAAATAAGTAAAGTCTTGCAACCAAGGTGTGGTTGGCAAGCAAAATGATCAAGAATTCATTCCCGTTGGATTTGAGGATCTGAGTGGCTAAATGGTTAGGCCGTGGTTTTTCCCTTGTTAAAGGGTTTCCACGTAAAATATCAAGTGTTATTTAATTTTCTCATTTTATACTTGATTTGATATGTTTGTTTATGAGGTAAATTTTTAATATTGATTAATCAAGAAAAGTTAGTAATTAACTTGATTAAAACATATTCACCCCCCTAGGTTATCAGACACACGATTTAGCTGTATTTTCAACATCAACTTCTATTCCTAAACTTTTGTAGTAATGAGTTAAATAATCTAGTAAACATTCTAATTTAAAGCAGTAGATCAAAACACGATGCAAGCAAGTAAATTTTTGGAATGTCCCCATAATACTGTACCCATTTTGTTTTCATGATAGAAACGCATTCACTCAATTGAACATCGAATTCACATTCACTGAATGCACCAGTAATATTAACACTTTGAATAAGAAATGAATGAGTAGTGAGATAGTAAACACCAGATAAAGCATTAGTAGCATTAGTAGCATTAGTAGCATCATTAAAAACACGTAACAATTCAAGAATTTTTATACATGCATCACAATGCTTCAATTGAAGAGAAATTGAAGGAACGTTATAAGTAATAAAAGAAACTAATAATTCTTTATATTCAACACTTTTACTAAGCAATTTTTAAGTAGAATTCCAACGAGTACTAATATCTTGAGAAAAGTTAATGGAACGCATATTATTTTGAGAGCAAAATTTTAACCATAGTTTTTGGGCTTTGTTATGCCTCCATATATAGTTAATATTATCTCTAATTGGTCTAATATAAGCAAAAAGAATTTGTAATCCCGCTTGAACACACAAATTTAATACATGGCATGCACATCTTTGATGAAATAATTTACCTTCAAAATAGGGATTGCACAATTCCTATAACATAGGAATATATGCGGTATTGCTTTGCAGCATTATCAAAACCAATTGCAAAAATTATGTTTTGGATATCAAACTCTTCAAAAATAATTTTAAGGAATCGAAAAAATATTTTGAGATGTATGCGATTCATCGAAAACACGAAATACAATAATTCTTTTTTGCATGACCCAATCATTATCAATATAATGACATGTCACACCCATATAATAGTGGCTTCCAAAATTGTCGGTCCATATGTCGGCACATACGGAAACACGACCTTGAAATTGATAAAAAAACGATTTCAATTTGTACTTTTTCTTTTTTGTAAATGGAAAATAGTGCACGTGTGAGAGTGGCTCTAGGAACACTTTACATTGTAGGATTTAATGCATTTTGACAATAACTAACAAAACCTGCTTTCTCACCAAAACTAAAAGGTAAGTGTTATGCTGAAACCATTACAGCTAATTCTTTCTTATATTTTTTCAGATGTATAATGAAATAATTGATTAGTAGGGTTTCCGCACCTGAATATTTGGGCTCGGTTACTAGACTTCACCAATTCGGACGGGTGAGAGTGGCTCTAGGAACACTTTGCATTGCAGGATTTAATGCATTTTGACAATAATTAACAAAATCTATTTTCTCACCAAAACTAAAATGTAAGTGTTATGCTGCAAACATTACTGTTAATTCTTCCTTATTTTTTTCAAACTTATAATGGAATAATTGATTAGTAGGGGTTCCGTACCTGGATATTTGGGCTTGGTTACTAGCCTTCATCAATTCAGACGGGTATATGGGCTGAGTACATTCCATATCCGAAGGATTTATTGGTTTTGTATGTTTTGGGGCAGTAGTTGCACTTGATTTTGATCGTTACGTCATCTAACTGAATTTTCTTCATATGCAATTTGAAGAGATTGGACTTCAACGACTTTTCTTCTTCACCTGCATCAAATTCATCTGAAGGGGGTGGGATGGTAGAATGGGTAGATAGATTTTCATTACTAATGGGGGTATTGGGATTTGGCTCAGAAATTATTAGAGGGAGATTAGGACTATGAGGGAGATCATATCCAAATACAGATTGAAGGAACTTGTGGTAAAGTCGGTCGCCATAATTGATATCATCACCTTCGTGTTCCAACAAATCTTGCAATTGACCATTTCCTTTGTTCAAATTTCATGAACCTTCTCTCCCACTTGCCATTGAAAAGTTAATTGTAAATACTAATAGTAAAAAAAAATAGATGATTGTAAAAAATAGAAGAAATATATATTTATTAATTTATATGAGAAATGAGAATTAAAGAAAATTGTAGAATGTAAAGAGAATTTGAAATTGAAAAATTAATTATAAATACTAATAGTAAAATAAAAAATAGATGATTGTAAATAAACAATATATGAGAATTAAAGAAAATTGTAGAATGTAGAAAGAATTTGAGATTGAGAGAAGTTGAGAGTGGTGTGAAGAATAATGAAGTGTGGGGGTTATTTATAGGATTAGAGTAGATGGGCTAATTTGCAATTTAAAAAAAATAAAGGGAAAAAAATGGCCGTTGAGGTGGGCAGGTGGCCGTTGGAGAAGAAATCAGAAGATGACCGTTCAACGATCTTCTCCAACAGCCACCTGCCCACTTCTATTTTTTTTAAATGTTTGCCACATGGTAGCTTTTTATTGGCCAGTTTATTTTTTAAATGTCCTTAAACTGGCGGTTAAACCATCGGTTTTAGGCGGTTTTTTGGTGGGTGTAACCGTAACCGAACCAGGTACAACCCGGTTTTGTAACCGTCGGTTTTGATTACAATTTCGGTTTCGGTTTTGACCGTACGATTTCGGTTCAGAACAACCGGTTTAACCGCGGCCACCTCTAGTCAGGGGTATACCATTGGACCAATCTCATCTTGTCGGTGTTTTACTAGATTTTATTCCTCTTATCGATTAAAAACACACTATTTAATTCTAATAAAATCACACACATACTAATATATATATATATAGATATATATATAGAGAGAGAGAGAGAGTAAGTTTCTCATATGGGATCCCTTATTTTAATTTCGATAAGGACTTTGATGAAATCATATCGATTTTTATGAATTTAATTTGAATTTTTTTTTGATGATAAGTTTACTAAAATCTACATATGAATAAAATTTGGGAATTTTTTAAGCATTAAAATTATTTTTCTTGAATTTTCCTATATTTTGCTCATTTTCCGATATTTAACAAAATCGAGATAAATAGTTTTAGTGCTTGAAAAATTTTCAAATTTTATTCATAGGCACATTTCATTGAACTTATCATCCAGACAAAAAATTATATCAACGTGATTTCATCAAGGTCCTTACCAAAATTAAAATAAGAGATCTCTTATGAGAAACTTACTATTATATATATATATATATATATAAATTTCGGTTTCAGGGTGGAATTTCAATACTTTTTTATATAACACCGATTTTGTAACATTAGACGGTAACATGCTTTTGTTTTGATAGACTAAATAGGTCACTAAATAACATTATATCACGGACTCTATAATTTTACTAAATCAATCACGCACAAAAAATCAAAATATCTTATAAAATCCATTAAAGTAGCATGCTATATATATTCCAAGAAGAAAATGCAAAAATGTTAAAAATAATAACCTACTTCAAGAAAAAAAACTATATATATATATATATATATATATAAGGAGTTCACATCCCACTTTATTTTCGTCTTAAAAATATTTCAAATTATGCAACATATAATTTGTATTTATCATATCATGATCGTAGAGGGTCAATCTACAGTTGTTGTGAACGGGGCTCTTGCAACTTGCAGGCAGGGCGTTTGTCGACTGCTCTAAAAACTTGCAAAAGAAACGAAAAAGAACAAAAAGAAAGAAAAGGTGGAACCTTGTATTTAGCTTTAGGTTGCTTGGGTTGAGCGTGATATTGGTTATTAAAAGGATTTTGGGGATGCAACTGGTGAATTGAATATAAAGAACGTAAAAGCTAGGAGATTCTGGTGGTCTGTGTTTTGATTTTGATTGAGTTTCAGCACACGATATAGCTTTCAATTGGGAGAAAAATCAAACTCCCTTCTCTGTGGAAAAAAGGTTATATTTATAGGTTCTCAAAAGTGGTTTCATGGAGGATCAAGTCTGGTTGATCTTGTCTGGATTTGATGGGATACTCTATCTTGAGTTCAAATCAAACTCTCTTAAGTTGCTATCAGATGATAACTGAAACTAGACTTGGTCAAATGGTAGTTATCTCAACCACTAGGTTCTTGGGTCGACCTGTTAAACTTGGGCTTGACCTGAATTACTTGTTGGGTTCTTCGTGGGCTTCAAGGTTGAAACTATGGCCCGTTTTTGGCTACCACTGTTTGTCCTCCACTCTCTAAGGAAGGGGTTTCCAAGTTAAAGAGTGGTACTTTGTTTAGTCGAACGTTGGTTCATCAATATGTCGAGCTCAGATCCGTCCTTGGTCAGATATAACGAGTCGTATGCTAGAACTCTATTCAACGAGTGTTGGTATTGCAACGATGGGATGTTGAGTGCTTGCACGCTTCGGGGAATGAAGACTTCAATAACTGGGAGTGGGTTCAGTTCCCAAGGGCTGACGTGACGCCTCATTTTTGGCTCATTTCTCTTAACAGGTGGAATTTCAAATTAACCTAGCAGTTACCCTAGTTAAGAGGTAATCGCAGCGGTTGCGACTCCCTGTTGAAGCGTCCGACAAAACTCATCAGGTTTTCACTGCGTCTCTGGGATATGGTGTAGAGGTCGTTCGACTGTTTTTCCAGCTTTCAACTACTCGCGAATTGCTCTACGAACGTATCTGAGCTGTACAAAAGAAGTTATTGAGTTATTCGGTCAGTTAGTACACCATTGTAGAGTGGGACCGTTGAGGCTGGATCCGAACGTTTTACACATGCACACTTCTCTGAGGTTGCGTGGGATCGCTACGGTGAACATGGGTTGTTTATATTGTGCGATATCGTCATTTGGATCTGGCGTGCCCTAGAACTGCTTCATATTTGGGAAATTGAATTTCATGGGCATCTTGATCAAGGGGATTGCATCGACGAATAGAGAGTCCGCGAAGCTGTTTGCCGTGCTCTTCTTGATAGGGGCTGGGACTCCTGGAATCCGTTGTATGAGAGCTTCCATTTCTGCAAACCTGCAAGAAAGTTTTGTGTCAACAAAAATATGTAGACTTGGATTAGATTTTACCAGTTCCGGAGTCGACTGAAGAGGCATATAGGTCTTAAAGGCGTTCTTTTGTCGCGGGCCGCCATTATGGTTTGGTTCCCGTGGTGTTCCCTAGGGGTCGACAGGTTGACCTATCCACCGGATCTGCTTCAACTGCAACCGTCTGGGCCGCCATTCATTCGCTCCAGCGTTTGGGAATCTACTGCTAGTGCGATTGGAGCCATTATGTCGACATCTTCCCTAGTGTCGACCATTTGGACCAGAGGCAATGGTGGCACATTGTTAGGCACACCCTCGATTATAGCTCGCAATTCTGCGTTGCGAGTCCAGACCTCTTTTTTTTCTACCTCGAGCTCTCGCAGTTTCTCGGTGTTCGCCGTTGTTTGAGCTGTTAGTGTGACAATTTGCTCCTCGATAGTTGGTGGATTTCTGTCTCCTGACATATTGAGAGAGTGTTCTTGATTCGATTGACTCGTAATAGAGTTGTAAATAGCCCCATGGTGGGCGCTAAACTGTAAAGGGTCAATCTACAATTGTTGTGAACTGGGCTCTTGCAACTTGTAGGCAAGGCCTTTGTCGATCGAAACTTGTCGACTGTTCTGAAAACCTGTAAAAGAAACGAAAAAGAAGAAAAAGAAAGAAAATGTGGAACCTTGTATTTAGCCTTAGGTTGTTTGGGTTGAGCGTGATATTGGTTATTACAAGGATTTCGGGGATGCAACTGGTGAATTGAATATAAAGAACCTAAAAGCTAGGAGATTATGGTGGTCTGTGTTTTGATTTTGACAGAGTTTTAGCATGCAATATAGCTTTCAGTTGGGAGAAAAATCAGAATCCATTCTCTGTGGAGAAGGGGTTATATTTATAGGTTCTCAAAGGTGGTTTCGTGGAGGATTAAGTCTGATTGATCGTGTCCGGATTTAATAGGATACTCTATCTTAAGTTCAAATCAAACTCTCTTCTGTTACTATCAAATGACAACTGAAACTAGACTCGGTTGAATGGTTGTTATCTCAGCGTCCAGGTTCTTGGGTCTACCCATTACATTTGAGCTTGACCCGAATTACTTGATTGGTTCTTCATGGGTAGAGGTGCCCACGGTTTGGTTAAACCGTGGGTATCAAACCGAAACCGACCACCCAAAACCGAAACCGAAATCGTAACCGTAACCGTAACCGAAACCGCCGGTTGGAAACCGGTTTCAAGCCGATTCGGTTACGGATAGGGATGTCCCAAAACCGCCCAAAACCGGCGGTTTGGGGCGGTTTATATATTATAAAAAAAAAATCAACCAATAGAAAAGTGCCACATGGACAAAAAAAAACATAAAAACATAAAAACCGAAACCGAAACCGTCCAAAACCGAAACCGTCCAAAACCGACGGTTTATATATTAAAATAATAAATAAATAATTTTCAACCAATAGAAACGTGCCACGTGGCCACAAATATTGAAGGAAAAAAAAAAACAAAACCGAACAGCCTAACCGGCGGTTCGAAACCAAAAACCAAACTGGTTTTCTCCGTTCGGTTACGGTTTGGGTGGCCACGGAACCGAAACCGACGATTTCAAAACCGAAACCGCCTCGAAACCGAACCATGACCACCACTATTCATGGGCTTCAAGGTTGGATCTATGGCCTGTTTTTAGCTACCACAATGATCGAATAATTACGGTGACATATACAAATCTCTGATGACATTATAATATAAATACGGGTTTTAGGACCATGAATATATTTATTACAGTATATTAGAGTGGTTGATGTTTTCTTAGGAGAAATCGAGAGAGTTTTGAGGGCATGTTGTTGTAATGGATTCACCGAACTTTAAAAGCCGGAACATCATTTTCAATACATTGGCTTGTGAACCTGTCTTCTCTCTTTCTCGGATAAGATCGGAGAAGAATATCTGATTATCCAACTGACCCCACTCCTCTTTCTTTATTATTATTTTATTGTAATCAAATTACTTTTCTTTCAACAAAGATTTGACCCAACTACAAAAAAATTAACAGAAACCCAATATTTTTTGCAGCATTTGCTGATCAGGGTTGGTCTCTGTTCAGCATCTCATCAACTCTAATTTAAATCAAATCAAATCAAAAGCAACCCACTTTTTTGTTTTGTTTTTGGGTTGTTGTTCAATTTTGATTTGATAAAGTCATAAAGTGCATCATAATTTTTTTAGTGGCCCAAAATGTTGTATAGAGAGAGAATTGAAAGCTATGTGTTGGTTTTGTTAGAGGCATAGAATTCGATTCTTCTTGGATTTGTGGAGGCCACAGAGAGATTACACGGTGGTGGTTGAAGATTTTTTTTCTTTCTTTCTTTTTTATGGTGAGTTTTCTTCGTATCATTAAAACTACACAAATAAATAAATAAAATATGTTGTATAATTTGGTTATCAATTTATCATACATTAGCAAAAAGAGTGTTTGTCTTTTTACATGACGTGTGCATGGATTGTCATTTATTGCCAGCAATTTTGTTCAAGTTTGAGGGGATTAATATTGTTTTATTTATATTTTATTTTATTCATGGTCACTGATCAAAAACTTGACAGCTGAATTGGGATTCAAACAAATCCATTTTCTAGCTTTTTGGCTTCTTCCTGGGGTTGGTCAGTGCTCCTCTGTTCTGGTATGTGTGACAGAATTTCCATGCTTCAACTTGTGTTTATCAATCTATTATTATGTTGTGTAGATTACTCTTTCTGAATAGGTATGTTGAGTTTCAATATAATATATTTTTTTTCTTTTTTGGGGATTCAATTTAAAGTTTTAATTTTTCAATTGTTCTCTTTCTCATCTTCTTATCTCTTGTTTCTTCTTCTGGGTTGGTGTAGTTTTCCTCCTGTTGGCTCTTTCTCTGCTTTTGGCCATTTTTTTCTTTTTTTTTTATTTTCTATTTTCAATTCCTGAATTCTACAAGATTCATCCATAGTTTATAATTTTTCACTCTTTAGCTTCTGTCTCTCTGAGTTTGTTTTCTAGTCTCAATTGGTTTCTTTAATTTTTTTCTATGTACTTCAATCTCAGTATATACTAGCTGACTTGCTTGGATTTTCTGGTCTCTGCTGCTGCTTTTTGGGTTGTTCAATGTTCAAGTTGTATTGTGTGAATTGGTTTGATTTCAATTTGTTGACATGGCTGCAGGGTTTCAATGCCGGTGTGAGTTTCAATTGTGTAAACTTCATTGAGGGACTACTCAGTCACTGAACCCTTGAGGGAGATGGAGAACTCTTACGAGACATCTAATGGTAACGGACCAATTAGTAACGGTCATGTCATGAAGCACTCTCCTGATTACCAGCAATCTGTCAAGGGATCGTTAGCTTGTCTTGATTTAAGAGTTTTCTATGTTAGAGTAAGCAAGTGTGAGATTGATGATTCAACGCCTGCGTTCTTGACTCTAAACCATATTCCACTGAATCCCGACACCCTTCTTGAAGTAAATGGTGTTAGAAATAGTATCTATTCTGATGAGGCTTCGATACTCCTTAGAAGGGATCGATTAGATAAGAAATCTGAAGAAGCTACATTCGTGAGCACTGATAGTGTAAGGATGACAGGAAGTGTGAAATTTGAGGTTTTCGATAAGGATATTCTTGTGCTATCCGGACTTCTAGAATTGTGTAATAGCAATGGTTTTGTGGGGGATTCGAGAAACCATGATCATAGATGGAGCATGAGCTGCGAATCAGATATGACTGCTGGCTCTGGCTTCTTGAAGGCGAAACAATTTATGGGTTCCGACTCTGCTTCGTCTGCAATCGAGGTCTATGTTGCAGGGTCCTTCTCAGGCACTCCAATCATCTTAACTAAGACTTTGCAGCTTAGTTTTAGAAAGAAGCAAACGAAGAAAGGAATGTTGGATTCCATACCAGAATATGAGGCAACTGAATTCGCAAGAGACGATCCTTCAGTGCTTGCTTCGCAGGTACTTTTTAATACTTAATTTTTATTTTATCTCGAAATGTAAAGAGAAGTCGAGTCTTTTATGTTTCAGACATTGTAATCTTATCTTACTTCAGCATTACGATAACTTTCTTCCATAGCCTAGTCGGTTATATATCTCACAATCTATTGCAACTCAAAGGGGGATTCGATTAAATTTGTACTTGTGCACAGAGAAGGAGGTGGGTTGTTCGGGAAAAAATGTTAAAAGTAATACATAAACCTTACCATTTTTATTGTTATAACCCAATCCTTTACTCTTGTGGGAAGAGAATTGAACTCGACATTGTTTACATGACCTGTTAACATAAGAGAGCTATATTATAAATACACCCTGGATCCCATTTCTACTCCAACTGGTATATTATCTTTTGTATGCATAAATTGTTGCTTAAACGTCCACAACTTATTCTCACCATTGTTGAGAAGACGTAACTAATCCCTTGAGTCCAATCTCTTTGAATGGAAATAGAGTTTCTTATGGTGGGTGTATATATGTCTCCTTTGTAATATGTAGTTTTTGGAGGTATCCTGCTATGACTCGATAAAAGTTTTAATTCGTAATTTTTACTAGAAAAATGCTATGTTTGTATGCTGTTTGGCACAACTTACACTTTCATATTACATCGGCTGCATGAGTATAATTACAATATGTTCCTCTATTGGATATATCATCCTTTTGATGGCATACTGGATCACTGAACTTTCATTTATGCCAAAAACGTATTTCTGCGTGGACAGTTTTGCTTCTTGATTCCTTTGCATTTTTATTCGGGTCCTTGTGTGAGAGACTGCTCTTTAGTATTTATCTTTCTTAAGGTAATTTCCTCTTTTCTCTTATTTGATGAGCTTTATATATCGGTAGCTTTAATTATTGTGTTCATGTACATGTTTAGGATTTGTCTTAGGAAACTGCCGCAGGTCAAATTTTTCGTGTACTTCCATTTCGAGTTATATATCATGTGTTGTCATCCAGTTTGCAGTTAGCATTTTTTTTTTCTTTGCACCATGAATTCTTCCTTTTCATACTCTTCATAATTTTTCAGATACCAGATTACTCAAATGACAAACCGGAACATGAATACTACAACTACAACCACAGACACAGCCACATGTACCAAGGAATGGAATATTTAGAGGGTGAAGATGGGGAACTCTCATGGTTCAATGCTGGTGTCAGAGTGGGTGTCGGCATTGGCCTCAGCATCTGCCTAGGAGTCGGGATAGGAGTGGGCTTGCTTGTTCGAACCTACCAAGGCACCACCCACAACTTCAGAAGGCGGCTATTGTAACTGTGACTACTACCATCTTCTCCTAGTTTACCATCTACTACACGTATCGTATCATGACCCAAAGGAAGTTAACTTAATAGCATTACTGACATATTGTGTTGTGAATTAGGAGCTGACGGACGATTTTTGCAACCACATGCAGTTGTCAATGCATAAATTACAGTTTTTTCTTTGTTTGTTTGGGAGTGGTGAAGCCCTTGATATGAAATAAAAGGGTGAATTCTTTCACCCAAAAAAAAAAATAAAAGGGTGAATTCTGTTTTGTATTTACTACCATTGCAGAAGTGATGTTGTCTATTTTCCTGCAATTAATTAGAGTCAGGTCCTCTTCATGTAACTAGTTGAGTATATGTTGTTTGTTCTTTTGTTTTTTGTTTATAGAATGAAGTTTTGGTAATGGATCAAGTTTACACTACTCAAACATTGAAATGAATCTTGGATGTAAATTATCTAAAAAAATTTATTTATAACCTAGAAATCCTCCAAACCCATTTAACGAACTTGGGTACGAAACTGTGGCCCTTGTCAAACCTACTTAACAGACCCAAGTAACCCTATGGTCTTTAGGGAACATATTATTATACCCGTGAGGAGATTCAAACCACATATATGACTATTTTGCTAATGCCTAGTGGGTATATTATCATATAGATAATGGAATAATGAGATGGGTGACTTAATAATTAAAGGACTATCAAATAGATGAGTGGAATAATAATTACAGGACAACTGCTATATCATTTGAGATGAAATGTTTTACACCCACTAAAGACTTTTCCTTCAATTAAGCAGAAATTCTGCCGGAAGATCCAAACAAATTTAAAAGGATAGTCAAATGCATTTAGTTTTTGCTTCTGCAAAGGTGGAGACTGGAGAGGTCCAGTTTCATATATACAGTGACGGTATGAGACTAAAAATCATATCATTCTTATGTACAATAATATTAACACAGAGACGTCTAGAGCTCTAGAACAAAGTCTGCAGAAGGGAGGCACGGCATTCTAACCGTCATCATCATCAGCTTGTGGGGGTTGAGTTGCACGGCGGAACCAGGTGTTGAATGCTGTAACCAAGTGAGGGCAATCATCTACGTTTTTCGTTGAGAAGCTGAGGCACTGTTGCAATAGTTCTTGTGAATCGGACATGGGCAATGTGGAGATGATTCTTAGGAATGTCTGTTCGAGCTCCAGATAAAGTGTTTTATGACTGGGCAGCAACGGCGATGCGTTGTCTTTGCAAACAATCAGAACAGGAAGCCAATCTTTTACAAGCTTCATCCTAACCTGGTAAATTGAAAAATACAAGTTTTTAGTTGTTTAACCAAACTGAAAGCAGAATAGCAGATTAAAAGATTATTTCTTTAGAGCATCAACACTAGCACTAGAACAATAACAATGTCACAGGAGATAACTTGGGATAATTTGGGACATCAGACATCGATGTTTCATCAAAACTTTGAGAACAGAACCCAACTATGCTGAGAAAATGTGTTGTGAATTGTGATAAAAACATAGCAGATTACAAATGCAAAAGCAGCTTTAATGTAGCCTTTGATCTTCAAAACTCTAAAACTAATTTCAACAAGAATTCAAAGAAAGTCACTTGCCAAAAGCATATGCACAAATGTGCACACACAAGTGTCAACGCACATGTCGACAGGAAGCCATGGAAAAGAATTCTCAAAACATCACCTTTCAAATTTGATTTCTTTCAATTTTCCTCTAGTTTTTAAACCCATTTTTTTACTACCCAAAAAATGCCCTAACCTTCCTTTATCTAGAAACAAACAGCCTTGTCTGTCAGGAAACTCATAGGATATAATATAATCCCGGTAAGTGACCCAAGGGGGTTTAAACCCATGACTTCATTGATTGAGACAAGAGTTCTTTTAGCACTCAACCCACTGTACTTGGGATTAAAACACCTTATCTTATTGAAGCAGAATATATATGTGGCAAAAGTAAAGTTTTAATAATGTTAACAAGGGGATTAATGTGTCACTGGTGCTGTAAGGTTGAAATCCAATGGAAAGTCACTTGCCAAAAGCTCAGATCCACGGACCACCTTTCGTCATCTAATTAAGTTCCAATAAAAGCCCACGGTAGTTGGTGCAATTACATTAATACTGACAAGAAGCGTTAGAAAACATAAGAGACACATATAGAAGTATGCGCCTAGAAATGGAACAGAAGAATTGAGTCACAATATATGTCACCATAAAAGTTCATATGATTGAAGTTTACAGTTTATCAACTCTAATGTTAACAAAAACTACAAGATTTATCATCAGAAAATATCATTTTTTATGCATTGATTATCTAATACTTTATGACCAGTCAAAATTTGGTTCATATTTCCAATCAGGAATGACTTTTCTTCTAGTTCCTTAAATACCATACTTTATTTCACCAGCTTATTTCTTGTTTATGAAACCATGTCCAACAAAGAAATTCCTCTTTCCCTTATGGAGTCAAACATGCAATTATATATTGAACAGTAAACACCCGTGATAACCATGAAATAATGACCAACCACCAATAAAAAGAAATCAAACTGCCTAAAAGACACTGAATTGCTTGCATCCAGAATCAACAATAAGTATACCACCAAAGTTGTCTGGACCAGCATGAAATTCGAAACATATTAAGGCAATAATGGTTTCTTAGATTAGAATACGTGATCTCTGTGTTAAAACAACAATAAAGAACAACCTACACAAAGCATTTTCCGCAGCATATGAGAGACCAAAACAACTATCCAAACTGATAGAATCATAGATCCTGATATTAAGAATCACATGCTAAATTGCGCAAAATCATATTAATTGAAAGGATAATGAAAAAAGATCCAACATCCATGTATCAGACATGAAAATCATGAAATCTAAAAAGAAAATCTAACTAAACATGTCCAATGTGTCTAACTACTTTTGACCAATGCTGCCATAACTAAATACTGAACTAGCAATATAAAGTGATGCACAAACAACTGCAGATGTAAAACTTTGGTTATTTGCTACTACTAAAATCTTAATAACTTTGTACAGAATTCACTTCAGCCAATCCAAATTGCCTGATTAAGAGGGGCGTAATACATTCGATAAACACCATTACATCTAATTCAAAAACAGACATCTCAATATATAATATGAAACTCTATTGGAATATTAAGTCTCCTAATATCTCAATTCCCATCAACCCGGAAATCATGCTCTCGATCATATTCATAAAATACAAAACCTACTCGTGCTGTAAGAGCTAATTCATGGAACATAAGAAAACCAACAAAAGTCACGAATCAATACCTGTCTAGCAGCCAAAATGGTACCTGCCGCGACAGCATTGGCAAGCTTACAAGTAGACTTCATCAATATACCAGGAAGTCCAGGCACAATGTTCCTCCACGCATCGTCCCTAATAGCACGCTGCAAATCAGCCGTAAACGCAGGCTGCTCACTCCACTTCTTCACCGCATTGTCTGCGACTCTCAACTCAACCATTCTCTCCACCAGCCACAGCAAATGCCGCCCATTTGTCATTGCAGTGTGCAAATTCAGCCTCTGTATAGCCTCGGTCTCGTTGTGGTCCCCTCTAAAATCAGGACTCGAATACTCCTCGAGACTCTCTTTGACAATCTTTAGAGTCTCATCGAAAGCCCTCTCCAACACTCTCCTCGCAGACTCTCTCGACGAGAAGTCTCTCAGAAGTTTCGCTACGAAAGCCTTCACGAACGCCATGTTCGGGTGGTTGTGAATCGCCACCAGAATCAAACCGTGAAGCATGTCCTCGCACGAATCGTCCTCTGCGGCGATTCTCGATAAGAGCTCTCTCGACTCTTCTTCGCGCAAAAACGGTATCGTTTCGATTACTCTTTTTTCTTCTTCATCCGTCCACGGCACCGCCTCGATGAATCTAACGCACGCTTTGACGCAATCTTCGAAGAGTAATTCCAAGGCGACTGGAAGCAAATCAAGAGCTGTGGACACATTGTTGATGACGGAAGAGAAATTGTCGGTGTAGAGAAGTTCTAGGACCGTTTCGTGATTCGAGATTGAGTTTGGTTTGTTAGCTGAGACGCCAAAACTGAGACAGATGAATCTGCTACAATTGCTGCTGTTGTTGTTCTTGGAATCGACGCCATTGTTGAGGTTAGGATTCTGCCAGCGGTCGGAGAGGAGAGCGGCGAAGTACTTCGAGCGGCGGAGGACGTCGGAGTGGAGGTAGATCTGGACGTCATCCTCGCCGGCGGAGTCATCAGCGGCGAATGGAGTGGTGTGGTCCACGTACAAGCGGAGGATGACGTCGGCGGTGGTGGCGTCGTTGAAGGAGGAGGAGACGGCGGGAGTGGCGCGACGGACGAAGACGCCGTCGTTGAAGGAAGCGTTGGAGTTAGAGCGACGGAGCTTCTGGGAGGAATCGGAGCGGGTCAGGTCGGCGGAGGAGGGGTGGCGCGTGGATGTGGAGTGGTGGGGCACGCGCTGGCGCTTCTTGGGGTTTGTTGGGATCATTTGATTGGAGAACTATTTGGATTTTTCTGGAAGTTTGAAGGAAGAGATTGGGGAGGGAAATCGTACGGTTTTATGGTTGAAGAGTGCGGTTTCGTGTGGACAGATGGTGTTATCAGAAAGCGAGTACGTATATTTCTTTACTTGAGCGTGTGAATAAACAGACAAAGATGCTGGATGTGAGTTTTGTGGGACACGACTCACACGAGGGAGGAACCGGCTCTTGATTTTTTTAGCGGGTAATGGTTGATATCAAATCTTTTTATCTGAATTTTATATCCGACTTAATACGTGAATCATTAGATTTAAATGTTTTAATTTGGCTATATGCACTTATCAAAACATCCGATAGTCCACATATCAAGTTGGATAAAATAATTGGATATCTACCATTATCCTTTTTTAGCATCGGTTGATTTGATCATACAATTTTTATTTTTGTTTATGGAAAAGTATCATTTTCCCCTTGACTTTTACCATATTGTTAAGACGAGGATAAATTCCACCATATTGGCCGGTCTCCCCCCACAAATGGAAAGAATATATTATATGCTCTTTCTGTTACCTTTTCCATCCATTTTTAGTTGACCGTCAATCCTTATGTTTAAATGACTGTTTTATCCTTCAATTTGTTCCATATAATTACCATTTAACCCACAAGATATTCATTAAATAAAAAATATATTTAAAAAAATAGAAGAAAAAAAAATATAATTTAAAAAAAAAATGGATCTCCACCGTCCATCTTTGAGATGGACACCGGAGGCATCTCTTTTATATTTGTTTATTATTTAAGTTTAATAATAATAGTTGAAAAATCAAAAAACAATTAAAAATTGATTTAATAAAAAACCTGATATTAAAAAATCAAATTAAAACATAAAAATAAGATCTCTCTCTCTCTCCCCAAAACAATCTCAGATTCACACCACCCATCTCGCGACAACAACTTGGTCGCCGCTCAACCCAATTTGGCTCTCACATCTCCGCTCGTCCCTAATCTCACGCCCTCACGCTGTCGCTCGATGCTCATTGTCTGGCTGTCGCTCACCGTCTTGGTCGTTCGACGCTTGCTTCCTACCGTCGCTCGACGCTCGCTGCCTGCCGCCGTTCGACTCTCGCTTCTTGGTCATCGTTTGACGGCTGCTGCTAGCTCTATTGGTGAGTCAATCCAGTTTTGATCAGTCCAGACTTGATGAATCACAAAAAAAATTACTTATTTTGTTGGATATGATTAAGAAGAGGTTGGGTGATGATTGTGATGTTTGTATTGTGTTGGATTTAGTTGTGAATGAAAAAAGATGGAGAAATTTTTACTTCTTAGATTGTGTTGATTTTGTAGGTTTGATTGTGTTAATTTTCTAGGTTTGATTATATTGTTGAATGGGTTTAATTCAATTGTTGAACAAATTTGATTTTGTTGTTGAATGGTTTTGGTTTTCTGAGTTAGAATGAGTTTGATTTTCTGGGTTTGATTTTGGGGGCGATGGCGACGGCGAGGTTGCTTGGGTTCAAGTGTTCTGCCCCCACAATGTCAATTATGTTAATACCCTTTTTATTTAACGGTCAACTACCCAAATGGATGGAAAGTGTGATAGAAGGGGTATTTTTAACATTTATTTGTTTTTTTTGGGCAAAAACCTATAATCGTGTTAAATATAGGGCCAAAATCGGGAGGGAAATTATACTTTCCCTTTTTTATTTCATAGTTATCCATTTCTAGCTAATAAAATAATTTTAAAGTAGACAAGTGGATAAATTGATTTCACTGAAAACATAATTAAAAATTCGGAAATCTAAAGAGTGAATAATAATCTAATTTAATTAATGATTTGTAATTATATTGTTCAATAGAATTTGTTGAAAAATCAAATTATGTGGATCACTTTGATTTTTCAGTCTTGATTAATAAACTTACATTTAATTATATTTAAATATATTTTTTCCCGATTAATAAATAATAGTTAACACCACCACCCACTATTTTATTGCAAAAGGATAAGATTGAAGATTTTGATACCGGATTATCATGGTTCTTGACTTCTTGCTCATTCGGACAAACTACACTTAAATTTAGGTACGTGTTTTCGAATGGCGCGTAAGAGATACGCTCCAAGGAGGAAAATATCAAGTGTGGCCGTCTCCCGTGCACTCTATTTGCCAAATATAAGAACTTAACTGGACTGATCCATCATGCATGTCAATCGTGGGCTTTTTAAACCAAGTTGGGCTGAACTGAATAATTTTAATATAATTGGGCTTTTCCGACCCGTAAACCGTTTAGATTCGGTTTTGGGTGGTCAAGCCCGGTCCAAATATTTTTTCATTTGTAGGATTTAGGATTTACAACGGGTAAAGTATGAACCGACGGGTTTTCCATATCCACACTTGTATCGCAATTAGGGTTCAAAATTAAAGTATCTCCAATACAAGCGTGACTTGTGAAAAAAAAAGATGACACGTAGGATTAACATGCATTCTGTTAATAATTGTGTCTCCAATGCAACCGTACATGTTCAACCTCAAGCTGACGTGTTAAAAAAAAATAGACATTGTAAACATGACCGTCCACTTTTAGACTGTCTGTTGCACAGCCCTTTTTTAGGTTGACTTCAGTAAACATTTAAAATTGACATTAATTTTTCATTTATTTTCGGTAAGAAAATAAAATAAAAAAGAAAATAGAAAATAAAATTGAACATGTCATTAAAATAAAATGTGTTTTAAACGGATACATTGGAAGGTCCAAATTTTAAGTTGATTGTCTATCAAATCCATATTTATATCACGTAAGAAGAAAGTCTCTTTACATTATTGTCATGTCAACAATTATACATGTATATGCTATTTTTGTATTGGATATGCTATTATAGAATTTAGAATTCTCTATTTCATTGGCTTGTATTTCAATAAATATCAATATGTCAACGACATTAATAGACAGCCAAATGAAATTCTTGTCTTCGGTTCTTCCATTTAAATTACAACTTATTAATGATGTGTCTATTTAATTATCATTTTTATTCTTTTATTTTATGTTTAACAAAACTACTTTGTAAATAGTTATTTATATTTATTTCTCCCGCTGAGTTAGCTTATAAAATAGTTTTTGATATTGAATTTTAATACAATATCTACTTATCATATTTGACATATAATTTTTCATAATCTATATTCCATATTGCATTGGATATGCTTTTAGTTTTGTTACAGTGGTTTAGGTTTGATTTTTTTAGTGTTAGTTGCATACCTGTAATCCTTGATCTCGCCACCTCCAGCAATCCTTATTCCAATTGGTTTCAAATTATATATATATATATATATATATATATATATATATATACACAGAAATTTTCAAGTCAGTACGTACTGATATAACTTCATCAGTATGTTGGATGTGGACCATTAGATTTACATACTTTAACTCAAAGTATATGCACTTGTCAAAACTTCTTCATAATCAGTGGTCTACATGCAACGCACTAATATAAGTTATATCAGTGCGCACCGATGAGAAAATGACTATATATATAGTTTCTTAGGATATATATATATAGTAGTAGTTCTCAGGTGTATACCCCCGACAGAAGGCTATATACAAACCTATTTGTTAGTCTTTAGATTAAAATCCAATAGATGTTATGTAAGTGGTGGACCAGAAGAGAAAATACAAAACAACCTCTTGATTTTGATTCAAAAACTAACAAATAGGTTTGTATATAACTTTATATCAAGAGTATGCATCTAAGAAGTTATATATATAGTAATTATAAAGTGAGAGATCTTTTACTTTAATTTCGGTAAGTATCTTTATAAAATCAAATTAATTTTATGAACTTTGATCTGATTTTTATGTAGATGATAAGTTCATTAAAATCTACATATGAATTAAATTTAAGAATTTTTCAAACACTATAACTATTTATTCCGATTTTGTTAAATATGAAGGTATTTGGAAAATGAGAGAAATATAGGAAAAAAAAATAGTTATAGTATTTGAAAATTTCTAAAATTTTATAGGTAGATTTCAATGAACTTACCTTTAACAAAAAAATTCAGATCAAAATCCGTAAAAATCGATATAATTTTATTAAAATCTTTACTGAAATTAAAATAAGAGATCTCCCACTTGATAATTAATTATTATATATATATATATATATCAAACAATCGTACATATTAACCGATCACATTTAGATATCAAACCATCTTTTCAAATTTTGTTACACAACCATGTTTATAATTATAACTTAATAATTACTTTTTTATTCTTTTGAAATGATATTTGGCACAAAGAGCGAATGAAAAATCACTTTTGCTCGTATATATTTTTTAACGAAATTAAAGAGATAGAGGAACAGCAAAATCAATATGGAATGATATGAGATTTTCCCCAAAGTCAACAAATAATGATTCCATCAAATGAGAGACAAAGTTCACAAAAATAATTAAAAATAATTGAAGAGTGGACCCTGTACACACTACACAGAAAAACTAAAGTAAAAAGACTAGTGTAGCAACAAACAAACATTATAGTCACAAATGTAGGCCTTTCGATACATTTCCCAAAAGCCAATGTCTCCTCATTTCTAGACTAATCGAGTATGGTCCCATGATCGATCGACATGGGACCAATCTAAAGGCACCAACGAACGATCTGATCTGATTACAAGATTTCAACACGATCAAATCAGTCGCCGTATCGTTTGAATTTATCCGTTGTGTGGTTAAAGAAGATGAAGATTGCATTAACCGTTATAAATATACAAGACTACAAGAGTAATGATAGTCATTTCGTCCTTGCATGTTACTTTTTTCTTTTTTTTTGATAAAACAGAGGAAGCTGGATACAACACCAGCAGAAAAGAAAAACCAGGAAAGATAAAATACCGAAGAACTAGAAACGTTAAGCCTAACTTAACTTGGCATATCAGCCTTCACAAAACTTTCAACACAAATCGGAAATTCTTCCATCCAGTAGGAGTCATCAGAAGAGCTCTCCACACTAATGCATGTTACATTCATTACAATTAACGACAAGTGAATTTATAAGTGGATAACACCACACTAATGATGATTTATTTTATTATTTACGATAACAATAACCTAAATTTAAGATATCGACCGAATGAACACTTTTACCACTTAATCAAATTGAATAATGGTAATAATGATTTATTTTACTCATCACATGTATTTATTTATCGATTGCCATATCATTGATCGAGATGAAGATGAAATATCTAATATTACTCCTTCTCTCTCTCTCTCTCTCTATATATATATATATATTATTTCTCTAGTATAACGGTTCTACAGTTTTTCATAACCGTACTTTTGCAATGTTACATAGCTGCAAAGCTGAATCATAAATTCAAAAATTATCTCCCTTGAATCTTTGGATTCATATATTAATTAGTTCAATAATTTTTTTTAAAATATTATAAGAAATATCTACTCCTATAATAGGAGATAACTACTTCCTACAACTCGGGAAAAAAATTCCTTACACATACTTGGATTTGAATCCCTCACCATTTATGTCACCTCTACTAAGAAGTGATGTGCAATTAGTTCAATAATTTTAAAATTTATATATTAGCATGATTATTTATTCTATACTTGCACTATTTTTTAGATTTCAAGGATAAACGAACATGATAATAATCAAATTTATAATCTCATAATGTACATGAGAAAGCTTATAAGTTAGAATAAGAACAATATTATATTGTTTGTGACGTAGAAGTCGATTGAAAGAAGGGAAAGGTTTAGGAAAGAAACTGGAAGTTTCTATTCCTTTGTCATATTTCAATAATATCTCCAAAATTACAAATCAAAAGTTTTTTCGAAAAAGGATTATAAATACCCAGCTAACAAACTGTGTTGCCCAAAACGCAGCGTTTTTAGAAGCAGACTAAAAACAATATTAAAGCTAAAATATCAGTATTATATTCTTTTAAAAGAAAATAATACTATGCTCCGGCATCAGTTTGAAAAGTAGATGAATTCGCAATGTCGACATTAAAATATAGAGTGGTGCTATTGGCACACCCTCTACTGATCTATTCATGCGTTACTTTTTAAAATTTTGATTTAATTAAATAAATTAAATGTTTTTATTAAACTTTTTTGTTTATTTCTAAAACTACCCATTTTTACTTATTTTTCAAATTTAATATATATCATATATGATCTCTCTATCTCTTATCTCTGTATCTGTATACATCTCTCTCACCTCCATTGATTGATTAATTTTTTTTCTTCTTATTTCTTTATTTTTAGTTTTTTTTCTTCTTATTTCGGAAACGAAAAAATAAAAAATAACAGGGTACTTTAACACAACGACAACTTGATATCATTCTAAAGAAAAAATAAACTTCAAACTTATTTCCAAAGAATGGATTGTTTCCAGATGCTTACTATCATTGTCAGACAATTCTTGCTTTATGTCATTCTCAGATAATTCTTCAAGATGTTTGATATTGTTCTTAGACAATTTTTCAATTTTCTTGATATCGTTCTCAAACTCTTTTATAATATTTTAGATGTATGTAAGAAGCAGATTTTAGGGTTTAAGAATTAAATTTTTTTTTTTGAAGAAACAGATTACTAGTTTTTTTTTCTTGGAAAAGGAATATGAGATTTTAATATATTTACTTTGTAGAAGATTTCTTTCCTAAATTGTATGTCTCTTTAAGTAATTTTGATAAAGGAAAAAAAAGAATATTATATAATTAAAAAATAGGGCATGAATAGATCAGTGGGGTGTGCCAATAGCACCACTCTAATATATATATATATATATATATATATATATATATATAGATGAATCGGAATGTGATTAAATTAAACAAATACATTAAAATTTACTCGATTTTTTTAAAAATGTCGAATTTATTTATAACAAGTTATGGGCTATGGGCTATGGCGCTCAATTTTGAATTGTTTTAAAATAAGTTTTCATTAATTATTCACGAACTTTTTACACGAAACATTAATGCTTTTGCTACTTAGGGCCCCTTGTTTCTTCGCGTCCTAACTCCAATGAATGGGACACTATTATTTTATTTATTTATTTTGATTTTTTATTGGGCAAAAAAACCTTTACAAAATCTCCTCCATTTTCATGATATTTACAATTTAGCCCTTCCATCAACTTCTTGTAATTCGTGACGGTGCCTTCATTAAGGGTTTATTTGGTATACCTTATTGTATTGTATCAAGAATTTAAAATGTATTAGAATAAAACAATATAGTTTTTGGTTTGTTTTGTATTGTATTAACTAATACATTTTAATTAGTCTAATACGATAGATATCGTACAAATAATACAATACAACCCAATACAATATAATTCAATCCAATGAAATGCAATCCAATCTAATACTACATGGTGTGTAAAAAAAACAAAATATTCGATGGACGGCTATCTATCATCGAAGATGTGTCATGAGTGAATAAATGCATGTGTTACAATAAAATACACACATGTCAATAAAAGGACCGATGATCTTTACATTCATTCGTGAACAATTAACAAAAGACATTAACGAGCCATTGAAAATTTGACATACGAATGTGTGTTACTTTTAATCATCTTATCACTTCCCAATAGTATTGTTTTTTATCATATATATATATAAATATATATAGAGAGAGAGTTGGTTACAGATCTATTTGGACTTATAGATATATGTAGTAATTAGTATGAATGCCTATTCTCATTTTAGAGATTAAGGAGGACTCACTGCAAGTTATGATAAGAAAAATGTTTTGAGTACTTCTGGTTTATATGTTCAATCCACCTAAAACATATCATATTCCATGATTTTTTTTTTTGATAAAATTGGACCGATCTAGAGGGAAAAAGGCATCTCAAGCGATCATATGCTGAAAACCCCTAGGCAGTATCCGCAATATCCATCCATAATATAAAAATAAAAAATGAAAAGTAACAAAAACCAGAAAAGCATAAAAACCAAGGGAAACAATCCCAACAAAAACATTGGCACGCAGACTATAAAAAATAAAAACAGAAAATATCAAGAAAAACGAAAAGACTCCCGACCATGCAATCATGGCCAACCAACAAAGAGTAGAAAGACGTGGTGTTTGTCCACCACAAATCAACCGCTAACCCCAAAACATGTTTAGAAAGAGCGTCAACAACCTAATTCCCCTCCCTAAATATATAAGAAACCTGAAACTCTATTTTTGATATCTGATAGATACAGTGTTGCCAAGCCTGTAGAATCCGTCAAGGAATGATTAATCACATTCACGACTACCATATAACAAAATAATAATGTATTGAACGTATTAAAGCTTTTATTTTCTGATAAATACAAAAGGTGAAAGTCGAATACTTAGCTAATTAGCTATAAATACGTAAGGGGTGCACACCACTATAGGGTAATATAATTATAAGCAAAGATCATATATTTTAACTCTTTGCCCACTTGAAAATTTATTTTAATTATGTATCGGGAATGATTTACCTACTCTTATGGAAAATTATTATTTTTTTACAAAAAATATTAAGGTTGTATAAAGCAAGCATTTGACTTAGATATTTAATTAGCTATTAAGTTACATTGGAGTTGGACATTCACGTTCCAAGATGGTTTGGACAAATGACATGTGGGGTTTTTTTTAAACCTAGAAAGAATTTTTTTGTTGTGATTAATTGTTGATTAAGTTATTGGTGTTTTTGGCTCATTGGCCACATCCCATCAAAGAGAGTTGTTGCTCAATCATAGATTAATATCTGTCTCATCAAATGGTTAATGTGTTAATTGATTAGGAATCTTTGTTCCAATATGAAGGAACTTAGTGACAGATAGATATTATATTTTCTCTGATGGTAATGATTTTGGGAAGTTGAAAATTTGGATGATCAATATGTTTTTGTTATATTGAGGTTGAAAATTTGGATGATCTATTATTTTTGTTATATACAAAAAACAAAAAAAACTATTGGTGAGTTAAAAAATTAATGTAGGTATGATGGTGATGGTTTATACAGCGAGAACTTTAAAAAACCATAATTATACGAATTGAAATGGTGAACACAAATATAAATAAGTACTAACTATTTCAATTGACGTGAAAATCTGTAGTGAAACAATTTTATTACAAGACTTTCATTAAAAAAAATGATACGTGATATAAGATAATATATGATTATGAAGAAAATTTTCAGTGTACTAAATATATTGTTGAATAATGCACCAAACCGTCAAAGATAACTCACATGACAAAAAAATTACATGTATCACTTATATACAAGTATACAACCACATGTATTATCTTCTGTGATCCACTACACACATAACAATACACCAAGTATTTTATCCGTTTTACAAGCATTCTAAAGAAGATTTTCACTTAATCGAAAATATCTCTTACAGTTGCATAAAAGATCTAAAACAAGTAACTAGAGATCCAACAATTAATACAGGCTATAGTTTCAAACTATCAATCAACTTAATTAATTAAGTAGTTAGACCTCCCTTAATCCAATAGCATAGTAGCTAGACCTCCTTAATCAATTAATTAATCCAGAATTATTTAGCTACTAATACTATATAGATGGAACTACACGTTTTGAAGGTCAAATCAAATGTCTGCTGTACAGTGGCATTTTTGCAATAAAATCAAAAATCAAACCCAAAGTATTATTAACAAACACGTCAATACGTCACCATTTCTCTTCTTCGCTCTCTTGCTTTTTATTTTTCTTTGTATCCGTTGAAAGTTGAAACCTCTCTCTCTCTCTCTCTCTTTGTTTTTCTTCTTTCGTAAAAAGCACCAAAGCCCTCCAATTTCTCTTTACTTTTTTTACACGACCAACCGATTTTCTCATCAACCAAACACAAAGCACATCTGACATTATTCCCGAGGAAATCCCACGACGTGTCCGGGAGACAATGTCAGTTCCCGGCAACGGTGGCGGTGGCGATGACAATAGCTCTCTCCCGCATGAACTGAGCTCGAAAACGCCGTTTCTCAACCTCAAACTCTACGTTTTCATTGCAATTCTCTTGACATGCGCTGCTCTGGTTTCGGTCTTGGTCTGTCTATGTCTCTGCTTGTCGAAAAAGAAGTCCACGAATCGAAAAATGCGGGTCAAGCACAGCTCCGGCTCGATCCCTTTGGTCTCCAAAGAGATCGCGGAGATCAAAGATCTGGGTCGAAGAGAAAATATCGAAAAACAGGAGGGAAAATTCGTAAAAGAGACTGAGCTTGTCCTCGTCGACGACATTGAGGTAGGGAAGAAGAAGAGTAGTGGAGAAGAGAGCGATGACGTGTCCGCTGGTAAGAGCAGTGACGTTTCGGCGGACATAGGTTGGGGACGGTGGTACAGCTTGAGGGAGCTGGAGATTGCGACGCGTGGATTCACGGAGGACAATGTGATCGGTGAAGGTGGGTATGGTGTCGTTTACAGAGGTGTATTGAATGACGGCTCTGTGGTGGCTGTCAAGAATCTTCTTAATAATAAGTAAGTCAATTCTGTGTTTGCTTCTATGAAAAATATTGATTTCCCAGTTAAAATTTTCAAAATAATAATAATAAAATGTTTTTTTTGGTGTCAAGTTGAGACATTTTTGGTCAAAACAGAGCAGTATCAGTAGAAAGAACGAATTTTTGTTGTTTATTTTATGTCTGTGAGATCCAACTTTTGCGGTTAAGTTATTGAATTTGATTGTTTTTGTTTTTGTTTATTATTGTTATCATTTTAACTGTACTGTTAAATGGTTTCTTGATTTTGTACTGTGATGGTCCTGATGAAGATGACTCGATGAACTTTCAATCTGGACTATACTGTTGTTATGTGTCGGTGTAATGAACTTGGTTCTTTAATTCACTTTTTCTCTCTTTGTTTTTTCTTTAGTTTTATCTATAATTTGTACTTTTAACTTTTACTTTTTTTACTTATTTGTTTATAGTATTTAAATTATTTACTGCTATTGACCAATAATTTTCCTTTTGAGATCAATTGAGCACAGTCTGGATTGAGAATTGTAAACTTCTGAGTGTTAGAATACACAACAATCAGTGATATTTATGATATGAAACTTGAAAGCTTATAAGCTGCCGTGTCATCGTGTTCGTAGAGGGCAGGCGGAGAAGGAGTTCAAGGTGGAGGTTGAAGCCATCGGTAAAGTTAAGCACAAGAACTTGGTCGGTTTAATCGGATACTGTGCAGAAGGAGCTCAAAGGTACATTGCTGTGCCTCTGTTAGTTAATTCAGTTACAATAACCTTAAATGGCAATGGAAACTAATCAATTGTGAACCTCTTTTTTATGGTCCATTTTAGGATGCTTGTATATGAATATGTCGAAAATGGCAATTTGGAGCAGTGGTTGCATGGTGATGTTGGGCCTGTTAGCCCTCTCACTTGGGATATTCGGATGAAGATCGCCGTTGGAACTGCAAAGGGGTAAGGTCTCGTCTAGCTTCTGTTTTGAATTCGATTGCATGGTCCTTACTGATTCACAAATACATTACTTTCAATGATAATCTTGTGATATTACTCTGCGTGTGATTTTAGTCTTTATAAACTGTAGTTTTGCTTGTTAGAGTTGAGCGTATAAATATTGCGAAAGTTTCAGTTTATCTGTTCAAAGCTGTGTTATCACAATTACTTGCAATGCTTCTTATTAAGTTAAAGGTCCATATATATTGTATATGTTTAACATTTTCTTTCGTTCTCTTGTATCTGACTATTGTCGTGTTGGTTGATAAACTGTTACATTTGTTGTTTGGCTTACAGGCTTGCCTATTTGCATGAAGGGTTAGAGCCCAAAGTTGTGCACCGTGATGTGAAATCAAGTAACATTCTTCTAAATAAAAACTGGAACCCAAAAGTGTCAGATTTTGGATTGGCTAAGCTATTAGGATCCGAGGCAAGCTATGTGACTACCCGTGTAATGGGAACATTTGGGTTTGTTCTTTATCAGATTCCTAAATCAATTTTCAATAATTAATCAGTCAAATTGAAATGGACTTCATTTGTAAGATTCAGTTATTTATCGTATATTTGGCTGTAGATATGTCTCGCCTGAGTATGCGAGCACAGGCATGCTTAATGAGGGAAGTGATGTGTATAGCTTTGGAGTTCTTCTCATGGAGTTGATAACGGGCAGGAGCCCGATTGACTATTCAAGACCGGCTGGAGAGGTATAACGATTTGCCATAAAGCATTAGCATCTATATATATTAAAACACTATAACACTTTCATGATCACTCTCTTTTCGTTGCCTGAATTTCAGATGAACTTGGTTGATTGGTTCAAAGGAATGGTAGCAAGTCGTCGTGGTGAAGAGCTTGTGGATCCTCTGATTGAAGTTCAGCCCCCATCAAGAGCTCTAAAACGAGCATTGTTGATCTGTCTCCGTTGTATAGATTTGGATGCCCATAAGCGACCAAAGATGGGGCAAATCGTTCACATGCTCGAGGCTGATGACTTTCCTTTTCGTGCTGTAAGTCACGTATGAAGTATTTCATACTCAACTAAATTCGACAATGTAAGAAGTTCAGTAAATCCTGTTGACATCTAGTGTGATGCTTATAGTATTCAAATCACGGGATTGTTGTGTGTTTTAGCACTTGAAACCTGATATGCTATCGACTAATATGCAAATAAATGATCTAAGCATCTCATTACAAGTTAATCCGACTCAATCCGTCTTTCTTGTGTGTTATGCAGGAACACCGACCACCCCGAGAGAGAGAGCCTCATTCCTCGCATGAAGCTGTACCCGTTAAATTTCCATATCCAACCAAGCATGCTGGGGGAGAAGATGCAGAGAGATTAAGACGGAGATAAATGTTGTGAGTTCAAGGCATATGCCGTTCTTGAAGTTGGATCGCATAGTAGAATAATTTTTCTATCTTGTTTACGAAGAAAAGATTACACACACCTTGCTTGTGCATATATTGTTATAATTACTTCTTTTTACACCTTTGTTGATATATTATGCGGCATCTTACATTTAAATGAGCTTTGTAAATACGTACTTATATTTTTGGTGAGCCAGAGATTGGTTGTTACTTACTAGTCTTAGATTACAGCTACAAGTTTCACACATACTATGCATGTTACTTGACTGCATCTAAGCGATCACGTTCATGCAGATGAAAACACTAGTTAACCCATCGATATCTATTGATTCAAACGCTGTACCTATGAGCGGATGGGGATAGATAGAGGAGAGGAAAAAACAGAAGATTTCACATTTTGAACCACTGTTTGATTCACTTGATAGCATTCTTTACTTCATAGTTTAGTCAAGTAAGTGTAACTGGTTCTTGAAGGAAGAAGATCATGGAAATACTTCAAAACTCAGTTACAACCTACCATAGCTCTCAACTGCAGTTTTTCTTTGTTTTATTTTGTACCAACAAACATCACAAGGCAGTAGTTGTGTCCACTACTTTCACCAGACTTATATGATTCATGTTCTATTATTACAAAACATGCATCAGTCTTGTTTGTTGCAATATAGCCCATTCTTATTACAACGCAGGCCTGCCACTGTTGTAACCACTTTTGATGTCACTGCATTTATAAGTTTGTATTGTGCCCTACAATGTGCATGTGCTTCTCTGGCGTGGCAACCCAATGGTGATGAATTCAATTCTCCTGGTATTATACGACCATACTTACTCATCACCACTGGCTCGCCTCGATCGTGTTAGTAACCATTAGACCCAAACAATTGATGGGAAAGACCTCAACAGTAGTATTTAACTACTCTAACTCAACCCATTATGTGCAAGGCCGACATACTGGCCACATGACTCGAGTCTAAACATAAACACATAACAAATTCAGATAACAAATAATCATATGATAGTAATCATCAGACTTAGAAACTCTAGCCGATAGAGAATAACTCAACAATAGTGATCAATGATTGATTCGCAACGAATTACACTAACTACTTCTCGAAATTATAATATTCACAAGTGGATACAATGTTTTGGTTGATTAACGGTTACTTCTCCTGCCGTTAGTGACTTTCCATATGGGGAAAATGAATGAATTCTCTTAATTTGTATCATAAGTGGCTTGAATTTCTATCTGTCCTTCTGGATTGATGAGCATGTGCAGTGGAGGCGTGTGGGTGGTGGTAGTGGGCTGTGGGCATGAGCAGCATGATGTCGTTTTCTTGGCAGGGTTATTGTGAATTATGATAGTTAAGGTAGTGGCAAGAAATGGAAAGCCAATAATATTCCGAGACAAAAAAAATCTGGGAAAAGCTGTAAAAATTACTTATTTTATTTTATTTTTAATATTACATTATGAATTCGGGGTTTTTACTGTGTGAGGGGTTTATCATTGGACCAACCTTATCCCGTTAGTAAAAATTACCTCAAACATCGAATGAGTTGTTTGTATGTAACTGTGTATTGATTTCCTTAAACATCATTGAATGAGTTGTTTGTACGTTACTGTGTATTGATTTCAAATACCTCAAAACATGCCTATTAATAATGACAGTAAACAGTTACCGGTTACCATTTCGGGACACATCATCATTGGACCGTTTTACATTTTACGGTGTGTCAAGCGAAAGAGAAAATTCATGCACCTAGCAATTGAACATGTGAGCAATGTGAGCAATTGAACATGTGATGCGGTAGACTGCCAGCATTAGATGTAATATGGGTATTTTATTTGTTTTTTTTTTGTTTTTTGTTTTTTGTTTTGTTACACATAACGTATTTAATGGTCGATTGCATTACTCAATAGTGCATCGAAGATTTTCTCAAAATAAAATTATAAACTTTTAAATCTGTGAGTTGATTTGTATAATGCATGATTAATTTTGAGTCTCATTGAACTATATATATATATATATATATATATATATATGATTTATAGGGATTATATTGGAACAAATTGAATTAAGTTGGATTGAATTGATTAAAATTCAAATAAATGCATCAAATTCGATTACATTTTTATTTTGCATATATCTCATTAGCTAAGTTAGATTATATTAACGTAAATTTTTTATTTAAAATTTATGATTTCACCATAAATCTATTCATCCAAATAGTTGTAATTTATCGGTGAAAAACATAAATTAATTAAAGAATATCAAACAATTTAATTTAAATTAATTACAATTAAATGGGCCGGATGTCCAACCATTAAGAAATTAGATCGATATCGTAGCGGCCCACATCTTCCCCGTTGAATAAAAAATGGACCTCTTTGAAATCAAGCAAGATAGTCTGTGGATCGTGAGAGAGAGAGACGGTCTCTATCCAAATCCAACGGCTCTCATACTCCCAAATCTCTGGACCCAACCCTTTGATCAACATCAACGGCTCTTATGCTCCCAAAATACTGGACCCACCTCTACACTCCTCTCATCCTAATTAAACCATTCTAATCATCTTACAGGTGTCCAACAACGCAATAACAGCCGAGATTTCCTATCAGTCCGACACGTGTCACATCAGACTCGCTTGAACTCAGCTTCAATTCTCTTAGCGCCAACACACAAACAAATTTTTTTTTTTCACTTCTTTACTTTCGGCGTCTCAAAAAAGAGAAAAAAAAAAGACATTCTCATCATATCATAAATACTATTAACCACTCAAAATCTCATCACCAGATCTGTCCTTGATAGACAGAGATAGATATAGTGAGAGAGATTGGGATTGGGCCATGGAGGAGAAGCTGGTACAGAGACTGGAGGCCGCGGTGGCGCGGCTGGAGGCGCTGTCTGTAGGTGGGGGTGTAGACGGCGGCGGTGGCGCTGATGCGGCGTCGGATCCGTCGATTGTGGCGTTTGACGATATGACGGGGCAGTATTTGAGCAGAGTTTCGACTGTCGCCGGGAAAATCGGAGGACAGGTGCTCGATGTCACGAAGCTTATCGAACAAGCTTTTCGTGCGCAGAAGGACCTTCTTATCAAGGTCAAACAAACTCAGGTCGGTGATCTTTCAATTGGAGTTTGATTGATGGATATGTTTATTCAATTAGATTTTGATTGATGTGTTTTCGTCAGTTTTCATTTGAGAAATATCTTATTTTGATGCAATGCGTAGACATTACAGCAGCTTTGTTGTGTCATTTGATGATAAGATATCTACATCTAAAATTTCTGAGAGATTGTTTTAGATTATAATCCTGAATCCGATAGGTTAATTATAATTTATAATATTCATTTTCGGATACTGATGTGATTGACGTTGTAGTGGAAGCAAAATTTTGAAATGTCTGTGATTTAGCTTGTTTCGGTTTATTTTTCTTTGTTATCAAAAGTAAAATTTGTGCTTGAGAGTCTCAATAATTTAGGATCAATGCAGTTTTCTGAATAACTCCCGATAGTTAATAATGACAGAGGTGATTGAATTAAATGCCAGGGTAAATAATTTGGGTAATTGAGTGTCCAACTGTCCACTGTCCAGTCTACATTTCATTTTCACGATACTTTTCCTGTAATTTGGACTTGAATGGTTTTGAATATAATTTTATTATGATGTTATAGAAACCTGACCTTGCGGGATTCGCTGAATTTCTCAAACCATTGAATGAAGTGATTACGAAAGCAAATGCAATGACAGAAGGGAGGCGATCCGATTTTTTTAACCAATTAAAGGCTGCTACTGACAGTCTCACGGCTTTAGCATGGATTGCATATGCGGGAAAAGATTGTGGTAAGATAATTGTCTGATTATATTCATATTTGATTATTTTCATAGCAAGCAATATTGGTTTCCTATGTTTGATTTTTGGTTTTGCTTATCATTCAAGGAATGAACATGCCTATTGCACATGTGGAAGAAAGTTGGCAAATGGCTGAATTTTACAACAACAAGGTACTGTATATATTTGTGAGAAGCCGTCAACTCAAATCAGAGAACTGTCATCATACATGATCTCTATTGCTTTGCTACATAGTATATAGGCATGAGGATTTGCAATGCAAGTGTAAAATAAGCGAAAATTAATTTTTGGAATCCGAAAAAAATTCTATCCGGAGAACATTAATTTTTTGTTTGTAAATTATTTGATTTTATAGATACTAATTTATGAATCCCTTTTTTTATTTTTTTCTTGCAACAGTTGTGCTAAGTATTTAAATGTTGGTGTTTCCATCCTCACTTTTACATGTCAAAACTCAATTATAAAGTAAAAAACAAAACTAAAGGAAAACTCAACATGTAGTGTTGTATTGCTTCAGTAATGGCACTGAATTTTTTTGTCTTTTAGTCTTTAATACTCCCACTTTTACTGTGATAGTTAACTTGTTCGAATTTAATATATGGTTTTCGATTTTTAAGTCCACAGTTATATACATGTTATTTAATTAGCAAATCAATTTCATTGTATGGAATTGACATTTTGCATATTTTCAGATTCTTGTGGAGTATAAAACCAAAGATCCAAATCATGTTGAATGGGCCAAAGCTTTGAAGGAGCTATATTTACCCGGTTTGAGGGATTATGTAAAGAGTCATTATCCGTTGGGGCCAGTGTGGAGTGCTACTGGCAAGAAGGTGACATCTGCTCCATCAAAAGCTCCTACACCTGGCAGACCAGCTCCTCCGCCTCCTCCATCGGGTTCTCTCTTCAGTTCTGAATCTTCTAAAGCCTCATCATCAGGCCCGAAAGTAGGGATGTCTGCTGTTTTTCAAGAAATTAGTTCGGGCAAGCCTGTCACTACCGGTAATTCTTCCATCTTCTCTCTTTTTTGTTGTATATTGATTTGTTGAACAACTGTTATGTAATTTAACTTAATTGCTTTCTAGGTCTAAGAAAGGTCACAGATGATATGAAGGCCAAAAACCGTGCTGATAGAACTGGTGTTGTTGCTGCTAGTGAAAAAGAAGGTCGTGCTGCTTCACCTTCGTTTTCTAAAGTAGGACCTCCTAAACTAGAGCTTCAAATGGGTCGAAAGTGAGTAAGCCTGTCATATTGGTTTACTTTTATGTATGGAGTTGATGCCATTACGTATTCTGACTATTGCTACTTTATGGTTTCTTCTTGCAGATGGGTTGTTGAAAATCAAATTGGAAAGAAAAAATTAGTTATCGAAGATTGTGATGCAAAGCAGTCTGTGTACGTTTATGGATGCAAAGATTCTGTTTTGCAGATTCAAGGTTGTTTATTAATGTGCTGGATTTGTCTTCTTATGTAAATATAACATGCATATTATTTAGTTGTTACTAATTATATCAAAGATTGCACAGAGTTATTATTTTTCATTTTTTTGATACCTATTCAGAAAGCTGAGCAACTAGTTATCATTCTAATTGTGCAGGGAAAGTCAACAATATTACCATTGACAAATGCACTAAAATGGGAGTTGTATTTAAGGTGAGTTTTAAATATTTACTTTTCTGATTTGTGAAATCATTTCATATGGAATGTTGTTGGCTCATATTATGTTTGTGGCCTGGATAAATAGGATGTTGTGGCTGCTTGTGAGGTTGTAAATTGCAGTGGTGTTGAGGTGCAGTGTCAGGTATGTATTTTTTTGACCCCTTATTTTATGTACAAGTATTCTTGAAATTCTATGATGTCAAGTTGAATTTTGACAACACTGTTCTTTTATGTTTTTGTATTGGTTCATAGCGCCCTGCCGCCCTTAGATTAATAATGCTAGTCATGTCTGTGCTCAAGGATTCATAATTTCTGAAATGGTTTGTTGATAGGATCTTGGATTAATAGTGTGATCTAAGTTATGTCTACCTCATTTATGGCTATTATAGGGTTCAGCTCCTACAATTTCAGTGGACAACACGGGAGGTTGCCAGTTATATTTAAGCAATGATTCCTTGGGGACATCTATAACAACAGCCAAGTCAAGTGAAATCAATGTATTGGTACCTGGTGCTCAGCCTGATGGTGATTGGGTATGTTTATGTGATTCTATTCTGTTTATTTTATTTTTTGCAAACATTATATTAATTACTATCTTATTTTGGTCTGTATACTGAAATGCTCGTGCTTGTGCATGTGCTATATATTCCAAATTACTAAAGCTTTTGTCAAATTTGCTCATTTCATTACATATGATGTAGGTTCCAAGGCTATGGAATGGCCTTGACTAAAATTGGGATATGCTTAATTACAAACAGTGGGAAATTTGTACATCTGTTGACTTCTTTAATATGGTTTAATTTGTTTTAGCATGCTGGGAAAAAATTGTTATGATTGTGAAATAGCTATTTATTGATCCTCGGCAATTCAGCTTACATATTCTCCTTGTTAAGGGCTGTGTTATAAGTGGTAGTGGGTGCATTTAAGTAGATAGCACAAAGGTTAATGTACATATAGAATTCTTGGATATCTCCTTGTTCATTAGTCTCTGGCTGCAGTCATAATATTGACAGTAGAATAAAATGCATCATGCCAATGTGGCAAAAGCACGATATTCTCCCATTGAATGATAGCAAGAGATATGTCCTGAAGCTGATTAATCATGGAATTGCCAGTACAATGCAAAATAAGCATTTAATTGTATCAGAAACATTTCCACACTTTAGATTGATTGACATGAAATTTGGTAGCAAGTCTGCATTAGTGTAACTCTGGTGGAAATCAAACCTCCTATACTTAGGTGTGAGTGGGATTCAGTGTCTAGACTTCTGACATAGTTATTACATTTCTCACCAACTAAAAGTTAACGGACACCAACCAATGGATGCTATTTTTATATGTAGTTGGTTTGCTGTATTTTGTCATACCTTTCTTCATCTGCTGGAAAAGGCATCTATTCTAGTTACCCCTTTCAGTCCAATGGATGGAAGCTAGAATAGAATTTGGTTTCTTGAGTTGATTTTTATTGCATTTTTCAATTGTAGGGGGAGCATTCTTTGCCACAACAATTCGTTCATATTTATAAGGACGGACAGTTTGAAACAACTCCGGTCTCTCACTCTGGAGGCTAATCAGCTCCTTTTGCTGCCAATATAGGTTCAACTTGGTTCATTTTATTTATTTCCTTGGACAGTTGACATTGGCTTCGGGTTTTTTTTCTTTCTTTTTTGCTGCCATTGATTTGTTTGCTGTCTATATAATCAGGAAACATTCATCATCTATGGTTGGTTTATGAAACCATTGGCATTTTGTTCAAGATTTTTTGTTTTGCATGATTTGCATCTAGATGAGTGTCTTGTTGTGGGTTCATGCTACTGGTTGTATTGTAATGAGAACTTGTACTTCTCTGTATTTTCTTATATGGAATTTTCTAAAGTACTTTTTTTTAATTAGAAGACCTGTTGTCTGTCACTCTGGAAATGTAGCCGTTGAGTTTTGAAAAAACTTAACTTGGGAATCTGGTTTCCTACATATTTAATTCCATACTTGTATTCGAACGAGAAAAAAAATCTGCAAAATGCTATTAAATTCCAGCCTATTACTTATGAGATTCTCTTTGAGTTAGTTATTAAAATACTCAAAAGGACTTCTTTGAGAATTGGCTGATTCAACTGGTTTAAGAGAGGTTTTTGACCAATATCTAATTTGATATATTATTTTAGAACGAGTAGAGTACAAAGAATTTTGAAATGGATGAGCCATTTTATAAGTTCTATAATGTTAGTTTTGACTTGTCGATATTACGAATTTGAATCACGGATAGGAAGTTAGCTGAGTCCACTTCTTGTTTTTTATTGTCTTACTCTCTTTATTGAATTTTGATGTGTAATAAGAAATTTACTTAAGTCATAAGAAAATGCATGTATCAGTCACATATTACATTTTTGGATGTCAGCGGTCGCTGCACCACTAATCAATGCAGCTAGTGTTGGTTTTGTTAAGATGATGATGTACATTTTTTTTTTCAATTTCCTTGTCGGACATGAAAGTGAAATCACATGGATGTAGGGACGCCCAGTTATTATGACAAGGTTGTTCATTATGACATAAATTGAATAATAGAATTGGTTTCAAATTTGAGTTGTATCTGATAAAAAAGGGTATAAATTTACTTGTAGTTTGAAATGTCTTCAATTTTTTTTTATTTTTTTAATATTTCTTTTTCTTAACAACATCCTTTGCGGTTATATCTCTCTTTGCTCTCCGTGTCTTAATCGGTTAAGAACATCTCTAATGTAAAAATGGTTTGTACATCAATAATTATTGATATGACAACAACGTCAAGAGAATTGTTTTCTATGTGACATAAAAATAGATTTGATAGACAATCAAATCAAAATTTGATCTCCAATACTTCTTTTTAAAACACAATTTTTTTAATAACATGTCAATTTTTTTTCTTATTTTATTTTTTATTTTATTTTCTTATCAAAAATAGATATAAAAATTAATGTAAGTTTTAAATGCTTGCTGCTGACTCATCCGAAAAAATAAATGTGTAACAGACCGTATGAAAGTAGACGGTTATATTGATAATGTCAAATATTTATTTTATTACGTCAGTTTGAGATTGAATATGCACGGCTATATTAGAAAAAGATTTATTAACCGAATGTCTATTAATCTACGTGACATTTTTTTTTTTCACATGTCACTCTTGTATTGGAAATGCTTTTATTATTGTTGTAAACCATGAAATTTTGATTCTAGTCCTTATTCATTTATTCTTTTTCCTATATTTCAAATATATAATAGCATTAGTGCTAGGTACCGTTCCTCACCATTCCTTTTATTACTGGCAGTTTTACATTCTCTTCTTCTTTTCCATTCAGTGACACGATATAATGTCTTCTTCCTTGCATAATTCCAACTAGTTGCCAAAAGTTGTAGGTCCAAAGTGAGTGTTTAATGTTTATGATGCCTTCTGTTATACGGATGTGGTATAATAACAAGATAAAATGGTTGTATTAATAGATAAGATGGGGTTGGTCAAATGGTAAAACCTCTCACACATACGTCACGAGATTGTAGGTTCGAATCCTCTTCCCTTCCTGAAAGTATTCGGGTTTATGTAATATTTAAAAAAGAAAAAAGAAAAAAAAAATGTTTGTATTAATAGTTTATGCTATTCGACAAGATGAAGATTATTCGGTAGTAAAACCCTTCACACTTGTACCACGAGTTTACGGATTTAAATTCTCTGATTCCTTAAAATAAATCTCCGAATTTACGAAAGAAAATAAAATAAAATAGTTTATGCTATTCCGGAATAAAATCATAAATACTGGTGAGTCCAATTTTTTTGAAAGGTTGACAATTGACATCTCGTACTATTCTTGTTTCCATTCATGTTAGGTGGAGACTCAGATTCTACAAACAGTTCTAGTGGCGTAGGTTATACGAGAGCCGACTTCTGGCCCTATATCACACTGCCACGTGGGAGAAGGTGACGTTAGTTGTCTCTTTTCCTTCAACGTCATTTGTAAACAAGAGAAACTTGGGTTAGTGGGTAAAGGGATGCACATGCATTATGCATACCCGTTGTTATGAGAAATTTGTGATGAGAAATTTGCGAGGTGTCACTTGTCAGGATCATAACTATAGATGTATGGTGCCTTCTGCTGCACTCTAGATTAGAGGAAATTCACAACGTCCCTCCACATAAGTGGTAATGGTAGCTTGCTAAACTTTTGTACGAAATTGTATTAATATCTCCATCTGTGGATTGATTTATGCAAAATTTAGGGTTTATTCAAAAAATTTATTTGAATTGGATCCCATTAGTGTATATATATATATATATATATATAACACAAATGCTAACACAACCTTAAAAACTAAAATTTAGTTTAAAAACAATTCAAATAATACGACAAGTGATTTACAATTTATATTTATTATTTAGGTCGTACAGTATACCTAATTACATGCATTATGATTTATACTCTTTTTAACACAAGTTTAAAACAAATATTAAAAAATCAGTAAAAATATCAGTATTATTTTTTAATGTTTTAAATATAAACCTTCTCAACTTGATGCTTCAGTCCCATAATATTTCAGATTCGAATATATATATATATATATATATATATAAAATAAGTAAATTATGAATAAATACAAGAATTTAATTATTATTATTATTTTTATATCCATTCATGTTAACAGTCTTTTTTTTATCGTAAATAATGCGTTCATCCGACGCCAGACCTAATGTTCACGCACCACCACAGATTTCAAATTTCAATATTGCCCACTTTACCCTTTGTCCCCATAATAACGCACGCACGCACAGTAAAAACTACAAACTCGTGGAAATGAAGGGAAAAATAATAATAAAAAAGCGGCGGGTCCCGTTCCACTAAACAGCAATCCATCTACCACTTGTTGAAAATTCATCAGAAATTGCCACTTTCACCTCTACCTTTTTCCGTTACAACACTACTTCACCGTCCCTTCTGTTACTGTATCAAATATATGACTTTACATTTTTTTTAATATTATGATAATTTAAGGTTTTCAGAAGGGAGGGAAAGAGACTCGAACACACAACTCATGATGCAGGTGTGGGGGATTTCAACACCAAACCAACATCTTCTTGTGAATATGATATGGTATATTTCCTGTACGGTCTATTTCCTGTATAGTCTATTTCCTATTTGTTCAAGTTTTCATATAAGTTATTTCTTTTACGATAATAGTTTATTTCCTTTCAAGTAGATTTAATTCCTGATCTGATACGCTTGTATAGAATATAAATAGTTCTTGTGAATAGAATTCTCACATTCTATCACCTTCCTTGTCGTTTCGTCTTCGATAAACACCGCAATACAACGTGTCGTTTTTATAAGCGTTCAACATCAAAACAACACAAACACACTCTCTTCTCTCTAGTCTCTTCTGTTCGTTTCTCCAATGGCCACTCTCACTCTCACTCATGTCCTCTTCGTCTCTCTCCTCCTCCTTCAAGCCCTCCACTTCTCAAGTAAGCCTTCTCTCAAAACGGTGTCGTTTTTTCACGTGGTTTTGCAGCTTATTATTAATTCCATTAAGTTTTCTCTTGCAGGTTCGCAGTCGTTCGTCGGAGTGAATTACGGCCAGCTGGCGGACAACCTACCGCCACCGGAGTCCACGGCGAAGCTCCTGCAGTCGACGTCGATACAGAAGGTGAGGCTCTACGGCGCAGATCCGGCAATCATCAGAGCACTAGCCAACACAGGAATCGGCATCGTCATCGGAGCCGGAAATGGAGATATTCCGGCTCTTGCCGCCGATCCTAACGCGGCGGCTCAGTGGGTCAACTCGAACGTGTTGCCGTTTTACCCCGCCAGCAAAATCATTCTCATCACCGTCGGCAATGAGGTTGTTAATTGTTATTATTACACGACGTGACGACGCTTCTCAAGAAATTTTTAATTTGCTGAAAAGCCCCTTATTTTATTGTTATTTTCAGAAGACAGAAACATTTTATATTTATATTTTTTTTCATTTTTGTTGTTTTTTTATTACTACAGGTGATGATTTCGAATGACCCAAACCTCATCAGCCAGCTGCTTCCGGCAATGCGGAATCTCCAAAACGCACTTAACTCTGCGTCACTCGGCGGGAAGATCAAGGTCTCGACAGTGCATGCAATGTCCGTGTTGGCTCAGTCCGACCCACCATCTTCCGGGTTATTTATTCCGGGTCTTCAAGACACCATGAGAGGGTTGCTGCAGTTCCTCAAAGACACTGGATCCCCATTCACCATCAACCCGTACCCGTTCTTTGCCTACCAGAGCGACTCCAGACCCGAAACTCTCGCTTTCTGTCTGTTTCAACCCAACTCGGGCCGAGTCGACTCGGGAACCGGAATCAAGTACATGAACATGTTTGATGCTCAGGTTAGAGAGTTCAAAATTGTTGAACTTTCAATTTTTTATTTTTATATACTAATCGGAAAAAAAAATACAAGTACATATACTTGAAATGGGCTGGGCTTGGTTTTGGTGCGGCCCAAGCTAGAGGATTGGTTGACTTATGGGTCAACGACAAGAGTAGAAAACTGTGCTGTAAAGATAAAGTAATCTTACGTGGGTGCGTCTGTGCGAGTTTGGAGATGAGTCCACGACATTGACTTTAAAGGCTTTTTGTGGAGTCGTTTAAATTTTATACGTTGCCACTTGTTCTTTTAATCAATATCGTATAGGGTAGTTTCGTTGCAATCTCCATCTTTACTATAGGGTAGTTTTTAAAATATGTCAATATCTTGCCACGATTTACAATTTAATGATAAAGATAGACACGAACCCATGTCATAAGTGTGAAACCCGTATCACATACGTTGAAAGAAAGATGTATGACAAATTAACTAAAAGGAGATATCTTGTAATTAGGGTATTTAGTGAGCATTAAAGACCTTTATTTCTATTGGTAGGACTTTAGGTCAGGTTTACTAGATACTTCAATACACTTGCTTGAATACACTACCATATACATAAAAATATATTTATGAAAACTTTATTTGGTGGATTTTCTTGTTCTTTTCCTCACATTTACTTGCAAGAAATGTTCCTTTTTCAAATGTATTGCATAGCATTTGCAAACATACAAATTTGTCAAATAAAGATGGGGTGCTTTTTTTCTTCTTCTTGAAATGATTGGGGTATGGTAATACACGTGATGTGACTTATTGTTGTGATTGCTGACAGGCTGGCCATTGCAATTATTTTTTAGATAAGTTCGTTCTAGTAATCAATTGTAATTGGACATGGAAAGAATTGATTTTTGAAATAAAGTCAGCAAATTTGTTTGTGATTATTGAACTAGGGACCACCCTATGTGACCTTCAACTGCTAAAACTGGCCACTGTTACCGATAATTCAAGAACTAATTAACTATAGACATTTTCTATGTGGGTTTATAAAGTTATGTCAAAATTATTGTTTTTTTAACCATTAAATTTCAATCCAACAAATGTTAATTGGTCACTAATGTTGCTGGACTTGTACAGTAGAAGTTCGGGTTTGGGTGATGGATTATGATTGATATGCAGGTTGATGCTGGATTTGTATAGTAGCACGATCAAAATGTTTATACATTTTTAATGTTCGGGTTTGGGTGATGGATTATGATTGATATGCAGGTTGATGCAGTACACTCTGCCTTGAATGCAATGGGGTTCAAGGACGTCGAGATTGTGGTTGCAGAAACAGGCTGGCCTTCCCGTGGAGACCCCAATGAGGTCGGAACCAGTGTTGAGAATGCCAAGGCCTATAATGGGAATCTAATAAATCATCTCAGATCATTGGTTGGGACTCCATTGATGCCCGGAAAATCTGTGGATACTTACCTATTTGCTCTATACGATGAGAACCAGAAATCTGGCCCTGCCTCTGAACGAGCTTTCGGTCTCTTCAAACCTGACCTCTCTGCAACTTATGATGTTGGTCTCTCAAAGACTAGCCAGGTGAGACACAAAAATCACAATTATTTTTATATGTTCATAGACGGTCAATCTCTCTCGTAGGAGAAATTTCAGATGAACTCGAGAGAGATTTCCGATGCATTTTAAAACCAGTAATTTATCCTGCTAGGTCCTGACTTCTAAAACGGACCCCTTTGTTTATTTATAGTTTCATTGAACTCTAGACCTCATCTTGTAGTATAAGTGTATAACATTAAATTTTTCATAAAAAGATTTGTCTTCCCTTGATGTTGAGCTCGGGGCGGTGGCACTTGCTCAGGGCCGGCACTGTGTACCGGACTGAGAGAGATTTTACGAGACAAAACTGCTCATAAGTTACAAGGATAACCAGGAAAATATAAGCTGTAGTATAATGTTTATCAAATACTTAATTAAGTTTTTATATGTTCTTCTTTACTTGTTGTTCAAGCTAGAGATTTTCTTGACAGAATTTTCTTGTGTTTTGTTTTGTTGGTGTCTCTTTTTAGACTCCAATAACTCCACTGACTCCATCACCAAAACCAACAGCAACAGGCTGGTGTGTGCCCAAGGCCGGTGTTAGCGACGCCCAATTGCAGGCGAGTCTTGACTATGCCTGCAGCCAAGGCATAGATTGCAGTTCAATCCAACCGGGAGGTGCCTGTTTCGAACCGAACAATGTAGCCTCACATGCCGCTTTCGCCATGAACCTTTACTACCAGAAGTCTCAGAAAAACCCATGGAACTGTGATTTCACACAAACTGCAACACTCACTTCCCAGAACCCAAGTAAGTTCTCTGTTTTTAATTTTCTATTTTTTCAACTTTTTTGCATGAAATTAACTTGTTTGATAGTACTTTTGCCTCGTAAGCAATTTCAGCAGTAGTGCTGCAAGAATGAATAATTGGTGGAAACATAAGTAGTAGCCTATTCTTTTTAATAGTGGGGACAAGTTTCTCAGGAAATAATAGTGAGAATTCAACTTTACACAAAAGTCGATACTCTCTTTACTGGATTAATGTCCCCATTGTGTCTGATTAAATATCTAAAAGTCTACTAGCTTTAGATTTCTTTTGTTTCATATCTTGTTCTTCAGTGTTCCCACATGTATAATCTGTGGAGTCATAAAGATGTAAAACAAATTGGCTTGGTCAGGATGTGGTATCGACTAAAACCTGAAATATTACCGTACTTAGGTGTGAGTTTAGACCAAATTATTGTGAATCGTATTTTGTATAATTAGGTCAGAAACTGAGCTAGGTGGAATCTGACTATATAAACTCTCTATTTGATAGGTTGGACTAAAAAGGGAAAATGAAAAACATATAGAATAAACCTTTTTTTTTTTGGCCAGTTGGTTGCCCCAATTCAAGTATGTCTTCATTTAGTGAAATTTTGTTATGAATGTACTTCATCTTTATTTATAACATGTAAATAAATTTATACGTGACAAGTTTTCATGAGATTAACGTATGGATGACGTGGTACGTCATTCCACTAAGGATTTTCTCTTTAAACTAGTCATGCAATTGTAACCGGTCATATTTAAGAAAATATGGCACGATCCATTTCTACAGGCTCAAGCCTCCCTCCCTCTCCATTGACATCTTTCTGAGTATAGACTAGAATAAATTGTGTTTCCCTTGACAGGAACCACATTAACTTACTGGTTTTTTCAATTGTTTACTGGTTTTTCTGAATCAATATTTGCTTCTGTGATTATTGTAGGTTACAATGGTTGTGTCTATCCAGGTGGGAATACCTGAAATGGCAAGAGGAATCTTCATTTGAACATCTTGAATTAATAAATTATGTCATAAATTAGTAAATAAAAATTTATATGTGGTGGTGAATCTTGTGGTGCCTATTTATAACTTTAATTGTAAAGGTAGTCTGCTCCTTTAATTTTAATTAATGAGTGTTGCAGTATCTCTCACTTCCTTCCTCTCACTTTTTTTCTTATTTATTAGCGGATGTCATTTAAGTTGAGAAAATATTAGGAGTTCATTTTTTGTCACCAACCTTAATTGGGATTTGGGGGTGAGCATTACCCCCATCCAACTGAATGTTAAGTGTCCTTGAGTTAACCCAGGGTTAACAAATATCATCACTGATATAAATTTCATTAAATAAACGAGCGTTATTATGTAAATTTGGTAAAAAAAAACTTAAATTAATTTATTTTAACAATTATTTAGATAAAAAAATCAAAATCAACACCAGAAACCATCTGCAAATCCACACCAAACCAACGTCTCAAACACCAAATCAAAAAAGAAAAAAGTTCCAACACCTGAAACCATCTATCAAAACCACACCCACCATTGCTTCACATCCAACCACTACCACCACCCCAAAACTAAACCTAACATTTGCCTCTCACCACCGAAAATCAATCACCACGAAATCAAACCATGCAAACCCTGCCGCTGAACCGGAACCCATTCACCCTCGCCGCCTCCGAACCCTAGCCACCAACCCACCTCGAATCCTCACCGAAACCACCAAATCGGCTCGAATCGAAGGAGATCGAAGAAAGAGGGAAAGAAGAGACAGAGAGAGGAGCCGAAGAGAAAGACGAGAAGCCCATCGCCGATCCTCGTCGGCAGCCAAGCGACAGTTGACTGTGGATGAGAAACTCAGAGGAGAACGGTTGAGAGAGAGAATGTGAGGATTTTAAAAAAAAATATTGTTTTAGTTTTTTTTTTTTTTAAACATGGGATTTGTGTTTAGATTTTTTTTTATTGTTAAATCTGCATTGTTTATTGTAATAATTGTGGCTGGAGGTGGGTTAGGGATTGAGTGGTGGTGATCGTGATGGTGATGGTTTTTTGAGATGGATGGTGATGATGATTTTCTGGGTTATGTTCTTGTTTTGACGGTGATGAGAGTTATTTACATATTGTGTCAGCTTTGTTTGTTTAGCATAATAATTGAGGAAAACCAGATTTTATATGGGGTGCAGATCATAGAGACTTGTGGTAGTATTTCCAGGCAGGTCGGTGTTAAACTGCTGATACAGCTTGGCTTCTAGCTTTTGTTCCTTGGATAGATGATGTAGATCTAAATTTTTTTTCAATTTCTAGTTTTTTAATTGATTTTCAATTTTTGGTGTTAAGAAAAATAAAAAATAAAAACAGGGGCAAAATTGATTGAATAATATTTGTTAACCCTTGGATTATTTATAGACACTTGGCATTCAGTTGGATGGGGGTAATGCTCACCCCCAGTTAAGTTAAGGGGGTGAGCGAAAATGAACTCAAATATTTGTGTATTGGGTGTATTCAGTCACTGAAAATGCGATATGTGATTGACATATATTCATTTTCTTGTGACACGTATGTTTTTCTTATCATATGTCACATTTTTGTGTGTTTTTTTTATCATATGTCTCATTATGTCACATTTTTAGTGTCTATGTGCACCATTTAGCACCGTAGATTTTCTCTATTAAGTTGGGGTGGGAGTTGGTGGGGGATTAAGTGTAAATGTTTATGTGGAGAGAAACTTTGATGGGTGAAATGGATTGTTAAGTTGTGTATTTCAGTTTTTATGTTTCTGTTTTCCAAGTACATACCTGTGCTAATATCATAATCTTAGAAGCAATTTTCTCATGCTCTCTCACACTCTTTCTCATGATTATTTTTCTTAATTATTTGCTCAATTGCTACAATGGAAAAAAAATTAATTAAGGATTCTTTAAAGGGATTTTATTTAAATACAATTAAATAAGATGTATTTATATTGTGATAAATTGACGATCTCCTATATATGATAACTTCTTAACAAAATTCAAGAGAAAATTTTAGTGAACTCAAAAGCTCTAGTACATATATGTAACAAACTGTTAAACTATTATAATTTAAGTGAAATTAAATACACTTATAAGTTATAACACAAGACCGTACAATTCAATCCTATTACTGTCTCATCTTAACCTTTGTTTCTTATGTTAGTATGAGATTGTGCCATACGAATTTAACAATTATTAACTTATAAATTAAGACAAACCTTGAGATGATTTCTCGGTATACTCCTATCCCCACATATTGAACTTATCGGTTCATCATATTCTATATCCAAATTTTATATTCATAAATAAATAAATAAATATATATATATTTATAAATTAATCCTTTGAATTTATTAAATTATACTCCATTTTTCTCTCTTTTACTTTCTCTCCTAAAAAAAATTGTAATTGACAAACAGCCCTCCATTAATTGTCATTAGCTTTATAGAAGATAAAACTGTAATATTAAACGAATTATATTGTAACAATTGTTATATAAATTTAAATATCCGTTCTCGTCCAGCGGTTAGGATATTTGGCTTTCACCCTGGAGATCCGAACCAAGTTCGATTCCCGGCAACAGAAATATTTTCTAGATTTGCTGTCTGTAGTTATTTGTTTTTGTTTTTTCTTTTTTAAATTTCAATTTGACTTGGATTCGGTGCAGGTGATTTTTGGGCCTTTGGTTCTAAATATGGTTGAAAGTATAATTAAACGCGTCCAGTCCAGCAATGTCTGACCTTTTCTTCCTTGACTCTGTCAAACTTCATTTGTCATCCACATATTTTTTAAGCTCTTCTACTCTTTAACAAAGTTATTAATTTTTTAATTTTTTTAATACATAGTTAGTGATGTAAACTGTAAAGTGTATTTTATTTGACTTTAAATTTGTTTGTGTTTGGTATGAATATGACACTTGGATCATATTAAAATATGGATTATAATTATGTTGGTATGATCTTATGTAATACTAGCATAATACTAGCATAATACTAACGTCACCCAATATAACTTGATGATAAAATATACTCAGTCAACATCATAATGTTTAAAGTTCAAATTGTTGCACTAATTGTGATATATGATATTAGAGGTGTCCACGATTCGGTTTCAGGGCTTTTTCAGTTTAAAACTATCGGTTCCGGTTCCGTTGGCACCGACACCGTGGCAGCTCTAACTGAAACCTAAACCGTAACCGGCCTAGCCGGTTTGATTTTTGGTTTTTAACCGCCGGTTAGGCGGTTCGGTTTTGGTTTCGGTACCGAAACTGGTAGGTTCCGCACCGGTTCCGGATCCAGGGTTCTTTATTTTTATTTATTTTAAAAAATTGAAATAATGGGGAAAAATAAAAAACAAATTCCAGCCAAATAATAACTAATATTGAACAACTAAAAAAAATAGGACTAACATTTTCATTTGTAATAAAATTTCACATAGAAGTTCTAATGTAATTCATAAAAAGATTCAATACGATTATCTAAAAATACAATTGAAGTATTTAACGATGTTTTAAATAAAAGAAATTGACATTTATTAATGAATAAAAAATTACAATTGTAGATAATTTTTAAAAAAAATAATTGGAAATTGGCCTTGAATTCAAATATACAATATAACAAAGTTGATTTTTTTATGTTGATTTTTTTAATAAAAAAAATCGGCCTTACACTTAATTTGACCGTAATTACGTATCATCCACCAATGTAGAGGAATCAAATGCCACGTAGTTCGTTAACATTTAATTAGATGTTCGGTGTTTGAGGTTGGAAGTTTGAACGGAATCTATTCGATGCCTTCTGTTCCCGTGGTTTGGTCATCTTCGAATAAATCATTCACTATCTCTGGCTCGAGTTCTTGTTGTCTGTATTTTACCTTTGTCTAATCATCAACACACGCCTAAACTTCAAGTGATTGCGGACACAGAACCGACCGTCTTGGTCCCAAAATAATGGCCGGCTAATTTGCAATTTCAAATAATTAAGGGGAAAAAAAGGAATATGGCCGTTGAAGTGGTCGTTGGAGATGATAACCAACGTCATCTGTCTCCAACGGCCACCCCATATGTTTTTTCAAACTTTTGTCCACGTGATAGTCTCCTATTGGCCTATTTTTATTTTTTAAAAATTAACTGCCGGTTTTAGGTGATTTTTTGTCTACCGTAACCGTAACCGTAACCAAACCGGCTCTAAACCGGTTTTCAACAGGTTTCGTAACCGGTATTTTCAGTTATGGTTTCGGTTTCGTTTTCACCAAACGGTTCCAGCTTAGAACCGCCGGTTTAACCGAGCTATGGGCACCTTTACATGATATATGAAAGAAAAATGCATTATTAATTTCTACAATAACAAGCACTTCTTAACATCCATCATTGGAGATTGATGGAGTTCGATCTTCGTCAATGAAGATATATAAGGCGATGACCGATCCATCTTCAAAGAGTCCATTTCCACATTATCTAAATCTATTGGAATTTAACTTCTAAAATAAATAAAATACAGTAATTTTCTAAAATAGAAGTAAAATTTTAAAGGAAAAAAAAATACAAATTAAGAAGTATATAATTATAAGGGGATTTAAAAAATGAAACATGTCATTAATAAAAATTAATAATTTTGTTTTAAATTTAACAAAGGAGGACTCAAACTCACAGCCTTCATGGTGTATGTGTAGATGACATACCACTACATCAACTTCATTGTCTATTAGTAACTCATATAGAGTTATAAAACATTTCTTTTAAAATTATCTTATTTTTAAATTACTCTACTAATAATGAATTTTTTTTAAAGTATTATAACTATTACAAATTACAATGATAGGACCAACCGAGATTAGACAATATATATGCGATCCGGATAACTACTACCATAAATTGGTAGAAAACTCCTCACAGTGGAAAAGAGCTACACAACCACATCTGATGAGGGTGATGTGCACAGTGCACTAATAATGAGAGTTTTTCTCTGGTAGGTATATAACTATAGGTATATTTATAGTACAATTATATATCTTATCACTTTTTGTCATGTTTCTATTATTTGATCAGACACATAGCAAAAAGTGATGAAGTGGAATAAGTATGCTTATAGTTATATATTTATTGGATAAAAAACCGTTAATAGTGTAGTTAATTAATCAATTTTATTTTATTTTTGTAAAAAAATTCAATTTATAAAAAAAAAGGGCAGAATTTCACATAATTCCTATCTTTTTGGTGATTTGTCACATTTATAAATGTCTTTCCAAATTTATCACTTTAGTCATAACTTTTTCCAAAACTCATCACTTTAGTCAATTTGACCAAATATGTGAAAGTAAACTATTTTAAAACTTGTAAAAATATATTTTTACCCTTATTACTATTAATTTAGTTAAAATGATTATATTAGCTTTAAATTAAAATGAAAAATAATAAAATTCTCAAAAATAAAATATTAAATATATATTACAAAAAAAATATTAAATAAATAATAATATTAAAATCCATTATTTTTGTTTTTTTTTTGTATTTTTGTCATAATGAATATTTATTTAGCTAAAATGATTATCTTAGTTTTAAATAATTATTTTTCATAATTTTTTTGTAATCTATTTATTTAAGATTTTATTATTGAGAATTTTATTGTTTTTCATTTTAATTTAAAGTTAAGATAATCATTTTAGCTAAATAAAAATATATTATGTAAAAAATATAAAATAAGAAAAAATTAATGGGTTTTTAAAATTATTTATTTAAGTTTTTTTTATAATATATTTATTTAAGATTTTATTATTGATAATTTTATAGTTTTTCTTTTTAATTTAAAGTTAAAATAATTAATTTCGCTAAATTGAATAATAATAAGGGTAAACGTGTACTTTTATAGGTTTTAAAATAGTTGATTTTCATATATTTGGACAAATCATAAATGGACTAAAGTGATGAATCTTAGAAAAAGTTAAGACTAAAATGATGAATTTGGAAAGACATTTATAAATAAGATAAATCACCAAAAAAAAAAAAACAGGAGCTACATGGAAATTATGAAAAAAAGAAAAAGTATTGGATTCTGCATAACATTAAAATAAATATCTAAAAAGGTCAGAGACTCGGAGGCAGCACGCAGCAGCAGAGCAGCCACCACAACTAAAAGAAGAAGAAAGGGCCCCACAGCGTGTACCCAATGAGATAAACTTGTATAGAACGGTTTCATTTCCAACTGGTTAGACCACCCGATGCAAGTATGTCACATGGTAATATTAAAATATAATTTGAGTGAACACACCCTACTGATCTATTCATGCCTACTTTTTAAAATTTTGATTTAATTAAATAAAATTAATTGTTTTTATTAAATTTTTTGGTTTATTTCCAAAACTACCCATTTTACTTATTTTTCAAACTTAATACATACCATATATGATCTCTCTATCTCTGATCTCTATACCTGTATACATCTCTCTCACCTCCATTGATTGATTTATTTTTTTTCTTCTTATTTCTTTTTTTTTAAGTTTTTTTTTCTTCTTAATTCATGATGGAAAAGAAAAAATAAAAAATAACAGGGTACTTCAACACAACGATAGCTTGATATCATTCTAAAGAAAAAAAAAAATTTCAAACTTATTTCCAAAGAATGAATTGTTTCCAGATGATTACTATCATTGTCAGACAATTCTCACTTTATGTTATTCTCAGACAATTCTTTAAGATGTTTGATATCGTTCTTAAACAATTCTTCAATATTCTTGATATCGTTCTTCTCAGACAATTATTTAAGATGTTTGATATCGTTCTTAGACAATTCTTCAATATCCTTGATATCGTTCTCAAACTCTTCCATAATATTTTATATGTATGTAAGAAGCAGATTTTAGGGTTTAAGAGTTAATTTTTTTTTTGAAGAAACAGATTACTATGTTTTTTTTTTGTTTTTGGAAAAGGAATGTGAGATTTTAATAGATTTACTTTGTAGAATATTTCTTTCATAAATTGCATATCTTTTAAAGTAATTTTGATAAAAGAAAAAAAAGAATATTATATAATTAAAAAAATGGGTATGAATAGATCACTACAGGGTGTGCCAATAGCACCACTCTATAATTTTATGATTTCAATGTAAATGATGTACTTTTATTGGATGATCTTACCACATGGAAGTGAAACCGTCCCATGCAAGTTTTTCTCAGTATTACACGTCAGCTGTGGGCCCGGCGGCTTCAGTCAATTTCCAGTCTTTACTGTTTCCTCTCTCTCGCTCCAACCATTTTTACCACTTTCTCTCTGTCTGTGAACTTGTTCTCACATCACCAGCTCCTCCTTCACGTTTTCCTTAAAAACACACACACACACACACACACTCTCTCTCTCTCTCTCTAAAATCATCAATCAAAAAGCTCAATTAATTTATTCTTTTTTTGAACTCTAAAATCATTTTAACAAACAAAAAATTTATTTATTTATACGAAACACTGAAGAAGACTAGGGCTCGAACTTGAATCGCACGACGACGCTTCGACCTTTTTTTGACCAACGGAATTGAATCAATTAAATATGTGATGTGCGAATTCTCGTTTTCGTCGACTTTCGATTGATTGCTCGCTCTCGACGACATGTCGGTTTCGGAGCTCAAAGAGCGTCACGCCACCGCCATTGAGACGGTCAACAGTCTCAGAGAACGCTTAAAGGAGAAGCGGCTTCAGTTGCTCGACGTAGATGGTATAACTCACCTTGTTTTTTGTTTGTGGTGTTTTTTTTGAGATCTGAATTTGAATTGGTGGTTTTTTTTTTGTGTTGATAGTTGCAGAGTACGCGAAGTCGCAGGGTCGGACTCCGGTCAGCTTCGGTCCAACGGATCTGGTTTGTTGTAGGACCTTGCAAGGACACACTGGCAAGGTAATTTTTCTCTATCAAGACATTTATGTGCTGTGTGTTTGTGTGTGTGTAGGTTTTATTTATTCCAATTTTGTTTCGACCATTCTGTTGATGCTAATGATAAATTGATATGAATTGAAGAAAATGTAGAGGATTGTAAGGTGGTGTAATTTGTGACTATTAGGGTTATGTGGATGTATTTCAAATGCAGGGAATATTATTGAAAAGATAAAACATGATATTAATGATAAATTGATATGTTTGAAATGACAAATGGGTTATGAAAAATATTTAGTACCTATTAGTGAACTTGATTGGATATGGTGTAATGCATATTTAAGAACTTAGGTTTTAGTGTAATTTGTTGTTTTACAATGTTTGCAGCTTTAAATGGAATAATAGATAAGGGATTTCATATAATCGTAGAGTAGAATTCATGCAGTTACTTTTTTATTGTGTTTGTGAGTTTTCAGTTTGGTTATTGGCTTGGAAATAACAGAGCGCGTATGATAATTTTAATGATAAGATGTTGATCAAGAGAAAAAAATACTGCTGCGTATACCTTAGTTTTGAGCACATGTAAATTATGTTTTGAGTTTAAGATGATTCAGAGCAAGTGTAAATTAAGGCAACAAAGCACATGTAAATTAATTAACAAGGTTAAGATGAGTCAATTTGCCATCCAGCTTAGTAAACCTTTTAGTTTAACAATACTTGTAAATGAAAATAATGTTATTATATTGGTGAGTATGAATGTGATTCTTTAAGAGTAAATTCAGAGTTGTATTCAATAGATTATTGCTTTAGATTGCCATCTGTGACTAGTGTTTGGGTGCTGAAACCTTTGAGGTAATAGTCTCTATGTTTATGTCATATATACAACTTACACAAAGAACCATACTGGGAGATTTAGAGATTTCATATTGGTATAGAGTCTAATTTATAATTTGAAAGATGGAAAAAGAAGGAACTGAAAAATTAGGTGAATGAAATAAAAACGGAATATTTTGATTCACTTTATTGACAGGCATAAAGAGGGCAAGAATATGTATTCAGTAAAACTTGAAGGCTGCACAATAATAAAAGCTATATTCTAAGACAGTTGACTATTACTTAAATTTTCCTGCACATGGTGGGGTCAAAGAGAAGTTTTCTTTATGAAATTTACAGGTATATTCATTGGATTGGACTCCTGAACGAAACCGAATTGTCAGTGCATCACAAGATGGACGATTGATTGTGTGGAATGCTCTTACAAGCCAGAAAACTCATGCCATAAAACTGCCTTGTGCATGGGTAATGACATGCGCCTTCTCTCCAACTGGTCAAACTGTTGCCTGTGGCGGTCTTGACAGTGTTTGCTCCATTTTCAACCTGAACTCACCAACTGAAAAGGATGGGACTTTACAAGTTTCAAGAACGCTTATTGGGCATAAGGGTTATGTGTCCTGCTGTCAATATGTTCCAGATGAGGACACTCACCTAATTACTAGTTCTGGTGACCAAACATGTGTCTTGTGGGATATTACTACAGGACTGAGAACTTCTGTTTTTGGAGGAGAATTTCAGTCTGGACACACTGCTGATGTGCTAAGGTATACTGGGTTGATTCTCAATTGGTATGAGTTAAATCTTGTCATCCTCTTCTTGAAGGAACCATTTTCTCAATAATTCCATATTCTAGTAGCTTACAAAGTCAAAACATCTGTTATCTAGTTAATACATTTATGGTGGTGTGAGTTACATGATACAGTATTTAGTAACTCTTCTTGGATGGGAAATTTTGCTTCTGTGTGCTTCAATATCATAATTCAATGATACTCTTTATGAATCTAACATGACCATTAATTTAATGTGTAGATGTTTAAGATAACTACAATAGTATTCTAGAGTGAGATTTTGTTTTGAAGCACATGTATTCTATAGCATCAAATTGTCTATACCGTTGTTGCTTGTCATAAGATGGAAGCCTATGATTATATGCCTCTTATTTGTTTCATTACTAAAAACAATTGCAAAACTGTTTATGTTTTCTCAAGAAAGTTATAGCAACCTGTTTGAAAAAGATGGAAAATGAATTTTAAATTTGTTTAAAGTGTAATTTAGGAAACTATTCAGAAAAGAGTTGTTATGATTTTAGGCCGCTATACCATATAATGATTTCATTTTTCTTTAAAATTCTTTCAGTGTCTCTATTAATGGTTCAAACTCAAGAATGTTTGTATCTGGTTCATGCGATGGTACTGCTCGATTGTGGGATACTCGTGTTGCAAGTCGAGCAGCGGGTACGTTTCATGGGCATGAGGGAGACGTTAACACAGTGAAGTTCTTTCCAGATGGCAATAGATTTGGAACTGGTTCGGACGATGGAACTTGTAGGTTATTTGACATCAGGACTGGGCATCAACTCCAAGTCTATTATCAGCAGCATGGTGATGAGGTCCCTCATGTAACCTCACTGTCATTCTCCATATCAGGAAGACTTCTGTTCGCTGGATACTCCAATGGCGACTGCTATGTATGGGACACTTTATTGGCAAAGGTATACAAGTCAGCTGGTTCTATTTTGTCATACTATTTTGTCATAACATGATTTTTTGTGGTATTAATTGATATCTAAATGATGTATTATTTTTATTCTTTACTAACTGGATTTTACATCGCATATTTAAAATTCTGTGCTATTAAACATGTAAAGTTACTGTTTGTAGGTTTGAAATTAGTTTCCTCAATCTGTGAATTTTATGGTCTTATGAGTGCATTAAATTGATACCTTGTTCATCATAGGTGCTCAAGAAGTACTTTAAAACTGAAATTATAGAAAGGTGGCTGAGTTCCCCCTCCTTGATTGAAAACTATTAAGCTGTGCCCATAAATACATCAATATTTTCCGACCTAGAGAGTATATCCCCTCTTTTTTCCTCATAAAAAGGAACATATTTTATGAGTGCTTTAACATTAAGAACCAATTTTGTTTGTTTGGTTTGAGTCACAACTTTTTGTTGTGAACCTTGAACTTCAATATTTTCTGCTCTTTTCATGTTAGTGTGAGTTTGCTTGCACACTAGTTATGTGAAATTTTAAGTGGCGCATCATGGTAGATGCATTCGTTCTTATGCTCATTTCTTGGCAGGTTGTTTTGAACTTGGGGTCTCTCCAGAACTCACATGAGGGCCGGATCAGCTGTTTGGGTTTGTCAGCTGATGGAAGTGCCTTATGTACAGGAAGTTGGGATACAAACCTAAAGGTCAGTCTGTTTTTATAATTTGCCTTTTAATTCATTTAATGCAGTGTTGTCTGAGAGAAAATATCACTTCTCAATATTGTGTTCAACCCAATTTTATGTCACTCGATAGAAGGATGCAAATGAAGAAAAATAAAGTGAACTGATATATATTTTTTGTTTATACAAATGAAGATCTAAAGTGATGTTTATTGCAGTTCCACTTGTGAAATTAGCCTCCACATAACAGTTTCTGATGTGACCATGGTTTTTTTTTTCCTACTCATTGGATTTATTAAATTTAAGTCCGTTCATTTTTTATAAATTTTTCGTATATTTCAATAGATCTTAACTTTCAATAGAAAAATAGAGCTTATATACATGCTTATTTCCAAATTTCATTCACAGTCATAAACATATTTCAGTTTTGGAGAGACTAATGAAAACCACACAATTGTTGAGTGATATTATTTGAGAAACAGCTAAAGCAGCAAAATTGTTTAATTATGAAAGATTGGGATACCAGGTTTTTTTACTGGAATTCTTTTTGCAGGATGAGAGGCTGGGAATTTTATTCCTATTTGTGAGAATGTTATGTGCTTAGGATATTATTAAAATAATTTTTCTGAATGATACACAATAGCTGTTTTATGTTATGTTTGGAGGGGGTGCTTGGGGACAGAATATTTAGTACATATTAATCGGTATAATTATTGTTTCTCCTGCTTATAAGTATATCCTTCTTTTTTTTTTTTCCTTTTTCCTGTAACCAAGCATTTATGTTTTTAGTAACTAACAGTCTAGCACAAAGGAAGGTCCAGAAATTTTGTGGACTATGTTAATTAAGTCATTTGACCTCTCACTCAACATCCTTTAGGATGCAGCAATAGGATTGTCGCAATCTTTAATTCCTTTTATGATCTCATTAACATTTAAAGAATTTTATGTTTTGGGAACTCTTATTACACGAAAAACATGCCTATATAATTGATCGGTTTAGAAGATTTAATAAATAATAACATTTTCTGTAAGGTATTGAGATTTAGAAAGGTTGTAAAAATTACAAACAATAAGCTGTCTAGTTGAATACTTCATCTTTATTTCTATGAAATAATCCAACTTGTTTTTGTTGGTGTTAATTTTATTCTCTAAATAAAAATGCTTTATAATCCAAAAATATTTCATTTATTTGGATTTCGCTGCATAATTTATGTAAGTGTTAATGAAATCTTTGATTCAAGAGATTGATCGTTCTTAATACAGAGGCATATCTATACTGATGTCTCGTGCTGAGCATCTAGATTCAATATATGATAATACAGTGATTGTCACATTCCGTATATAATTTCTTCCTCGTTTACATCTAGTCGTCTACCTGCTTTTGTTGTTCATTTCTTGTTTGTAAATATGGCATTGGTTCATATGTTGTCTTCTTTTCTTCCTGTCAGATTTGGGCTTTCGGAGGGCATAGGAGAGTACTTTGAGTTCTCGAGGAGCAAAAGACTTCTTCTCTTCTCTCAGTCTGAGTTTCAGGTTCTCATTGCATCATGCTTCCCTGGTAGATTCCTTCGTACTTTTAGTGGTTAGTGTGGTTTGAGAAATTGTAATCATGAACTGTTGTTTCTTGTAATCCTCATGTGAAAATCTGGCAACTTGATTTAGCGAAGAGAGGGGAAAAAAGAGAGAAGGAAAAATATTACTTGAGAATTTGAACTAGTAGAAGAGGCGATCCTTTGTTTTAGTTGCATGTCTATTTTGCCTGATCGATATTTTTCCATTGTACTTGCAGATTGTTTGCATCTTGTACCCTTCGATTTAATGAAGAACCTTGGTTTTTCTTTTCTTGACCGTCTCTTGTTGCACATTTACCCCGATTTAAAAGCTCATTTTATTTTGTGCAACAAGTCTAAATCGATTGGTTCAGTTTATTTGGGTTTACACTGGCATAAGACACAGGCCGTAAAAGGAAGTAGCAACTATTTATCTTTCCTAAAACGATTTTTCTTGCATGTTTTCTAGACATGATAATATTGGATAAATGATGGGTATGTTGGCAGTACTCGTAATTAAGATAAAAATTTGTACATACAGTATTTCTTGAAATTTCTTGAAAAAAAGGAGGCTAGCTTCTCATCCGAGTCTAGCTGCCACCTCACTCCTTACTAGTTACGGTCTCTGTTCATGTTGGAGGCTGGAGGCTGCCCTCCCCATGGTGGGCAGTATAGTTGTCAAATGGGCTGGGCAGCATGGGTTCGGCTCTCAAATTTATGGCTTTGACGAAGTGGGAGAAGGGGGGCCGTGGCCCGTATGAGCCCCCTCTCCCTCAGCCGGCCCATAATAATCATACAACAGGTGGTATATATATAAATGTTCTACTTTGTCACATTCAGAATTGATTATGAGTAACATATTATCTGCACGTCGTTATTGGTTTAAATATTTGTGTCGAACATAAGGATAAGGTTTCAATCAAAGCATGTTCTTTGTTAATTTTTAACATTTAATTCGAACTCAAACGTAATTTGTCTTTTTACAATGGATGTGTTTGTGGACAAGCACTGACTGCATAGTACTTGGAGCAGATTCTAAGGGAAGGGGATGGTCACCCAGTCACCCTAATGTGAATGGGATAATGCTTTGGAGAGGATGGTATCCAGATGGAAGTTGTGGGATGTGTTTGAATGATAATGATATGAATAATCTACCAACCGGAGATGTTGTAGACAAATTGTTGCATGAGTGGGGTATTAGATCTCACTATTACTTGGCTTAAATTAGTCTTTAACCTTATTTGATTGAGAGTTATTTGGGGGTGTAATAGGGTTTTGAATTTCTTTTCATCTTCGCCCGTGGATGTATGAAACACATCCCACAACTCCCATCTGAATTTTATGGGGTATTATTACTAAAGTCCCTATATTTTCATGAATTTTCACCTTTTTAAACATCTTTACCATATTAGTCACTTTAGTCCCTTGTTTTTTTTCAAAATACATCACTTTAGTCCATTTGATCAAAAACTAATGGTCAACTATAACAGAATATATAAAAATACAAATTTATCCTTATAGTTATTATTATTTTAATTTTTTTTTCTTTTAGTCCTTTTAGTTTCAATAATAACTGGTCAACCCTTAAAAAAATATTAAAATGACTCTGTCAAGGTTTGAAACAAGGTTGAAACTTGAAAAACACAAGCTCTAATCAGCTAAGCTACACTAGCTCATTGTTAAAGATTTGTTGATTTAAATGTGTGTGTATATATATATATATATATAGTTATATAATTTGTTTAAACTAATTTAAATCTATTTATATAATTTAAAATAAACTCATATATATAATTTAAAATATACTCATATTTCATAATAATATATAAAAACATATTTATGAAAATGAAAAATAAAATAACAAAACAAAAGGAAACCTATAAAATCCAAAAAATATAAGCCTGTAATTTTTTTCTTTTTTCCTTTTTTTGGATTTTTTTCCTTTTCAAAAAATATAATATTTCCATTTGATAAAAAAAACCCAGAAAATTAAAGCTCATAAATTGAAAAGGGAAAAAAAATCAACAACAAAAATAGAATAAAAATAATAATAAACTCATATTTATATAATTTAAAATAAAGTAATATATCATAATAATATATAAAAAAACATTTATGAAAATGCAAAAGAAAATAACAAAACAAAAGGGAATAATGGAAAAAAAAAGTAAATTTTTTTTTAAATTTTTTTCCTATTTTTGTTGTTGATTTTTTTCCCTTTTTAATTTATGAGCTTTAATTTTCTGGGTTTTTTTTTATCAAATTAAAATAATATATTTTTTGAAAAAAAAATCCAAAAAAAGGAAAAAAGAAAAAAAATTACGGGCTTTGATTTTTTGGATTTTTTAGGTTTCCTTTTGTTTTGTTATTTTATTTTTCAATTTCATAAATATGTTTTTATATATTATTATGAAATATGAGTATATTTTAAATTATATATATGAGTTTATTTTAAATTATATAAATAGATTTAAATTAGTTTAAACAAATTATATAACTATATATATACATTTAAATCAACCAATCTTTAACAATGAGCTAATGTAGCTTAGTTGGTTAGAGCTTGTTTTTTTCAAGTTTCAACCTTGATGGAGTCATTTTAATTTTTTTCAAGGTTGACCATCTATTACTGAAACTAGAGGGATTAAAAGAAAAAATTTAAAAAATAATAATACGGGTGGAATTGTACTTTATATATTATGTTATAGTTGACCGTTAGTTTTTGATCAAATGGACTAAAGTGATGTATTTTGAAAAAAATAAGGGACTAAAGTGACTAATTTGATAAAGACGTTTAAAAATGTGACAATTCATGAAAAAGTAGAGACTTTAATGATAATACCCCGAATTTTATTGTCGCTGTCTGATGTTATTAAAAAATTAAAAAATTAAAACGTCTCCAAAAGTAGGCGAACCTTCAACCTTAAGGTTCAAAGCCACAAGCTTCAACCAATTGAGCTACTTTAACTTATTGTTCAATGTTTGTTGATTTAAATATATATATATATATATAGTTATATAATTTGTTTAAACTAATTTAAATCTATTTATATAGTTTAAAATAAACTCATATTTAATAATAATATATAAAAACATATTTATGAAAATGAAAAAGAAAATATCAAAACAAAATGAAACCCAGAAAATCTAGAAAATCAAAGCCCGTAAATTTTGTTTTTCTTTCTTTTTTGGTTTTTTTTCTTTTCAAAAAATATATTAGTTCAATTTGAAAAAAAAACATAGAAAATCAAATCCCATAAATTGAAAATTTCTTTTTTTTTCCTTTTTTTTCCTTTAGTTTTGTTATTTTCTTTTTCATTTTCATAAATAGGTTTTTATATATTATTATTATATATGAGTTTATTTTAAATTATATAAATATGAGTTTATTTTATTATTATTATTATTATTTTGATATTTTCAATTTATATGATTTGATTTTTTGGGTTTTTTTTTTATCAAATTGAAATAATATATTTTTTAAAAAGAAAAAAAATCCAAAAAAAGAAAGAAAAACAAAATTTACGGACGTTGATTTTCTGCGTTTCATTTTGTTTTGTTATTTTTTTTTCATTTTCATAAATATGTTTTTATATATTATTATTAAATATAAGTTTATTTTAAATTATATAAACATATTTAAATTAGTTTATACAAATTATATAACTCTATATACATTTAAATCACCAAACATTCAAAAATGAGCTAGAGTAGCTTAGTTGGTTAAAGCTTGTGGCTTTTAACCTTAAGGTTGAAGAAAAAATTAAAAAAATAACAATAAAGGGTAAAGTTGTATTTTCACACATTCTGTTATAGTTTACCGTTATTTTTTCGTCAAATGGACTAAAGTGATGTTTTTATAAAAAAAAAACAAGGGGCTAAAGTGACTAGTATGACAAAGACGTTTAAAAAAGTGACAATTCATGAAAAAGTAGGGACTTTAATGATAACACCCCTAATAGAAACAATTATAGATCTAAATCTAGAAGTAGGAAAAGAAGTTGTAACTATTGCAAGATAGAAGAGCACTAGAAAAGTGATCTTTCGAAACTCAAAGAAAAAAAGATACAGCAAAAAAATCATTTGATTATGGTGATGCTAATATTGTGGAAGATTATTTTAGTGATACCAGTATTGTTTTATCAGTTGCTTCTGGTTGTTTAGACAACGTTTGGATTCTTGATTCAAGTTGTTCATGCCATATATGTCCCAACATGGAGTGGTTTGCGACTTATCAGTCTATTGATGGTGGTGTTGTTTTGATGGGGAATAATATGTCCTGCAAAGTTGTTGGTATTGGCACAATTCAAATTAAGATTTTTGATGGTATTATTAGAACTTTGTCTGATGTCCGGCATGCACCAGATTTGAAGAAAAATCTTATCTCTTTGAGTACAATTGATTCCCAAGGTTATAAGTATTCGACTGAAGTTGGAGTTTTGAGAGTTAGTAAGGGTGCTCTTGTTGCGATAAAAGGAAAATTGTCCAATGACCTTTATGTATTTCAGGGAAACACAATTATTGGTGCTGCAACTGTTTCGTTTTCATTAGATTTAGATGTAGATATTACTCGTTTGTGGCATATGCGTTTATGGCATTAGACTATATGAGTGAGGCTGGCATGACTATTTTGAGTAAACGAGGTTTGTTAGATGGCCAGAAAACATGCAAACTTGACTTTTGTGAGCATTGCGTTTTTGGAAAACAATACAAAGTAAAGTTCTCCACAGCTACTCATAGGACAAAGGGCATATTGGATTACATTCATTCAGATCTTTGGGGTCCTGATCCTATTGAGTCAAAAGGTGGTTCCACTTATATTATGACATTTATTGATGATATTTCTAGGCGTGTTTGAGTGTATTTCTTGAAAAAGAAAAATGATGTTTTTCCTAGATTCAAGAAGTGGAAAGTTCTTATTGAAAATCAGATAGGAAAAAAAATAAAACGCCTTAGAACTGATATTGGTTTGGAATTTTGTGGGGACAATTTAATGAGTTATGTGAGAATGAAAGGATAGTGAGACACCGCACTGTCAGAAAAACGCCACAGCAAAATAGAGTTGCAGAACGTATGAATAGAACCCTATTAGAGAAAGCACATTGTTTGCTTTCAAATTCTGTTTTGGAAAAAGATTTTTGGGCTGAAGTTGTTAATTATGCCTGCTATTTGGTGAATAGATCTCCAAATGCAATTGAATTGAAGATTCCTATTGATGTATTGCCTGGTACTCCTGCGAATTATTCTGATTTAAAATTATTTGGTTGTCCTGCATATGCTCATGTGAGTAGTGGTAAACTTGAACATATGACTATAAAATGTGTATTTCTAGGATTTGAGACTAGGGTAAAAGTTTATCGTTTGTGGTGTGTTGAACCTGAGTCAAAAAAATTTATAATTAGCAAAGATGTGAAATTTGATGAATTTGTCATACTGCATGAGAAAAAGGAGTTTGTAGTTGCATATACAGATTATAGTGTTATTAAGTAGGTGGAACTTGAAGTAGAAGCTTTTGATAAAGTGCAAGATGACACTTTAGTTCAGCCAACTCAGGGTGGTGTGCATGACGCTATTGATAATATAGAAAAAGAAAATCAGCAATACAGTATAGCCACAGGGAGGGAAAGAAGACAAATTAGGCCACCTCAACGGTATGGATATGCAGATTTAGTTTCTTTTGTATTGAATGTTGCAGAAACTATTGAAATTCAGGAACCCTCCACTTATCTGGAAGTTGTCAATGGTATTGAATATTCTCAATGGGCTATTGCAATGAGTGAAGAAATTGAATCTCTTCACAAGAATCAGACTTGGGAATTGGTGAAACCGTCTAAGGGTCAGAAGATTATTGGCTGCAAATGGGTCTTCAAGAAAAAAGAAGGAATCTTAGGGGTTGAAGCTACCAGGTTCAAAGCACGTTTAGTTGCAAAGGGCTACAGTCAAATAGAGGGTGTAGACTTTAATGAAGTATTTTCACCGGTTGTATAACATAGCTCTATTCGCATGTTGCTTTCCATGGTTGCAATGTTTGACATGGAATTAGAACAACTTGATGTAAAAACGGCTTTTCTACATAGTGAGCTTGAGGAACAAATTTATATGCATCAACAGTTGTTCAAGAAAAAGAAGATCATGTCTGTTTGTTGAAGCAGTCTCCTCGGCAATGGTACAAATGGTTTGATACTTTTATAGTTGGTCATAGTTACTCACGAAGTGATTATGACAGTTGTGTGTATCATAGGAAACTCCTAGATTGTTCTTTTATTTATTTACTACTGTATGTTAATGACATGCTGATTGCTGCGAAAAATAAAAGTGAGATTAATAAATTGAAATCTCAGCTTAGGGGTGAATTTGAGATGAAAGATTTGAGTGTTGCGAAGAAAATTTTGGGAGTATGGTGTCTCGAGTTCCATATGCTTGTGTTATTGGGAGTATGATGTATGCTATGATTTGCACTCGTCATGATATTTCACATGCTGTCAGTGTGGTTAGCAGATTTATGGGTTATCTAGGAAAGATTTATTAGGAAGCTGAAAAATGGATTTTTTGATATTTGAGAGGTTTGAGAGGTATTGCAGATTTGGGTTTGTTATTTGGAAAAAAGAATACAACCAATAATATTATTGGTTATGTGGATTCTGATTATGCTGATGATTTAGATAAAAGGCGATCTCTGACATGTTATGTCTTCACACTTTCGGGTTGTGCCATTAGTTGGAAGGCTACTTTATAGTTTACAGTTGCTTTGTCTACTACAGGCAGAGTATATGGTAGCGGTTGAAGCAGTGAAGGAAGCTATTGGCTTAGAGGTTTAGTTTGTAATCTGGGTTTACAACATGATTCTACAGTTGTATTTTGTGATAGCCAGAGTGCGATACATTTGACAAAAAAAATCTTATGTATCATAAGAGGACCAAACATATTGATGTCAGATATCACTTTATTAATGAGATTGTATCTTAGAGAGCAATTATAGTCAAGAAAATTGCTACAGCAGAAAATCAAGCCTATTCCTATGCTCAAGTTCAAGAGTTGCTTGGACTTGATTTGTGTTTGCAGTTTGTGAGTTACCCTAAGGGGTTTGTTGGAGGAGATGACATACTGGAATTCTACTCGGTATATCTTGGTACGAATTTAAGCCAAGGTGGATATTTGTTATTATGTGGCTTAAATTAGTTAGTAACCTTATGTGATATAGATTCTTATTTTGTCTCTACCCATATTATAAATATGTTGTTATAGGATCTTTTAGGAAATAAGTCTTTTTTGAGAGTTCTTTGGGGTGTAATAGGGTTTTGGGTTTTTTCCTTTAGTTAATAGACTTAAGATATGGATGTTGGGGTTTATGCTTTAAAGATGTAATTTGTAAATGGATTTATGAAATAAATAAAAAGAAAAGTTCAATTCATTCCTGTTATGTTATTTATTTTATAACTTGTGCATATATTAACATCCTAGATTGCCGGATGTAATCTCGAACTGTGTATGTGAGTGTCATATACGGATGGATACAGTAAGAGACGTGCAATCTAAAAAGTCCATAGATAGCAAATAAAGCTGGGTACTTTATTTGTGGTTAATCTATAGTTGCGGTCCATTCCATAATGTACGGTGATTCTAGCCTGAATCATTCATATGAGATATGAGAATGGAGACATCTTGTATGATGTGATCATATAGGACTGGGCCATGATCTATATGAATCTCTCACCAAGATCCGTTTACTGATGAGATTCATATATATCAACTAATGATGGCTAAATGTGAGTGATCTTAATCCTGAGTGTCTTATCGACTCCTTCAGGTTAGATCGTGGTCTTTGATATACAATGGGTGAGGTTGGATGCAGTTCCTGATCAATATGCTCCGTATGTTGGAATTGCGGTTTGGTTTGTGGCTGGGAAGGTATGTACACAATAGTGAAATCCACTTATTCTTGTGAGAAATAGATGGAAGTTCCCTTAAGGGTTGATTCGAGGCTTGGACAATATGAGCGCTCTCCTAATTCCGCAAGGAAATAAGATTTATTGTCCATTAGAGAATCAACGGTACTTAAATGATATATGTAATTAGAGGGGTATAACAGACATTATGACCCAGCTCTATTATGACCCAGCTCTAATTATGAACTACTGTGGAGGATCACACCATATGTAATAGCTATATCGATGGACACCGAGTTGTATCGGTCTGTGTAAAAGCGTCTGCAGTTGAGAGAATGCAGCTTTAGATTTTTAGTGGAATAACACCAGAGTTAATAATCAAGGAATATTAATTAAAGAGTTTAATTAATGATTCCGATGATTATTAGAGCTCAAAATACCGTGGGTCCATTAGGTCCCCTTGCTAATCCGATCGATTTAGGTAACAAGGGTCATGGATAATTAATTGGACAGTCCAATTAATTGTGTTACGAAAGTGACACGTGTCAGGAGTTAATTGAGTAATTGAGTTATTCAATTAATTAAAATGACAATGATGACAATTAAATAATAAAATTATTTAATTATGTAATTAGTCATATATTGATGGTTTCATTTGTTAATTATTTTAAATAGTGAGATAATGAGATTATCTCATTTATTAAATAAAATAAATTGAAATATATTTGAATTTAAATATACATAATATCTTTTTTGATAAATAAAATATAGATTTTATTTTAAAAGATAAGGTGTGGTTATTTGAAAATGATATAAATGAGTTTTATATTTTTAAAAAACTTTAACATGATATGCATGCATATATATTAGTGTTTGTATAGGATACACATATATTAGTGTTTGTATAGGATACAAATGTGTGTGCGTGAACCAGTGAAACAAAAATAGAAATAAGTGCAGTACTTGCACAATGAAAGTGCTTGAGAAAAAAATAAGAAAGAGAAAAGTGGGTGGTGCAGGCGTGCATCATTAAAAACAAAAGAATAAAAATATTTAATTTTTTTTAATATATTTTTTCTTTTGTAAAACTAGAATTGTTCTAGTTATTTTTCTCTTGGAAGAAAATGTTTCTTGTTATTTTCTCCATATCCTCCTAAGTTTCTGAGTACGTGTCGCGCCCACACACAATTATCAGTTTCGGGCATAGTTAGGAAGATCAGTGGTACAGACCGGGAGCATATCGTAAAGTGAAGGAGCCTCCAAACGTTGGTAAGGTTCTAATTTTTTTATATTGATTACAATTTCCTGAGTTTACATATTATATGTATTAGTTCCGGAAAAATAATTACGATCTCAAGTTCATTGGTTCCAAATTTTTAAAAACCTATTTCCGCTATGTTACCAGTGAACGGGGTTCCAACAATTGGTATCAGAGCCAATTTTTTTCGGAATAGGAAATTGTTTTCGATGCTTCTGAATGTATGATTGTGTACGCATTGTTTAAATTGATTGTATGTTATTTTTGTATGTATATTAAATTTGTTTATTTACAAAAAACATGATTAATCGTTAATTATATGGTACTGTGGATTTATGGTTCATGGGTTGTATTATATATATTTTTTTGTTATTGTATTGTAAAAAAAATGTAACCTATATTGAAGACCTGGAAAAATTGACGGAAGGGCGAAATCGTAAATATGCGTGACGGGTACTGTTCACTAGGGCACTGTTCACGTGGTACTGTTCACACAGTCATTGTTCATTGGCACTGTTCATGAGGTACTGTTCACACGTATAGTTCACAGGTATTGTTCACATAGTTTTGCATGGTTCCGTTGGCAAGTGTTGCCTAGTGCGTTCCTTGCAGATTTCCTATTTCAGATTCATGAGATGAATCAGAGTGACCTGAAGAGACTGGAAGACTAGGAAATTACAAGAAGACCAAGGAATGCTTTGGGGGTAATTTTGTAATTTTAGATTCTAATTTTTTTAGATTAAATAATCCACAGTACTCGGTCAATTCATGTATGCTTTATATTATGTGATGATAAAAGCATTGCCATACATACGTATGTCCTTTAGATTAGAAGTGCCTACACAAATATATTTGATATGTCATACATGTATCATAGCCTAATATTTTATGTATTTTTTTTAATATGATTACAATAGGTAAATACATTATTGGCTATGAAAATGAGATTAGTTTTTTAATAGTTCAAAAACTTGTTAATTCTCATTAATATTAATCTAGTTATTAAAGTGTTTAATAAGTTAAATTAATAGGGTCATTTATTGTAATTAGTATTAATATGATTAATAACGTAATAATAAATGAACCGAATAAAGTGTTAGAGTTTTAATTGTTAAAACTTGGTAAACACTATCATAATAATCCGAGCTTAGTAAATAGTTTACAAAAGCTTAGATTATTCACTAATAGATTAGATTTTTAATAGTTAAAAATCATTAATAATTTATTAGTTAATTAGAATTTATTTCTAATAATGAATTTGTTAATGCGCTAGATAACTTGATAAAAGTTAGCCGTTTGATTCTATAGAGTCTAGGTGCATTAACGGATAATAGAAAACCCAATTTTTTTTTTAAATAGTGAGTGGGAGAAGGATATATGACATATATATCCCGCAGTCTCTATCATTAGTTCAACACGGTTAGATTTGAGTGGGGTCTCGTGACTGCTTTGCTTTAGTCCTCCCTAAGAAGGGTTTCCACAAAGATCAATACCAAGGTTGACTTCCTAACGGATTAGATTTCTGAGGGCATTTCGGGATTGACCGACCCTATGGCGGCAATTCTCGAGTTAAGCTCGTGAGATCTGAAATGGTGGTTTACACTCACGATGGTTCTGATTAAGTTTTGTTAATTAAAAACCTGACTGAATAAACGATGGTTGAATGATATGGAATAAGAGTTATTCTAGAATAACATTTGATTGAGAATGTCTCGGTCCAACATGCAAAGACTTGACCGACCCTAAGACGACACTTCTTTGTGGTATGTTGGATTGTCGTAGTATAGTAACTTGTTTTTTTTTTTGGGTATTTCTAGTTCGTTAAACATGTTCATGCATCATGTTTAAATTTATGCCAAAGCACTCGCACTTGTTTTTAATAAATGACTGAATGAATGTTTTATTTATTTCAGCAATTATGTCTTCTGCATTACTTCAAATTCTCGCAAACGACAAATTAACTGGTGATAACTACACTAAGTGAAAACTTAATATTAACTGCAATATTGGTCACCAAAGACCTCAAGTTTGTGCTTACAGAGGAATGTCCTCCGGTGCCTACTGCCAATGCCACACGAACTGTTCGTGAGGCATACCATCGATGGGTCTCATCTGATAAGAAGGCCCGAACATATCTGTTGGCTTCTATGATAGATGTGATTGTCACAAAGCACGAAGCAATGACTACATAAACATGACGCCGACTCGGTTCGAAGGGCCGAACCGAACAGGAACCGCCTAGAAAAAACTGAAATCGGAACCGATTTTTCTGGTTTTGGGACCGAAACTGAACCGGAACTGGACCGGGGCAGTTCTAGTTCCGGTTCTTATATTTGAGGAACCCTCCTGTTCGAACCGGACTGGAACCGGCGGTTCGGTTCCGGTTCGAACCAGGCAATTCCAACTTTTTTTTAAAATTTTTTTTAATTTTTTTTAAATCAGATCTGAAAATCAGATAACTCATCATCATCACTTCACCACTTCACTTTCACCGTTTCAACTTTCACGTCTGTCCTCACCAGGCTCACCCTTCTCTCTCTCTCTCTCTCTCTCTCTCTCTCTCACAGAGTACCACCGCACCAGTCCACCACTCCGCTATGGCACCATCTTTTTCTTTCGACAGATCAACCACCATCAGCTTCCCTTGGATCGATCATCATCTTCAGATCTTCTTCTTTCTTCTTCGTCTTCCTCAGTTTCTTCTTCTTCTTCCTCAGTTTCTTCTTCTTTCTTCTTTCTTCTTCTTTGTCCCTTGGATCGAACGAGAGAGATGAGATTAGAGGTGGCCGATAGTGGTTGCCGGTTGGTGGATATGTGTGTGTGTGCTTTGAGTTTTGAGTGGTTTCATTGGTGGTGTAGTCATCGGTGTGTGTGTTATTTTGGGTTTGTGCCTTTGTAGAGGTGGTGTGTGTTTAAAACCACTTTGAATTGATGAAGATGATTAAGGATTGAGAATTTAGGGTTGGGTCAAATTTTGGGTTTTTTAGGTGTATGGTTTGATTGAGTATTTAGGATTTTGGGTTGGTTTATAAAAAAGAAAAAAAAGAACCGGAACGGTCGAAACAGCCGGACCGAAATCGGAACCGGGGGAACCGGAACCGAAACCGGAACCAAAATCGGAACCTCCCTTCCTCCGGTTTTGGTTCCAGTTCCAGTTCCCCCAGAATCGGAACCTCCAGTTTTCGAATTAGAAACGAACCGGCGTTATGCCTATGACTACATTATTCGAAATTATGGAGTCATTGCAAGCTATGTTCGGCCAGCCCTCTGAGAAAAAGCAACATGAAGCTGTTCGTTCCGCTATGCTCGCTCGCATGAAGGAAGGTACATCAGTTCGAGAACATGTCCTGAGCATGATGTCCAACTTCAACACGACAGAAGTCAATGGCGAGGCCATTGATGAACCCAGTCAAGTGAGCATCATACTGACGACTCTTCTGAAGAGTTTCGATCAGTTTAAGAGTAACTACGGGATGAACAAGTTAAGGTTCAGTCTCACACAGTTGCTCAATGAGCTCGCTACTTTTAAGTCCTAGATTAAGGACAACAAAAGTAAGACCGGTGAGGTAAATGTTGCCGAACCATCTTCCTCCAATAATAAGAAGAGGAAAAGGTCTGCTTGGAAGGTGAAGGGTAAGCCCAGACCCAAGAAAGCCCAGAGCAAAAAGAAGGACGCCTCCACCGACTAGGGCAAGGGAAAATGTTTCCATTGCGACAAGGTCGGGCACTGGAAGAGGAACTGTCCTCAGTACCTGGAGGACGTAGCCAAGAAGAAGAAAACGAAAGGTAAATATGATTTACTTGTTCTTGAATCTTGTTTAGTGGAAGATGATTCTTCACCCTAGATAATTGATTCGGGGGCCACTAACCATGTTTGTTCTTCTTTGTAGTGGACTGATTCTTGGACACAGCTAGAGAAGAGAGCCTTCTCAATGCGTGTGGGGTCGGGAGATGTCGTGTCGGCCAAAGCAGTCGGGAGGAATAAGATTGCAATTTTGTAATAATAATAGTTTTTTATATATTATTGAACAATATTTTTTATATTCCTGGATTTACACAGAATTTGATTTCCTTTTCTAGGTTGTTAGAACAATCGTATTCTGTTTCTTTTAATAATAAGTCTATTATTATTGGAAAGAATGGTCTGAATATTTGTTCAGGAATTAATGAAAACAATTTGTATGTGTTAAGACCGTTAATACATACTGTACTGCTTAACATCGAAATATTTAAGGTTGAAAAACCAAAAATTAAACGACATAAGATTTCTCCAGATAATAACACATATCTCTAGCATCTAAGGCTTGGTCATATCAACCTTGACCGGATAGACAGACTAGTAAAAAGCGGACCTTTAAGTGACTTAAAGGTTGACACCTTACCTGTTTGCGAATCTTGTTTAGAAGGCAAGATGACTAAGAGACCTTTTACTGGAAAAAAGGGCTTAGAGCAATAGAGCCACTAGAACTCACACATACAGACATCCGCAACCGATGAATGTTAGAGCTAGGGGCGGCTATGAGTATTATGTCACTTTTATAGATGACTAATCAAGATACATACGTGTCTACCTGATGCAACGAAAGTAAGAAACATTTGAAAAGTTCAAAGAATTCCGAGTTGAAGTTGAGAATCAATTAGGTAAGACTATCAAGTCACTACAATCGGATCGTGGAGGTGAGTACCTTGACCAAGAGTTTGAAGACTTTATGGTCGAGCATGGGATAGTTTCCTAACTCACAGTTCCTGGTACACCTCAGCAAAATGGTGTAGCGGAGAGGAGAAATAGAACCCTGATGGAAATTAGTGAGATCAATGATTAGTTTCTCATCATTACCAAATTCCTTCTGGGGATATGCGTTACAAACAGCGGCATACATTTTGAATGTAGTGCCATCCAAATCTGTTCCTAAGTCCCCTAGAGTTGTGGAATGGTTGTAAAGCTAGTTTGCGACATTTCCGCGTATGGGGTGTCCTGCACACGTACTAAAGAACAAAATTGGAAAGCTAGATCCCAAGTCTATGGTCTGCTTGTTTGTAGGATACCTCAAAAAGACCAGAGGTGGATACTTCTATAGTTCTGAAGGTAACAAAGTATTTGTATCGACAAATGCAACGTTTCTTGAGGATAGTTATATTAGTGACCATAAACCTCGTTCTAAAATTGTATTGAATGAGTTGGAGCCTGGTGAGACCAGTACTAAGTCAACAAGAGTTGTTGATCCATTAACATCTGAAAGTCAGATGATTTCTAGTCAGGATACACTACCACCTAGACCTAGTGAGAAGGTTGTGAGACAGCCTGAACGCTATTTGGGTGTAAGTGAGGGACTAAGATGTTGTCTCTACTGATAGTGTGGATGATCCATTGACATTTAAGAATGCAATGGAAGATCATGATAAAGAGGAATGGCTTAAAGCCAGGAATCTCGAGATGGAGTCTATGCACTCCAACTCAGTCCGGGTCTTGTAGACTTACCAGATGGGGTAAAACCTATAGGATGTAAGTGGATTTATAAGAGAAAGAGAGGAGTAGACAAGAAGGTAGAGACCTTCAAAGCAAGGCTAGTGGCTAAGGGTTATACCCAGAAAGAGGGGGTCGATTATGAAGAGACCTTCTCGCCAGTAGCCATGTTTAAGTCTATTAGAATTCTCTTATCCATTGCTGCCTATTTTGATTATTAAATTTGGCAAATGGACGTCAATACTGCATTCTTGAATGGAAATCTTGACAAGAGCATCTATATGATGCAACCAGAGGGATTCATGTCTCTGGATCAAGAGCAAAACGTTTACAAGTTGCAAAGGTCCATCTATAGACTTAAGAAAAAATCTAGATCTTGGAACATCAGATTTGATGATGTGATCAAAACCTATGGCTTTGAGCAGAACGTCGATGAGCCTTGTGTCTACAAGCGCATCATTGACAAAATCTAGTTTTCTTGATCCTATACGTGGATGACATCCTACTCATTGGGAATGATGTGGGAGTGTTATCTGATGTAAAGGGCTGGCTGGCTAGCCAATTCCAAATGAAAGAATTGGGAAAGGCGAGTTATGTTCTAGGGATCCAACTTATAAGGGATTGTAAGAACAAACTCATATCACTGTCTCAGGCATCGTATATCGACAAGATTCTTGTGCATTTTTCGATGCAGAACTCTAAGAAAGGTAATTTACCTTCCAGGCATGGAGTTCACTTGTCTAAGGAACAATGTCCTAAGACATCTCAAGAAGTTGAGGATATGAGACGTGTACCCTATGCATCGGCAGTAGGTAGTCTCATATATGTTATGTTATGCACGAGACCGGACATCTGCTATACAGTGGGAGTAGTAAGCATGTATCAGTCCAACCCAGGATTGGATCATTGGGTTGCTATCAAGACTATTCTCAAGTATCTTTGGAGAACGAAAAACTATATGCTAGTGTATTTTGGACAGGATTTGATCCCGTTAGGATACATAGATTCTGATTTTCAGTCAAACAGAGATTCTAGGAAATCCACGTCTGGATCAGTATTCACCCTAGGTGGTGGAGACATTGTGTGGAGAAGTATAAAGAAATCTTCCATTGCTGACTCCACCATGGAAGCCCAATATGTAGCCGCTTGTAAAGCTGCTAAAGAGGCTGTTTGGCTCCGTAAGTTCTTGAGTGATTTGGAAGTTGTTCCAGATCTGGATAAGTTCATCACACTTTATTGTGATAACAATGGTGCTGTGGCTAATTTCAAAGAATCGAGAAGCCACAAGAGAGGGAATCATATATAGAGAAAATTTTATCACATTAGAGAGATAGTGCAGAGAGGAGATGTGATCGTCACCAAGATAGCCTCACAAGACAATCATGCTGATCCATTTACGAAGACCGTACCAGCTAAAGTGTTTTCGGGTCACCTAGATGGTCTAGGGTTACGAAACACGCCTCACATGCTTTAATGCAAGTGGGAGATTGTTGGGGTTTATGCCATAAAGATGTAATTTGTAAATGAATTTATGAAATAAATAAAAAAAAAGTTCAATTCATTCTTGTTATGTTGTTTATTTTATAATTTGTGCATATATTAACATCCTAGATAAGGTGTGGTTATTTGAAAATGATATAAAAGAGTTTTATATTATTGAAAAACTGTAACCTGATATGCATGCACATATATTAGTGTTTGTATAGGATACAACTATGTGTGCATGCACAAGTGAAACAAAAGGAGAAAAAGAGAAATAAGTGCAGTACGTGCACAATGAAAGTGCGTGAGAAAAAAATAAGAAAGAGAAAAAGTGGGTGGTGCAGGCGTGCATCATAAAAAACAAAAGAACAAAAATATTTATTTATTTTTAATATATTTTTTCTTTTGTAAAACTAGAATTGTTCTAGTTATTTTTCTCTTGGAAGAAAATGTTTCTTTTTATTTTCTCTACATCCTCCTAAGTTCCTGAGTACGTGACGCGCCCACATGCAGTTACCAGTTTCGGGAATAGCTAAGAAGATCAGTGGTACAGACCAGGAACATATCGTAAAGTGAAGGAGCCTCCAAATGTTGATAAAGTTCTAATTTTTTTTACATTGATAACAATTTCCTGAGTTTACATATTGTATGTATTAGTTTCGGAAAAATAATTACGATCTCAAGTTCACTGGTTCCAAATTTTTAAAAACCTATTTCCGTTGCGTTACCAGTGAATGGGGTTCGAACAATGGAATATATGAATCATACATGCCGAGTTATATATGTTTCATACCGTTAATTGATTTAGTGTCGATAGATACTGACAAAAAAAAATTGATTTAGTATCAATTTGGTAATTTTTCTTATATCTCCCTCCCTCAAACCTTAGGTTTTGTTTTTTTAGCCTTCTCCTAATTTAGTAGGTTAGGGGAAAAAAGTAGAGTGGTGCTATTGTCATCCCCCTCTAGATCTATTTATGTCCCATTTTTTTAAAAATTTTGAATTAATTATATAAAATTAAATGTCTTTATTAATTTTTTTGATTTATTTCCAAAACTATCATCTTACTTATTTTTCAACTTATTTTAGGGAAAATCTTTTCTTTGTTGGTTTCTCTAATCAATTAAAGTGAAAGTTGGAGTCTTTCTATCATCAGTATCTTTCTTGTCTTTTAATTTTAGCATTTATTAGCTATGAGTTTGGAGGATTTAGAGAAGTTGTGTTCAAGGATGTCTATTATGGTAGGCGAGGGTCCTGTTTTTGGTTGGGAGAGGAGCTGGAACATGATGGATTGGAGAGGCTCAGAGGATGTCGTTGAGCTTGGTGGGCAAGGTTATGACCAATAAACTAGTTAATGGGGGAACTTTTATTGGAGTAATGAAAAAGGTTTGGCAGGTGGCAAAAGGTGTGGAAATTGATCCGGTGAAGAGGAATTTATTTCGAATTCAGTTCAAATGCGAGGAGGATAGGCATCGTGTCATGACTGGTGGACATTGGACCTTTGATAGTGCGATAATTGTCCTGGAGAAACCATTAGGCAAAGGAATCATTGAGAATATGAGTTTCTGCCACTCAGACTTCTGAGTGTAGATCCATCGTGTCTGAAAATACGGCTCAAGCGTGTGTCTACAACCTGAGGGGGGGGGGGGGGGGGGGGGTGAATGGGTTGTTAATCGATTATTACCAACTTTTTCGATTAGTCAATATTAAACATATAACCCAATTAAAACAAACATACAAAATCAAGTAAAAGTGCGGAAATATAAAGAACACTTGATTTTGACGTGGAAACCCTTCGACAAGGGAAAAACCACGGGCTATCCTTCTAGCCACAGACGATCACAGAAATCCACTATATGAGTAAAAGGTTACACCCTCAAGTGATACTCGGATTCTCACTTTCGACAACCTCAGGCTATGGACACTACCACTCGCCACTCTTGGTTCAATCCCTAGTGATATCCTCTAATACACTACACTTGGCGTGAGCACCTCCTACTGTACCCGCAGGCCTTTTACAGTGGCACTTGACCGATGCTTGCCAACCACAACTTGGTTGCAAGACTTCAATGCTTGTGCAACTTCACCCCGAAGCTACAAGACTTTGACTCAAGAAGAGTATGGGGTTTAAGTGAACAATCAATGAATGCTCAACACAATATATGTTAGACCAAACATACAATGCTTAACTAGATGTAGATAATGCAATACAACATCCTAGTTATCAAATAATGCCTACATGTACACACATGAGGTCTCAATTAGTTGTAGAGAAATTCTAACAACCTACTTGTCAATTAAATTCACATAAACATTCATAAACTTGACTAGATGCACAAAGTCAACCTAATCATCAATTAAGCATACATGAATATTTATGGATTAGCTATTTAGGCATATATGACCTAATAATGCAAGCTATCACAAACAAACACAATCAAATATTCATGAACATTAACTAGTTGATTAAAACACAATTTCTCAACCTAGTTATCAATTGATCACACATGAATATTTATGACCTAGCTTTTAGGCAAAAATGACCTAATCAATTAAGTTATCAAAATACAAACCCAATCATGTTATCAAGACTCATAAATATGCAATAAAGTAGAGTCTAGGTATTTAATCATGCAATAAATACCTAATCTAGAGTAAGAAGAACAATAAATGATATTCAAAGAAGTTCTTGCTTACCTAGTCATGAAACAATGAAGGCCCATGCTCAAATGATGTTGAATGATGCAAGATGGAGATGAGTTTTGGGTTTGGAGAGTCAAATATGCTTTCTTGAAGCTTTCTCTCTCTAGGAGCTCTAACCTCTCTCTAAAAATGATTTTTTGAGCTCTTGGTCGGCCAAGAAGAGAAGAGGGAGAATATATATGAAGCCCTAGTTAAAACTACATCGTTTTGAACTTGGGAAACAGAATCCCGTCAAAACCGCTTGCTAGACCACGGCACAGGTAAGTGTCCAGACCGCGGTACATACAGCAGTGCACCGTCTGGACAACACCGCGGTTGGGACCGCTGTGCGTGCAAGTGCACAGGTCGCGGTCCACGTCGCGCATGACGCCCTGGAGAATACCGCTCCATGCGTCGCGGTGCAAGCAGAGCCTGCCGAGCGGTCTAGGCCGCGCTAAAGAGAAAAATCCCTTTTTAACACTCAAGAAAAAAGTCTATCTTACATGAATGTTGTGCAAGTGTGAAGTGAGTGAGATGCACACAATAAAGCATAATTAACATGTCAAACATGTTATCAAATGAGATACAATGCAAGATATGATATCTAATGCAAGCTAGTGAGTGTTTTTGAAAATGATGCACACTTATATAAACAATAAAGAACACAAATGCAAGATAATCAAAATATGAATGAAGTGTGTGTGTGCACCTAAACTCTTCAAGAGACAAAGTCAAGTGAGTATACCTTTTGCTCTTGAAGTCATGGAGATGCTTGGAACTTTGCTAACACGGACCTAAACTACCCATTACACAATCATCCCCAATGTGGTGTGGTTTTTCATGAAATAAGCCAATCATAAAATCGAGGTCCTTACAGTGTCCTATTGATTTGTATGACGAAATCGATTGGTCAGGAAGTTTTTGAGGAGCATTATTGGGGAGGTCTCGGAGGTGGATGTGGATATGTTAGGGAATAGGACAGGAAAGTGACTCGCTCCAAGTGGGAACTCACAAGTGTACAAGGTCAGAGTGTAGTACAATAATAAGTAAAGTTCGTTCCTACTAAGATTGAGGAGTTAGATTACTGAAATTAATTGATTTAGTCACTATTTGAACAATGATTAAAGAGAACAATGATTAAAGAGAGTGATATTCTTAACGCTACAATTACTCTAAATTAAACTACTAAGCAACTTCAAAGTAAATGGTGAATTTGAAAGTAACAATGAATGTAACTATATGATGAGAAATGCTAAGATATAGAATCCACCTCACCCTCTAACTAATTAAGTTCTAGACTCACTCAACTACCCAATTAGTGCAATTGTGAATTATAGACCCATGTGCCCAACAATAACCTTTATTCTCCGTCGAGTAATAGAAATTACATCCAAGCATACCTAAAGCCTATCTCTCGATGACCCTAGAATTTATACATGAATTCATTAAGAGCTTTGACACACGCAATGATCCTATATGCCAGCCTCGCGTATCTTTACCTTACTAGACATATATAGTGGACATTTCGTCGAACATGTGGCGTGCGTCGCCCCTTGGTTCATAGCATGTAGGGAAAAATACGAAAAACGCAGCAGAAGTGAGACTAAAAACGAATTTAGTATAATTTAAAATTTTTCAATATTTGAACTTTAACCCTTTAATTAATTAAACATACATATATTCAAAAGATATCATACCTCTTGTCGCGTGATTCGATTGACTTAGCGTCGATGGTAATCCGCAAGATCTTCCAATCCGATCACGAACGTGAATCAACTAGGAGCATGGTCTCCCTATTCTTTGAATTGCGTACCTGAGAATGGAAAAACGAAATCTTCTTTCCTGATCGTTAATCACAATAACTCCAAGAGCCTAGAAAGAACGTTCCGGTCACTTTTGAATTCACAATCGTTATGATTGAAACTCGCGTGAACCTAAATCGAAAGTGTGCACAAAACCTTTTTATGTAAAGGCTTGCAAGTGCACTATCGAATTTAGAACTATCTTTCTCTCTTCCTCTTGGCCGAAATTTCACTATGTTCTAGAGTTGGATTTTTTTTAAGCAAAAGAAAAATCTCTCTAGCAAGAAGCATTCACTTGGCCAAATTTTATCCCATCATATATATAGGGTGGCCGAATTCTATTGCTCATTTAATTAGGGTTGGCCGAATTCTCTTAATAGGAATTCTAGGGTTGGCCGAATTCCTCACTTCAAGAGGATTTGTGCTTTACCCAAATTCCTATCAACTCAAGAATCCTAACCCTAATCTAACTCATACGTGTATTTGTGATTATATTAAAGACTTCCTTATTTGATTAGATAAATAAATTCTTTATTTATCTACTTACCAAATTAAGTCTTTTATATTTATTATACTACTATAATAGTATACTACTAGGAAACATAATTCCTAGTCAGAAAAAGATTTTGATTTTTAATTAAATAATAAATTAATCAATTAATTAATTTCCATTTAATCAAACAATAAAATAAAATAATATTTTAGGCTATTATTATAGCCTTGCCGCCCACACACAAAAAATATGGGCCAAATATTATTTTCTTAATTTATTTAATCCATTCAGGCTTTAAATAAAAGCCCACATGTGAACCAGAACCATTTTTACTAAAAGAAACAAGCTCACATACCTCTCATTAATATATTAATATAATTTGAGCAGCCCATTAAATAAATAATGTGCAAATTATATTCTTAATATATTAAATACAATTCTAGATGGACCCATAAATTAGTTCGGTAGAATATATCAAGTGATCCATACAAGTCCGTGTGGATTAGAGATCTTGGCGGGCTATCTAAATTTAAGCTTCAATAGACATAACCTAATCACAATCAACAAATGATTCACTTAGGTCCGATCTATTAATTTTAGCTCATTCCGCTAAAGAGCTAAAATTGAACTCTTAAATAAAGATAGAATAAGAAGACGTTTCTCATTCATACCATAGACAATCTTATTGGAGATAGTGTATCCTTGTGTATAATATCAGTAATCGCCAATAGCTCATAGACCGCCTATAGCTCTCCTAGTTACCATATTAACTCATATGACCACATTTTGAACTTGGATATTTTGACTTGTCCAGAAGCCATGTTTTCAATAGACATTATCGAAAACTCAACGTTGAGATTTAATATCCAATACCTCAAAATATCCATATGATAATATTATACTCTCATTCAATAAATTGAGCTACGATGTCCATATCTATAAATGAAGTCCTCTATCGATTAACAAATGAATACCACAAAACTATCAAGGATAGACTATGCTAAATAATCGTACTCATTGATAGCTCAAATGATAACACTTGCAATCATAAGTCCATCATTTATCTCAGGATTAAGATAGACTCTCCGATTGTCCTCATAATGAAAATACTTGTATCTACTGATGGTTCTAGATAAAATATTTCATTGTGATCCTGTTCAATGCACCCAGTGCACTAGATTCTTTTACTCGAAGACCCTTTCGATGATTTTAGACTCATCATAACTCATTTGATCCCACTCAAATGCCAGCAAAAGAATTCTACAAATTTATTAAGATAAGGTGCCCAACCTTTAACTTAAGTGGTGAACGTTTATTCAAGACTAACTAAAGAATTGTGTCTACCTCATACATATCCAGATGTACGAACTATTCTTCCTTTCTCATAGTCTTTTGACCTTATGATTATTTACTTTGACAATTATCATTATAAATGCTATAAGATTTTATAAAACCAGAAATCACTTTATTAATATGAAAAGATTGTCAATTACAATATTACACTCTTGCTATTGAGCATAATTCTAACATAGCACCAAATATCATTCACAAAGGTGATCAATCTAGTGAAAGCATTAAGTATTCAAAAACATCCATACTAAAAAAATAAAACACACACATGAATAAATGAGTGATCTTTATAGATAATTTCAAGGGTTTGGTTTCATCAAGCCTTAGCAAGAGAAAATTAGTTCATGTTACAAATTAGAGTCATCCAAAACATATATGAAAATAAATACATGACTCTATGATAAAATATCAAAGAGAAATAGTTTAGAGAAACTATATGGAGAGTCTCCTCATCTTCTTGGTTATTCTTCTCCTTTTTGTTGTCTTCAGCTCCCTTTTTACCAAAAAAACGTGAAGTGATGACGGATTTGGTGTATGAGTGTGGTGAAGGCTTTGGATTGTAGGGAAATGTGGTGTCTTGGTAGTTTTCTTCGGAGATATGTGGGTTGTATGTGAGGAAGATGAAAGGGTGAGGTTTTAAGAGAGTTCTTGGGTAGGGAGTGGTCATTAGGTTTGAAAATAGCAAGGGAATTATAGAAGAGTGAATTAGGGCAGGGGCAAAAAGGTAATTTTCTTGATTTTGTACCATTTCTGGATAAAAGAGCGACCTTGGGGCAACCTGGATGAGAAACAATGCAGGTCGCTTTGCACTCGGTCTGAAATGAAGAGTCCTCACCCAAGGTAATAACGGCCTTGGGGCGACTTGGCTAAGGTTGCCCTGAGGTCGCTTTCTTGTTTGGTGGATGGGCTTCAACCCGAGGTAATAGCAATCTTGGGGGGACTTGGCTGAGGTCGCTCTGAGGTTGCTTTTGCCTATGTTCTCACTTTTTAGGCTGTTTCTGGTCCACTTCAACTCCAACCAACACCATTAAGCTCAAAATCTAACTTTGACCTGCACAACTTGTTTAAAGGGTCAAAAACACGGTTTTACTTGAGAGACGCGCATAAAATGATGAGGATATGGGGCTACATTACATGTAGAAGTTGAGCAGTCAAATACCCTAAAACCTATCATTTGGTCATCCTCGAGCAAAACCCTAAAAAAGAAAGAAACAAAACAAAATAGAATAGACTAGATAACACCACTTTCGTGGGTGACACGATGACACTTAGCATGTTCCAAAAGCCCTTTTAAACCCCTAGGCGATCCCTAGAGGACGAGTGAATTCTCGTAAGGGTTTACAGAACGATACCCATAAATATCTTTCCTGCTAAGCCAACTATAGACAGAGATGCGAAAATGGGTGAACCAAAATGGAGGCACATGCATGCTAAGACCACTATGTAAATGTTTAGAACAATGCACACTAAGGTGCTACAACAAGACAGATTACAATTCCATACTTCTTAGTGAACTCAGCTTCGAGAGCATCAAACACAAGAGTCTTATGATAGCATTTCGCTTCGACTCTAAACCTTTCCGGATCTCTCTCATTTTACCACATAGAGCCTAGGCTCACTCAACAAGCATATGCGGTTGAAGGATATGCACAAGAAATTCTCAAACTTTACATGCATTTGATAAATTTTGAAAAACTGCTTCATTTAAATGCAAATAGACCACAGAACGGATTTGAGCATTAAGAACAAGAGCAAATCATCATACACACCCTCATCTATAAGCGAGACCCCTCCTAAATATCAATTAGGACTTCTTTTAGGCTCAAGTGATGTTGGGATTATGTTGGTAATGGAGAGGCTAGGTGGATATGGTATTGCAGGTGAGCTAGTGATTATGCTAGAGAATTCCTTGCGGTGATCTTTCCACACATAAATCGTGCGTCTAGGCATGTGTTTTGACTTTTAAGCACTTTGTGCTATTTGTAATTGCCCTATTATGTTGACAACTTTTACATTTTGAACACATAAGACTTTTTATGTTTTTCTTTTTAGCACTTACTATCTATTTCATTTTTAGCTCTTTTTCTTTGCACAAGATACACTTTTCGCCTAAGTACACTCTAGTTTGCAAATTTGTACTACTTTGAGCTTCGTTTCTCCTTTTCTCTAGCCATAATCATAGTCATGGGGTAGGCTAGTGTTTGGTTATTTTGTGGTGGTGTGTATATGAAATGAGAAGGTACGATGATTGGGTTTAGTGTGTAGGTCTACACTGTTAGGACATTCAAGCACACACACTAGGCAAGGGACGTGTTTTGGGTATGTTTAAGTGACTAACACACATTTCCCACGTCATTTCTAAAGGCACGGGTCTAGCAAACAAACAAAGGCGAAGATTAATGTGATGCTCTTAAATGGTCATTCTTTAATGTCCAAAAATGTGGGGTGAAGTCCGTTCAATTATGCTTATATATCTATAAGAAGATTGTTTAAGATTTGACAATGAAATATGCACTCATAAGGATGCTATATGGTTCTGGCCTCATGCGGGTAGTCTCTACTAATGATCTAGACTTCTTAAGCGCAATACCCATTCACTAAGGCATCTTAGAGTCTGGTAAGGTGTGTGCAAGCAATGCAGTGTAGCTTTAACTAACACCATCCCTTGCCTAGACTCAGAGGAATAAAATATACAAAAATTTGCCTCCAAAGGCACATCCCAATGACATCTCATTAAGCAAGAAAATGCTCCAAAATTTGGCAAAGCAGGAGAATGGACAAAACTGACTCAACACCAATACAATCAAGCAAAAATTTGAAAAAAATTTGAACAAACATGCAAGACAATCAAGCAAAAACACATAAGACACAATAGTCACTGGATGGCCGCACCCCCAAACCTAAACGAAACACTGTCCCTAATGTTTGCACAATAACAGATAGGACAATGTAAGCTTAGAAACGGGAGGGAAGCCAAATGTAACCCTACACAAGCAAAGTACCAACCTAAAACTAGGCACAGTAGAACGCTGTACACTTAATTCCAAACAAGAAAATAGTAGAAATGGTTACCTAGGTGGGTTGCCTCCCACCAAGTGTTTGATTTAACATATCTACTAGACGCATTTTGCTCCTCTCATCAATTTGGATCACCAACCGGTGCGACATCATCGCCACCTTCCTTTCTCAACTTGTGTGAGGCATATAACATCCTCACCTAAAACCCATTCACTTTCTTTGTTTCTTCAACCGCACATGCTCTCTTCCTCTTATCCCCTTTTTCACTCTTTTCTCTCATAGGTGAGTTTTGCTTTTTGCTCGTGTCACCACATGAGGTCGATTTACAACCTCCTTCACCATCTTTGTTAATTGCATTTTGAATCATACAAGCTTCAAGTGGATTCTTCGATTTGTCCCTCCTTAAAAATTCCACCTTTGGAGGACTTAAAGCATCAATTTTACAATAAGTTTCATATTGAGATTGGTTCTGGGTGACATTGAACATGTTGAACTCCTCTTTCTCTTTTCCAACTCTCAATGTTAGCTTTCCCTCTTATACATCTATTAATGCTCCTCTGGTGGCTAGAAACAGTCTCCCTAAAAGCAATGGGACTTCGACATCCTCTTCCATTTCTAGCACCACAAAGTCAACGGGGAAGTAAAACTTTCCCACTTTTACTAGCATATGTACTTTACAGATCGATCCACCAATTGAAGAGTCATATTTGTGGTATTGACTTCACCCAATCCAAATTCTTGAACACACTATATGGCATAGATTTATACTTGCCCCAAGATCACACAATGATTTATCAAAATCTGAATTTCCGATTGTGCACGGGATGGTGAATCTTCCTGGATCCTTCAATTTAGGAGGTATCTTATTTTGAATGATTGCACTACATTCCTCAGTCAAAGCAACCGTCCCTAAATCTTCAATCCTCATTTTCTTGGATATGATCTCCTTGAGAAAGTTGAGAAACTTCACATACAAGGGCATTTGAGCCAGGGCTTCTATAAAATGAATATTGATGTGCAATTTTTTGAAAACTTCAAGGAATTTGGAGAATCTCTTATCCTTTTTTTGTGTCTTGAGGTATTGAGGATATGGAATTGGAGGCACACATGCTTTGACAATTGGTGGGGGTGGTAGATCAAAGGATGTCTCGGGTAAGTCATCTTCCACCTTTTCTTTCTCAACAACCTCTTCTTCTATTACTTCTTCTTCTTCTTTCACAACTTTCTTTTTCTTGCCAATGTCTTCTGGTTGCTCAATTGTTCCTCCACTCCTTAAAGATATCGCCTTACATTGCTTCTAGTGCTCCTGGGCCTGATGGGTTTACATGCGTTTTCTATCAACATTGATGGGATATTATCGGCTCAGATATTGTCACGGCGGTTCAAGAATTTTTTTCCTTGGGTAAGCTCTTACCTAATTTAAATTCCAACTTTATTGTTCTCATTCCTAAGGTGACAGATGCTCTCTCAGTTGATCAATATCGCCCTATTGTGCTGGAGAATTTTCTATTTAAAGTTATCACCAAAATAATTGCTTCTCGTTTGGGTGATGTGGCTGCTATAATTATTTCTCCAAATCAGTTTGGGTTTGTGAAAGGCAGACAAATTCAAGACTGCATTGCTATTGCTTCAAATTGTATCAAAGCTCTTGACAAGCGTTGCTATAGGGGAAACATTGTCATTAAAATTGATATTAGAAAGGCTTTCAACACTATTAACTGGGTTTTTATATTGAAAGTTCTTTCTTGCTTTGGTTTCTCTAATAATTTTATTCAGTGGATTCATGAGATTTTTCTCACATCTAGACTTTCTATTCTTATTAATGGCACTTCTGAGGGGTGTTGCAGTTGGGGTGTCCGTCAGGGCAATCCGCTTTCTCCGATTCTCTTCTGCTTGGCTGAGGATTTCCTAAGCCGTTTTTTTTGAATTCTATGGTTAAGAGGGGTGATATTTCGGGTATTTCCTCTGCATGAGCTGACACTTCTCTTTCTCATTTATTTTTTGCCATGATGTTCTCATTTTTTGCAAGAGTACCAGGCGCACTATTGATACCAATAGATTTTAATCTTTATGGTTTACTCTCAGGGCGGATTATTAATAAGACCAATAGCTTTATTTATTTTGGCTCCCATTTCTCAACTCGGTGTGCTATTTCTATAACTCTTTTTTTTCAGGTTTACATCGAGGCTCTCTCCCCTTTCTCTACCTTGGTTTTCCTCTTTTTAAAGGGCGCTTAAGAAAAGGTGGCTCCAACCGATTGCAGACAAGATCACTAGTAAGTTTGCAACTTGGAAGGGTTGCACTCTCTCTTTAGCAGGAAGGTTGGCTCTTATTAACTCAGTAATCCTTAGTTCTTTTATCTATACTTTCATGATTTATAAGTGGCCCTCATCTTTGTTGAAGGGCATGTATCATACTATTCAGAACTTTCTTTGTCTGGACATATTGATACAAAGAAAATGGTTACCGTAGCTTGGTCTACTTGTTGTTTGCCTAAGGATTATGGTGGTCTTGGTGTTAAAAGCTTGAAGCTTATGAACCAAGCTCTTTTCAAAAAAATTTCTTGGAAATTTATTACTGATGATAGCTTTGTCTTTTCTTTCTTAAGAACAAGATATTTATCTTCTCTTTCAAAGGTTCTCTAGTATTATATAGCTTCTTTGATTTGGCCCGGCATCAAAGATCATTACTATAGTCTTCTTGTTGAATCCATGTGGATGATTAGAGAACAGTCTAAGGTGTGCTTTTGGCATGATAATTGGTTAGGTGAACCTTTAGTTGATATGCTTGGGATCCTATTGTAGCTAGGGGAAGCCTCTATGCAACCGTTTCAGATTATTATTTTAATGGTTCTTGACATTTTGAAGACAATTTTTTAGACTGTCATCCGGAAGCTTCCTCTTTGATTTCGAAGACTGTTGTTACGCCTCATAGTAGCGACACTTGGGATTTGGATTCTTCCTTCCTCTAGCCAAGTTTCTTCTAAAGAAGCCTATCGTTTTTTTCAAGACAGTTAGGGATTGGTTCCTTGGGGTAAGAGAATTTGGAAACCATTTATACCTCCTTCGAGTTCAACTCTTATATGGAGCATCCTTCTTGGAAGTTTGCCTACAGGGGATTCTCTTGCTAAAGCAGGTCTGTCCTTAGCCTCTTCTTGTCAGTTTTGTTATGCTTCAACGAAAACCTTGACATATCTTTTTTTACACTACCCTTACTCTCGTAGCCTAAGGGATTATTTTTCAAGTCTCTTTGGAGTTCATCTCAATTTTCAATTGTCGCCTCTCGACTTCTTTATTTCGGCTATTTCTTGGAAGGCTAGTCCTTAGGTTGGCAACCTTTGGCTCACACCAGTTGTTCAGATTTTTTCGGCAACTTGGTATGCGAGGAACCAATTAATTTTTAAAGATTGCTTTTATTCCTCTTATATCTTCCTTTGCCTTTATTCACACGACTCTTAAAAATTGTAATCGTTTGAATATTGGTGGTATGCATAACAAGCAGTCCGATTTACTTTTTCTTCATCGGCTTCAGGTTCGTCCTAGTCCTTCTCGGGCCCCTCGCCTGATTGAGGTTTACTGGCATCCCTCCCTCCAGGTTGGCTCAAGGTTAATACATATGGAGCTTCTTTGGGCTCTTCAAGTCCTTCCAGTTGTGGTGGTGTTTTTCGCAATCATAGAGGGTTTGTTAACTATTGTTTCGCTTCTCCTTTGAGTATCATACATGCTTTTGAAGCAGTGTTATTAGCGGTTATCAAGGCCATTAAGTATGCCTTTGATTTTGGTTGGAATAATCTTTGGATTGAGTGCGACTCTTTTTACATGGTCTATCTTTTATCTTGTCGCTCCCCAAATGTTCCTTGGCGGTTTCTTTCTTCTTGGATGCGCTGCTTAGTTTATCTCACTTCGATGGAAATCTTTGTTTCTCATATCTATCGAGAATGTAACCAGGTTGCAGATAGTTTAGCCTCTCATGGTCTTTCCTTTGCTCATGATTCATGGTGGTTTATTTCCCAGCCTTTTTTGTAATTCCTTTGTTTTTAGAGATTTATCTTCATTCCCTTTTTATCGTTTTAGATGATTTTTGGGGTTAGACTCTTGTCCCCACCCCCTTTGGTTTGTATTTTTTTCTCTTTTTAATTCAATAAAATTTTCATCTTGAGGGGTCGCGGACGTGGGATTAGTTTTCTTTTGGGATACAACCTAGTTGGGATGCCATAAGTTTTCCTTGATGCTTTTCCCCTCTTGTTGGATTTTGCCCCAAAAAAAAAAAAACATGCAATGTCCATTTACAAAATATGCACTCTAAGGAACATGAACTGTTATTTTATTTACATATTTTATTTTACATTTCAACTTTAAAACATGCAAGTACTTTTTAGTATTCCAACTGTTTTAGTATTCCATTTTTAGAGAAAAAAAATCATAATTTTCTGTAAGTCCATTTTTAGAGGAAAAAAAAATCATAATTTGCTATATATATTTTGTAGAAAGAGGCAATGAGTTCAAATTACCTAAACTACTTTATATATATATATAAATGATTATTATCTATTTATGGTATTAACAGTATCAATATTATGAAATTCTGCCATAATTATTGCTGCTAATTATTTTTTGCATTTGTATATAAAATAGTGTAATACCATTTGTCTTTTATTCATAATAAGGTTTTCCTTCTAAATCTCAACTGGCTCTGAAGCTGTTTGTGTGTATGTGTTCTTAGTTTTGGATTGGATGAATAAAAAGAATATGATGAAAGTTAGAGAGAATAACAATAATCTGCTTCTGCTGGTCATGTTGTGTACTCTCTTTTCTTCAGGTATTTTCTTCTCCAAGTTTCTCTAGATTTTTTTTTTTTGTATAATTGGATAAGAACATTTGTCTTTTTATCGAATTTTACAAACAAAATATTAACTCTTGAATGTTACTTGCAAATTTTCTCAAGAACAATTTATTATTATATCATTCTCTTGAATTTTACATATAAAATATACATCGTTTTTTTTGAACTATTTATTATTATATAATTCTTGAAAATATGTTTAAAATAGGACATAATAGAAACCATAATCTTTGACAGCTTATGAGAAGAAGAAAGATGCCTTCGAGATTAATATGGTCCTTCCACTATCAACAATTTTACAATACAAGTCTTAAACAGATAAATGATGATTTGAAAACATTAGTCAATGTGCGTGGATTTTATGTCTACACTAATTTAAAAACAAACTTACCCTCTCTCGAATTCTCTTGTAACACTCAAAGGCTTTATGGTCTATTTATTTTATGTGGGAATGGTGAGAAATATCACCTTTTTGAATATGAGTTGCACCGACGTCACTGCTTTAATAAGTTATGTTTAAAAGGCACCTATTATGGTGAACTACCAAAATTGCCCTTAAATAATCATTTTTCTATTGTCTTTGTACTTTTATCTCCATACTTAGAACACTGAACTTGTCTGTTTCTATCTCTACAATAAACTTGTTTGAAAATAAACTTCTCGACATCCTTCAGAACAACAAGATAACATAGTTCTGAAATACTTCTTTTTTATCCTGCATTTCTGAGTATGAGTCTTGTAACACTTTAACCGTTCCTTTTGTAAACATGAAGGTCGTTTGTGAAGTTTGAATCTAGGAATTTTGAATCTCCGAGCTTTTTACTAAAGGCTCCGAGCTTTTTTAAAAAAGCTCGGAGCCTTTAGTAAAAAGCTTGAAAGAAAGTTAAAAAAGCTCGAAAAAAAAGTTAAAAAAGCTCGAAAAAAGTTAAAAAAATGGCTCCGAGCCTTTTTAGAAATGTTTTCGAGCTTTTTTAAAAAATGGCTCCGAGCTTTTTTAAAAATGGCTCCGAGCTTTTTCATGAAGGCTTCGAGCTTTTTCATGGCTCCGAGCTTTTTTAAAAATGGCTTCGAGCTTTTTCATGAAGGTTTCGAGCTTTTTCATGAAGGCCCCGAGCTTTTTCATGAAGGCCCGAGCTTTTTCATGAATGGCTCCGAGCTTTTTTATGAATTGAAAAAAAAAAAAGCTTTTTCATGAATGGCTCCGAGCTCGACCCCCGAATGCGTCTGCGTAGCGCCACTCCATCACCGCTGGAGTGATTGTCTGAGTTTCAATCAGATTTTCTCTCTCTACTTCACAACTTTGTCACTGTAAATTGAATGAAAGAAATTTGATGTGAAACAACTATTGGGGGTATTTTTGTCCGTTCACCATAATAGGTGCATTTTAAACATAAGTTATTAAAGCAGTGACATTGTTGAAATACCACCTCCAAAAAGTGCTATTTATTTTTTGAGCCCTTTATTTTATTATATATATTTTTATAATATCTATTGATTCGGGATCAGGTAAGAGAACTCTTTTGTAGCACTCAAAGGTTTTATGGTCCATTTATATTATTATTATATATATATTTTAGAATATCTATTAATTCGGTATCAAGTATTTTTTTTGAAAGCTTTCGTCATTGTTAGGATTCGAACCGTTGATATATGAGTCATTTGTCTAAACCTCAAGCTCGTCCATCAACCAACTGCCCATGTTGACATATTAATTATTGTAATTTATATCAATTATTGTTTAATTTTTTACGATAAAAATTTGTGAGGCTATAGGTAGGACTACCGTAGGAGAGTCTTCATCTTGATATATGTAATATGTGACTTGATAAAAATACGCGAGGAATGAAATAATATCTTCTCTTTGGGGCCATTGTTTTTCTGTCTTCTCTTATTATTTTGAGTTTATATTATTGTGTTGTCGTTGTTTTCAATTATTTAATTATAACAATTGAATGATGAAATGATTTCGAAAGAAACGAAGACAGAACACTTTTGTCATAATTTATTCAACATGACTTCTGATCACGTATACATGGGTGATGGGTCGTTACCTGATGGTCTTGCTTTCTGTTTTTGTTCTTGTTCTTTTGGTTTTCTTCGTTTTGCCCTGGGCGTTTCTGTGCCCTGTTTTTCTCTGTTTTGTTTCTTTGCTTCGGGCTCTGCCTTGGTTTTGTCTCTTGCTTGTTTAATGTCATTCATATTTGGCTGTATGAACAGTTATCAACTGTTTTTTTAATTTTGGGTTTTCATATATCATATAGTCATTCTCTGACTAGTGCGGCCATTCATTTTATTGTATTTTTGACCAAAACATCAAATTTATGTGATTTAACGAAAATTTTATACACTTTAATGTGAATTCTATGGAATCTGTGTTTAGTTCAACTTTTAAAATTTTTGGGGTTTAGAGATAGATGATATCTTGAACCTAGCTACGATCTCAATGATATGGGTTATGAGATACTTACTATTAGAACAACCTCAACTTTATCTTAATCCAATAGTTCATTGAACCTTGAATTCTTAACCAGTAAAATGGATCAAAAAGCTAACACTATTTCATATATATATATATATATATATATATATATATATTATTGTTTTGCATAATTAAACAGATAATAGAAGAACACCAATACATATACTCATCAAATGCATCAGACAAATGAGAATTTTTATATGAATTTTGAAAATGTTTGCATGTCTATATTAGATTGATGACTCTCTATATGTATGTACATGTTAATCTGTATGATTTAATCTAAACCAAGTTGTTAAGTTAGTAGAGTCAGTATTGTCTGCTAGTCAGCCATTGTGTGCTTGTGTGTAATCAACAAAGTGTGCTGATAATGTTAGGCTGTTTAGTTAGGCAGCATACAAATCTTTAGGTAATGTTCACACTTAATAGTTGTCAGGATTCCAACCTATATAAGGGTTGATCTAGTTTGTTTTAAATTAACTCAATTCAATACAAAATAGTGCATTCTACAATTTGATTGTTGTTCACATTTGGTATCAGAGCTTGAGAGCTCGGTGGTGAGTGTGGTAGAGACTGTGAGTGTGAGAGATACACTGTGAGGGAGTGATCTGAGCTAGATTCCAGTTAGGAATCGGATAGTCGGAAAAACTCACCGGTGCCGGATTTGAACCAAGAGAGGTTCATATGCATTTTTTTCTGAACCAGAAAAAGGAGGTTCAGAAGAAAAAAAAAACTCAGAAGTTACCGGAGTCAGTCATCTCCACCACCACCAGCCGCCGATTGTTGGGAGAGTGGGTTGACACCACCAACATCAGAAGGTGCAGCAAGTGATCACCTTCCATTTATTCCAAAGATCCATTATCAACGGAAGACGTTTTGGAGGTCAAATCGACATCCTAGGATAAGTTTTTTTCTGTTTGGGTTGAAAGAGGGAGGATTTTTTTTTTTGGTATCTGATCTGTTTTGATCAAAGGAGAGAGAAGAGATACATAGTGGTGTGTTTTATTTTGATCTGATCTACTGATCAGAAAGGAGAAAGCATTTAAAAAAAAGGCAAAGTGGCGTGATTAAAAAAAAGGAAAGAAAGTAAAAGTAAAAAAAAAAGTGAAAAGCAAAGTTTTTTTTAATCATTGTGTTTTGTGCTAATAACATTGAAGGTCACGTGCTTAGTGAGAAAAATTATGGATTGTACCCCTCTTTAAAAATTTACAAACAGTACCCCTATTTGGTAAATTACAAATGGCTACCTCTAACACTGGAAATAATACGATTCAACTCCAAATACCTAAATGTGATAGAAAGACAAATTTTGAGTATTGGAGGGTCTAGATGCAACTTTTGTTCGAATACAAGGAGTTGTGGACTGTTGTTTCCGAGGGTATTGTTAGTCCAACACATGCTGCAACAACTCGGAAGGATCTGAAGGCAAGGTTTTTCATCAACCAGTCGCTGGATCCGATGATTTTTGAGAAAATCGCGCATGCCACTTCAGCAAAAGGATCATGGGATATTCTGATGAACACGTACAGAGGAGCTGAAAATGTGAAGAAAGTTCGCCTGCAGACTATGCGGAGGCAGTTAGAGCTTCTTCAAATGACGAAAACAGAGAAGGTGACATATTATTTCTCACGGATATTGGTACTTGTTAATCAGATGAAGTCCAATGGTGAGACAATTTCAGATATTCAGATTATGGAGAAGATTCTCTGAACACTAAATTCAAAGTTTGAGTACAAGGTGACTACCATTGAGGAGTCTAAAGATCTCGAGACGATGACGTTAGATGAGTTGATGGGCTCACTCTAAGCCTATGAACAACGTCTGGATGGGAAGTCAGAAATTGAGGTGGAGGAGGCTTTACAAAGCCAATTAAGTCTTAAGAGAGACAAAGATGAGACTCAGAGGAATTTTAAGTCTAGACAGTGGGGTCAGAACTCGCAAAACAGAATAGGAGGTGCTTCCAGTTCTAGCCAGGGAACAAGCAGAGGGAGCAACAACAACAACAACACTAATCAGAGGAATAAATCTCAGGTTCAGTGTTTTAATTACAAAAAATTTGGTCATTACAAGTCTGAGTGCAGATATAGAAAGTAATATTTCCAAGCAAATGTTGCAGAAGATGATGATCGTTCAGAAACATTGTTGCTAGCATGCAACATGGCAGACAATGGAGCCAAGAACAAATGGTTTCTGGATTCGGGCTGCAGCAACCATATGTGTGGTGAAAAGAAGATGTTCACTCAGTTAGATGAATCCTTTACTTCATCGGTGAAGTTTGGGAATGACACAACGGTGCCAGCGATGGGGAAGAGCAGAATCTCTATCACTTTGAAGAATGAGTCCCAGAATGCCATCTCAGATGTATTGTTTGTTCCAAACCTGCAGAAGAACTTATTGAGTGTGGGGCAACTTTCGGAGAAAGGATATGACATACGGATCCACGAAGGAATTTGCACCATCAATAGTGCACAGAAGGGGCTAATAGAAAAGGTAAAAATGTCACAAAACCGTTTGTTTTCGCTGCTTATTAATAGTGATAGTTTACATTGCTTTAGTTCAATGATTTGTAATGAGAATTGGTTGTGGCACATGAGGTTTGGCCATGTGAATTTTAGAAGACTGAAACAGCTAGCATCTAGAAAGATGGTTTCAGGATTACCTTCCATAAATTCCCCAGATAAAGTTTGCGAGACCTATGTCTTGGGAAAGAAGCACAAAGACCCGTTTCCCATAGAAAAGGCATGGAGAGCCAATAAGCCCTTGGAGCTGGTGCATTCAGATTTATGCTCAGTGGAGGTTCCATCAAATGGAAATTCCAGGTATTTTATTACCTTTATTAATGACTTTAGCAGGAAAGCTTGGGAGTATTTCTTGCAGCAAAATTCAGATGCTTGTGATGCCTTTAAAAGATTTAAGGCAAATGTTGAGAAGCAGTGTGGAAGATCTATCAAGACTTTGAGAACAGACAGAGGCACATAATATATTGTCTGCGATGGTTTCTTGCAGAAACATGACATTAATCATCAGATGACATCCAGATACACTCCTCAGCAAAATGGAGTAGCTGAGAGGAAGAATAGAACAGTCATGGATATGGTCAGGTGTATATTGCACTTGAAGAATTTACCCAAAGGTTTTTGGGGTGATGCAGTTGCTTGTGCGTTTTATTTGTTGAATAGGTGCCCTACTAGAAGTGTTCTTGGAAAGACTCCACGGGAAGCTTGGACTCGATGCAAACCTAGTATTGGACATCTACGAGTGTTCGGTTGTATTTGCTATGCTCATGTACCTGATGTTTTGAGGAAGAAGCTTGATGATAAGGCAAAGAAGTGCATTTTCCTCGACTACAGTCAGATGACAAAAGGATACAAGCTGTATATTCCAGTATCCGGGAAGGTAATTGTTAGTCGAGACATTACCTTTGATGAGCAAGGTTGCTGGGATTGGTCCCGTGGTAAGGGGAGCTCTTTAGATGTTAATGTTGATCTAGAAGAGATTGTTTCTCCCATACCATTTCTACCCATCACCCACCACATTTGAGAGTTGATTTCAAAGAGATAGGAGTGGTCTATGACCAATTTCGAGCTAGGGATTTGTGGAGCACTTGGAGGGATTTCTTCAAGGGCTGTCTCCTTTAAACTCATTCTCTTTGTATTTCATGTTTTCTTAATTGTGTAAACCCCCACTTGGGACTAGTTGTAAACCTAATTTATGCTCAATATAATGTGTGGTTGTTTTTACATCTAATTTGTGTTTTGATTCATTCTTGCTTTTATTGAATATATCTCTATCTTGAAATGCTTGTGTATGGAGATTGGAAATTAATATGTGTTCATGAATGAGATTAGGAGTAGATTAATATAATTGTAGGAGTAGTTGTAATCAAATTTCCCATTTGTGTGTGTATGTTGATGGAAATTCGAATTTGCATGTGTATGGATGGATTTGAGTGAGTTAGAGTTAGGATTATGCTTTAGGAGGGCCATCCGGGCATAGTCTTGGCTAATTAGCTAAGAAGAATGAATGAACTTGTTAATTGCCATATTTAAAGAGGTTTGGTTCATTGTTTTTGTTATACAATGGTCTTTAGTTATTCCTCACGCTAGGGGCTCTAGGTGAGTTATGATTAGAGATACAATAATTGGGAATTCGGCTATTTCTTGTGCTAGGGGCTCTAGGCAAGTTATGGTTGGAGGAACAATTACTCTTTCCACATTCATTAGACTTAACGTTGCCGTTTTACATTACCATGTTAGTATTGAGGCTCAATCTAGCATTGGTTTGTAGGATTGGTTCACATATGTTGGTTGCAGTTTCGTGTTTGAGAGGCTCTCGACACACTCTTCAACCGTTAGCTCTATGAATGGGTATAAATCGGATTGAGGCAAGAACAAACCCTTAACTTAAATTGGATGAACTTAATATCTAACAACCCACTTGTGTGCACTTATGTATGGTAAACTTGTAAACCCTTGTGTGACCACTTTCATGCATCTCTCATATCAACCCTTTTATTATTTCTCATTTAATCACCATTCTCACCCCTCCATATTCTCTCGTTTATTTTTATATTATTTTTCTTTACATTTTCTACACACACACACAACACCACTTCACACACCATTCTCACCCTTTCCGCATTCTATTTACATGCTTTCCCTAAACTCTAAAACTTGAAACGGTTAACAAACACATCCCTGCGGAACGATACCCTTGCTTGCATGCTGTACTAGTTTTATTTCTATATATGTCTTTTGACTCGTGCCTTATAGCAATGTTGATTTTATTATAAATATTTGACGATGCTTTCAATGACACAAAAAACCATACGTCAGAGACTAGTAGGAAGTTTAAGATACTTAACTTCTACTAGACCTGACATTGCATATGGAGTTGGGCTTATCAGCAGGTTTATGGATTCTCCGAGGCAATCTCACTTGTAAGCTGCAAGCGTATTTTGCGATATGTGAAAGGTACATTAGATGACGGTATCCTTTACTCTTCTGCTGATAAGATTGAGCTTGTGGGATACACAGATAGTGATTGGGCAGGTGATATGGAAGAGAGGAAAAGTACTTCCGGATATGCATTCTATCTGGGTTCCAGAGTATTTTCTTGGTCATCGAAAAAGCAGTTGGTGGTTGCTTTATCGACTACGGAAGCTAAGTATATTGCAGTTACTAGTGGCGCTACACAGGCTGTGTGGCTGCGTCGTATGCTTTGTGACTTGAAGCATCAATAGAATCCTCCTACAGTGATCTACTGCGATAACAAGTCCACCATTTCACTGACAAAGAATCCAGTTTTTCATGGTAGGAGTAAGCACATTGACATCAAATTTCATTTCATTCGAGACTTGGTAAAGGATAATGAAATCGTGATAGAATACTGCCGTTCTGAGGAGCAGATTGCAGACATATTCACGAAGCCGCTCAAAGTCGATTCATTCCTAAAACTGAAGAAAACCTTAGGCATGATAAGTTATGGAAAACTTGGTTTAAGGGGAGATATGTAGGATTTAATATAAACCAAGTTGTTAAGTTAGTAGAGTCAGTATTATCTGCTAGTCAGCCATTGTGTGCTTGTGTGTAATCAACAAAGTGTGCTGATAATGTTAGGCAGTTTAGTTAGGCAGCATACAAATCTTTAGGTAATGTGCACACTTAATAGTTGTCAGAATTCCAACCTATATAAGGGTTGATCCAGTTTGTTTTTAATTAACTCAATTCAATACAAAGTAGTGCATTCTACAAATTGATTGTTGGTCACATAATCTGTATGTTTTTGTTTTTAGTAATTTTTTTTTGTAACTGCATAAACCTTTACAAACTTAATTAGAACTAAAAATTAAATCTACTTTCTTGCAGGTTTTGAAGCTCATGCTTTGTCCTATGATTACTCAGCCACTATCGAGGTAATCAATTTATTATTATTGTTTTCTGTAATTTATCTTCTGTATTGAAAAACAATTCCAGGACCGAATCATCACACTATTAGTGTCATAAAGTTGTGAAATCGGTACATAACTTATGTCCTGCAATTTAAGAATCTATTTGACTAGAGAATTATTATCTAACTTCTAGTTATATATTTTGTTGATTTTATTCTTCTCATACCAATTTCAGTGTTTGGCGAACCCTCATAAACCTCAATACGTAAACCCAGAGCTGAATCATGGGTTGAAAGGATGGTCTACATTTGGAAAAGCTAAAATCCAACACACAGAATCAGGAGGCAACAAATTCTTGGTGGCTCATAGCAGAAGCCAACCATATGCTAGTATCTCACAAAAGCTTTACTTGAGAAAAAAACATGCTTTACACCTTCTATGGTTTTTCATCCATTTCACTTTTCCTATCTTTGCTTTATCCAACATGATTAATAATTATTACCAATTCATCAGGATCAGGAGCCTCAGTTGGACAAGTTAATTAACATTTCAAAAAAAATAAATTATTTGAAGCTGTATCTAAACCGAAGATTGGTGACATTATTACTAAACATACTGATTGTTTTACATATAACTTATTTAATTTTGAAATGTTACGGTCTATAAATTTTGTTCAGGACCGTCGTGACCAGAGAAAGACCTTATAATTATTTGTTTGTGTGTATAATAACATCAATACCAGGCTTTGTTCTATAACTTGAATTGTGTATCACATATATGGGTGTGTTACTGCATGCTGCTTGGATTCAAGTGAGTGAAGGGGTTGCTGCAGTATCAGCCGTTTTCAAAACAAGAAGCGGGTTCAAACTTGCCGGTGCCATTGTTGCCGAGGCCAAGTGCTGGTCCATGCTCCAAGGTGGCCTCACAGTTGACAAATCAGGCCCTGCTGAGCTCTATTTCATGTATATATATGTGCACGCACGCGCGCAATTAATTCTTTCATATATTTACCATTTATTATTGGTTTTGGATCTTCTACTTTCATATTTTGAATATACTTAATTATGTGGTTATTACTCAATGTTTCTTTAATAAAAATTATTATATATCTTATTTATTCATCTAAATTTAATTAAGAAACAACTTTTCATCACAATATATATTTATTATTACTCAAAATTATTATAACCTTTTCAGAGCAAGAACGCCTCGGTTGAGATTTTGGCCGATAGCTTGTCCTTGCAACCATTCACTCAAGAAGAATGGAGCTCTCATCAACAACAAAGCATCAACAAGGTATCTTCACTTATTTTTCTATGTTTCTTTGTAGTAATTACTGACTAGTTGATATCCATTGAATTTAATCAAGAGTTACTAAAATAATTGAAGAAGGGTGTTGTGTACTATTTGCATCCAATAGGACACAAATCAAAAGTTTGAAAATAAAAAAATTATATCAATCTCATAACTACCCTGTAACTATACAAATATACAATGTTGAGTATGTAGTAGCTAAATCTTTAAAGAGTTTATCGATCGAATGTTGGCAGGTCCGTAAAACAAATGTAAGAATCCAAGCACTCGACAAACAAGGCAACCATCTTCGAAACGCAACAATCTCCATTGAACAAAAGTCACCAAGCTTCCCCTTTGGTTGTGCAATGAACAAGAACATCCTCAACAACCCAGCCTACCAAAACTGGTTCACTTCAAGGTTCAAAGTCACTACATTCGAAAACGAAATGAAGTGGTACAACACCGAACCATCCCCTTGCCATGAAGACTGTTGGAAATTTTGTGATGAACACACATTTTGAGAGTATTATTTGGGTATGATTGATTCCATGAAAATGGAAGATCAGAGTATATTCGAATTCTCCTCCATGAGAGCTTCGAAATGCTATACTCAAACTCACAAAATAATTAATGGGTGAATGAGAAATTGAGTCTCAAGGTGAGCCTATTGTGTAGGGAAAAATGTGCATCCCACATTGGTTGGGGAAAACACTTATATATTGTATATAGGTGGTTGTGTGATAGTAGCTTATAAACATGTGTGTGGGCGCGTCCTGCGTACACGAATGCTGCACCGATTGGACCGTGAGAGTACAATTGACTTTTTGCTACTATTTTTAATTTCCTTTTTCCTAAATCAATATTTTATTGATTAGGAAAGAATTAATTTAATTTATTTTTCCTGAAGTTAGACGGTTTAAATGGTAAGGAAAAGTTGACTAACGAAATAGTTAATTTCCGTTTTGGGTTATGGAAATTAATTAGATTAAGGAAGGAGTTGATTTCCTTTTTGGTTTCTGATACTTACTTGATCACTAAGTAATCAGAATCAGTGTTTAATTAGGAATATATCTTTTTGAAGATTATTCCTTAATTATTTTCCTTTATCATTACTTAAGTATTTCCATATCAATCCTACTGATTAGGTTTTCTATTTAAACCCTAGTATATTTTCCTCATTAGATTATTCTGGAAATCGCGAAATTAAGAGAAAATATTGTTCTTTTCGTAGTTCTCATGTTCTTCGTTGGTAAGTTTGAATTCAATTTGAGTTCGCTAAGAGTGGTTTGTGTTCTACACATCCACTGTTTAAATTGTTGTATCCTGCGAGACAATCGTCATACACATACGGTGTTAGCCGGCGAAATTGTCTTAAGGACATCGTGTGAAACATGGGTCTCGATTTCCCTAACGTGATGTTTTCTATTTATTGTTTTTCTGTCTCTTACAGATTAGAACCAGGATTTTTTTTTTGAACAATACAAACAACAAAGACTACTCCGTCCCAGATGCGCTGATCAACTTCGCAAAACAACACAACTTAGCCGTCCGAACTCACAACATCTTCCGGGACGATCCAAAATACCATCCCGCATGGCTCAATTCGCTATCTCCAGCCGATCTTTGGAAGGCAGTCAATAAGAGGATAACTTCAATAATGTCAAAGTACAAGGCACAAGTCATTGCTTGGGATGTTGTTAATGAGAATTAGCATTGGAACTTCTTTGAAAGCAAGCTTGGTACGAAATTTTCGGGGGTTATCTACAGAAAAGCTCACGCATTAGATGGAGCAACCACATTGTTCATGAATGATTACAATACTATAGAGGAGAGCGGAGACAAGCAGTCTGCGCCAGCTAAGTACCATGAAAAGCTAAGGGAAATCTAGAAATATCCAGGCATTGCCAATGCAAAAGATGGCAATCGGACTCGAGGGTCATTTCAATACACCAAACCTTCCTTATATGAGGTCTTCTATTGATACCCTAGCCGCAGCAGGATTGCCGATTTGGTTACTGAAGTGGATGTTCAAAGCGACCCAAGTCAGGTGAGGCTCTATAAACGAGAAAGTAAATATCGATAATTTGAGGATATTAACAATAGTTTTGATATTTCTTCATAATCCCAAAAATTTGAACCTTCGATATTTTCATTGAAACCCGATAATTTCCTTTCTTGCTTATAAGAAGGTTAATTTCATTTTTGTTTGTTGATGATATTATGAATTCTTCTTCCAAACAATAATTAATTTCATGCTTGCCAACTGGGGATGTTGTAGACAAACTCTTGAAAGAGGGGTTCTGAGGCGGCCGCGACTACCGGTACTGCTGATGCTAACGGCTTCTTCAAGGCCTCCCTATTTCATGGAGACTATCAAGTGAATGATTACTGATCACCAGGCTACTAGGAATTTCACCTTGCCTCAAAACTTCATGGTGGATTCAAATAATGTTGCATCAGCCCAAGACACATTGATTCTCATTGTTTAATTCTTCTGAGTTGTAATAATTTTCTTTGGGCTAATTCTCAGTTAACTAGGTGCATTAATATGTAATCTAATTTAGTGGGAAAAAAATCAAAATCATTGTTTTGCTTAAAATTATCAGTTTAGTTCATGAGTATGAAGAATTAGTAGACTATTTAATTTAGCATTTTAATTAATTTTTATTGAGAAATACTATTTTACCCGTATTATAATACTTAAAACTAAATTGATCATAAAAATAATTTCAACACATCATCCATGTCATTGAACTAAATATCAGTTTAATTATTTTCTATTGTTTATAATTTGCATTAAAAAGGTAGTTGTTTCATTTGATGACAGTCAAAATACTCTCTATTGTTTCAAGGTGAATTAAAATAGTTCATATAGATATTTTCCAAAAATTATATTAGTCAAATTTTGAATTAAAAATAGTCATGTAGTCTCTATTGTTTATCAAGGCGTTGCGTTCCTAGGCTTGGAATGAACCCATAAATTCATCTAATGTCATGACATGAGAACTTTTGAATCTTAATTGCAATGACATTGTACTCAAATTTTGATCGAATTCAAAGTTCGGATCAACAATTTTCTCCATATATAATTTGAACATCTAAACCGACCACTAGCGTCGATCTCCTCTTAACAGGGGAGATCAGCGCTCGAATCGTTGGCGGCAACCTACTAATACCAGTTCATACGAGTGTGATTGAGAGAAAGAGAGTGAGAGAGGAGGAATAGAAAAGAGAGAGTCGATCTCCTCTAGGCGGAGACTCGGCGGATATCGGTGCTCCTCACCGAGGGCCAAGTGATGGGGAGAAAGAGAGAGAGAGAGAGAGAGATCAGAGAGAATATGTAGAGATAGAAGACTAGGTTCCGTGTAGTCGTGAAGAGGAGGGCAGCGTCGCCATGTAGCGAAGAGGAGGTCTCAGTCTGGTTCTGGTATGTAGCAAGAGGGATTCTAATATATGTATTGTTGGTGGCGACTGATGAGAAAAAGGGGTTAGGTCGTGGGGAAAGAAATTGGTTTGGGTAATTAGGGTATTAATTTAATTTTTATAATTTAATTTAATTTTTTTTTTCTATTTATTTATGCATTGACACGTGACATATCATTGTTTAAATACAAAAATACCCTAAGAACCGTTTAATTTGACTAACGGTTGACTCACAGAAAGACAAAATTGAGTGGTTTTTGAAAACATAGGGATCAATCCAGTGAAAAATGAATAAGTGAGTGAAAATACACAAGCGTGTGTCTAAATACAACCTAGAGGGGGTGGGGGCGTGAATGTGTTGTTAATCGATTATTACTAATTTTTTCGATTAGTCAATATTAACAATATAAACCAAGCAAACAAACAATAAAAATCAGGTAAGGTGCGGAAATTAAAGAATACTTGATTTTAATGTGGAAACCCTCCAAATGGGAAAAACCATGGGACTAGCTACGCTAGCCACTTGAGCCACAGAAATCCACTAAATGAAAAGAAAGTTACACCCTCAAGTGATACTCGGACTCTCACTCTTGATAACCTCAGGCTATGGACACTACCACTCACCACTCTTGGTTCAATCCCTAGTGATATCCCCCGATCCACTACTCTTGGCGTGAGCACCTCCTAGTTTACCCCGCGGGCCTTTTATAGTGGAACTTGGAAACCAATGCTTGCCAACCAACCTTTGGTTACAAGACTTCACTTGCTTGTGCAACTTCAATATGCAATATGCAACAATGTGTAAGACCACACACAAAATGTGTAACTAGATGTTATAATACAATTCAACAATCTAGTCATCAACAATGCCTACATGCCCATACATGAAGGACTCAATTAGATGTAAAGAGATTTTAGCAACCTAATTGTTAAATAAAACTCACATAAACATTCAATAGTAAGACTAGATGAACAAAGCCAAAATAATCAATCAACTAAGCATAATGAATATTTATGGATTAGCTATTTAGGCAGAGATGACCTAATCATACAAGCTATCACAAACAAACCCAATCATGTTATCATTCAACAATAAATGCATTCAAATGATTTCTACAAATCCTATGCATTAAAAATAAATTCTTGGACTTAAAGAACAATAAATAAAGATGATGTATTGTTCTTACTTACCAAGTCATGAATGATGAAGACCCATGAATGATTGATTCAATGGATGCATGTGTTTTGGGTTTGGAGAGTCAAACAAGCTTAAATGAAGTTCTCTCTCAAGAAACACTTTCTCTCACTTAGGTCTGTATTTTTGAGCTCTGAAATGAAATGGGGATGAAAGAATGTATATATAACAACCCTAAATGAAACGGCATCATTTTGGACAAGTTTACACAATTTTTGCCTTGGCCGCTGTACACCGGTTGTATGTACAATGGCTGTACATCGGGTCACCTGAAAATTTCCAGAAAAAGGCTGTATGAAAGGCGACTCACAGGTGGCTTACCAGCGGAGACATACTGCCCGAAAACCGCTGTTCACCCACTGTACATAGGGCGAGTGTACATCAGATTGGACTGGAAAGGCATACGACAGCGCATTAGCTCCAGTTTTGAGTGCCTCAAAACATGATCAAAACTACATCAAAACCTTTTGTATGATATACCGTTGGAAATGTATGGATATCTAATTTATACTCCTTTTTACAGAATGAGGTTTTGATTTCTATAGAAAGAGTTATGGTCATTTGAGTAACCAAAGGTCAAAAACGGACAACAACAGAGTTGTCCAGTTTTAGTGGTTACTTTGGAGATTTCAAAACTAATCCAGACGGTCATGAAATATTACGAATAATATACTGTTGGAAATGTATGGGTTTCTAGTTTGTACATAATTTTTCAAAATATAATTTAAATCATTGTATAAAACGTTATATGGTCACATGACCATACAAAAGTTAGTTTTGAAAAATACTTAAATCATTGAAAATCAATCATTCGAAACTAGACACATTACTCCAAATAACCAAACCAAATCTAACACAATTAACCAACATGCACACAATAAGATATCACATGATGAAATGCAATGCATGATCATGAAAACAAAATGCAAGAGTAATGGAGATGCATGTAAGTGTGTGTGTGCAACTAAATCTCTTCAAAGAGTCAAGGTCAAGTAAACTACCTCTTGAAGCTCATGAGATGACTGGAAGCATATCTTCGAGAAACCACACTTGGAAATCCTATGCTACCCGTTACACAAATATCCCCAATGTGATTTGTTATGAAATAAGCCAATCATAAAAATGAGGTTCTTACAGTGAGTAAAAAATAGATAATTCAGAAAAAAAAACATAAGTACTCAAAAGATAATATCTCAAAAAAAAAACCCATTAAGCCTATCAGCCCCATTAGATCTAAAACCGAATTGAACCAAACTGATAAGAACCAGTTCAATTCGGCTACTAAACCTTAATCGGTTTAAACCGGTTTTGATTTTTGAAAACCGAACCGAACCATGCCCACACCTAGCTACTAGTGCTACTGTAATAATTAATTGTCATCCCATGTTTTGAATTTTGAGGCTAGAAACCCTAACCTTATATAATTTCAACTCTATTGCAGTACTGCCACTAACCATTTTTTTTATATGAAGCAGTACCGCCTCTAACCTTGTCTCAAGTAGAACTGCAGAAGGTATTTGATTTTTGTTTTTAATTTTCAGATTCAAATGTATCTAACTGTTTTAAAAAAGTTTAATATTTGATTTTGTGAATTGAGTGGTAGATGAGGTCTGAGAGCCCATTTCACCTGTTTGCGCAAGTGTTGAAGAGGAAGAAACTGTCAAAGACAAAGAGGAAAGCTTCAGAATGGGGGTTGGGTCATTTCCTTGGTTTGGATGTTTATCAAAATCATGTGAGTTTGGCTGTGTCAGACCCCGATAACAGGACGACTTTCTCTTCACGGTATAACATTCTCTCCTCTCTCTATAAGTAACATGTTATATATATATATATATATATATATATATATATATATATATTGTTGTAAATAAATAAAACAATAAATAATAAATAAGTAAAGTGAGAGAGAGATCGGAGGAAAGAAATAACATAGAGATACGTGAGAGACTAGAGAACATTTGTATTGATTTTCTAAAAAGCTCTTATCCTTTTATATACACCCACAATTGGATTCATGCACATATACATATATATATATATATATATATATATATATATATATATATATAGGAAATAAGAGTAAGGGGTGTTTATGGTAATACCCCATATAATATAGCCACTTGCGATTGATGACTTACATTTAACTTGGTAGCTAACTTACAGTTAACTTAGTAGCTAAGCAAACTAAAGAATAGGAAATCCAAGTGTGTGATGAAGTCAAGAGAGAGGTGATAGGCGGTGATGCAAGTAGTGTAAATCCACATAATATTCACAACATTTCCTATTGGATTTCCACCATTTGCATTTTAATATATCAGGAAAAACCCAGTGGGACAAAAACCTCGACAACAATATATACAATGATCTTTTAGATCCTGTGGTGTTGGACGTTCTCAAAACTGTCTAGTTAAAAACCTTGTCAGGAAAATCCAGTGGGATAAAACCTGATCGAAGGGAAAAAGAGTACAAAGCAAATATGTCCATAGTTAATGTCTTCCTTCAAAACATTTCTCACAATTATACTTTGCTGGGGAAAACCTAGTGGGATAAAAACCTGAGCAAAGATATTCATTGATCTGTCGGATAAAAGTAATATTTATGATGATCTTCTGGATCAAGGTAACATATATACACTGATTAGCAAGATCAAAGTAATATCCACAATGATCTTCTTAATCAAGACAACATATATACGATGATCTACTGGATCAATGTAATATTTATGATGATCTTTATAGATCAAACGATTTTGGGTGTGCTTAGAGAATTGCCTCATTAAAACCTTATCAGGAAAATCCAATGGGACTAAAACCTGATTGAAAGGGAAAAGAATACAATGCACATATCCCCAATTAATATACTTCATTTGATATACCCCCTGATGGGACTCTTTCTCCGATGGGACGTTTCCCCCCGATAAAAGTTCTTTTGAAACAATCTTCTGGCTTACTAAAACTGAAGCATACATATGTTTATTTAATGAAATGAAATAACATCATAAATTATTGGAGGAAGTATAAACAAAGATTTGCTTTATGGAGTAATATCAATATGGAATATTTTCAGAATATTTTCAACATATTTTGATTGATGGACAAGAATTCCATTTGATCTATGTTCGATCTTCAGGTCGAGACAATATTTTCTTTCTCATTTCTTTATGAAGGCAAATGCGTATATAATATGGTTATTATATCATTTATCTTTATCGAATATTAACTGAGACGGTTATACGACATCCGTTCATTTTGTTTTTAATCTATATATATAATGATTTTTGTATGTTCATCAAATACAGATTACGAGATCTCGATTTACATGTTTCTAGCAATTCAAATCATTCAGGGATTATAAATATCTGTATTGAGTGAATCATATAGGTAAATGATTACTATGTCTAGAAGACGCATTTCAAGCCTTTCAAAGGAAGCCAAATTTATCAAAAATTCGTAATGTAATCGTATTCATCAATAGTGAATACCAAGTTTTTGTAAGAAACCTTGTACTACGAGTCGTGTCTCATATATCACAATTTCATTTTTCTCCTTACGTTTCAGTATAAAAACCCATTAGTATCCAACTAGTTTGACATCTGAGTGTCTGGAGTACTATTGGTTTAAATACCTTTTGTTTGGCTTATGAATTCAATTCTTCTTAAATTGCTTCTTTTCATTTAGGCCAATCATGCCTTTTGCTTACAATCATTCACATTATGAGTTTCATAATCATCAGTTATAATTTCAGTAGTGCTACTGTGTATAAAAATACATTATCAATGATTGTTTCCTTATGATTCCACATTTCTCTTATATAATTTATAGAAATTTTCTCAATTTCTATATTCTTGTATCTCTGTTGAGATTACTTCCATTTCAATGGATTTAATCATTTCATAGACTTGTATGATGAAATTCCCTTAATATTATAGTGTCAAATATACCTAGAGGGGGGTTGAATATGTATAGCCTCAAAATTCTTGCAACTTCTTTTTTTCTTCACCACAAGATATACAATATCACAACAAGCTTTAACAAGTATATTGATTCAACAAGACAATATGAATGCAATTAAGCAATACATGAATCAATACAAGTTCAAAGAAAGTAAAACTAACAAAAACAAAAATCAACACAAATGATTTTTACGTGGTAAAACCTCAAAAGAGAAAACATCCACGGGTTGAGACCACAACCACCGGCAAAAGAAATTCACTATGACAAATAGGAGTTACACACTCAAGAGGCAATCAATACAAGATTCACTCTCTAAGCTATCAACACCTACTTTACCCTCGAGCCTAGTGAACTTACCATGCCAACTTCCTATCCAAGACCTCAAGTCTCTAGGAAGGCACCTTGCTTGTAGACATGACGCCGGTTCCGGTTCCGGTTCGAACCAGCGGTTTCGGTTCCGGTTCCTCCGGTTCCGGTCCGGTTCCACCGGTTCTGAACCAGAACCGGCCCCTTTTTTTCATGAAAAAAATTAGTCATGTAAAAATGTAATTGGTAAATGTATTTTATTGGGTCACCCGCAAAATAAAGTTAAATAAATAAATGACAAATTAAAAAAAAAAAAAAATTTGGCCTTGCACTTAATTTTTACCACAATTAAGTTGCCTACGTATCTTCTTAAGGGTTTAGAAGAATCAAAGGCCACATAGTTCTCTTACCTTTTATTGTAGATTTGGACTTTGGAGTTTAGAGATGGGGATTTGGCGTGGAGTCGTGGACTAATCGTTGCCATGATCATCCGTTCGACTTTCAGCCGGTTGATCATCTTTAAAGAAATCGTATGGTTCCTCATGATCGATTTCTTCAACACAAGCTTGTATCTGAAGTGATTTCGGACTCATAAGGGAACGTTTTGGGTCTAAAATATTCCCACTGGCACTGAACTGTTGTTCTACCGCCACCGTAGAAACTGGTGTTGAAAGGATTTGTTTGGCTATCATAGCCAAGATTGGAAAGTACCTTTCATGCTCTTTCCACCAGTATAGGATATCAAATTTTTTATCTTCGGTGTCTTCTATGAACCCAAAAGAGATACTTAGATAAGATTCAAGCTCGGAATATGTGGTGGAGCTTGATGAAGAAGAACCTCGTAATTTTTTGGTTTTTTTTGATAAAAGATTATACCATAAATTAACAAATCCAGAGGATGATGATGATGAACGAGATACATTTTGAGTTTGTGGAACATCTATGTTCAGTGATGGACCGTAAACTTTAATATATTCATCATATAATTCATACAATAATGTCCTAACCCTAGCACAACACATATCAACATCATAATCTATTTTTAAACCTTGTTCATAATAAGCAGAAAGATAATCAGGCAAACTTTCTAATCTACAACGTGGATCAAAACACAAGGCAATCAAATAAATATTTGGAAACTCCTTATAATATTCTAACCATTTATCCTTCATAGCAGTAACAGACTCATGTAATTCTGAGTTGGATTCACAATGAGCAAATGCACCAGCAATATTAAGACTCTCAATAATAAATAAATTAGTTGTAGGATAATAAACACCAGATAAATTGTTAGTAGCAGTAAAAAAAACTTTTAACAAACCACAAACATTGCTACAAGCATCCCAATGACTTTGATAAAGATTAATGTGACTAACATGATATTGAATAAAAGTAACTAATAAATCCCTATATTCATAACTTCTAGCAAGCAATTTATAAGTAGAATTCCAACGTGTTGGAACATCACGAGGAAATCTAATGGCACGCTTACCATTTTGTTTACAATATGCTGCCCATAATTTCATTACAGAAGGATGTTTCCACAAAAAATAGAGGGCATCTTTAATAGGTTGAATAAACTGTTCAAGAGTTTTTAATCCTTTTTGAACACATAAATTGAAAACATGGCATGCACATCTTTGATGAAAAAATTTACCACCAAAATAAGGTTTGCATAATTCAATTAAAGCAGGAATAGCAGCGGTATTGTTAAAAGCATTATCAAAACCAATTGCAAAAATTTTGTTCTCAATTTTATACTCTGTGAAAATAATTCTAAGATGTCTAAAAATATTAGCAGCAGTATGTTTTTCATCAAAAACTCTAAATGCAAGAATTCTTTTTTGGATAGTCCATGCATTATCCATATAATGGCAAGTGGCACCTATGTATGAATGCATTTGCCAATGATCACTCCATATGTCGGCACATACGGAAACACGATCATTATATTTTTCTAAAATTTTTCTAAAATTTTTTCCAACATTTTCTTTTCTTTTTCATAAATGTTTTCAAGTGCTTCTGTGAGCGTGGTTCTAGAAACACGACATGCAGCAGGATTTAATGCTCGTTGACAATAATTATTAAAACCAACATTTTCACCAAAACTAAATGGTAAGTGTTCTACTGCAACCATTCTAGCTAATTCTTCTCTATTTTTTGCATCACTATATTTAAATAATTGTTGGTTAGGGGTAGCGTACCTGGGAATTTGAGATTGTGAACTCGATTTGGCCTGTGCATCTGGATGTGAATTCGTTATATGCATCTAATATGACCCATATCCTCCAGATTTGTGCTATTTAAATACTTTTTTACAGTAATTGCAAATCACTAATGTGCTTCCATCTTCATGCGTAACTTTCTTCATATGGAGTACGAATAGATCAGATTTGACCTGCTTCGGTAACTTTTCTTCCATCTGTGGATAAAAATCAAAATCTTGATGTGGGTTGGGATCAGGCTCATCAGGCTCATCACCATCATGGCCAAGATCAGGCATATTTTCTGATTGGCGTGTCAAAATAGGGGTGACATTGAGATCGGGTTCAGAAATTCTAAGAGAGGGATGAGAATGAGATTGAGGAAAGTTTAGGCCTAAGTCTTCAGCATAGACTTGTTGTTGTAGATACTCGTGATAGGCACGGTCGTCATGACCGAGATTATCCGTCATACGACCCTTACCTTTCATCGAAATGGAGCTTCTAGGAGCGTCACCACTTCCACTTGCCATTTTAAAAATTGAATTGTAAAATTCCTTGAACAAAAAATGTTAAAAAATTGATTTAAAAAATGATTAAATGGTTGGAAATAAATTTGGAAGAAAATTAAAAACTTAGTAGTTAGTAATTGCAATTTGCAAATAAAATATATTGTAAATAAAATAAATTGGATATAAAATAAATTGCAAATAAAATAAATTGGAATATATAGCAAATAAAATAAATTGTAAGTAAATGAAATTGGAAACTTAGTAATTGACTAATTGCAAATTAAATAAATTGAAAATAAGAAATATTGCAAATAAAATAAAATTAGAAACTAAGTAATTGTAAATAAAATAAATTGGAAACTTACTAACTTAGTAATTGCAAATAATATAAATTGGAAACTTGGAGACTTGGAGTTTGAGAATTGAGACTTGGAGAATTGAAAGTTTAGAGAGAATTGAGAATTGAGAATTAGAGAGAATTGAGGAAATTGGGGTGAGGAAAAATGAATGGAGGGGTAGGGGTATTTATAGAAAAGAAAATGAAAAGAAAGTGAACCGTTGGAGGCCAACGGCCAGCTGACGTCAGCAGACCGTTGGCCAACGGTTCGTTTTTTTTTTTTTTTTTTTTAATTTAAAAGAAGAACCGGGCGGTTCGAACTGGAACCGAACGGCCGATTCTGGTCCGGTTCGACGGTTCGAACCGCCCGGTTCTTCGCTGAGGCGAACCGAAACCGGAACCGGACCGGACCGGTTCCGATTTTTCAGATTCCAATTCTGGTTTTCTGACACCGGTTCCGGTTTGGTTCTCCGGTTCGAACCGAACCGGCGTCATGTCTAGTTGGGAGAAAGGTTTCTTTGAATTAGGATTTCCCCATTGTTCTTGGGTCAGTATTTTGCAAAGTTTGATTTTTCGAAAAAGAAGTTTGTCTTTATCGATTTTGTCAAAAACATCAAAGATGAAGACAGAGTCTGTATCCTCTAATATGAATTCATAAAAAATATGTCTTTTGGAATGGTCTTCAGGAAATCGGAAATACAGAGGGTTAATGAGGGCATCGACCAATCTTTTGGGCTCATCAAAGTATTGGTCCAAAAGGACAGAGATTTCCATAGTACAAAATCGGTCAAAGAAAGGTTTGGCAATATATGGATAAGAGGTGGTAATGGGTTGAGGAGAAGTTTAAGTTGGTGATTGATATATAATGGATTGGGCTTTGGCTTTGTTTTGTTTGATAGAATGAGGACTTATACGAGAGGAAGTAACTGTCTTAAAAGAGGGAGAATCTAGTTGTAATGGACTGAATGTGTTAGTCAAAGGAGGAGAGCTAAGCTCTGGGAACTCTGTCATAGCATATTTGTCTTTGTGATTGGGGCTGGATGAGGAGGAAGGACTGATAGATAAGGATAAGTCAGTTGATAAGTCAGTGGGATGAAAATTTTCAAATATGTCTGAAAGGTTGGGTTGAATGTTTGGGCCTCTGCCACGCCGGCTTCGGCCTCGTTCACGGGGACCGCGTCCTCTAATGCTGGCCATAACCCTGTAAAAATTCTCGGGTTAGAAAATCAGGCAAACTATTATCAGCGCCTTTAATATATTTAATGGAGAAATCAAAAGCAGATAAAAGAGCTTGCCATCGAGCAAAGATTTGCTTGGAAACTAGATTTTTAATATCATTTTTTAGGATAAATTTGGCAGATTGACAATCGACTTTGAGCAAAAGATGTTGATTAACATGTTACTTATAGAGAGAGGAGAGAATGTTATACCTTAGAGAAAAGGCCGTCCTATTGTCTGGGTCTGACACAGCCAAACTCACATGATTTTGATAAACATCCAAACCAAGGAAATGACCCAACCCCCATTCTGAAGCTTTCCTCTGTCTTTGACAGTTTCTTCCTCTTCAACACTTGCGCAAACAGGTGAAATGGGCCCTCGGACCTCATCTACCACTCAATTCACAAAATCAAATATTAAACTTTTTAAAAATAGTTAGATACATTTGAAACTGAAAATTAAAAACAAAAATAAAATACCTTCTGCAGTTCTACTTGAGACAAGGTTAGAGGCAGTACTATTTCAAAAAAAAAGAAAGGTTGGTGGCAGTACTGCAATAGAGTTTAAGATCTCCATGTATTGAATCAAATTTCCAACAATTCTTTCTTTGCAACTAAATGAAAACGAGCCATATCTGCACGTACAAGTTTAAACCAACTACTAATGAATATAATGCTTATAAATAGAAGACATAGAACTAGAGGTGGCCACGGTTCGGTTTCGGGGCGGTTTCGGTTTCGAAACCGCCGGTTTCGGTTCCGTGGCCACCCAAACCGTAACCGTAACCGAGAAAATCGGTTTGGTTTTCGGTTTCGGTTCCGCCGGTTTCGGTTTCGGTTTCGGTTTCGGTTTATTTCGGTTTCGGTTTCGGTTTATTTCGGTTTAGGTTTCGGTTTTATTTATTTTTTCCAAACAAAACCTAATTACAATAATTACTAAACGTAATTAAAATAATGGGAAAAATAATGTTCCAGAATTGTTTTTTGACAAATGAATAAAATTTAAAATATAATATGAAATTGAAACATTTGTAATAAAATGAAATTGAAACATTGTAATAAAATGAAACATTTGTAATAAAATGAAATTAATATAAAATATTCAATACAATTATATAAATATATAATATACAATTGAAGCATTTAGGTATTTAATAATGTTGAAAATAAAAGAAATTGACATTGATAAATTGATACAAAATTACAATTGCAGATGTATTAAAAAATAATTAAATGGATATTGAATTCAAATATACAATGTAACAAAGTTGAATGAAAAAAAAAAAAAAAAAAAATCGGCCTTGCACTTAATTTGACCTCAATTAAGTTGCCTACGTATCCTCCATAAATGTAGAGCAGTAGAGGAATCAAAGGCCACGTAGTTCTTTTACCTTTAATTAGATGTTCGGTGTTGAAGGTTGGAAGTTGGAATGGAATCTAATCGCTGCCTTCTGTTCCCGTGGTTTGGTCATCTTCGAAAAAATCATTCACTATCTCCGCCTCGATTTCTTGTTGTCTGTATTTTGCCTTTGTCCAATCATCAAGACACGCCTGAGCTTCAAGTGTCTGCGGACACATAACCGACCGTCTTGGTTCCAAAATATTTCCACCTGCACTAAATTCTTGTTCCACAGCTACGGTAGAAACCGGTGTTCCCAAAATTTGTTTGGCAATAATAGCCAAAATTGGGAAAATCTGTTCATGATCCTTCCACCAAACCTGGATACTAAATTCACTATCTTCTAAAAATTCATGAGATGTTTCTAAATACCGGTCAAGCTCAGAAATCGAGCCGGATGAGGATGAAGAAGATGTTCTTAATTTTTTGGCTCTTTGGGAAAACAATCGATCCCCTAAACCCTTTAATTTAAAAGTAGAGGAAGTACCAGTACTATCAGATGTCGGTTGATGTTGTGAAACCGGCATGTTCAAAGACGGACCATATATTTTAAGATATTCATCATATAATTCATAAAGCAAAACCTTAATGGAATTACAATAACTAAGAACATCAACTTCTAAATCTAAACTTTTGTAATAATGAGTTAAATAATCTTGCAAACATTCTAATTTAAATCGTGGATCAAAACATGATGCAAGCAAATAAATATTTGGAATCTCCTTATAATACTGTAACAATTTTTTTTTCATGGCAGCAACACATTCACTCAATTGAACATCGAGTTCACACTCACTGAATGCACCAGCAATATTAACACTTTGAATAAGAAATAAATGAGTAGTGGGATAGTAAATACCAGATAAAGCATTAGTAGCATCATTAAAAACACGTAACAATTCAAGAATTTTTATACATATATCCCAATGCTTCAATTGAAGAAAAATTGAAGGAACGTTATAAGTAATAAAAGAAACTAATAATTCCTTATATACAACACTTTCATTAAGCAACTTATAAGTAGAATTCCAACGAGTACTAATGTCCCGAGAAAATTTAATGGGACGCATACCATTTTGAGAGCAATATTTTAACCATAGTTTTTGGAGTTTGTTTTGCCTCCAGATATAGTTAATACTATCTCTAATTGGTTTAATATAAACAGAAAGAATTTGTAATCCAGCTTGAACACACAAATTTAAAATATGGCATGCACATCTTTGATGAAATAATTTACCCCCAAAATAGGGATTGCACAAATCCTGCAACATAGGAATAGATGCGGTATTGCTTGCAGCATTATCAAAACCGATCGCAAAAATTTTGTTTTGGATATGAAACTCTTCAAAAATAATTTTAAGGAGTCGAAAAATATTTTGAGCCATGTGTGAGTCATCGAAAACACGAAATGCAATAATTCTTTTTTGCATGACCCAGTCATTATCCATATAATGACATGTCACACCCATATAATGGTGACTACCAAAATTATCGGTCCATATGTCGGCACATACGGAAACGCGACCTTCAAATTGATAAAAAAATGATTTCAATTTGATTTTTTGTTTTTTGTAAATGGAAAACATTGTACGTGTGAGAGTGGATCTAGGAACACATTGCATTGCAGGATTTAATGCATTTTGACAATAATTAACAAAACCTACTTTCTCACCAAAACTAAAAGGTAAATGTTCAACTGCAACCATTACTGCTAATTCTTCCTTGTTTTTTTCAGACGTATAATGAAATAGTTGATTAGTAGGGGTTCCGTACCTGGAGATTTGGGATTGGTTACTAGTCTTTACCAATTCAGAAGGGTGATTTTTCCTAATATGGTTCCAGTACGTGCCATATCCGAATGATTTGTTGGTCCTGTATATTTTGGAGCAGTAGTTGCACTTGATTTGGATCATCCCGTCATCTAACTGAATTTTCTTCATATGCAATTTGAAGAGATCGGACTTCATCGGCTTTTCTTCTTCACCTGCAACAAATTCATTTGAAGGGGGTTGGGGGGTAGATAGATTTTCATTACTATCAGGGTCATAGAGATTGGGGTCGGGTTCGTCGGAAATTATTAGAGGGGGATTAGGACTACGAGGGAGATCGGATCCAAATTGAGATTGAAGGAACTCGTGGTAAAGTCGGTCGTTATAACTGACATCATCACCTTGGTGTTCCAACAAATCTTGCAATGGACCCTTTCCCTTGTTCAAATTTCTTGAACCTTCTCCCCCACTTGCCATTGAATAATTAATTATAAATAATAATAGTAAAAATATATATAGATATGTGAGGCACTCAAAATATTGTTGGAATAATAGTGGTAACACTAAGAAAAATAGATAATTGTAAATAAATAATAGATGATTGTAAAAAATAGAATATGTAAATAGATATTAATTTCTATAATAAATAAGAATTAAAGAAAATTGTAAATAGATGATTGTAAAAAATTGAAGAAAAAAATAGATATTAATTTTTATGAAAAATGAAAAATAAAGAAAATTGTATAATGTAGAGAGAATTGAGAATTTGAGATTGAGAGAGATTGAGAGAAGTTGAGAGTGGTGTGAAGAATATTGAAATGAGGGGGGTATTTATAGGATTATAGTGGAGGGGCGAATTTGCAATTTTAAGAAATTAAGGGGAAAAAATAATATATATATATATATATATATATATGGCCGTTGGCCATAGGCAAGATGACCGTTGGTCACCTCACCCAACGCCCAACGGTCATCAGTTCAAATGTAATTTTTTTTTTGAAATATGTGGTCCACGTGGCGATTTGTGATTCGTTAGATTTTTTTTTTTATTACAAACGGTCGAAACCGCCGGTTAAACCGTCGGTTTAACCGACGGTTTAACCGTCGGTTTTGGGTGAAAACCGACCAAACCGACTGTTAAACCGCCTCGGTTTAACCGGCGGTTAAACCGTCGGTTTGGTCGGTTTTCACCCAAAACCGACGGTTAAACCGTCGGTTTTGGCCGGTTTTCAACTTCTCGTAACCGTAACCGAACCGATTCGGAACCGGTTTCCAACCGGTTCCGTAACCGGCGGTTTCGGTTGCGGTTTCGGTTTCGTTTTTCCCACCCGGTTTCGGTTTGGTGCCCACGGTTTAACCGAACCGTGGGCACCTCTACACAGAACACACATTCTTTTAAGAAATTATAAAGGCACAAGGCAAAAGGAGAAACATGGCAAATGAAGACCCATACAAACAACCACCAGACAGCAAAAGCCAACAAACCAACAACAACAGAAATAGAAACAGAAACAGCACCAGACTTACCATATATACATTATCTTAAGATGAAATAATTAAGCAGAGATATATATGATTTCTAGCTATATATATCAAATATGAAACTCTTAAAACTTATATCAAGGGTGTGTATATATAGAAATAAACAGAAACTATATTTAAATGTATTACATACATTTTATGGATAATTTTTTCCTTTAAAGTTTCTATAGATATAACAAAATTCTATTCTATAACGAATTAATCAAACAATATGCTGAATACAATAATATTTATCACATCCTTTTCCTTAGTGGTTGGAGTCTTGGAGACTTCGAAATGAAGCTACACCACCGATATTCAAACCTTGATATTATAAATAGAAGCCCACACCTGTAGAGAATTTATGTACCCACACCCTATCATTATCACAAGACAATGCATACTTGGCCAGAGTCTGAGCAGCCATATATTGCAAATACACCAGATAAACACGCAAGGAATGTCACAAAATAAAGATAAAAGCCTACGGACATCTGGGTAACAGAAAAAGGTTGATGATTAAAACTATTTCTTGCAGCAATTATGTTTGTTTTCTTTATCTGTAAGTGAAAATGCTTTGCTTCTTGATATGTAAAGTTAAGTAACACTAAATCATATTCTAGTTCCACGAAAACAGCAATTTTGAAGGGACAACTTCCTCACTTTTTCTTTTTGTGGAGGTCCCTCTGCAATGTCCATGAAAACAGAATATATACTAAGTTACAGTTTCAAAAGATGTGATATTAAATCATTCAAGTCCAAGTTTTGGTGAGATGTGGAATATTGGTATTTGATACAATATTGGGATTGGAATGGATTGATGCTCAAGTGTTCTTTAAAATGAATTGTCTACTGTTGATATTGAATCATTGTATTCAGCATATTGTTTGCACAAGTGGTGATTTGTTAGCTAGTAATTGAATTCCAAGTGTAAATTTTCAACACAAGATTCTACCAGATTTCTCAATCTGTACATTATATATTGAGAATAAGATTTTTGAAGCCACAAAGGAAATGAGAACAAGAAATAATTAAGACCCCAATCACACCCAGAAAAACACACAAAAGCCACAACAAAAACCACCAAAAACGGCAATAGCAAGCACAAATAGTCAAACATCTATTATTTTAGGTTAATAAAAATTGGAAAAATGAGTAAAGAAACTGAAAGTAAATAATGGCGGCTCCATCGAAAGCCACAAATTTAGAAATAAGAGACATTCTAAGCATCCAAGAAAACAATCAAAAAACAAAAAAGAAGAAAGAGTGAAGCACGAAACTGCGAAGAACAAACTTAAAAGCAATCGGAGAGATGGCATACCTCAACGGAGAGAGAGGGTTCGACGGAGAGAGAGGGCGGCGAGTTTGATGGACTCCGGCCGGTTTGACGGAGAGAAAGAGAGAGAGAGAGAGGGAGGCTAGTTCGACTCAGGTGAAGAGATGTGAGAAGCGAACGATTCTGGTTTTGCTAGGTTAGAATTTGTTTTTTTTTTTTTAATTTAAAGGTGGGTCCCACGGTGGGAATCAGATGGAGGGTAATCTGAAACCCACTTATTGGAATGGGTTTCACATTACCCCTTGGAGGGTAGTGTGATTCCCATGGGATTCACTTTCTCATGTTTAAAAAAATATAAACCTTCTACCAAACAAAGGAATGTTATCAGATTCTCATTCTCATATAAGGATTACCCCATACCAAACGGCCCCTCAAAGAGTCTAGACCCTTTTATATCTTGCGGGTTTTATACGGGCCCGGTTCCGGTTTGGGTCTGGACCCTGATTTTTCCAACCCTATTCTGTTTGTTTTCAACAGCTGATACCATTTTTTTCCTTAATTAAGTTGTAGAGATGAAGTATGTGAGGCCCTTGACCTTGTACAAGGAATTGCTGAAGAAGAACAGGGCATTGTTGAAAGCTACAGAAGAGCCTCATTCGATAAACTTGAATCTTCTAAAGAAGTATGTGAACTTGGAATATCCAGAGAACTTAATGGCATTGGCAGATAGGAGTCTAGAATTGTCCAAGAAACCTCCACAAATGTATCGGTTGGTTGCTTCTTGTTGGGTTGGGTTTCCTCCAAATGTGGAGATGGCCCAAAGAGAGTTTATCATGTATTCATGGTAAAGCCCACATAATATATGTGGATGGCCCAAGGACTTTTAAGTCATTTTACATGGTGTATAAAAGGGTTAAAACCCTAGCTGAAAACAGGAGAGAAGAGACAAGAGAAGAGAGCAATCGGTGTGTGCAAAGAGTGAGAAGAAGAGAGAAAAAGAAAAGAGTGCAGAAAGAGTCTACTGTCCAGAGTTCTTCAGAGAGCTGATCGGAGATCTAAACGTGGTCGGATCAAGCTCGAATTTTGCAGGCGTGCTCTCAACACACTGATATACATTCTGGACAGTGGAATTATCAATCGGAGTTCCCTGTTGTGACTTTTGCGGTTCCGAACAGAGCTGGACAGAAAACAGGGGAGGTACTGCACAGGTTTCGTAAAAGAGAGATATCTCTTTCATCTGTTGTCCGTTTGAGCTGCAATTTGGACAGAACCTTCTTCACTCGTGGATCTACGATCTGACGGTTGGATCGTTGATCAAAAATTTCCGCAGAGAGATACACACCCAGAACAGAGGATTCGAGTTTGTGAAATCCTATCTCTCTTGTTTTACTTGCTAATATTGCATGTGTTGCCAAGATTAGTTAATCTTGAGATTTGCTGTGTTATATGCCTCTAGTTTAACTAGAGAGAACTGTGTATTCCCATTATATTTTGATAGTGGAGATTTCAGAGGACCCGTGGTTTTTACTCCTCAATTCAGGGAGGTTTTCCACGTAAATTCTTGGTGTTCTTGTGTTTGTGATTGAGCTTGTGGTTGTGTTGTTTGCTGCTCTATTTAATTGCTTCCTATTAGGTTCACACAAGAGAGGGATATATTGGTTGTTATTGATAGTGGTGCGTTTTATCCCATCACTTCTAATATAATTCGTGATGGTATATCATTTTCTGTACCATGCTACCCAGACAACAAAGAGGCTTTCTTTTTAAAGTATGACATCTTTTATGCTTATCATTTTATAATTATATCTAACACAGTTATTATTATAATTGTTGGCATGATGTTTTCCTACTTAGATTGAAAGTTAAAAATTCAATTCCTTGTTTGATCCTTCTGCTTAATACTTTTATGTTAGAAAGACTTGTATCTTGTGTTATTGATATTTGAGTGGGTTCTCAATGTATTATGTTTCTGTTTATATACGTGTAATGTGAATTTTGTTAACATTGCAGGTTTCTCCCTTATGGCGTCCTTGAGGATCCTTCTGTGATCTATGCATCACGGGACTTAAATGAAACATTAGAAGCCTTTGTAAGTTGTGATTGCTTTATAATCTCATTTTTCTTTCTATTGTTAAAAGTTATTTTCCTTGCTACAAAGTTTTAATGTGTGAAGCATGTCTTAATTTTTGTTAAAGTTGATTCGGAATGTAAATTGGCATACCTTCGATAGGCTTGGGAGCTGTTTGTTATTTAATATAATTTTGTTTAACCTTCGAATCATCTATTCTTATATCTCATTATCCAGATCCTTTCATATAATTTGATGGGCTTTGTTGTTGGCTATCCTTGTAATAACGAGAAAGAGAATCCGAATGTGAGTTTTCATGTCATGCATTTTCATGGATTATTTCTCATTCACTCTCTGATATGATTATATTACATTTACTTTTTATTTGATTAGCGTGCATAAGTGAGGAAGTTTATTGATGACCTGTGCAAGGAAAAAAGATTTGAAGATTTGAAGTATACGTTTTGGGATTCAAAGTTTGCATCAAAGGTATAAGTTAAAACTACATAGAAAAGATTTGGAGAGTTCAACATTTTTCAAGTGATGTTTAGACATGAAGCTTATAAACACTACAAAATAGTTTATACATGGAGCGCATAAACACTTGTTTAACTTATTAATTGGTCAGGGACTTGGCGTGGCTTATTGGATGTCATGATAAGTAAATGTCTATTAAATAAGCCTTTTTTTTTGTTGCGGTCTCATGTGATGTTAGAACAATAATCAATGTTCGAAAGGGTGCTATGCGCTAGTTGGGAGCTAGGGTTTTTTTTTTTTTTTGAAAGAGAAGACGACAAAAATGATGTTTTGGGTTTCTGATGTCATTTGGCTTTTTTTAAACCCTAGTGCCACCTAACGCTTTTGACCTCGCCTAGGCTGTGCCAGGTTGTCTAAACAGGTAGATTAAGCCTAAATCGTTACGGTCATGGACAAGGCCTAAGCTGCTATTTTGAACAAGGACAATAATCCTACTTTTTAAAGTTTATTTAAATTTTACCTTTTTTTTCGATATTTACATTCTTCTATTTAAATTTTTTTCAATTTTTTAAGTTATCCCACCTGACCCTCCAAATTCTAGTTTCGTCCCGAATGCTAGATATCTCATCTTTGGTATTCCAATCACATTAATAATGATTTTTCTCACTTATCATTAATTAGGATACATGTGAGATATAAAAGTGGGATGTCTAGCATTACCCGATAGTTCCGATAGAAATTTAGATGCAAATTGATTTGCAAACGAAATTAACAAGCCATTATTTTTGCTATGCATGTCACTTTATGATAAGTCGTGTGCAATAGTGATGCAAATTATAGGATCTCATAGTTCATAGTGTTGGCAGGTTGGTGAATTGATGTCAAACTTTTCAGATGTGCCTCAATATGCTCATAAGCAATTAAGCATATTATTGACAGGTATTCTGCTGTTGGTATATTACAGGTAACTTTCTTTATGTCTGAAAAGTCAAAAGCAGAATTTGATTAATTCGTCTAACATAATTGTATTTGAATGTTATTCCAAAAAAAAAAAAATTGTATTTGTATGTTTTATATATATTTTTTTCAAATCTACATAATAAACGTCCAATAAACACTAAACCTCTTGAAAGTTTATATATTGACTCAATTTAAAATTTTGGACTCTTTAATTTCAATCTCTCATAAACTTTCATATTTGATGACATTTGTATTTATTTTCTTTAAACTCTTATGCAATTGGTTTTAACGTCACCATATATATGAAGCGACATCCATCGTTACTTTTGACATTTGACAGGATTATTTGAATTTTACAAACACGAAGACCCTAGAGTTATGCAAAGACGATGGATTTGGAATCAATTGACAAAGACAATTCCAAATGAAATTGAGTGTAGGGTGGATCGTGGGTATGGTACTCTTACAAGAGTGTAATATTTATTTTAGACAAAAATCGTTGTATCTTTTATTAAAATTAAATAATTTATAAACTCAGCCCATAACACACTATAGTTCTTAAACTGAGTTGGGTTTGACTATTTTATTTTAGAGAAGATATTCAATACACCCCTACTTGCATGCACCCGACCTCTACAGACAACAATCATGCCATATGGTTTAAAATTCATATTCATATCAAGTGTAGGGGTTGCTCTATAGTTGTGTAGACTGGGATCTTACGAACTGTAAAAAGGGATGGTCGGGTACTGGTTTATGCTGTATTTTGCTTGGGCTGAGCGTGGAAATGAATGTTAAAGCGAATTTGGGGATAACACTGGTAATTTGATCGTTAGGTATGTGAAGGTTGGTGAATTTTGGTGAACGGAGTTGCAATTTCAGCATAGTTTTGACTCGCAAATAAGCTTTCCAATCTCCATAAAATCAGAATCCCCCTTCTATGAAGAGGTCTTATTTAGGATCGTAGGAAGGTTGTTTTGTTCTTTAATGAGGATCAAATCCCAAGGATCAAGTCCTGATTTTGTGGGATTTGATAGTTTCGAACCGAGTGAAACTCAAGATGGGTGGTTATCGATTATAACAGCCAGTTGACTTGGTAAAGCTGCAATTTTAAAAGAAGATTTATTCGATTGGGTCTCGGCTCGACCATTCACCTTTGGGCTTGATCCGGATCCATTAATTGGACCAACATTGGCCTGAGTATTGGGCGGGCTTGACTATCAAGGCCTTTGGAGCTCTGGGATTTAGCGGGCTTGAACCTGCTGGGCCACTCATACCCTGCTTTGGATAGGGCGGGCCAGTAATGAAAATATTAGGACTTGACCCATGCCCAGCCCGGTCAGACCTTGAAATTGCGACCCGATCGCCCCCAGCCCACCTATTTGACAATTTTAGTAGGGACTATGTTGCCCGATCTCCGTGGTAAAGGTTGAGCCTCCTCTTTTAAAAGGAGAAACTAACAATGTGTTCGAATCAAATTTTCATTAGTTTGAACTTAGTATTTTTTTCAGTAAGAAAACAGGCAAACATCGGTGGCAAAAGCACTAATTACTTCCAGTAAATCGATTACAGCCTTTGGTTTGTCAAAGATTCGACTACGGATTTAAGCAACTTTCTGAAAAGCCAACACAACATCGTTTATAAACAGAAAATAACACAATTTTCGAACTTCTAATAAAATTTCACCATTCAATACTGCGTTAAAACAAGTCAATTCAAAACAGATTGGTGATGAACATAGTAGAAAAGATCAATACCTCAAAATTCATATTGTCGTATACGAGCAAAAGTAAATCAAGCAGGCTTCATGGCACCTATACTTAATCCCGCTTAAAAACCTTTTAAAAAAAAAAAAAAAAAAAAAAAATTTAATCCCTCCTATGAATCTGGCTTGCATGATACAAAGAATATTATTATCAGGTGAGAGAGGTGGCTGATGCAAAATAATTCTTGCTTCTAACTCAGAATCCGGAACTTGCAGGTCCTTCTACAACAAGCTCGTCCATTTTCAGCCATCTCTGCCTGTGATCTATCTTGAAAAGAAAAGGAGAAAAAGAAGAAGCAAAAGTACAGGCAAAAAGAACGATCGAACGGTTTGAAGTCTTAGCCGCTAGCAACAATCTCATGAATCATATCACTGACACTTTCATCCTCAGATCTAACAATAAGTTTCATGGCCACCTCCTTTGGTCCGTCAATTCCAAACTGCAATCGCACAAGCACCTTCACGTTGCCAATGAAGAGACCAGATAATAGACATGTGTGGGATCTTGAATTGTTAGGGACAACTTCGGTGCCCTAGAAAACACCAACAAAGAAATAATAATAATCAGCTTTAATGTCAGTCGCAGTGATACTTGATTATCTGATAATAAACGATGGAATTAGTAGAATTGGTGCCAAAAAGGATACAAGTCTATTTACAAAAGAAAAAAAATCCCCGCAAAAAAAGCTCTGAAACAGATACCAATATCTAATGACACAAAGTTTAGAAAACAATATTTCTGCCAAATGATATCTAATGACACGAGTTTAGAAAACAATAAAATAATTTCTTAGTCCAGATAGTGCCTCCAATAATTCAACATTGCAATAAATGCCAAACGATTCTGCAGCTACATATTCATAAAATTAAACTTACCTCACAAGGCTGCATGCCAAGAAGGCTGATAACAGCACTAACAGCTTCAGTCAGGCTTTCCCTTGGGCCAAGGCCATATTCATCAACACGCTCAAAATCTTCGCCAATGCTTTCCCACGCATTCCTGAAATTAGAGACCCCCACTTTCATCATGTAATCAGCTGCAACAACATCAAGGTCCTCCAACTGGTATTCATCTTCAACACCGTCATCCTCTGCCTCACCGGTAGATGTATCAACCTGGTAAAATCACCAAACTTTTAATAAATACAACCCTTAATATTATGCTGTGGTAAAGTATTATTAGGATTAAAATCCTTCATTATCATAAAACCAAAAACCAGTTTTTATCCACGCCTAGCAATAGATGGTCCAAATAATGGGAACGAGTTATAAATAACAATTTCCTTACTGACTCCGAAATAGCTTCCTCCATGTTAAAAAGAAATGGAAAGAAGAGAATCAACAGATCCTCGGTGATAAGGAAAGAACATCACCTCTTTAACAATGAATCTCAGCATGTTAGAAAATTTTCCTACTGCTGGCACCCCATCCGGCTTCTCGAAGGCCACAAAGGTCTGTCCAGGTGAATCATATGGAAGAGATCTTAAAGGTTTTGTTAATGCTTCAGAGAACTCCTCAGCTTCAGACGCATCCACAATAACAGTGACCTGAATGAAAAAAAGAATTTAAATTATAAAATACCAGTCCAAGTAAGAATGAAGAAGATGGACTACTGCTTTCTCAAGATGGTGCTTACGTTTTCCAGTAATTGTTCCGGGATTGTATTAGTGCAGTTATACTGAAACACAACATGCCTATCAAAAATGTGCTTAACAGCATTAACTGCATATTCTGTTTCTGCTTCAGTGAGCTCCACAGGTGCCGAGGACTGTTGCGTATAAAAAGAAAAATAGAACACCAAATTAATAATTCCCCAATAGAAGAATACTAAAGCATATAGTAAATGGTATCCATTAAATATGAAGGAAAATTTGGTCATAGAACCTTGAAAAGCTTCCCAAAGTCTGAAAACTCTGAAATTGAAGAAAGCAGCTTTTCATAAGCATCAACAGTAGATACAGGGCCACTTGGAGGCGCACCAAGACCAGATGGCTTTTTACCCGAGGCTTTCTTCTCGGCAAGTGGCTGAGACTTAACTTCTTTGGGCACAGAATTGATATCAAAACGTTCTTCCGATGGCTCCTACATCCATATCAAACGTATATTAATGACCTGTATCAATAGCACAAATGGCATAAAAAAACTGGAGCAGACTTACATAATGTTTCAAACTTGTCTCCAGGTTGCCAAGTGGGATATCCAGTGACCCAAATAGAAATTCTTTCACATCTTTATCAGTTTCAACAACTGCACCGTCACCACCAAGTGTATTCAGATAAAGTGTTGCCCTATCACGAACCTGCAAACAATGAGAAACACTGCATCTTAAAGCAAACAATAAGATAGCAAATATTCTTAAATTGCTATAAGATTCTAAAGGGGACACACTCCAAAATGAACACATACATAATATATACATAAAAAAAATAGTAAAAATAAATAAATAAATAAAACAGAATGCTAAAAGTTGATTTATGTAACAGATACCTCATCATCACTGTCATAGACACAGCGTCTCAAAAGAACAAAAATACGAGGCTGCAACAGAGTATAGCATAATCCAGATTAAGTCAGTAATAATCGACTCACTTAAAATTCATAGTTGCTAGAAGGGGGGTGGGGGTAGGCAAATAATACCTTCAATGAATCAACCATTGCACCAAACTTTGCCAATGTGCTAACAGCAGCAGCCCGGACAGTTGCATTCTCAAGATGCACACGATTATAAATGTATCGAATATATTTGCTGGGATCTGCAGTTTTTGGGCCCTCAATTCCCAGAAAATGAAGTATCTAGCAATATGAATGAAATTAAAGTTAAACAAAATTTGGAAGGGGAATGAGAAATAAGAAGAGCTCAACGAGAGTGCAACAAATTAATGTTAAGAATGCCACCTGGGTGGACAGATAAGTAAATTCACAATCTTCGATGAACTCGCAAAGATGAAGCAATCCGCTTTCCTTTGCATCAGGAATATCCCTAATGAGGATCACAATTGAATCTACAATTGCCTTTTTGTATTCAAATCCACCTTCTTCTCTAAGAATGTTGCTCAAGAAGTTCATCCTAAAATAATAAAGGGAAAAATACAATTAAATGTGTTACTTAAAATCAATAGGAGCACACATACCTGTACACAAACACAAACACACAGAAAGAAGTCCTAAAAGAGTGATGCATCTACCAAAACTAAATGTTTGAGAAATGAAACAGGGCATGCGAAAATATGACTTACAGAGATCTGTACTTCAATGGAAACTTTAAGCATAAAGATCTTATGGCTTCCACCACAACAATCTTGAACTCATCAGCAATATCTGACATGAAATTTGTTATCTGCTTCATCAGCCGGTCCACACTGGATTCATTTCCAGTCTTCAAAAGTGTGGTGATAGCAAGTGTAGCAATGCTTCTATTCTGGTCAGATATTAAACTCTCCATATCAATATTACAGTTGGTGACAGCCATTGGATGAGTCATTGCCACCTGCAGAAAGTTCAAATTTATGGTCAGTGTATGTTGAATCAATTTCTTCCCACAAGAATAGGAGATACAAGACTGATAATTTCCAGCCAGAGATGATTATGTTTCTTTCATATATAGGTCTACATAACTGGTTAAATTTACAAGATCTCATTTCACAACTTAAGAGAATAACAAAAGGAATCAATCTCCATCCCGCCCCCAGGTAACTTCACTACAAACAAAAAAGTTACCTAAATCACTACAATCTATTAATTATTATTAAAAATTGCAGCAGTCAACAATAGCAGTGTTTTAGAAAGAGCTAGTCGGGCAGCCTAGCCCGCCTAGTCGGGGACTAGGCGGCTGGCCGGAATTTTTTTTAATATTTTTTTGTTGTAATCGAGTAAATGTTCATACTATTTCATATATTGAACCTCAAATTAAAAATCAAATTCCAAGAAATCAATATTGAGAATCAAAATCCATAAACAACTAAAAAAATCTAACAAACTCAATCAAATTCCAACCAAAGTCGATCAAAAATAAAGTCAGCCTAGTCGGTCAACGGCGACTAGTCGCCGACTTTGACCGACTAGGGCGACTTGGCGGTTTAGCGCCTAGTCGCGGTGGTGGGGCGCCGACTAGGGAATAGGCAGTGCCTAGTCGAGGACTTTTGCAACACTGAACAATACTACAATAGTATAAGAAAAATCAGTCGACCTTGTTCAAAGTGCGGACAGCGGCAAATCTCAGCACTGGCTTGGAGGAACTTAAAAAGAGCTGGAGAACAGTAATTGCTGGAGTTAATTCTCGGCTTGTCACGCCATTGAGCTCAGTGATTGCTCTGGCAGCCTCAAAAATCACCATCTCTGCCTTATGGCGGAGACAACTCTCAAGAAAATCATAAAAGGGGCGGTCTCCGGTTTGAGTGTTGATTCCTGATTCACGTATAACCTGCACAGTTATATTACTTTGTCATGATGATGTGTAAATATTCATCCCTGTTTCTAGCAATACTTTTACAGTACACATATACCTGAGTAGTGTAACGTATCAAGAGGCACTGGGCCAGAGGTGACCGAACGGTTCCCCTCGTCAAACTGGTAACCAACTTGCTAACAGCTAGACGATCATTCTGCCGTATCTGCAAGTTCAACAAAGCATGAACTTAATCCGTATTTTGCAAGTTATAAATCCATTTAACAGCAGCTTTAAACCAACATGACTTCACATTAACCACAAAAACAAAAAGAAATGTGGTTCCCAATTAAAGAAACAAATTGTTATGTGGTGTATGCATGCCAAGCACCTACTTAAAAAATAAAAAATGGTCTAAAATTTTGGACATAGGCAATGTAAACAGTCAAGCCTATGCAAAAACCAGGATGCTTCACAGTGACCTAATAAGCAACAGTTCAAGAATCCAGGAAATGTACCATATGAGAGAATGATTATATTCTGAGAAGCTGTGACTTAACATTATCAATTGATACACAGGCGATAACATATATCAAGGCATTGCAAGGAAACTGCTGAAAAGTTCAAACAACAAAAGAAAGGACTTTAAACAGTAAATACAGTCACAATATCGGTTTGGGAGGCTAAACCATGGGTTAAAAAGTATAACATAACTTCACCAAGCACACCCAGTAACAATCAACGCTCCACCCTAGATATGCAAAGCGCAAACGCACAACAATCACAAAGAAGCATGTGCATTAAATTCATCCGTCATTTTTTTATGGCAAATAAGTCAAATAACATTACATATTGAGCTTTTATGTAACATAAAATTTCGAAATCATGTTTGGAGGGGAACAGGATGTGCAAGAAGGTAAAAAAAAAAAACTCCTAAGAAACAACGAAATTAGGACTGCATCATACCTGATGGAGCAAACCCAGCGCATGAAACTGTACAAGGGCTGCCCTTGATTGCACAGCTTCCTGAACCTCATTACTCCACCTTTTCACAATCTCTGGGTTGGTCTGGCAAATATCAACAGTCAGACAACCAAACAATTTAGTATTATTTAACAAAGAAATCTAAATCATTTTTTGTTACTATAAGAATTGAAGTACCTGGAGCAAGTGAATTCCACTGACTAAGGCTGCACTAGCAACCACTGGATTCTTATCAACAATTGCTTGTTTTAAGTATCGTTCAATCTGGGTTAGAAGGGTTCCATCTGTTATCCGGCAAAGCACACGAATAGCATTTGCCCTATACATATCAGTTTTGCTATTCATGTCCTTCATGAGGGAGCTGGTGACGATAATAACCTTTAAAAAAAATGATAAATCAGTTTCTATAATTGCACAACAACTAAAGCTGGATATATAACAAACAAAAAATGAAAGTTCAATTTTGGAATACAACCTCATCAGCGGATGGAGAAAGCTCCTTTATCATCAAATACACCATTCTCCTCAACCCTATATCTCTTGATTGGAAAAGTTTAGTCACAGCGAAGAAAACTTCTGTTGCTTCAACCTATGCATTTAGACCAAACGGACAACATCCATGAGAGGATCAACTTTGTAACAAAGTGTTTCCATTTCCATTTCTACTCATCTTACGCAAAAAGCAAAGCATTCTAAGAGATTCATCATTGGCTCATAGCATAACATTTAAAACATCGTGGACCTGTTCTATCTATGACATAAACTAAAGATTATAACTTTTAGCCAAAATGATAAAGATCACCTTTGTGAATGTCTCTCCTTGGTTCAATAGATAGAGAAGTTTTGTTATGACCTGCAAATCACAACCAAATACCAAAACGCAGTAAACAAATAGTTGCTACTATAAGAATAAACACGAAAACAAATAAAGAATACAATTCAAGTTAATATCATACCTGAGAGCATCTTCTGGCATCAAGCTGTGGGTCATTGAAAACTCTGGCTTCTTGTAGAACCGCACCCTTCTCAATTCCCAAAAACGGAGAGTATTCCGCTGTTTAATAACAACAATTACACACGTAACTACTAAGTAAGAACACGATTATGTATCTTCACAGTAACAATAATAATTCATTTACAAAAGAGGCCGAGCAAAACAGATTTATTTTATATCAAAACTCGATGATAAATCAATTAAAAAGCAACCAGATCCAAATCACCAAACATTCTCCGTCAGATCAACCAAAATTAACCTTAACAATCCACATTGCAATTTGGAGCTAAACAAATCGTATACTAGTCAGATCGACTAAAACAAAACCAAATCAACCAAACGACAACGTATGGTCTAAACACATGATCCATAAATCACATAATTTATATGAAATGAATCGATTCAAAAATGCACGAAACTACACAGATCTAGAACCTAACAACTGATCTAACACTAAAAACCTAAGATTTACATATCAAAAACCAAGAAAAAAATAATTAATCAAATAAAAACAAAAACTGAACTGGAGAAACGGATTGTAATTGAGAAATGCACCTTCGTCGTCGCGATCGTCGTCTTTCTTCACTAGAGGCTGAGCCATTGCTGAATCGAATAATCAAATCTCCGAGATCTGTAATTAACTTTAAAAATTCTCTCTCTCTCTCTCTCTCTCGATAGATATAAAAAAACGGACCAGTGAAATTTTGAAGACGAGGCTCGTTTTCGCCCTCTCTGTTTGTGTTGTGTGAGCTTTTGGTTCGAAGACGGGGATTAGAAGAAGGCAGGGTGGGAATCGGGTGCATGTGAAATAGTTGTTAGTGTTTGCAGTTGATGTGATTGGACTAATAGAAAAGTGAAACGTTGAAATTAAATTGTTTGTTTGAGGGTGTAGTTACTTTACTGACCCTCAGCGTTTGCTCTTCGTTTTTATAAACATAGATTTTGCATTTAGATTTGCTGAATATGTAATTTTCCTCTTTGTTATTGGCAATGTTGATTCGGATAGTGCTTTTAGCGGTTGATTTCGATAGATACCGATAGATTTTGAACCAATTAATGTAAGATTTTTTAAAAAAAAATTGTTTGTATTTTTTTCATAAATAAAACATTCTCTCAATATGATGTGAGATTTTGTAAATTATTTGCAATTAACAATATATGTTCTTTTTTATTGGATTGTCCTTCCAATTCTCTTCAAGTAATGTTAGTTGAGGTTGAATTCTGTCTAGGGGTTTTTCAGCTTTTTCCCTCTAGGTCAGTCCAATTTTATCAAAAATAAAATAAAAAATAGTTGAGGTCTTCTTAAATTGAAACAATATTTTTCACAAGCATATATGAGTTTTACACTTTTTTTTTTTGAAATATTACATATAAATTTTACACTTATAACTTACATTAAGACACGCAAAAAAAAAAAACAAATGTAGCTTGTGTTGGAAGAAAGAGACTTCTTTTTCTTTATTTATCATTTTACATTAAACAACCAATAAATAAATTAAATCTTATATATTAAATCTATTATTTTTGTTGAAAATTTTACAAAGAAACTCGAACCAACAATCTGATTATCAATTATGTGGGTGTGATGGACCATTGGATCAATCTCATATTACCTATATATTAAATATATTTAAGGGTTTAAACCGTAAATTTCAAAATTTTATTCAAACTTTTTACATTTAAACTGAAAATTTATAATAATTATCAAGCCGAGTGTAAGGTTATTCACGTTTTTTCATACAGGATCCTGATTTGCAGGGATTCATTGTACACCGATGCAAATTGTATTCTTGTACCAAGTTATACACGTTTTTTCATATGGGATCTTGATTTATATGAATTCATTTTGTATCGATGCAAATCTATTCTTATACCATACTTGAAACCTAATATTGTTTGTAAAGAAGATGTATGTGAATATCTGTACCGAAACTACATACACCCAGGGGCGGACAACAATGGAGGCAAGGGGGCCATGGCCCTCCAGCCCACTCAAAAAAAAAAAGAAATTCATAGTTAAAAAAATTTTAAATTTTTTTTTATAAAAAATGAAGTTTACATTTTAGTACTATAATTTTTAAGTTTTTATCATTTGTCCCCCTCTCCAAATATATACACCTTCAAAATTCAAAGAATCAACATGAATTATTACACATCAAACTCCATTTAAACTCCATTAGAAAGAGATCAAAGTTAAGGCAAATCCCAAAGTTCATAATAACTAAAACACCACAAGGAGACACAGCCACTTTCAAAATAATTACATCTCTCCTAAAAAAAAAAGGAATTGACTCTCCTAACCATGTTAAATCTCTGTTTAGCATTTGACTTACATAAATCGCAATTGAAATTTTGACAAATTAAATACGATTTCAATGACAAGTGATACAGTCGTACGACCATATATTAGCGCTCATTGTTTTACTTTGGAATCGCCGTTGCTCTAGGGCTATCATTTCGGCTACTGCTTTCGCTGCTGGAGGTTGAAGGGTTGAGCCCGTACTCGCTGGTTGCCCCGAACTCACTGCTAATGTATGGGGCACTGTTGAGCGCGGCCTTTGTGTACCTCTTCATATCGTCAGCGTACAAGCTGTGATCATGTTCAGAAGTGTTGCTGCTGGCACCACCAGAGGTGGAGCTGCCACCAAATAGCGAATTATCGGATGCTAATTTTGCGCCATCGTTTAAGTCTTCCAAGGAGACATCGCCCTCCAACGCACGTACAATCTGCTTCACATAACATGATATGCTACATTAAACACACTCTAATGTATAATCACATAATGTACATAGTTTTCTCTATCTATAAAAATTATTGGGTACGAACAATTCGTATATTTTAAAATACGAATTAACGACAATTCTACGTAGACTTGCAAGTCTACCGAAAAGCAAGGTTACCTGGCTCATTCTAGGCCTCCTCCTAGCAGAATGTCTGATAGAAGCAGAAGCACATGCCACCATACGAGCCATTTCATGGGCTGGATAGTTCTTCTCCAAAAACGGATCTGCAATTTCATTGTAGTTTCCATCTTCGAGTGCACGCAAACACAAAGGTCGAGCCTGTTCATATACAACAAAAAAACAATAAAAATACTATTTAGTTTAATAACTATATATAAAGGTTTTTCTCTAATCAGATTGATTCTGGTTAATTTTTGTGTAAGTACGTTGATTGTCACATATAATAATAATTAGTCATGACCGACCTAACTAAAGAATTATTATCTGTGAAGAAAATACATACCCAGTCTACTAAGCTGTCTTCCATGGTTCCGGTTGGATCAACCGGGAGTCGTCCGGTTATTAATTCCAGAAGCATAACACCGAAAGAGTAAACATCGGATTTCTCTGTAAGCTTGCCACTTGAAGCATACTCTGGGGCCAAGTACCTGAAATTTAATTTCACAAAATAAAAATGTTAAAACTACATGTCTTCATTTTTTATTTTTTTTAAGGGACATTTTTTTGAAAACAAATTTTATATAAGATGATCATTACATTATATTTGCAAAATGAAAAAAATATATATATATAATGTGGAAAGTGGAGGAATTAGATCATATGTATATATCTTACCCAAATGTTCCCATGACACGAGTTGACACATGGGTGTAGTTATCTGAAGTTAGCTTAGCCAACCCAAAATCGGACACCTGATCAACCAGAATTCAATAAATCAATATCACACAATCTGGTTAAGTTATAACCATAAAACTTTATCCGGAGGGGTCATTATTTTTGAATAAAAATAAAAATAAAAGTTTAGGATGGCCAAAGTTAAAAGCGATAAAATTTAGTCGTAATTTTATGCATTTTTTCAAAAGACTAAAAAAAATACAATCAAGAGATTTAAGGGCCATAACCCCTGTTGGCGCCTCCCTCCATCCGCCACCCGTTTTCTCCATATATTTTCATTTGAATGTTTAAATCTTGATACACTCGTTAGAAATATAAATTAATACTGCCTTTTAGTGAACCTCTATATAAAAATTTATCGACTTCGTCTATAAAAATTCTATCAAATGATAAAAATTCGTATTCACGATAGACAGATGTTTGAAAATGATTATTTTCGACCAAATATATGTATATATATATATATATATTTAAGGTGCACATACCTTAGCTTCAGAAGTGAAATCAAGCAGAATGTTGGAACTCTTGATGTCTCTATGAATAATGCGAGGATGACCTGCATATATATACCAAAAAATTTAAGTTAGCATATGAAGTTTGTAATTAAAAATTAATAAAAAAAAATTAGAAAACCCATTTTAAAAATATTTTACTAACAACAGTTAGGTATATTATAAGTTATTTAAAATTTAAATTAAAATAAAATAATTTAAGAGATGTCAATTACTTACAATCTTCATGCAAGTAAGCAAGTCCTTTAGCTGAACCCAATGCAATTTTGAGCCTGGAGGGAAAATCCATTGGTGGGCGACCCTTTCCTATTAAATTCAACAACAAAAACGATATTCCATCACTATTTTCATAAAAGAAATCTTCAAATCTTTATAAATAAGTATTTGATTTGTTTTTTATAATAATCGATGTGTTTATATGTGTCCTTAGAGCATATGTTATAATAATCGTTTACATTATATATTAATTAAAAAGGAATTGTTCTTTTCAAAATATGAAAGTCTATGTAAATTATTTTAATTCCATTCTCTAATATTATATAAGATACTGGTATCGTGCATATTTAACCTTTTCATTTCACAAATTGAGAATCCGTGCAATTTTGTATTTCCACTGTATGTAAGGTTACGTAGTGTTTTGTTAAAGTGTGCTATTAGAATACACGTTAACATAATCTTATTAGTTATTACTCATTACTCATTTTTATATTTTGTATATAAATAAAATCAATGGATGAGTTAATGGTATCATCTAGACTGTTTTTTTTTTTTAAGTGTTACAATAACTATTATAAATTTGAACCCCTCACCATTAATGTAGTAGGGAGGTACACAACCAACTCCATCTAGACTTTCGTTCATTAAAATCTTATTATATATGATTTACATATGAATTTAAATTCAAAATCACTACCATATTGTAATTAACAGTTTTTTTTAATTATATACACGATAAAATTTTATTAAACACATTTATAAATATTGATAACATGATATGTTCTGTAAAATTGAAAGGCTTACCATGAAGGTGGAACGCAAGGTTGTTATTGGGAAGAAATTCATAAACCAACAGCCTTTTGTCTCCTTCAATGCAATAGCCGACCAGCGACACTAGGTAGCGATGGTGGACGCGGCTAATGATCTCCACCTCCGCCATGAACTCACGGTCTCCTTGTCCGCTACCAACTTTCAGGCTCTTCACCGCGATTTCCTTACCGTTTGGCAAGACACCCTTGTGCACGTACCCGAACCCTCCCTGACCCAACACGTTCGCCTCAGAGAACCCGTTGGTTGCAACCGACAGCTCCTGGTAAGCGAAGTTGCCCTGAGAAGTAGTTAACCCTAGAGCTATCACAGGAGGCGGAGGAGGTGGTAGTACTGTATACCCTTGCGTACTGTCAGAGAAACTGGCAGAGCTCGTGTTGGCAATTGCTGGCGGAGGAGGCGGCGGCGGTGCTGCCCAGCCTCCAGGAGGTGGAGGTAGATTGTTCATCATTTCAGTTGTGTTCTGCCAATTAGGACGCTTCTTCTGCCCACCTCCTGCATATATTACATCTCATTCAAATTCAGACTTCAATTCATGATTTTTCTCTCATTTGACTCTTGGAAGACAAAATTAATTAACAAGTTTGATTTCTCTATACCATGTTGATGATTTTGACCACCATTGTAATATTCACCTCCGTTACCTAATCATCAGAGAAAGATATTGTATTATCAACCAAAAAGATTTTGTTGGGACGATCCAAAATATATATATTTATAATTTTTCTATTATCAATTCCTTTTATGTGGACCATTGGATATAAATGTTTTGTATGCACTTGTTAAAGCATCTTTTAAATCCAATGGCCCACATGTAAAGAACTGATATATCTTATATCAGTTCGAACTGACAATAGAAAAACTATATATATATATATATATATATATATATGCAAGGAACTGATATATCTTATATCAGTTCGAAATGACAATAGAATATATATATATATATATGAGAAAATAGCTCTTTTTAACTAGAAAATTAAGGGGGTTTCTATTTTTAGCCAGTATTAGTGTTTTGATTGTTTGTATCAAACTTTCCACTGAAAAGATAAATTTAACTTTGCACCAGATTAAACACACTGCAATTAAACACATTGCAATTAAACACACCGAGAATTAAACACATTGGGAAATTAAACTGGTGTTGTGTTTAATGACGAAAACTGGTGACATGTTTAATTGAAAATGACTGTATGTTTAATTCCCAAGTGTGTTTAATGTTTAATCTGGTGCAGGGGTAAATTTGTCTCTTCAGTGGAAAGTTTGCTAAAAACAATTAAAACACTAATGCTGGCTAAGAATAGAAACTCCACTAATTATATGGTTAGTTTTAATTTTAACCTTATATATATATATATATATATAGGAAACTTTTCACCTCAGTGCGCACTAATAAATATTTATTAGTGCGTTGCATTTAGACCATTAGATTCAATTATTTTGATTCAGTCTGTATGCACTTGTCAGTGCTTATCTATAATCTATGACCTACATGCAATGCACTGAAGTATCACACTGAAGAGAAAATGACTATATATAAATATATTTACAAGATCCGCATTGGCACTGGTGTAAAATATATATATATATATATATATATATATATATATATATTTGTTTCATTTTACATCGATGCCAATTGAGATTTCAGATGAAAAATTTCAAAACTCTGATCAGGACAAAACACAAAACAAAAGCAGGTCATTTTACGGGAAATAGACAATTCTGTTTATAATTAATTGACAAATTAAGTAGATTTATATGTACCAGGTTGATGGTTTTGACCAGCATTGTAATTATATTCACCTCTGGTACCTAATCATCAGAGAGAACAAACCTAATCATCAGTGAAATTAAGATATTGAAATATCAACGAACGAATTTTTGTCCAGACGATCCTGAAATTTTTCTTGCCAGATTTTACATTAGTACCAATTAAGATTTCGTAGGAAAATCTCAGAACCGTCCTGACCAGAGAATGACTCGTAAAGATACCTGGACTTGCATGGTTATGGTCCCTGTAGTATTGCATCTGATCCATTTGTGTGTCTTTCTTCTTTTTTCTACATAAAAGGAACAAAAGCAAAAAAGCAACAAGCACAATTGCAGCTACAACAGCAACTGCTGCTATAAGAGGTATGGACACTGTTGAGCCAGAGCCACTGCTATTGCTGGGTGGTGAATTACCATTTGATGATGCTCCTGGAGGCCTCAGTGCTGCTGCTGTTGCCGGTGTCCTCGGTGGTGGTGGTGCCTTAAACACGCCCGTTGAGTTGCCGCCATTAGTGTTGTTGTTGTTATTATTGTTGGGTGTAGTGGATGGTGCTGGTGGTGAGTTGTTTTTAGTATTGGAATTGGAAGGTGGCGGCGGACTTGGACTTGGACTTGTATTTTGGGAAGGTGGTGGGCTTGAATTTGAGCTGGAAGGTGACGGAGAGGACGTTGGTGGAGGGGACTGTGATGGCGGGGGTGATGATTCCGGGGGTGATTGTTGCTGTGGGGATGATGGAGGCGGAGACTCTAGCGGGGGTGATGATGGTGGTGGAGATTGTGGCGGAGGTGATGATGATTGAGGTGGTGATGCTGGCGGTGGTGATGACGGTGGAGGCGATCCCGGTGGTGACTCTGTTGAGTTGTTTGAAGGAGAATTCTGCGGTGATGGGGTATCCGCCATTTAACGGGGAGTTTCCGACCACGATTACCTCCCAGTACGTGCCGGAGAAACCCCACCGCTCCTCCAAACGGTTGCCTTGCTGTGCCCTGTTTATTAAAAAAAAAACATGCAATATTCAACAAACAACTTTTATAAAAAATAATAATAATAATTACCAAGTATTTTCATCTCTAACACCAAATACTAAATACATACAAAATAATTTACATGGAATTCCTAAATTTTCTAAGACCTTTTAAACAATGTTTTCTGGAATTCGTTAGAAATCTCTCAACTTATCGTATAAATCATCAATATAAAAGTAAACTAATAAGTACCATATGTATAATTAGGTCATGCTCGGAAAATATTATTAAATATTCTACAAACCAAATGAACAAATATTTTTTTAAAAAAAAATTGTTTTGAGGAAGAGTATGTACCTGAGGGGAGTAAGGTAGATGGATTCTCAAACGTAAGAGGAAAGGAGATGTTGTATGATTATAGTCTCCTTTTTTTTTTTTCCTCCTTTCGAGGGAATAACCCGTGTTTCTTTACTCAAGAATCGCTTTCGAAAAAATAGGAAAATCTCCGGCTTAAATCAATAAAGGATCCATATCGTTAGCTTAAAAGGGTATTCCCCGTGTTTTTAATTTTTACTATATCCGATGTGGAAACATCTATTTAGTTTGAAGTCCAAAATTAAGGTAAATAAGCATGGTCACATATAAAACAATTAGTTTGGTTGTAATTATGTGATCAAGGCATCAAACCGAAAACAGTCTGGATTCGATCCATTCTTGGCTGGAGTTGGTTTTGCAATTCTAGTTTTCATGGTTTGTGATCAAAGCAGTTTTTATAAGCCTAACTATATATCTTGATTTTCGACTCGATTAACGATCCATCTAGATTATTTTATTTTCTCAAACAAGTTTATAGATAAACCCAAAATATTCAGTACATCAAACCAATAAAATAAGCATGTTTTTGTTTCCGTAAACGGTAAAAGAAACCAATAGAATATTAACAATTTTGGATAAACTTTATAAGTAACCAAAAAATTAGAAGGTTTATTGTTTCTGCCAAAAAATTCACTTTTTAGACAAAATTGCCCTTCTTTTTATTTTTGTCATGGTGTGTTTAATTGAGTTGTCCTGGTGTTTAATTGGTCTGCTTTTGTGTGTTTAATTGGTTGCCTGATGTGTTTAATTGGTCTGCCTTGGTGTGTTTAATTGGTGGCCTGGTGTGTTTAATTGGGTCTTCCCTAATGTGTTTAATTGGATTGCTGTGGTGTGTTTAATTGCTCTGATGTGTTTAATTGGTCTGCCCTTGTGTGTTTAATTGGTGTCCTGGTGTGTTTAATTGATTTACACATTGTGTGTTTAATTAGATTGTCCTGGTGTGTTTAATTGGATTGCTCTAATGTGTTTAATTAATGGCCTAATGTGTTTAAAGAAATCTGAAAAAATTTCCAGATTTGAATAGATTTAGAAATTTTCCAGATTTTCTCATGCCAAAAAAATTAAAACAATCTTTGAAGAGATCTGTATGGATTTTCAGATCTTTTCAAATAAAAAAGTTGTAAAAAAAAAAACTAGAAACTAAAAACCATTAACCAAAATCAATTTTAATTCAAACCAAAATCCACCAACATCATCAACTGAACCACATCAGTACATCACCACCACAAATCCCATCATCATCAAACCCAGAACCAACACAACCATAAAACCCAAAATCAATTCAACCAAATTCAAGATCTAGATCTCTTTATATATATATAAAAAAATTGTGGAAATGGATAAAACACCATTGGAGACGGCTGGAGGAGAGGCAATGACCACCGGAGATGGGTGGTTGACCACCGGAGATGAGCGACCGCCGGAGACGAGGCAACGACCACCGGAGACGAGGTCGTCGGCGCGGCTGAAGAGCGGCGGTTGTGAGAGAACGAAGAGATAGACCGAAGAAAGAAGAGATTGAAGAGAGAAGGTGGGTTTCGTGGTGGCTGATGTTGGCAGCGACCACCGGAGACGAGGTCGTCGGCGCGGCTAAAGAGCGGCGATAGTGAGAGAACGAAGAGATGGATTGAAGGTGGTGTTGGCGGCATGGAGGGAGGCTGCGGCGGTGATGGGTGTTGTGGGTTTTTTTGTTGGTTTTGCTGGGATTGAAGAGAGATACGAGAGAGAAGAGATTGAAGAGAGATAAAGAGGAAGAGAGAGAAGAAAAAATGTTTCTATAGGGATAATGAGGGTATTTCAGTCTTCACAGCCATTTATTGGGTAGAAACAATAAATTTACTAATCTTGGATAAAAACAGTAAACATCCTAAATTTTTGACTAAAAAGACCTATTTTCTCTTGTTATTATTATTATTATCACTACTATTGTTTAGATTTTGATTTCCTGTTTATAATTTGGATTCGTAAGTTCAGGATCAAACCAGGATTCTAACCGGTTAGAATTAGTACAATTTTTTTTATTGATTTCAATCGGTTAGAATCAGTCATACCGTACAAATTTTTTGTACGGATCCTGCATTTAATAAATATATATATATATAGAGAGAGAGAGAGAGAGAGAGAGGAAATACCCTTTTTTTAGTCAAAAATTAAGGAGGTTTATTGTTTTTACCCAATATTAGTATTTTTATTGTTTTTACCCAATAATTTGCTGTGAAGACCTAAATGTCGCTCATTATTTTCTTTACCTATTCTCTCCTTTGGTCTAAATCTTTTTTTTTCTCCATTCTTTCTCTTCTTTCTTTCTCTCATCAATCTCTTCTTTCTCTCTCTTTCTCTCTCTTTCTCTCTCTTTCTCTCAAGCCTCTCCAGATCGCTTCTCCAATCTTTTTTTTCTTCATTTTTTTTGTAACAAGATCTCCTCTCCATATCACCTCTCTCATGCCTCTTTCCTCTTTAATCCAAGCATTTTTTTTTGTTCATCTTCTCTCTCCTTTGGTTTGCAGATCTGAGTTGTTGATTTTACGGGTGGTTGTGGTTGTGTTTGAGTGTTGGATGTTGATTTTAAGGGTGGTTGTGAACTTGTGGTTGTGTTTAAGTTTGGGTATTGTTTGTTTAAAAAAAATTCAGATTTCATTTTGTTTAATTTTTTATTTCAGATTTTAAAAAATTCCAGGTTTTTTTTATTTTGAAAATTTTCCAAATTATGTTTCTTGATTTTAAAAAATTTCCAGATTATGTTTGTTTAGTTTTTTTTTCCAGATTTGATTTTGTTTAAAGAAAAATGCAAGGTTTTTTTAATTTTGAAAAATTTCCAGATTATGTTTGTTAATTTGTTTTTCCAGATTATGTTTTTTTTAAAAAAAAAATTCAGATTTTGTTCCATTGAAACAAAATTTCCTTCCTAAAAAAATAACATTTACTAGAGATCCATTGTTTCAAAGAATTTTTTATTTTTTTTGTTTGAGAAAATCTGGAAAAGTTCCAAATCTGGACAATTTTCCAGATTTCTTTAAACACACCAAGCCACAAATTAAACACATCAGGCTACTAATTAAATACACAATGACAACCCAATTAAACACACCATAGCAGACCAATTAAACACACAAAGGCAGACTAATTAAACACACTCTACGTAAATCAATTAAACACACCACGACAAGGTATAAATCAATTAAACACACCAGGACAACCCAACTAAACACACCAGAGCAGACCAATTAAACACATCAGGACAACTCGATTAAACACACCAGGGCAGACCAATTAAACACAACAGAGCAACTCAATTAAACACACCATGAAAAATCAATTAAACATATCAGGGCAACACCAAATTAAAAACACCAAGTCTAAAAGAAAAAAAATACTAGAGGTCTAAGAAGAAAAAGAAAAAGAAAAAAAAAAGAGAAAAAAGTTGTTCTTTTCTGGGAAGAAGAAAAAGAAAAAGAAAAAGAAAATAGAGAACTTTTTTTATAAAGAAAGGCAGTTTGTCCAAATAGTGGATATTTTGGTTGAAACAATAAAAATGTTAATCTTTGGTAAAAACAATAAACCCATTAATTTTGTTGTTAGTTTTAAAGTTCTCATATATATATATATATATATATATATAGTATTTCTATTGTCAGCTCGAACTGATATATAAGTTTCTTGCATGTGGGCCATTGGATTTTGTCAAAACATCTTTTAAATCCAATGGCCAACATGAAAGAAACTGATATATTTCGAATTAACAATAGGAAAACTGTATATATATATAACATTATTTTATAAGATGCCATCTTACACACGCAATAAATTAATAATCAATTTAATTTGCACATAACAAATTACTAAGCAAATGCATTTTTTTTAGTGTAAGGTGGCAGACTGGTAGGGGCATGGCCACAGTTCAAAAGTATATATTAAAAATCTCTTTTAAAAAATTAAATATTTAATGTATAATTTTATGAAATTTTACTTTGGTCCCTTCAAAATAGTGTTTTTTAGGGAAAAGATCATTTTACCTCTTAACCTTTACGCTATTAAAAATGTAAGGACAGAGTTTGATCATATTGGCCGGTCTCCCCCCTAAAATGAAAATAATGTTCAAAGACCCCTTTCTATTAGCTTTTTGAAGTCCAATCCTTACTCTGACAATTTACAGTGGGTAAATAGACCAAAATGCCCTCATATGCCTTTAAATATCAGATTACACGTGTAGAAATAGGTAAATATACTATTTTACCTTCAAATTAAAACCGTTGAGACCAAAACAAAACGGCTATATTCCTGCATTCCTCATTCTTTATAAACCTGCATTCCTCATTCCACAATCAACCATTCACACACATTCCATTGTATTCATACATATTTCAAACACCATTCACATACAACACATCTTCATTCCTCCATTCTTTTTGAAACACACAATCAACCATTCACACAAATTTCAAGCACATGTTCCACACATCTTTGCACCTTTAAAAACACACATTTGAAACACAAAATCACACATTTTTCTACCATTGTGAACAACTATGGAAGGAAGTTCAAACACGATAACCGAATAAAGCAATATCAATGGTGGAGTTGTGATATGCAAAAACAAATTTTGCATATGTGGTATGAAGGCTAGGGTTAGAATCTCATAGTCAATTGATAATCAAGGTAAGTTATTTTTTTCCTGTGAAAAAAGGCAATGCAAATTTTTTAAATGGTGGTAGCCAGACAAAACAGAATTTATGGGAAGTTTGCAATCTCATGAAGAACTCAACAAAAATTCAACAAAAATTGGATTGCTAAATGCAAGGATGCATAGAATGGAATTAAGTCTAAATAGATCTACGTAAAACCTAGAAACAAGTTTAAATCAGAGAATACAAAACCTGGAAAGGAATTATGGCTACAAATTTCAATCAGAGATGATAATGCTAGCTAATATGCTATTTTTTGGTCTCTCCATATATGTGTTTTATGTTAGTTTGATGAATATGTAATACACTTGACCTATGTAATATCAATTATCCATTATCAAAAAATTTCTGTCACATACATAATGAAAACTTGAGCACAAAAGCACTATAAATTGCAGGCACATAACCATTCATCAAAAGTACTAAACGTTTACTACAAGATACCATTGTTTAATACTATTACTGACACTAACAGTACCAAAATACTAACAGTTACCAAAATACTGCAACATCTATCTTTCCTTGACACTAATAGTTGAGAGTTGCTACCAACACTAACAGTTCCTACAATACTACATGCAACATTAATATTAATAGTTGCTATCAAAATACTGCTTGCAACATTAACACTAACAATTAAGATCTTAAATCAGTTGGGATTTTGCTTGAGTCTGAACCTGTGTGGGCTGTGAGGAACCAACATCTACCTTTCCTTTTTGTGCCTTATGTCTCTGTACAATAATATAAAACAATGTCAAATTAGAATTCCATCAATTTAATCAATCATGCATGCAATAAAGAGTGTGGTTCAGTACAAACCTGAATGAGAGGTTGTGAAGAAGTGGCAGCACCTTGTGATTATGAAGAGGAGACACTAATATCAATCTTTGTTGTATTTGAAAGTTGAAACCTTCTTTCTTTGTATACAAATCAAAACACACTCTTTATTTAAAGAAAATAACACCATTAAAAAATTATAAAAAACGCCAACTAACACTTTAGTTACCTTTGTAACTCTAGAAGTGTTCTCACTTTTACAAGACCTTGAGTTATGTCCAGACTGTCTACAATTTCCACACACAACAGTTCCAGTCTTAGCTGTATTTTTTTTCTCACTCGATTCCCTTTTCCTTACAAGTCTTGGCCTTCCTGGTAACCTTTTCAGTGGTGGTCCTTCCACATGCATTGTTTCAAGATCAGCCCATACACACAAGTCTTGAATGGGATGGATCATAGAACTGTAGGTTCTTAGATATGTAGACTTGGACAACATTGGGTCAATAAATTAAGCTGAGTTGCCCTCATCACCATTAACTCCAAAATGGTATCTAATCCCTGCCAATGCATGACTGCATAGCACCCCACTAACCTACCATTGGCCACACTCACAAGTTTTTTCAGGTAAGTTGGCAGTGTATGCCCTAACGACACATATTCCCCCCCCTGAATGCAGAGTCTTAAGGATTCTTCTCTCCTCATTTTCCAAAATCTTCTTGTTCACGGGGATGATGGTATATCTGTTTTCCATGTGTTGCGCTCATCTTTCCTTAATTGGAATCTACTCATCACTAGTCTTCTAATGAATTCCATCAACTGTAAATAAGTCATAGGCCTAAAATCCTTGAGAATACTATTGAAAGCTTCTATCATATTGTTAGTCACACTTTCACATTTGATTGAAGCATCAAATGCATGCCTAGACCAGTGACAAGGTTCTATTTCAGCTAGGTATTTCATTGACTTCGGATTTTTACTACCTATATCTGCCAAACACTTCTTAAATTCATACCTATCAGCTGTCTTAGCCACTCTCCAGAATAGGTTCCTTAATTTTTGTCCACCATATGAGGTTCTGAAATTGGCATAAATATGCCTTCCACAGTACTTGATTGTCAAAATATATATGTATATATATATATATATATATATATATATCAGTGCATTACATAAAACAGTGCATATATCAAACTAACATGGAAAGTATTAGCAGCATTACATAAAACAGTGCATATAGCAAACTAACATGGAAAGTATTAGCAATATACCTAATGCTTGCACGTGGCCATTTCATCTTCAAAGCACCAATGACCCCTTTCAGTCTCATGAAGCAAATTGGCTTATCATCAGAGAACTTTAGGAAAACCTGCAACTGCTCCAGAAACCATGACCAGCTGAGAAATATTTCTCCTTTACATATGCAATAAGCTAGTGGGTACAAACTATTGTTTGCATCTAAACCAATTCTTGAAAGAATGACTCCTCCATATGGACCCTTTAAATGACACCCATCAATGCCAAGGAAAGGCCTGCATCCCATCAAGAAACTCTTCTTCTGTGCTTCAAAGCTGACAAACATCCTTTGGAAGGTTGACGTTTTATCCAGAAGGTGAATGTATGCTGCTGAACCAGGATTGCATTGCTGCACCATAATTGCATATGGCCTAAGATGCTGAAAACTTGCCTCATGCTCTTTAAGCAGCACCACTAATGCCCTCTTTTTTGCCTTGTACAGTCTTTGAGTTTCAACTACGACATTGAATTGATCTCTCTACAGATCAAAGATCACACATGCTTGGATTCCAGGATTACTCTTCACAAGAGCTTGGAACTTCCCAGCTATCCACTTGGCTATTGCCTCTTTACTTTTGTAAATCCGATGACAAGTATGCTCATTCTTGTAGGTCTTCACTTGCATTGTTGTATCGTCACCAACAGTAGAAGTATGAATCCTCCATGGACAACCTTTGGCCATACATGCCTATGTTAGCATATTTTTATTATTTTTCACCTTATTGAAGTTAAAACCCTTATAAATAGCAAAATCAGTCAACAATGACCTCAAGGTGTAAACACTGTCTTGTGTCTGTCCAACCTCAAACCTTATTGGACATCCTACCAGTTGCTTAAATGAGTTGTTCTTTATCACCCTAGCCAGTTTAGCATCAGAAACCTCATCACCTGAGTCACTACAATATTCATCATCACTCTTGGATTAATACCCTTCAAATAAATCATGGTATTCATCTGTATCCTCACACACTTCCTTAGGAACCTCAGGTACCACAGCTAGTGCCTTCATACTAGGAGACTCGTCATCACCAAACTCATCATCTAACCCAACTTGATCTTCATTATCACCCTCATAAAGAAGATCACCCTCTTTATCGCCAAACAAATCTTGCTCAAAACCACTAAAATCTACATCTGGGATGTCACCCATGAACCTAGGAGGTGTTCTAGAAGAGGCCTCTGCATTTGGTGGATCTGGGACATATGGCTTCTTTTCTATTTCAAACATTATTTTAGTCTGCTTATGTTCACTAAACCACCTAAAGACTTCTAAGATCTCATTGTTAGTAGACACCTATTTCTTCTCACTTGACCAACGCAAGTAAACCCAAACACAGTAATCATCTTTAGGCACTTTGTCACTATCAGTTTGTTTTTCAGACAATGTATGTAACAAAACTATCATACTAATGTGGTCACCATCACAAGTACCAAGCTCAACCGCATTAGTATCGATAGTAACATATATTTGAAAAATATCTAGACCCATTGAAACTGTGAACAAAATACAACATACATCAATATCAGACATCAAATATCAATATCAGACATCAAATATAAATATAACAGATCAAATATAAATATATACATATAATACATTGATACAAACGCAACCTTAACTTTAACATATATACATAAATATCAGATATATCATACATGAATATATACATAAATATCATAACTTTGACATATGTTACTTAATCAAACATATATACCAAAATATGAGACATATCAGACATGAATATATACATAAACATCAAAACTTTAACATATGTTACGTAATCAAACATATATACATAAATATCAAACATGCATATATACATAAATATCAGCACTTTAACATATGTTACGTAATCAAACATATATACATAAATTTCAGAAAACATGAACAAAAATTAGACAAAACAACTAACTTGATTACACCATATAAAACCCTAACTTTTTGCGAACAAAGTCAGAAATAGAATTTGATACCTGATTACACAATATTTCATGTCTAACTACCATTAATAAGTCAATTGCACCATCAATTTAACAGGTGACAACTATAAACGCAAAAACCATAACTTTCTTAACAGACAAACATAAATCATGGACGATTGGAAAACGACACTTGTTAAATGCAACCATGCATGCAAATTCATGTATAACAACAATAAACTCTTCACTTACACCATAAATTTGACAATTAACAACCACAAACAAAAAACCCCCAAATTTTATAACACATAAACCCTAAATAATTGGACGATAAACAAAAAAATCCATGTCAACTACAACCATGCATGTAAAATCACCATAGAATCAGTGAAAAATAAAAATGGGTTGAATATACAAACATTTGCTTCACAACGAAAAAAAAGATTGTCTCTTTGAATCTAGGTGCTTCCAAAAACCCTCCACTGTAATCGAACAAACACTAACCTATGTCTAAATCGATCACTCAAACAACGAAATCTAGTTTTTTTTTTGAGGATTTGGTGATGGTAGGTTTGATTTTTGCACGAAGGTTTGGGAGATTACAACTGTTGTAGAGAGAACAAGTGAGAATTGCTCTGAGAACAATTTGGAACCTTCGTTTGGGACCACTTGACTTCTTTTAAGAAAAATCAGATGGGTGGAGGAGTGACGTGGTATGATCTCTTTCACTCATTTGTTTTTTTATTTAATATATTATTAATTGTATTATCAAATTACCTTTTATAACCTTCAGCCCAAATTACCATTCATGTCCCTATTGATGAGTTTACGAATTTTCCCCTTACATTAACGGTCAACGCTGCTTTTAAACGGAATGCCTAACAAAAGGGGGGGTTTTGAATAATATACCTATTTCGGGGGGATTAATGGCCAATATGGAGAAACATGGTCCTCACTTTTCTAATAGGACAAACGTCATGGGGGGAAATGATTATATACTCTTTTTTTAATTATATTAGTCCCCCAAATAAATTTTCTGAGTCTGGTTGCCCTTTTTTTAATAGCTCATATTCAAAAATTAAAAAAAAAACCATGTACTTGTAGTTACCACCTAGTACATGTTGTACCACACTTGTAGCACACCTTGCTCTCCCCAAAAGGTAGGGACTAAATTGATAATATCCCGAAAACCGGATACTAGTTGAATTTGGTGTGTAAGGTTTATGGTGTATGAGAGCATCTCCAATGTATTACATCAAAATTTACACCAATTTTGTGTTAAAAGAGCATCTCGGGAGAAAATGCTTATACCAATTTTTTTTCCACTCCAATGTTCCACATCAAATTTTACACCAAAAGAACATATTTAAATAATATTCTTTCAATAAATCTTTAAATTATTATAAAATTAAAATTGTTTAAATGTATAATTAATAAGTATATTAATTTAATTAAATATGTATATCAATACTGGTGTCATTTTCAAGATCTCAATGAGATCTTTCAAACGGTATATTTTTTGGAAATACATATTGTTATAAATGATGAGAGGGTTGAATTGGTAACTTTTAAAAATAAAAATAAATGATGTGGAAATACATATTGTTACATATTTTTTGGAAATACATATTGTTATACCGAGAAGAAAACAAAATGATTTTGGAAAGCTGAAATTTATTTATCAAATCAAGTATGCCTAGAAACAGCTTACAAGCTCCGATATATAGGAGAGGAAAAACTTGTAAAAGGAAGCAAATCAATCACTAAAATATGCCTCCAATGCATCTCAATGATCTGGTCAAATCACAACAATCAAGCTTCTGTCTTCAGCAAGATTCTTGCACAACTCCTAGATTTTCAGAGAACCAGAATTCTCTAGAATGTTGATGATTCAATAGCTTGCATCCCATTTCTCCATCAAATCTAAAGCTATATTATCTGCTTGATCTCAAGCATCCACTCATCGCGTACTTCATCTATCTCCTCTTGAGTATATGTTATTTTACCATGAAACTGTAAACAAATATAACAAACAAAATAAAATTTGCAAATTAACAAACTAAAATAACAATATATTATGGCCAACTAAAGCATACAAAATGTCTCACATTTTCAGTAAGCACGCTACTATCGGTAATAATATCCTTCATAAACCTCAGGACATAATACCCACATTCAACATTCGTAGATTGCATCGGTACCTATAGATGTAAGAATATCATTACTGATAAATTATCTAATATTGATTATGTAGGTTATATAAATATCATATGTTTCACCTGAACACGATCCCATTGCAACACACTTGTATCACTTTGGTTACCATTGTGAGAGTGATAATAAGCAAGGCCACTAATCAAAAACAAAAATGTCATATGCATACATTAAATACAAATGTATATACAATAGACGCTTTTAAGAAATGAAAGAAATGAATTATTTGAACAATACACTTACAGTTGCATAATATTCATCAAAAAACCATCCATAGAACCTCTTAGAGAATCCAAATAGTAAATTGTCATCGATTTCATATCGATGACAACCAATATCCAATGATATCTAACAGCAATTAGGCAGAACAAGTCATTAAAAAATTTAGTTAAAAAGAAAAATTAATAATGATATAAAGTTTACCCAGGATTTCATATAAGTTTTGTTGGACTGAAACTGCTCAACTTGCCTTTCAAAAACTTAAAACTGCAATGGTGATAGCCCATGTGTTATCCTTACCAAATTTTTCTAAAAGATTTGTAATTGAAACTGATGCCTCCACGGAAGGAATTGGAGCTGTTCTTATGCAAAAAGGTCATCCAATTGCCTTTATTAGTAAGACCCTTTCTCCTAAGAATCAAGCCTTATCAGCTTATGAGGAAGAACTACTAGCTATAGTTTTTGCTGTTTCAAAGTGGCATCACTACTTGATAGGTAAACATTTTGTTATTCATACTGACCATCAAAGTCTCAGGTATTCAATGGAACAAAGGGTTGCAACTTGCAACTTCTGGTCAGTTGAACTGGCTTGCAAAGTTAATGGGATTTGAGTTTGAGATCTGCTATAAGAAAGGGAAAGATAATGTTGTTGCTGATGCTCTTTCTAGGATACAATCTTCTGAATTGCTTTCTCTAGCATGTTCTTCAATTCAAACTGATCTAATGCAGAAGGTTCAATTGAGTTGGCAAGCTGATTCCCATATTCAACATTTAATCAAGAAGCTTGAATCCAATCCTAATGAAGATTCTGTTTATACATGGACTAATGGTATTCTGTTGAGAAAGGGTAGAGTAGTGGTTGGTGATGATGCTTCTCTCAAACTACAGATTATTCATGATTTTCATGATGTTCCAACAGCTGGTCACTCGGGTATGCTTGTCACATGTAAAAGGTTGAGTACTCTTTTTTATTGGAAAGGAATGGAGAAAGATGTCAGAAAGTACATTAGAAGCTGTGATGTGTGTCAACAGTGTAAGCTTGAACAAGTTCCTTATCCAGGCTTAATTCAACCATTACCGATTCCTCAAGGTGTGTGGACAGATATCAGCATGGATTTCATAGAGGGATTGCCAAAATCTTGTGGTAAAGATTCTATTTTGGTGGTGGTAGATAGGTTCAGTAAGTACTCTCACTTTATTGGACTTACTCACCCATATACTGCTCAAACAGTGGATCAACTTTTCTTAGATCATGTTTTCAAACTCCATGGTATGCCAGCTACAATAGTCAGTGACAGAGATTCTCTTTTCTTAAGTACTTTCTGGCAGGAATTATTCAAATTGCAAGGTATAACCCTGGCTCATTCGACAGCTTACCATCCTCAAACTGATGGTCAAACGGAGGTGGTCAATAGGTGCCTTGAAACCTATCTGCGTTGCATGTGTTTTGATCAATCTCAAGCATGGTTTAAGTGGTTGTCTTTAGCTGAATTTTGGCACAACACTAATTATCATTCAGCTATCAACCATACTCCATTTGAAATTCTCTAAGGTTATCCCCCTCCAATACACATTCTTTGCGAAGGAATGTAGCAGCAGTTGATAAGCTTCTAACTGATAGGGAAGCCATACTACAACTTTTGAAGTTTCATTTAGCTACAGCCCAATTTCGCATGCAACATATGGCTAATAAGCATCGTACAGATAGAGAATTTCACATTGGTGATTTGGTTTATATCAAATTGCAACCCTATAGACAGTAGTCAGTGCACCATATAGGTAATAACAAGCCTGCTGCCATTTTTTATGGTCCTTTTAAGGTGCTTGATCGAATTGGTAAGGTTGCATATAAGCTTGATTTGTCACCTTCTGCTGCAATTCACTGCACTTTCCATGTTTCCTAACTAAAAATGAAAGTTCCTTCCAATAAGAAGATCAACCCATTACTTCCTCCGCCTACTTCAAGACCTATTCCAATAGCTATTTTGGCTCGCAGATTGGTGAAAAGGAAGAATCAAGCTGCAGCCCAAGTTTTGATTCAATAGAGTGATTCTCAACCTGAAGATGCTACTTGGGAGTTCTATTCGGATATTCAACTTAGATTTCCAAATATTACTCTTGTGGACAAGAGTTTTTAAAGGGGGGGAACTATGATACATGTTAATTGTAAAATAGTAGAATTTAAGCTGTTGGATGTTATTGACATGGATTGGCGGAAGTTAAGGGCTCAGATTAAATTGGTTAGCTAAGTTGACAATCCAGTTGTAACAAATTCTGTTACTTTGGTAATCAATTGTATAAAGAGCAAGAATCTATCGTGTAAAGGTCAGCTGGAAATTAATACAATTTGATCTTTCTCTCTCACTCTTCTCTTCTCTTCTCTTTTCTTCTTAGTTGCATTCAATCTCAATTCCACCATTTCTATTCTCTATTTCTTTTACTTGTATCATCAGACGACGCCGCCGATGTCGCTGCCAGTGACGGTTGAGATGGACGCGGAGTCGTCGCCAGGACTCGCCTTGCCACAGCGCCGCATCACTGCATCGTCGCCAAATTTTTTTTTTGTTCGTCTGTTCTATTCTTCAGTTTCCCAAGGAGATGGTGGATGTTGGTGGAGGTCTCCACCAATTTTTTTTTTTCTTTTTTTAATTTTTTTTAATTTACAATTTATACTGATTTTAAATTTCATATGGTATTTTTATATTTAAAGACAAAAATACCTTTGAAGTCGATAAGTTGGACTAACGGTTGACTAACAAATAGCCCAATTATTTTTTAAAAATAAAGGACCACGGGTTGTAAAAAAGTAAACAAACTTAAAAAGTTGATATTTCCCCAAAAGTTAGGGACTAAATTGATAATACCCCTTTATTTTATTTTAATTTTTTTTTTGAAAACTGGATACCGGTTGAATTTGGTGTGTAAGGTTTATGGTGTATAAGAGCATCTCCAATGTATTACATCAAAATTTACACTAATTTTGTGTTAAAAGAGCATCTCGGGAGAAAATGCTTATACCAAATTTTTTTCCACTTCACTATTCCACATCAAATTTTATACCAAAAGAGCATATTTAAAGAATATTCTTTCAATAAATCTTTAAATTATTATAAAATTTTAAATTGGTTAAATGTATAATTAATAAGTATATGAATTTAATTAAATATGTATATCAATATTTGTGTCATTTTCAAGATCTCAACGAGATCTTTCCAACGGTATATTTTTTGGAAATACATACTGTTATAAATGATGGGAGGGTTAAATTGGTAACTTTTAAAAATAAAAATAAATTATGTGGAAATACATATTGTTACATATTTTTTGGAAATACATATTGCTATACCAAGAAGCAAACAAAATGATTTTGGAAAGCTGAAATTTATTTATCAAGTCAAGGCTGCCTAGAAACAGCTTACAAGCTCCAATATACAGGAGAGGAAAAACTTGTAAAAGGAAGCAAATCAATCACTAAAATATGCCTCCAATGCATCTCAATGATCTGGTCAGATCACAACAATCAAGCTTCTGTCTTCAGCAAGATTCTTGCACAACTCCTAGATTTTCAGAGAACCAGAATTCTCTAGAATGTTGATGATTCAATAGCTTGCATCCCATTTCTCCATCAAATCTAAAGCTATATCATCTGCTTGATCTCAAGCATCCACTCATCGCGTACTTCATCTATCTCCTTTTGAGTATATGTTCTTTTACCGTGAAACTGTAAACAAATATAACAAACAAACTAAAATTTGCAAATTAACAAACTAAAATAACAATATATTATGGCCAACTAAAGCATACAAAATGTCTCACATTTTCAGTAAGCACGCTACTATCGGTAATAATATCCTTCATAAACCTCAGGACATAATACCCACATTCAACATTCGTAGATTGCATCGGTACCTATAGATGTAAGAATATCATTACTGATAAATTATCTAATATTGATTATGTAGGTTATATAAATATCATATGTTTCACCTGAACACTCTCCCATTGCAACACACTTGTATCACTTTGGTTACCATTGTGGGAGTGATAATAAGCAAGACCACTAATCAAAAACAAAAATGTAATATGCATACATTAAATACAAATGTATATACAATAGACGCTTTTAAGAAATGAAAGAAATGAATTATTTGAACAATACGCTTACATTTGCATAATATTCAACAAAAAACCATCCATAGAACCTCTTAGAGAATCCAAATAGTAAATTGTCATCGATTTCATATCGATGACAACCAATATCCAATGATATCTAATAGCAATCAGGCAGAATACGTCAACAAAAAAATTTAGTTAAAAAGAAAAATTAATAATGATATAAAGTTTACCCAGGATTTCATATAAGTTTTGTTGGACTGAAGCTGCTCAACTTGCCTTTCAAAAACTTAAAACTGCAATGGTGACAGCCTATGTGTTATCCTTACCAAATTTTTCTAAAAGATTTGTAATTGAAACTGATGCCTCCACGGAAGGAATTGGAGCTGTTCTTATGCAAAAAGGTCATCCAATTGCCTTTATTAGTAAGACCTTTTCTCCTAAGAATCAAGCCTTATCAACTTATGACAAAGAACTACTAGCTATAGTTTTTGCTGTTTCAAAGTGGCATCACTACTTGATAGGTAGACATTTTGTTATTCATACTGACCATCAAAGTCTCAAGGTATTTAATGGAACAAAGGGTTGCAACTTGCAACTTCTGGTCAGTTGAACTGGCTTGCAAAGTTAATGGGATTTGAGTTTGAGATCTGCTATAAGAAAGGGAAAGACAATGTTGTTGCTGATGCTCTTTCTAGGATACAATCTTCTGAATTGCTTTCTCTAGCATGTTCTTCAATTCAAACTGATCTAATGCAGAAGGTTCAATTGAGTTGGCAAGCTGATTCCCATATTCAACATTTAATCAAGAAGCTTGAATCCAATCCTAATGAAGATTCTGTTTATACATGGACTAATGGTATTCTGTTGAGAAAGGGTAGAGTAGTGGTTGGTGATGATGCTTCTCTCAAACTACAGATTATTCACGATTTTCATGATGTTCCAACGGCTGGTCACTCGGGTATGCTTGTCACATGTAAAAGGTTGAGTACTCTTTTTTATTGGAAAGGAATGGAGAAAGATGTCAGAAAGTACATTAGAAGCTGTGATGTGTGTCAACAGTGTAAGCCTGAACAAGTTCCTTATCCAGGCTTAATTCAACCATTACCGATTCCTCAAGGTGTGTGGACAGATATCAGCATGGATTTCATAGAGGGATTGCCAAAATCTTGTGGTAAAGATTCTATTTTGGTGGTGGTAGATAGGTTGAGTAAGTACTCTCACTTTATTGGACTTACTCACCCATATACTGCTCAAACAGTGGATCAACTTTTCTTAGATCATGTTTTCAAACTCCATGGTATGCCAGCTACAATAGTCAGTGACAGAGATTCTCTTTTCTTAAGTACTTTCTGGCAGGAATTATTCAAGTTGCAAGGTATAACCCTGGCTCATTCGACAGCTTACCATCCTCAAACTGATGGTCAAACGGAGGTGGTCAATAGGTGCCTTGAAACTTATCTGCGTTGCATGTGTTTTGATCAATCTCAAGCATGGTTTAAGTGGTTGTCTTTAGCTGAATTTTGGCACGACACTAATTATCATTTAGCTATCAACCATACTCCATTTGAAATTCTCTAAGGTTATCCCCCTCCAATACACATTCTTTGCAAAGGAATGTAGCAACTGAAAATATACTCTCAACTTGTGTCTACAACCTAGTGGGGGGGGTGAATGAGTTGTTAATCGATTATTACCAATTTTTCGATTAGTCAATATTAAACAAATAACCCAATTAAATCAAACATACAAAATCAAGTGTAAAGTGCGGAATAATAAGTAACACTTGATTTTTACGTGGAAACCCTTAAACAAAGGGAAAAACCACGGACTATCCTCCTAGCCACACACGATCCTCAAATCCACTATATGAGTAAAAAGTTACACCCTCAAGTGATACTCGAACTCTCACTCTAGATAACCTCATGCTATGGACACTACCACTCGCCACTCTTGGTTCTATCCCTAGTGATATCCACTGATACACTACTATTGGTGTGAGCACCTCTTACTCTACCTGCATGCCTTTTACAATGGATTCTTGACCAATGCTTGCCAACCACAACTTGGTTGCAAGACTTCAATGCTTGTGCAACTTCACCCCGAAGCCACAAGACTTTGACTCAATGAAGAATATAGGGTCTAAGTGAACAATCAATGAATGCTCAACACAATATATGTTAGACCAAACATACAATGCTTAACTAGATGTAGATAGTGCAATACAACATCCTAGTTATCAAATAATGCCTACATGTACACACATGAGGTCTCAATTAGTTGTAGAGAAATTCTAACAACCTAATTGTCAATTAAATTCACATAAACATTCATAAACTTGACTCGATGCACAAAGTCAACCTAATCATCAATTAAGCATACATGAATATTTATGGATTAGCTATTTAGGCATATATGACCTAATAATGCAAGCTATCACACACAAACACAATCAAATATTCATGAACATTAACTAGTTGATTAAAACACAATTTCTCAACCTAGTTATCAATTAATCACACATGAATATTTATGACCTAGCTTTTAGGCAAAAAAGACCTAATCAATTAAGCTATCAAAATGCAAACCCAATCATGTTATCAAGACTCATAAATATGCAATAATAGAGTCTAGGTATTTAATCATGCAATAAATACCTAATCTAGAGTAAGAAGAACAATAAATGATATTCAAAGAAGTTCTTGCTTACCTAGTCATGAAACAATGGAGACCCATACTCAATTGATGTTGAATGATGCAAGATGGAGATGGGTTTTGGGTTTGGAGAGTCAAAGATGCTTTCTTGAAGCTTTCTCTCTCTAGGAGCTCGAACCTCTCTCTAAAAATGAATTTTTGAGCTCTTGGTCGGCCAAGAAGAGAAGAGGAAGAATATATATGAAGCCCTAGTTAAAACTACGTCGTTTTGAACTTGGGAAACTGAATCCCGTCAAAACCGCTTGCTAGACCGCGGCACAGGTAAGTGTCCAGACCGCGGTACATACAGCAGTGCACCGTCTGGACAACACCGCGATTGGAACCGCTGTGCGTGCAAGTGCACAGGTCGCGGTCCATGTCGAGCATGACGCACTGGAGAATACCGCTCCGTGCGCCGCGGTGCAAGCAAAGCCTGCCGAGCGGTCTAGGTCGCGCCAAAGGGAAAAATCCCTTTTTAACACTCAAGACAAAAGTCAATCTTACATGAATGTTGTGCAAATGTGAAGTGAGTGAGATGTACACAATAAAGCACAATTAACATGTCAAACATGTTATCAACTAAGATACAATGCAAGATATGATATCTAATGTAAGCTAGTGAGTGTTTTAGAAAAGGATGCACACTTATGCAAACAATAAAGAACACAAATGCAAGATAAACAAAACATGCATGAAGTGTGTGTGTGCACCTAAACTCTTCAAGAGACAAAATCAAGTGAATATACCTTTTGCTCTTGAAGTCATGGAGATGCTTGGAAGCTTGCCAATACGGACCTAAGCTACCCATTACACAATCATCCCCAATGTGGTGGTTTGTCATGAAATAAGCCAATCATAAAATCGAGGTCCTTACAGCAGCAGTTGATAAGCTTCTAACTGATAGAGAAGCCATACTATAACTTTTGAAGTATCATTTAGCTACAGCCTAATTTCGCATGCAACAGATGGCTAATAAGCATCACACAGATAGAGAATTTCACATTGGTGATTTGGTTTATGTCAAATTGCAACCCTATAGACAGTAGTCGGTGCACCATATAGGTAATAACAAGCTTGCTACCATTTTTTATGGTCCTTTTAAGGTGCTTGATCGAATTGGTAAGGTTGCATATAAGCTTTATTTGCCTCCTTCTGCTGCAATTCACTGCACTTTCCATGTTTCCTAACTAAAAATGAAAGTTCCTTCCAATACGAAGATCAACCCCTTACTTCCTCCGCCTACTTCAAAACCTATTCCAATAGCTATTTTGGCTCGCAGATTGGTGAAAAGGCCGAATCAAGTTGCAACACAAGTTTTGATTCAATAGAGTGATTCTCAACCTGAAAATGCTACTTGGGAGTTCTATTCGGATATTCAACTTAGATTTCCAAATATTACTCTTGTGGACAAGAGTTTTTAAAGGGGGGAACTATGATACATGTTAATTGTAAAATAGTAGAATTTAAGTTGTTGGATGTTATTGACATGGATTGGCGGAAGTTAAGGGCTCAGATTAAATTGGTTAGCTAAGTTGACAATCCAGTTGTAACATATTCTGTTACTTTGGTAATCAATTGTATAAAGAGCAAGAATCTATCGTGTAAAGGTCAGCTGGAAATTAATACAATTTGATCTTTCTCTCTCACTCTTCTCTTCTCTTTTCTTCTTAGTTGCATTCAATCTCAATTCCACCATTTCTATTCTCTATTTCTTTTACTTGTATCATCAGACGACGACGCCGATGTCGCTGCCAGTGACGGTTGAGATGGACGCGGAGTCGTCGCCAGGACTCGCCTTGCCACAGCGCCGCACCACTGCATCGTCGCCAATTTTTTTTTTGTTCGACTGTTCTATTCTTCAGTTTCCCAAGGAGATGGTGGATGTTGGTGGAGGTCTCCACCAATTTTTTTTTTTTTAATTTTTTTTAATTTACAATTTATACTGATTTTAAATTTCATATGGTATTTTTATATTTAAAGACAAAAATACCTTTGAAGTCGATAAGTTGGACTAACGGTTGACTAACAGATAGCCCAATTATTTTTTTAAAAATAAAGGACCACGGGTTGTAAAAAAGTAAACACGCTTAAAAAGTTGATATTTCCCCAAAAGTTAGGGACTAAATTCATAATACCCCTTTATTTTTATTTTTATGTTTTGAAAACTGGATACCGGTTGAATTTGGTGTGTAAGGTTTATGGTGTATAAGAGCATCTCCAATGTATTACATCAAAATTTACACTAATTTTGTGTTAAAAGAGCATCTCGAGAGAAAATGCTTATACCAAATTTTTTTCCACTTCAATATTCCACATCAAATTTTATACCAAAAGAGCATATTTAAATAATATTCTTTCAATAAATCTTTAAATTATTATAAAATTTTAAATTGGTTAAATGTATAATTAATAAGTATATTAATTTAATTAAATATGTATATTAATATTTGTGTCATTTTCAAGATCTCAACGAGATCTTTCCAACGGTATATTTTTTGGAAATACATATTGTTATAAATGATGGGAGGGTTAAATTGGTAACTTTTAAAAATAAAAATAAATTATGTGGAAATACATATTGTTACATATTTTTTGGAAATACATATTGTTATACTGAGAAGCAAACAAAATGATTTTGGAAAGCTGAAATTTATTTATCAAGTCAAGTCTGCCTAGAAACAGCTTACAAGCTCCAATATACAGGAGAGGAAAAACTTGTAAAAGGAAGCAAATCAATCACTAAAATATGCCTCCAATGCATCTCAATGATCTGGTCAGATCACAACAATCAAGCTTCTGTCTTCAGCAAGATTCTTGCACAACTCCTAGATTTTCAGAGAACCAGAATTCTCTAGAATGTTGATGATTCAATAGCTTGCATCCCATTTCTCCATCAAATCTAAAGCTATATCATCTGCTTGATCTCAAGCATCCACTCATCGCGTACTTCATTTATCTCCTTTTGAGTATATGTTCTTTTACCGTGAAACTGTAAACAAATATAACAAACAAAATAAAATTTGCAAATTAACAAACTAAAATAACAATATATTATGGCCAACTAAAGCATACAAAATGTCTCACATTTTCAGTAAGCACGCTACTATCGGTAATAATATCCTTCATAAACCTCAAGACATAATACCCACATTCAACATTCGTAGATTGCATCGGTACCTATAGATGTAAGAATATCATTACCGATAAATTATCTAATATTAATTATGTAGGTTATATAAATATCATATGTTTCACCTGAACACGCTCCCATTGCAACATACTTGTATCACTTTGGTTACCATTGTGGGAGTGATAATAAGAAAGACCACTAATCAAAAACAAAAATGTCATATGCATACATTAAATACAAATGTATATACAATAGACGCTTTTAAGAAATGAAAGAAATGAATTATTTGAACAATACACTTACAGTACAGTTGCATAATATTCATCAAAAAACCATCCATAGAACCTCTTAGAGAATCCAAATAGTAAATTGTCATCGATTTCATATCGATGACAACCAATAACCAATGATATCTAATAGCAGTAAGGCAGAATACGTCCATAAAAAAATTTAGTTAAAAAGAAAAATTAATAATGATATTAAGTTTACCCAGGATTGTAAGGCATAAAAATTAGTTGCGTTGGCGTTGCTCTTTGCAAACAACTTGCAATCACACGTCCTGCTTTACCCCTCTTAACGGAATTCAGTCCACCTGCACAAGAGACGGATGAAGGGTTGATGAATGCAAACTGGCCAAGCATATCATCTTCTTCCAACTGCTTATACAACATTCTATAAACACAAAACAAAATTCAGTGTCAATATGTGAAACATTAAACAGGTTTATACAAAAAAGAAACACATTGAAAATAATGCATAAATTTCTTTCTCTTACCTTATGTATATATCTATACAACTAACTGTGAGCTCGGTCATGGAGATCATTATATGACAATCCTTTGATGTAATAAAAGTTACCGATTGGTCGCCATACATGTCATCAGTCATCACCGTGATCTACTTCAATAGTCTTTTGTTTGACACATCTATCTACCAATTTAGTAAATATTTGTATGGTTGAATTAAGTTTGCGTTTCCTCTGACCAAGATATAAAGCCTTCTGTGGTCTGTTTTCCAGATGTTGAAAGTTGGCCGCCTAAAAATTTGCAATTGAAGACAAAAAAAATAATCTGTCAAGTTTTGAACAGCCAGAAAGATGAAGATATTCCAATTATTTCAATTTACTAATCTGTTTGAGAGACTTTTAAGTATTAAGTATTAAGTATAACCAAATTAAATAGATATTCGATGGATGAGATCAGTGCTTCTACCTTCTATAACATTTTCAGTTTCATCTGTATAAACTCTAAGAAAGTATTGAAATTTGAGCAGCCAGATTTAAGAAGGTATTCTAATGAAGAGACTCCAAATGAATGTGATTCGAAGGAGACATAAAGCTTATTTAGACACTGAATAGATGACAGATTATGAAACAAACTTGTACAGCCTTCTAAGATCAAGATTGTGAAAGACCTGGGATTTTAGTGAGATTGGAGTGACTGAGGTTTATAAATTTTCATTTGTCAAGATACTGTAAGCAAAAAACGATATAACCACTATGAATTGATAATTAAAATCTACAGAAGAATAATCATGTTCATATGGATATCACTATATACCTGGTCAGCATTCCAAAGTTGTTTAAGATTGCTGTAAGGCATGTCAAATGCGAAAAGCCTCTCTGAGTGAAAATTCGATGAAGATGACTTCAATAGGTTTCCATGCAAGTGAAAATACCTTAGCTCTGTGAAAGTAGTAGATTCAAGGCCTTGAAAAGCATGTGAGTCGAAGAATTCCAGAATAGGCATTGTAGAATATGGAGGAATTCTAGAATAGGAATCTAAATGCATACATCCGATTTTAGAAATATCCACAGAGATTCTGGCAAGTGATACAGTCCCCTAATAAGCAAGAAGAGATGGCAAAGTTAGCACCATATATACATATAAATAAATTTATATTTCAAACCAAATTCACTCAACTCCTTTATTCACTTGATTTAATCCACAAGAGCAAATGAAAATGATCAAAATCCTCACCCTATCATCTTTTCTCAATACAAGACCGATATCATTGTGATGCCACCAAAAACTGGGTTTCCCTGGAACTCTATTGAAATATTCTTGACGGGTAATCTCCCAACCCAATTCTTGTATCAAATCATGCATTACTATCTTGTTGTTTGATATAGTTATAACAGACTTATCCATTAGAACATTTATTCCGTTGGTGGAGAAGCCTTTAGAGTTGAGGAATATTTCTACATAATCTTTGCGCTCGCCTACGAAGAAACATGCGATATCTAGAAATATTTTCTTCTCTTCATCGCCTAGTCTATCTTAACTTATTTTTAGCGGACCTAAGATTGTCCCATATGGATAACATTTTAGTTTATCTAAAGCTGTCTTCCACACTTGTGGGCACTGACCATATAGACTGCAGCCCAAAACCTTCACAGTTAATGGATTGCCTTTACAATAGCGAACTATCATCTTAGACAGCGCCATATAATCTTCTGTGTGATGGTTTTGTTTGAAGGCATACAATCTAAAAAGCTTAAGAGCTTCATCATAAAATAATGGATTAACCTCGTATAAATAATTCGCTCCACATTTGTTAAGCACGTGCCTATCTCTTGAAATTATAATGATTCGACTTCCTTGACCAAGGGAATCATATAATCCAATCAAAAAATCAATTTCTCTAAGAGTAGATACATCATCTAAAACCATGAGAAGCTTCTGGCGGCAAAGCATTTCTGTTGAGAGCTTGTTTCGCAGAAACCAATTTGATTTCCCGCAATCTCGTAATTCTTCCCTTAAATTAGTAATAAAACAAGAGCCGTCAAACTGATAAGAGATTTTGTCAAATACAGCACTAGCAAGAGTTGTCTTACCACTACCACCTATTCCGCAAATTCCTACTATGCAAACAGTATTAAAATCAAGGCTCAACAATGATTCAATCTCCTTTATCTGTCGCTCTAATCCAACCAGGTACTCCTTACGACTTGAAGGCATATCATTCAGTTTCTTCTGAATATCCTTGGCAATTTTGATAGTACGTATGTACTCAATGCTAACAAATGTGAAACAAACAACAATAAGCACGTGAAATCAAAAAGACCGAAATAAAAAGGGATTTGGATCCACTTATGTGCTAATCTTTATCATGATCTAAAGCAATTGAAAATAATACTTTCCTGTTAAAGATAACTAAAGTGAAATAAAATTTTTTAAAAAAAAATCGGCTATTAATTACAAATGTCATTGGATCTTATATAGGTCAGGACAAAGATATGCTGTCATCCAAATTCAATAAATGAACATAGTAATACAAACATAGTTTTAAGTTTCAAGCAATTACCTTAAGGAACCTAAAGTCCATCCAGAAAGATTGGCTATCTTCGTCAAAGAAGCCGTCCATCTCTGCAGTTTGTCTTGATTATGTTGAAAACGTAGTCGAAGATTAGCAAATGCATCCCCAAAAGCCCCTTTCTGATTCCTTACGTCTGATGGAGGTACCTCATAGAAAATTGGTATTACTATCTGACCGTACATCTCTCTACATTCATGAATCTTTACGAGTTCATCGAGACACCAACGGGAAGACGCATAGTTTTTTTGAGAAAATGACGACTGAAATCTTCGATTCTTCAATTGCTTTCAGAAGATACGATGAGATTTCACATCCTCTGCTAAGTTTAGAATCAGTGAAAGTCATAACTTTTTTTCTCTTTAAAGCTCCATGAAGATGGCTCATAAATTTGTATCGGGTATCCTCGCCTCTAAAGCTCAGGAAAACATCGTACTTGAACGTAGTAGAAGAAGAAGAACAACAACACGACTCCCCCATTGATGAGACATTAACAAGCTCTTTCTTTCTCTGTCATACTAAACTAATAATAGTAGTAGAAGCAGCTTCTATGAAGCTTCTCTCTCCAACCCTCCCCTATTCAGGCGGCTACTTTGTTTTGCATTCTCTTATTCATCTTCGTCTTCATTGACTTGATTAACAGCTAGGCTGGCCTGTGTTTCCACTTTCTATTTTTTTTTTAAACTACATACAGACATACAGTATATTATTGTAGTACGCGGCTTTTACGTATGTATATATTGCATAAATATCTTACACTGCCCATTGCCACTCTCTCTATGCCTATATATGTATATATATACAGTCTTTCTATTAGACGAACAATATGAACTATAAATTATGGAGAAGTTTAGATAAGTGTATACACTTTGAGTCAAAATATGTAAATTTAATAGTCAACTTTCTTTATCGTAATATATTTTATATCAAGACGAACCGACAATAGAAAAATTATATATATATATATATGTTTCTTTTCTTTGTAATAACCGATCAACACACAAAAGTCAATGCAATAGACAAAATGTTTCTCTCTCTCTTATCTCATTTATCTCTCTTACTTTAATTTCTTCTCTTCATCTGGGTTCTTTAGTTTTTCACCTCCTTCGATTGTTCTTCATATGTTTTTATATTAGTATTAATTTAATTTATAACACGTTATCGATATAAATATATGTAAGTAGAGAGGATTCTCTGATGGATGATTTACTTACATCTTAACATTTTGGATCTATATACAGTTCCATATAGCAAGATGGTTTATGCCTTCAACGGAACATATATATAATTCTGGATTTATTTATTTATACTCGTTTATTTTTATGCACATATCAGGTGATCTCATAACCCTGAAATCATTTACTTTTATGCACATATCAAGTGATCTCATGACCCTAAAAGGTGATCTTATGACTCTGAAATCATTAATTTTTATGCACATATCAGATGATCTCATGACCCTGAAAGATGATCTTATGACCCTGAAATCATTTATTTTTTATACAATATATGAGACTGACTTATGCTGTGTCTCGGGACTGATTTATGCTGTGTCTCGGGACTGACTTATGATGTCTCCAGATAAATTGTTTAAATATTGGTATTATTTAATTATAAGCAATATATGAGATCGGCCAGATCTACTAAACGGAACTTAAAGTTTCTGGAATTATGATATTTAAGTTGGCACGGTTTTGAAAAACCGATGAGAACCTGGAGTTCTGGATCCAGTGTTATATAAATAAATGTTATACTTCATTATTTGGAACCTAGAGTTTTCAAACCCATTCAGAATCTAAAGTTAGCTCATATACATGAAGTGATATGTTTATATATCATTTATTTGAGAGAATGATCTACGCATCCAACAGGAAGATGTGTGTATCATAAAAGGATTTAAGATCCTAATATCATGTATAATGAAATTGGAAATAATATTTTATCCATTTCATACACATCCAACATGATGCTGTGAATATCATAAAATGATTTAAGATCCTAATATCATGTATAATGAAATTGGAAATAATTTATCCATTTCATATACATCCAACATGATGTTGTGAGTATCATAAAAATGTTTAAGATTCTAACGTATAATGAAATTGGAAATAATTTATCCATTTTATACACATCCAACATGATGTTATGAGTAATGTATAATGAAATTGAAAACAATATTTTCATACACATCCAACAAGATGTTGTGAATATCATAAAATGATTAAAGATCCTAATATCATATATAATGAAATTGGAAATAATTTATCCATTTCATACATACTAGACAAGAGATAAGAAAAATAGGTGTATGCAGAAATTGTGTGAAGAACACCACTACACAGTTTTGATGAAATATCGATATCTCATTCGTCTGAGATCAGTTTAGGTAGAAATTTAGTCACCACGTTCTACTCTTGTAGTTCTTAAATCTGACGGTGGGATTGTCAATCGGAATTCCCTGTGGTGAGTTCTACAGTTCCGAATAGGGCTGGACAGAAAAACAGGGGAGGAAATTCCAGTATTGCACAGGTTTCATCAACGAGTGATATCTCTTTGATTTGTGGACCGATCGGATTGAAATTTGGTCAGAACGTTCATCACTCATGGTTCTACAATCTGTTGGTTGGATTGTTAATCGAAAGTTTCTGCATAGAGATATACACCTCGAACAAAGTATTCAAGTTTGTACAATTCTCTCTATTGTTTCACTTATTGATATTCCATATATTTATTGTAAAATTGAAATCATGGATCCATGCCATAATTGTTATATACCTATATGGATGGAATAACTGAACAAAGGGGGAAAATTAAAAAAGAAAAGGTTTATAGAATAAATTTATTAAAAGGAAAGATTATTATCATTTCAGATGAAATATAAATTGGAATTAAACATAATGTCCATAAAATTTCTAGAAGGGAAATATATGTCTTGCCAATAGTGCAAAGACTCATATAGCTCTGCAGAGTCAGAAATATTTTATGAATTTGACTTTACTCAGAGCAAATGTTAATACTGTATCAGGTTCAACGAATCTGATAAAAAGCTTTGAAAGAGCCATAATATTGTTATCAAACAATACTAAATCATGTATCAGTGATACTTGATACTATTCAAAGCAGAACATAAATGAATATGCTCAGTTCAAATGCATATAAAGTTAATATCAGATCAGATCCAGTGGATCTAATTAAAGGCTCTAGAAGAGCCACAATCTTATTATCAGATGGTATTAAATTGTGTATCAATGATAATTTATATCATTCGAGGAGAACATAAAGAAATTTATTCAGACCAAAGATATATAACTTTATTAATATTATATTGAGTGTTGAATATCTATACATGATTCAGGCCAGACACTCATTATAGAAAAATTGTGTGCTTTATCATTTGGATTATGTATCAGAAAAGGGATATATGTGGATATATTCATCCACCAAAATGAACCATTTTATTATTTTATGGTACTGGTTGATGCATCGGTTAGATGATTACATGTGTGCTTATTATCAACACTTAATGTTGCCTTTGCAAGATTACTTGCACTGATTATTAATTTTTCAGACATAGTAACTTGATTGAACTTATAAGATATTTGATGAATATTGCTAAACAGCTGAGATTGATCTTTAACATCTAGTTCTCAAATATACTCATAATCACAGTGGATCAGGGGAATCACTTATCAAACGTCTCCAGGTAATTGCTAGAACTTCGTTATTTCAGTACAATTACTAAATTCCATATATGGACTTACTCACTTTTTAAGATATTTGATTGTATTGCATATCTGACATGATCTAAGATAAAACTTCTATATCATTATGAGATTAATATTGATTTTGATTAACCTGATATTATATCATTTAAACTTCTGATAGTTTATATTTTTACGCACAATCTGTATATTATCATATTGATTAATTTCCAAATGGGAAAATTTCTCTAGAGAAGAAAAGGACATGAAAAGTTACTTATATACAAAATAGAGATACCAGTTCGGTTCTCTATATATATGGGTATCTCATTTCAATTTTCGTATCTCTTAAATACGAAAAATAATTGATCATCAGATAATTATTGATCTGTACCTGATACATTAAAGGTAACAAGATTTTATAGGTTGATATTTCATAAACCTCAGCGAGGTGATTATTCTTGAAGAACGATCATAGTGAATGGCAACAAATAAATCATCTGATGCATATCATAACCTTATGAACCTTTTTGAAAGATATTATTATTGGGATTCCAAAAGTAAACAAAACTCGAGTTATAAATAAATCAATTTTCTCTAAATCAACTCTATAAGAGTCTGATATATCTAAAGAGACATAAGTCTATGAAATGACTAAATCCATTGAAATGGAAGAAATCTCAACAGAGATACAAGAATATAGAAATTAAGAGAAATTCTATAAATCCTACAGAGTCTACGAAATGACTAAATCCATTGAAATAGAAGAAATCTCAACAGAGATATAAGAATATATAAATTGAGAGAAATTCTATAAATCATACATGGTCTATAAAATGACTAAATCCATTGAAATGGAAGTAATCTCAACATAGATACAAAAGTATAGAAATTAAGAAAATTTATATAAGTCATATGAGAGAAATGTGGAATCATAAGGAAACAATCATTGATAATGTATTTTTATACACAGTAGGGCTACTGAAATTATAAATGATAATTATGATATTCATAATATTAATGATTGTAGACAAAAGGCATGATTGGTCTAGATGAAAGAAGCAATTCAAGAATAATTGACTTCATAAGCCAAAAAAAAGTGTTTAGATCAATAGTACTCCATATATCTGAAGATGTCAAACTAGTTGGATAATAATGAATATTTATATGGAAATGTAATGAGAAAAACGAGATCGTGAGATATGAGGCACGACTCGTAGAGCGAGGTTTCTTACAGAAACTTAGTTTTCACTACTGATGAATACGATTACGTTATTGATAAATTTGACTGCCATTAAAAGGCTTAAAATACGTCTTCTAGACGTAGTAATCATTTATCTATATGATTAACTCAATGCATATATTTATAAATCTTAAAGGATTCAAAATGCTAAAAGCATATAAATCGAGTTCTCGTAATCTGTATTTGATGAACATACAAAAATCCTTATATGGATTAAAAACAATATGAACGGATGTGGTATAACCGTCTCAGTTAATATACGATAAAGATAAGGATAAAGATAAGGATATAATAATCATATTATATACTCATGTGTTATAGGGATTTTTGATAGCATGACAAGTCAGCATTATCACCTGAAAGCACAGTGATTAGATATGCCATGTCACCAAAGTCAGCTAGGAAAGATCAACCCAATGCGACCAATAGATGATCTCAAGGCTTGATCAAGTTTGCCCTAGATGGTCGGGAAACTAACCGATCGGGTACAAATAACCTGGTCGGGGAAACTAACTGATCGGGTAGAAACAACTTGGTCGGGTGAAGTCAATCCGGTCGAGGTAAGAGAGATCTGGTCGGGTTAGATAGCTAGTCAGTTGGATAACGCGTGGGAGACATTAAATGCGATCACGACTCAAATACGCAGAGAAAGAGTCTTACTCAAATAAGATATCTCGAAGCATCTTCTGATAAGGAAACAAACTTCCTTATAGATATCAGAGTCCCAATCAGGCAATAAATCTAATTCATTCAATTCGTGGAAGACGCGAAACAGGAAAAAAGATAAAGACGACTTCAACAAGTAATAAGTCCTAGTTAGACATTACTATTTTTCCTTATTTGTATACCACGATTTAGGGTTCTATACACATATAAATAGACCCTAAAATAATATCGTAGGGGGAGAAGGGTAGAATACTTGAGAGCAAGAAAGTCTGAATGTGTAATCATATTATTCATAGTGAATTCGTTTCCTCGCCGTCACCGGCAACCGTGGATGTTTCCCCACTTTGGGGTTTTACCACGTAAAATCTTGTTTGTATGATATTTTTTATTCTTCTTGATTCATTATACAATTGTTAGTTCAACATACCTTGTGTGACGCGTGATCGACTTTATGTAATCCAAAAATCACCTTCAACATTATGTGTCTTCATAAAGAAATGAGAAATAAAATATTGTCTCGACCTGAAGATCGAATATAGATCAAATGGAATGATTAACCATCAATCAGAATATATTGAAAAGATTCTGAAAAGATTCCATATAGATACTACTCAATAAAGCAAGTCTTTGCTCATACTCCACCCCCAATCATTTTACAACATTATTGCATTTCATGAAATAAACATCAGTGTGTTTCAATTCAACAATCTAGAAGATTGCTTCAAATGAACTTTTATCAGGGGGAGCGTCCCACCAGGAGGAGCATATCAAATGAAGTATATTAATTATATTGTAGCATATATGCATTGTACTCTTTTTCCTTACAATCAGGTTTTTTATTCTATTGGGTTTTCCTGATAAGGTTTTAATGAGACAATTCTTTAAGCACACCCAAAAATCATTTGATCCATAAAGATTATCATAAATATTACATTTATCCAATTGATCATCGTATATATGTTGTCTTGATCAAGAAGATCATTGTAAATATTACTTTGATCTTGTTAATCATGGTATATATGTTACTTTGATCCAGAAGATTATCACAAATATTACTTTGATCCGACATATCAATGAATAGTTTTGCTCAGATTTTTATCTCACTGGGTTTTTCCTAATAAAGTATAAATGTGAGAAATGTTTTGAAGAAAACAATAAATCTGGACATATGTACACTATACTATTTTCCCCCTCAATCAGGTTTTATCTCATTGGGTTTTCCTGACAAGGTTTTTAATGAGATAGTTTTTAATGTCCGACCCCACTAGATCTAGAGAGATCATTGTATACATTTTTCTTAGATTTTGTCCCATTGGATTTTTTTTTCTAGAAAATTAATACAAGTGATATAAATCCAAGGGAGAGTGTTGTAATATGTGGCTTTTACCACATGTGTATATAGCACAAATATCTTACACTCTCTACCGCCGCCCTCCTATCCCTCTGCATATATATATATATATATATATATATATATATATATATATATATATATATGTTTCTTTTCTTGGTAATAACTGATCAACACACAAAAGTCAATACAATACACAAAAGATTTCTCTCTCTTTCTCGTATTTCTCTCACTTTAATTTCTTCTCTTCACCTATGTTCTTCATTTTTTTCACCTGTGTTCTTCATATGTTGTTATACTATTATTAATTTAATTTATAACATATATGTGTTTCTTACCTCTCTTTTCTCAAAATAATAATAATAATAATAATAATATATTTCTTACTTTTTCTTTTTTATTTTAGCTTTTGTTATTGGTAGGATTTGAACCGTTGATTTATGAGTCATTTTCAACTAGTCTTGTAATTTTGTTTTTGAAATATTACAAGATCTATTACAACAAGACTGTCGGGACTAGCCGCCAATATCAAACAGTTCATGCGCGATCCAGATGTCTACTCCCACAATCTAAAAGAAAACTCCTCACACATTTAATTTTACACCACTTGATTGACAACGTTTAATCTTTGAACTTAAGTTAACGATAAATGAAGATTTGACTACTATACAAAATCTACGGGTACCAATGATCTTTTGCTCTAATGGTTGAAGTTTTCGAGGTGAAGTTTCACCACAATGTTTATACGTGTAGTTGTAAATATTTATTCACGTTTGGCTATAAAATCTGACCAAAGTGTGGGGAGTTCTCAACCTGAGACTCCGAGATTAAGTTTTAAGAATTGTAGTCCAAATGTACCTTTTTGTAGGTGAACTTGTAATTCAAAAAAAAATGGGTGGTTATAAGACTGATGTATTTTTTTTTTTCCACTTTTGATTTTTGTGAATCATAAAGTTAGAAACTTAGAATACAATGGCTAATAATCGCCCTTGTAAGTTGTAACTATATATATATATATATATATAGTAGCATGACCCATAAAAGAAAGTCATATTTACAATAATCATATCCGTGGTTAGTTGTTACTTGTGTTTTATCTACTTTTCTTCGTTTTATTTAAACATACTTTTGATCGTTTGTCTCCCCAAACAAGCAATCCTTGCTAATAGCTTGGCTGAAACTTGAATAATCAATATCAGTAAGCGTTTTATGAAGATACAAATTTAAAGAAAAAAAAAAGTTTAGGTAAAATATAGATTAGTTCACTGTTCAGGTAACCTTTTGATCATTTTTCTTAAGAGAGGGAGTTTTAAATTTTAGTCAATAAATCTTGAATCGTGAAAAAATTAACCAATTCAATTTATATATATATATATATCTGAAAATACAACTATTAGATGTGAAAGGGAGATACACAATCATCTCTATTAAGGGACGATCTGTCAAGATATTTTATTTTTAAGTTAAAATTAATTACATAACGTAAATTGTTAAAAAAAAAAGACAAACATATATAGCTATAATTAATTGCATGTTTACTTTACAAGCGGAAATATATATTTTTATTTTCCATAGTCTACCGATAACTTCCCATATGATTTGTGTTTGACTACTAACTCTAGTCATTGACTGTCATAAAAGAAGAAGGACTTAAATACCATGATACATTTAATTTACAAATACTTAATAAATAAATAATTTGGATCTCCGCTGTCCGCTTAGAGATGAATAGTGGAGATCCTTAAAATATATAAATAAATAAAAATGGATAAATGGCGATCCAATGTGAATCTCTAGGGGTGGAAGCCTTTCCCCGCCAGGAACGAGGGGAGGCTCACCTCCTTCATTGGTGATACGGTAGGCTTGAGCCTCCCTCTGTTCGTGAATAGAAAAAGGCTCGCCCCTGTTGATGTTTAGGGAGGCTGGAGCCTCCCCATTGTTTGCAAATAGAGGGAGACTTGCCTCCACTTTTTGTAGCAAGGCTTCCAATTTTTGTTTATAATAGATCTTCATTGTCCATTTCTATGATTGGACAGTGAATATTCACATATTTTGTTAGTTTTAATTTTTAGATAAATTTAAAAAAAAATGACGAAAATTAACTTTCAGCTGTTAACTTTGCTTAACGGCGAAGGAGGTTATCGTCATAGTTTTCAAAAAATTATTTCCACTTATAAAATATTCAAACATCAAGTAGTTGTGCGTAATTAATTCTAATATTTTTTCCTAATAGTTTCTTATACCAAAAGATAAAATAAAGAGTGGTGCTATTAGCAATTTAGCACCCTGCTAATGACCTAATAATGCCCTATTTTCAAGACTTTGAATTTAATTATATAAAATTAAATTATTTTATTAAATTTTATTGATTTATTTTTGAAACTACACTTCTTACTTATTTTTCAAACTTAAGACAACATAACATATTTCTCACCTTCATTGCACCCCTTCATGATTGAACCAATTTTAATTTTATCATATTAAGGCTATGTTTGAGGTTGTTTTTACTTGAAAAATAATCACTTATTTATCAAGTTTTAAGTAAATGAGTATTTTGTAAACTTCCATAAAGCAACTTATTTTACAATTTGCTCCTCCAATAACCAGCTTTTGAGAAGTTGAGTGGGGGTTTCTTTTGGAAGCAGAAGCTAAATTTTTGCTTAAGAAATATCCTAAATATACTCACTATTTTAATAAAAGACAATATTAAGGGTGTGCAGGATCCAATACGACCCAATACAATCCAATAGTATCCACTGGATCAGATCAAGTCCATTGGAGTAGATCGGATCCGGGGGGATGATCGGATCGGATCGGATCCTAAATTCTAAAATCCATTGGATCAGATCCGATATTGGATTCCCGTTTGAAAATCCGCCGAATCCGCCTAAAATACTAGCTCTTATTTTTATATTAGGAAATTTGCCTATTTATACAAGAACAAAACAATTTATATAAGACCAAAGCAATTTATGAAAGAGTATAAAAGACCAAAGCATGCCACAACAAGCCCAAAATAAGAAGACGAAATACATTAAAGCCCACAAGACCCACACTACTAAAAAATAAAAATCTAGATTCTAGACAACAAAGACCACAATATTACTAATTTAGCTGTTTAGGTTTTCTACTTTTCTTTTTTCTCTACACTGCCTCCAACTATCCAGTGAATCCACCAGTCTTCTATTCTTCATTTCTTCTTCATCAACATCAATACATCACAACTTCTTCATCTGCATTTTACTCGGTATGTATTCTATTATTAATCAATCTCAATTATTTCTATGTTTGAGAGTTTGAGTTATTCTACTTGTTTATATTATTTATATATTTGTTAGTTCTTACTTTGTATATATTTGTTAGTTCTTACTTAGTATAATTTTTAATTAACTATCTATAAGTTTTAATGATGATATATTATTAATTTATCATGGATGTTATTGGTTTCGATTTTCTTCGCATATTAGTTAGCCTATTCAAAAGAGAAACAATCCGGGACTTTGAGTTATGAAGATTTGTGTGTTAGTTTCATATTGGCAATATTACTTTAGTTTTATGAGTCGTGAAATCTGATCAATTGCTGACAATATTATTTGTTTTCGTGTAGATGACTACTCCATTAAATCATTAAAAAAGTGTCACTCCATCAAATACAAGCGAACCACCAATTATCGAAAGTACTAGTACTCATGATTCAATTCCTCCTAATGTTGATATGCTTGATAATGAAACTGAAGCCTTAGATAATAGGGCAAAGAATTCTTCATGGGCTTGGGATCATTTTATACAATTGAGTAGTAACCCTAAAAATCCCAAATCAAAATGTCGGCATTGTGGTAAATGCATGTTTTTGACTTGTAGAAATTCTGGGTGATGTTAAAGACTTTTCATTGGAAGAAAATTAAACAAGATGTTAAAGAACAATAACATGTATGAAGTAGGAACACTAACTCAACTTAAATTTGGATATGTTCTTTATTAAATTACTTCACCTATTAATTTTTATTTTATTCTTTTGTAGAATCCGGGTGCTATTTCTTACCTTTTTGGGGACAGCAAAGTCTGGATGTTATGTTGTTTCACATGTCTCTTTAGAAGAAAATTCAGCAACTTATGTTGATGTTGTTTGGATGATTTTAGTTGGAGCTGCTGTTTAAGGATTATAAACGTTTTGAACTATATAAGTTTACAAGTTATGTTATGTATTTTTTTATTGTTATTTTATTTGAATTAATTAGTAATGTTTAAATTATTTATTTCAAATAATATTTTTTTATATATTAAGAACAACTTTATATTAATTCAATCCATCGGATCGGATCTGATCTAATAGTAATTGGATCGGATCCCATTATAAAATTGGATTGGATCGGATTCCAATTTTTTCGATCCAATCGGATTTGATCGGATCTTGGATCATGGCAAATCCATTGGATCCGATCCGCCGCACACCCCTAGACAATATTACTCTACATTTAATAAAAACTAAAAAAGTAAAAAATAAAACAGGTTTTCAAAATAATAATAATAAAACAGGGATAGTGGCCATCGTCGGACGTCGAGGATGGAGGAGGACCAACATTCTTCGGCGACGATATCGCCAGAGGGAGCTTGCTTCTTTGTTGTCGGAGGTTTGGCAAACCTCATCCATTTTGAGTTTTAACTGAATTCAAAAAAGAAACCCAAATCCATCCACCATCGTCGAACTAATCGCCGGAATCATTGTCGCCGTTGAAGATCGATACCCAATTGTAGAGTAAGAACAAGATCAGAACGAGAATAAGCGCGTCTCCGACTGGTGACCCGTTGACCCGGTGGATGGAGTCGAGTTCGCCGGTGTAGAAAACGCTGGATAGAACATATAGATGAGGGTTCGTCTCTTTCACGACCAGAATATAATGAAGGAACGCCTCCTTCAGCACCGAAGGTGGATCTGTTCACCTCTGGCGACTGCGACTTTGGCAATTCACGGCCTCTCCAGCGCCAAAGAAGCATCCTCCATTTCATGACAAAATTGTGGTGGAATCGTAATTTCAAACACAGGTGTTCTGCGGCGACGTGAAAGATGTTGGCGAAACTCTCAGTGGAAAATCCGACGGAGCGGGAGACCGAGTGGAAATGCAGAGGTCAACGGCTCGACGCTGGAGTAGCAGTTCCAGATGCTGAGTTTCTGAAACTTGAGCTAGTTGACTTAGGGGTCGTTTGTTTTTTTATCTGAAGACTGAACAGTACTGAATTTTTCTGAAGACTGAATAGGGACTGAAATCTGAACCTGAATGACATGTTTTTTTTTTCTCACATCTGAATGTACTGTCAACATGTTTGTTTTTTAAAAATAAAATTGTCTGAAAATACGTTGTTATAGGTAAAAATCATCATTAAGGACACGTCATTACAGTAAGGGGCCACGTAAGCAAAGTCGAGAAAAGTCAAGCGTTAAAGGGCAGAAATTCCCCAAGGGAATTTACTCGGCAAAGAGCAAAGCAACCCGACCACAGACGAAGAAACCGGCTCGGGCATACTCGGGCATACTCGGGATCAGATAATGAAGACGAGTACTCCACAAACATATGGACAGAATCAGCAGCAAGCAACTCCACAATAAGCAACGATACGACTATCAGAGTTCAACTGAAAGGCAAACAGATTTCCCGCAGATAAAGGGCGAGGAATCCGACGCAGATTCGGACTCAGTCAAAACAAGAAACAGGATAAACTCCAGAAAGAGACGGACTTCAATTAGAACTAGGAAATCACATAAAATACGGGTATCACAACACCAAACCCTAGCAGTACCGTAAACCCTAATAATAACATGTATAAATACCCCTGTAAGAAACATAACAGGCAGAGGTGAGAATTAGCAGGAGAAGTCAGAGAGAAATACTTTGTAATTGAGTTTTTCATAGTAGATCTGACTTTGTTGCTCAAGCAACAACCCGTGGATTTTTCTCCAGTTAAAAGGAGTTTTTACCACGTATTTGTATCTCTTGATTTATTGTTTTCTTGCGGTATTACACTCATCTGTTCTTATTTTCGCTTGATACTAGTTCGTTGATAGTGACGACGAAAAATCACCATCAACATACGTAGTTTTACATTTATACCTATACTAATTAAAAGAAGTAATTTAACATGCACAATTCTTTATAACATTTTGTATGTTTTTTTTTTTTGCAAACAAACTTCAATTTAACAAAATAAAAAAAATTAATCAAAGAATATAATTTTACATATTTTGCAAACAAAATTTAAATTAAATTTATTGTCAAAAAAAAGTTCAAGTTCAAGTTCAATTTTTATGTTGTACACGTTTCCGGTGAATATAATTCATGAAACCATTTTTGTTTTTTTAGTTTCCTGGATCATATGCACCGGAAACCAAATAAAAAAAGGTTCTTGAATTTTTCATATATAATAATTCTATAACATCTTCAAGCCACGAAATCTACTCAATATGATAGACAAATTTATTGAGCACTATATGAATAGTTTAATAAAAAAAATAAAGAGTTCTTACCGGGATTTGGCAAGAGAGAAATTCAATTATTCAATCTTTGAAAAATTTCATTATGAGAAGTAATTAGGGTTTTTTTTTTCTTTTCTAAAACCTGTTTAAATAAGAAATATGTTAAAAAACATTTTTTTATACTATATCAAATTAAGATAAATTTGGAAATATATTTTTTTTAAAGGATAGACTTGGAAGAGAATATTTTAATTGTAATCCAGTGATTTAGAATTAAGTTAAAAGTCAGGATTTCTTACTTTTTATTTTAAGTTATTTTTTGATATTTTTAAGTTGTTTGACCACTTAAAAAAGCAAACAAAACAACTTAATGAGTTCAATTCATACCTATTAAGTTTCAAGTGAAAGAAATAAACGACCTCATAATCTTCCAAAGAGATAGCGTTAACTCGGTCTAACTCGTTTTATTATTTTGTCAAAGTTGACCTAGCTCGAGCAAGTATATATTTTTATCATTTTGCCGAACATATTTTCCATCCATACAAAACACAAAACAATTTTAAAATTCAATTTACTAAACCTTTACCGACTTTTTGACAAAGTTAATTTTTTTTTAAAGTTAAATTATAAATAAAATACTTTTTAAGTAAAACAACCTTAAATATAGCCTAGTGTTGTGAGTGGAGACCGAGAGTGAGTGCGGAAAACAGAAAAATTTAGTAAGTAAAAAGAGATGAAAGGAGATAATTTTATTTTTCTTTGTTGCAAAACAAACAAAGCAAAAACAATTGTCGAGTGTGGGGATTTGGTTTGTGAATTGAGAAGACGTTTCGTATTGTTAATAGTTTCCAACAAGTGATCAATCCCCAATTTAGATTCCTCCATTCGAGATGTATGCTGTTGTTCTTTGATTCTTCTATGCTGTTTTGTGTGTAAGAAACATATATATTTTTGGATTTAAAAGTTAAAAGAATTTATTTTCAAATAAATGAATTGTATGTGAACACAAGGTTTTATTAGAATTCATTTTTTTAAATTGTTATTATTATTATTATTATTATTATTTTGAAGTATTACACTATTATTTAAATTCGTGATTTTTTAGGAAGGAAAAGATTCGAACATGTAACATTGTGGGTGTAGGTGTGAAATGTTTACTATTGAATCAACCCCTCTGGTCTAGAATAGGAATTATTGAATGATCTGTTTTTTTTAAAGCAATTTTGATCAGTGATATTACATAAATTTAAAAAGTGAGGCACTGTATTATTAGATCAATTGAAGGTACTAATAGCAGATGATGATTATCTTCTTGGTCCTTGTTTTTTCTAAACATTTTTTAAGTGTAATTAAAATATTAAGTTGCATGACAGGGAAAAAAGTGATCAAATCTTGACCATATATTTTTTATTTTGTTTAGGTGTCATTCGATTATAAAAAGATAAGGAAAAGCAAGACAATGAGGGAATCATAAACACTAATAGTACCACTAAAAAAAGATTTAGATCGTCTGCTGATATGATCTTTTTCCTGATCTTTTTAAAACATGTGATTGATTGTTGATAAAGTGGTTGTGAAAACAAATCACATCTCAACCACTCATTCATGACAATACTTATGTGTCATAAAATTATGTGAAATCAGGACAAAGATTAGATCAGCAGAAGATCTAAATTCTTAAAAAACAAAATCAAATAACATAGAGCAATATTGCTATTGGACATTCATGTTACGAAACTAATGAGCTGTCACGCAGACTCCCGGAAAAAAAGACAAAAATTTGAAATTCTCCACTAGAAAACCCGAATTACAGGTCACTCCAGCTCTTCCACGAGTAACCAAAATTTAATTTTTTTAAAAAAAACATACTAGAAAGGTCCGACTATTTTTTCACTACAAAAAAAAACGTCTACGACTACGAATCAAACTAAGCTTCTCTGCCAACAGAAACCACTCTGACCGCCAACCAGCCCACAACACTAACAGCTCTCTCGAGCGCGTACATCGCACGCTCCTCCTCACTCTCCTCCATCCACCACAGATCGATCCGTCCGTCCGTCCGTACAACATCAACAACAACGATACGATGCCGTCTCGTAGAAGGACTCTCTTGAAGGTCATCATCCTCGGCGACAGCGGGTCAGTCAGTTCACTATTTTTTTTCCGATTATATTCGTGTGTGTGTGTGTGCGTACGCTAGTTAAGTGTTTTTTTTCCTAGGGTTTTCCGTACAGATTAGGCGGATCTTTCGAGATCTTTGTTTGAAAAAGTTTGATCCGATGAATATATTTAGTAATTTAGTGTGATTTAGCCTAATTGTGCTTGTTCAGTTACTTTTAGTCTCTGATTTGATTTTTGAGCATGAATTTTGCAAACTATTGTGGATTGTTTGAGATTTTATTATTGGTTTTTGTTTTAGTGTTGTATTAACGCTATTGATTAATATAATTGAATTAATTTTGTGATTAACAGGGTAGGCAAGACCTCTTTGATGAACCAGTATCCTTATAAGCTCGGATTAATAGATTAATTAACAGAAAATCAAAATTTTGGATTATTTTAGTGAAATATATCATATAAGCAATTACTTGGTTTTGTTGTTCGTTTGTTTGGCTTGACTTCTTGTTTCAAGATATGTAAATAAGAAGTTTAGCAATCAATACAAGGCGACTATTGGAGCTGATTTTTTGACAAAGGAAGTGCAGTTTGAAGACAGACTCTTTACTTTACAGGTCGGTGTCACAGTGATAATGGGTCATGTGGATTTTCAATTATTAATGCACTGAAATGTTTGTATTTAAGAATTTGTTCAGGTGTTTATACTTTGGATATCACTTTTCTCAGTCAAACTTGATATTCAAAAGTAGTTTGATTGTTTTGTTGGGTGGATTTTTAATACTTGGTTCTGGATGTGTAGGGATAAGTATAAATTATGTACCTTTAAATTATGTTATTGAATATTGATCAGGAGATAGCATATGATAGGATGCCAGTGAAAGTTTTGTTGTGGCTGTTGGAAAAGGAAGGTGTGTTTATTTGATGAATTTAATGATTAAGAACATGTACAATAATAGGCTACTTGCTACTTGCTACTTGCTAGTGATAGAATTTGTGGAGGAATACTAGTGACTAGTGAGTGCCCAATCATAATTGGTCTACTACTTCACAGTTTGCTTTGTCTTAAATCTCAATCTGTTTAATTTTATTATGGACAAATTGATGCCTATGGTACATGTCTTTAGTGGACAATATAGTATTAGTAAATGAAACTAGGATGGGGATAGTTAGCAGTTATAATTATGGAGGGGTATTCAAGAGTCATTTTGTTTTGACAAGCGGGACTATGACAGAAATACAGAACACGATCTTAATAATTCTTGAGTGGAGGATGTGGTTTCACTAGGTTAATAAATTGTCCATAATAAAGGTGAGATTAATGTTGACAACAGAGAATTAGATCAGAGTGATTTTTTGCTGTAAGTAAAGAAGGGGGGATTTATGTTAACAATAGATTTAGAGCAAAGTGAATTACAAGAAATTTAGGCCAAACTAGACAATTCTGCCTACAATTAGGCCAAACCTTGGGAGGTGAATGAAATTACCCTAGAAAAATGATATATATATATATATATATATATATATATACGCACAAAAACTTTCAACTTAGGTATCCTAGATTGAAAGCTCGATTACGGGATTGGCAAAAGCCGTTGGATGCCAAAAGCCATTCAGACAATAAAAAAATAATAATAAAAAATTTGTTATTTTGGCTGCCCGAGACTGACAAAACATCAGAGCAGCAGACCTTTTCCTCTCCCTCACATCTTATCTTCTCTCTCACATCTCCTATTCTAATTCATCATTATCTAACCCAAAAACTCTCCAGAAACAACATCTCTCTCGCATCTACCATTCATCATTTTCTTACCCGAAAACTCTCCAGAAACTTTGAATTTTATTGTTCTTCCTCATACAGACTATCTGGTTAGTATTTTATTGACCTTCTACAAATTGCTTCACCACATATCCTAGATTCAAAGTTTCTGGAGAGTTTTTGGGTTAGAAAATGATAAATGGGAGACGTGAGGGAGATGGAGTTTCTAGAGAGTTTATGAGTGAGAAAATGATGAATTAGAAGAGGAGATGTGAGAGAGAAGAGAAGGCGTGAGGGAGAGGAGAAAATCTGCTGCTATGATGTTTTGTCAGTCTTTGGCAGCCAAAATAACATATTTTTAATATTTCTTTTATTGTCTGAATGGCATCCAACGGCCAAAAGCCAATCCCGTAATCAACCTTTCAGGATACCTGAGTTGAAAGTTTCTGTATACATATATGATTGAGATTAAAGAAATTTACAGTACATCAAATCTTTAAATGTCATTCTTTAATTATTATAAAAATAGATAAATAAATTAATTGGACTAAATTTCATGTCAAATATTAGATTGTGAGAAAATGGTACTGTTCACTTTGCTTTATGAGTATTTCAATTTGTTTCTGTGCAAAATGTTATGAACATGCTTCTGTTTGCTCAGATCTGGGATACAGCTGGTCAGGAGAGATTCCAAAGCTTAGGTGTTGCTTTCTATCGCGGTGCTGATTGTTGTGTACTTGTTTATGATGTAAATTCGATGAAATCATTTGACAACCTCAATAACTGGAGGGAAGAATTCCTTATTCAGGTATTAGTTTTATGCTTTGTAATTGTTGATGAGAGGTAAATCCAACAAATCCTCCGTGATTTATTGAGTAGAAAATTTGCTTTTGAATTAATGACTTAAGAAACCTCATGCAGGCAAGTCCTTCAGATCCAGAGAATTTCCCATTTGTTGTTCTAGGAAACAAGGTTGATGTTGATGGTGGAAACAGTAGAGTGGTATGTGTTTCTCTGATGTTCTCTCATCAATCTCTCTCTCTCTCTCTCTCTCTCTCTCTCTCTCTCTCTCTCACACACACACACACACACACTCACAAGCAAGGCAGCTTGTTTTTTGAATTTGAGGTCAACATGCAGCTTCTTGTGCCAGGTTTCAGAGAAGAAGGCTCGAGCATGGTGTGCCTCCAAAGGAAATATCCCATATTTTGAGACCTCTGCCAAGGAAGGCATTAATGTGGAAGAAGCTTTCCAGTGCATTGCAAAGAATGCCCTGAAGAGTGGAGAGGAAGAAGAAATGTAAGTTAAAAATAACAAGTGTTTTGGTCCATCTTAAAACCTGTTACTTTTGTCTGTTTACTACTTTACTGCATGGATAGGGAACATAACATCAATTATTCTGACTCATATACATACTTTTTGTCTATGGCTACTTTCTGGTAATGGTTAGGAATAGGAAATAATAATATATTTATCGATCCCTTTTAACAAATTATTTTCTTCTGGTTTTGTAACATCCCAAAATTACCTGAGCTGAGCTATAGGACACTGGCATATTTCGAAATAATGATTTTCTGGTTTGCTAGAAAGCCATCTAGTTTGTTCTTTCTTTCCCCTTACATGTGTGCCTCATGTGAACTTTTTGTTTACTCAAGTATTATGAGCACACACTATTATGGTTTACCATTGTAGAACTTTGATGGCAACCTGAACAACACATTCTAGTGCCTCGTGTCTCATCTTTCATGTGATATACTGCAATTGCATATTAACAACTTCAAGCTTGAAGTTAGTTTAAGTTAGTGGATATTATGTCTCCATCTTTTGAAATATTTGAAAACAAAAACTGATGTTTCCTTTTTGTCCCGTGCTTTTTGGGAATCTCTTTGTTTTGAAGATATTTGCCGGACACCATTGATGTTGCAAGCAGCAGTCAGCAGAGGTCAACTGGATGCGATTGCTAAAAATATTGCCCTTGTTCGCTGTTATTATCATTATTATTATTATTTTTTCTCCTTCGAAAACAGCAATAACTCGTCTTTAGCGGTATTACAAATGATTTGGCCTTTTAAAATTTAAACCATTTTTAAGGGCATGTGTAAGACTACACTGTACATTAGTGTTTTTTGTGTGAAACAAATTGGTCTATTCATCATGCTTGTTGGATTTAGTTTGTTTATGCGTTCTGTATAAGTTCCGTTTCAAGTGTAACATTTTGTATACCACCCACTTAAGTCAATGATTGGTTTTAATTTTATCGTAATGATTCTAGTTACTTCTTTCTGTTATTGTGTATGGGATCATTAATTGAGTGTTTTTATTGCTTTTTAGGCCTCAGATTTCTGTTTCTTCTTTCATAAAAAAAATTAAAAAAAAAAAAAAACCCTTCACAATATGAATGATATTGGAATGAGTTTTTCTGTTTCTATTTTCTTTGAAAAATCTCGTAACACATTATTATCATATATGTATATTGTCATTTGATAATAAGTATTTTTTTTCTATGATTAATATTAAATCTTCGATATTTTCGTCAAGTTTTTCTTGAAGAAAGCAAGTGTTAAATTTCAGTGGTATTACTGATAGCATAAACAAGGGGAATCCAAACATGTTAAGAGAGCCAATTGGTAAAGTGCCTAGTGTAATTGAAAACCGTGCTACAGCCTACAGGCTTCATGTAAGCATATTTAACAAAATTCAAAACTGTTTTATCTGCAATCTAGTATCAATTTCTTAATATGAAGCCATATATATATATATATATATATATATATATATATATATATATATGTGTACCCTTTAAAAGTGACGTCTTGTGATGAGTTGTTCAGCTGCTGCTGTGCTTCCCGCTGTTGCCAAAGAAACGATTCACTGGCCCAAACATCTGACTCAAGACATTTGTCTGTTACGGTGTAACCGTTATGGGGTGGTTTTTTTTGCTCGTGTTGATGTTCCACATTTCAGTCCATGAAATTGAACACAAAAGCTGCAACATTCTGAAGAAACTACGCAGTTTTCACTACAAATTCTGTACACATAAGTTGCAAGCTAATCTTTCCGTTCATGCTAACTAACATCACATCTGTAAAATTTAACGCCAAATCAATACAAACCCTTCTGTTAAACAAGCAGTGCCCTTATTATGAGATTGGATGTCAACTGTGACATATCAGGAAGAATTTGGGGAATCAGAATTCCTCTGTTCAAAAAGAAAAGCATGCATAATCACTAACATTATGGGACGATGGTAAGCTAACACAAGCAAGATCACAATTTACTCAAGCACTTTATACCAATCATCCACCAAGTGGGAAGAATATCAGAAATCTCAATAATCATATACAACAGCAAAAAAATAAACTTTTCTATGACATCAAAACGCCTATGTTAAACATAATCCCAATTCGCTATTTCTGACATCTACCACATTTACACCTTGGTGCGGTCATAATTTATGAAATTACAAAGATACATAACATTTTCACTTACACTAGTCAATTATGTCTCTGTCGGACTTGTAGGCTCAGTGAGGTACAACATCATCGGGAAGACCCCAACCTTCAAGTTCCTTAGTTTCATACCATTTCAGGGTTATTTCTTCAAATGTGAGGCTAATGCTCCAGAAATGGTCACTTAGTTCGGGAAGATACCACAAAACCTGCTCTTTCCTTCCAAGTTGATCCTAAGAATGAGATGACAGAGAACTCCCCAATTGCTGGAAAAAAGTTTGATCCTACGACTTCTGCTAAATCTATTGTAGTGACCTTGAGGACCTTGCAAGAACTGGATAAAAATGTCATGTAAGCTTAATAGTCAAAACTGAATTATATACAATAGTTGGAACTCAAAAACATGTAAGACAGTACAAAACGGAGTTGATAGAACTCAATTCTTTTCACATAGATAATAACAAGAAAACGGCTCTTCTTGATTCAAAGAAAACAGTTTAACAAATATGTTTTCTCAGATGATATTTGATCTTTGCTTTATCTAAAAAAATATAACATGTTTAACATTTTTCAAAAAACTAATGCAATACAGAATATACTACTCTCACTCAGTCCCAAACTGAATGCGGAGAAGCAACAAACAAGATTCAATCAAATGTCAAAAATATAAGTTGAAATTTTATTCAGCATTCTAAATTTTCTAAGTTCCCACAAACTCGATACAAAATAAATTTGCTAAGTTTAAACAATAAGTGGGGTAAATTTTACTCTTCCCTTGAGGTTTGGCCTAATTATATAGATGAAGCTGCCTAGTTTGGAAAAATAGGTAGAGATTTCCCTTGCCCAGTAGGTTGCAACAAGTTTTACACAACTTCAGGAGATATTTGAGAGAAAGAAAGAAACAAATACTCACATTTTTTTTACCGGATGAAATAAATAGGATCAGCAGAAACTCTATTCACATCTACTTTGACAATAAATTACTTTGTCCCAACCGAAGAAACTGTGTCCTGGCTAGAAGGCCGAATTGAACTGCCTGCCACTGTTGTGGAAATGAATGGGTTAGACGGAGCAGAAGCTACGGTCCCTATTGGCCTTGAAATCGGTGGCCTTTGGGATGTCATTCCCATAGGAGGTCTTGCAATTGAATTGGCAAAGTTCATTGGAATTCTGTTGGCAGGTACTGATGATGGCATTGGTCTGGAAGAGGAAGCTCCTAGGCCAAGTCGAGCTTGAATTATCTGTGCACGTTCAAAGAAAAGCCTCTGCTTTGACCTCTCCAATTGATCTCTTATTCTCAGAGTCATACTATCCATATCATGAAAGAAAGCTAACTTGGTTTCCAACTTTTGCAACTGCAACAAATGGAAACTTTCAGTAAGTCAAACTCCTGATGTCAACAATAGACAATAATTGGAAGCTGTTTCCCAAAGATTACCTGCTTTTCTATCAATGATGCAGAAAGTCGTTGAATTTGATCCTCTTCCTGATCAGCAAGGAGTTTTGCCTTCACTGCTGCGGCAGAGAGTGCAGTAACTGCCGCTCGCTTTATTTTATCAATATTATGGTCATCTTTTGTCTCTTTAGAGTCAAGCTTCTCTTCTTTACTGTCTTTAGTTTGATCTTCACCAGAAAAGAATGGGCAAAATAAGGACATACGATCAAAAGTTGGCTCTTGCAAGTATAGACTCTGGAAGAATTAACTAAAATTCTTACTAATCAGTGCATAGCTAAGACACATCATGATGACAAAACTCTTCTAATACACCACATTAAGACCTTTCCTCTCTCTCTCTCTCTCTCTCTCTCCAATCTTATCATACACAATTTTATAACTCAAGTAGATATGACAGACATTCAATATTATTTTCATAATCCCTAAATATTTAGAGAACGCTATTGAAAGTTATGACACAAACTGATTTGAACACATACATAGCTCTTCCTCTGGCCTACTTTAACATTTTCAATTATATTATTTGTATATCTTTTTTGAAAACTTCTGCAAACTCACACTCAATACTGTCAACACTGGCTTCTTTTGATTTTCCAAATCTAACAAGAGCAGTTCAGTGAGAGAAAACAGATGGAGAGAGAGAGAGAAGCCTGTACCTGTTCCATTTTCTGTTATTGAATCTGTCAATTGGGGTACATTCACTTCTGAGGGAAGTGAGTCAGGCACCATATCTACATCCTTTGGTACCTCTGTAGGTTGAGAGGGCTCTCCTTTCAAATTTGATATAACCGGTTGCTCAGGTTCATTGTCCTCTGAAGGCAGAGACTCAGAAACCATATCTATATCCTTTGCTGCACTGGAGGGTTGAGAGGGATCTTGCGGTGAAGTTGACGTGACTGGCTGACCAGCCATCTTTTCCGATGAATCAGGCAACAAAGCAACTTCCTTTGGGACCTCTACAGGTGGAGAAGGGTCTCCAACTGAAGTTCCTTCTCCCGACTCTTTCACAGAACTTAGTGGATTGCTTAATTCTGGATTGTCCTCTGGTAATTCAGGATTGCTTAAGTCATTCAAATCGCCAGATTCAACTTTCTCAGGAGTAATTATGTCGTCTGGTTCTTTTGCAGCATGTGATTTCTCTGTGGATTTCTCATTTGAAGAATCTGACGGTCTCTTTTCTTCTGGAACAGAATCTTCAGTTATTTTGTTGCTATGATCATTTGACAGATCCCCTTCAGCCAACACTGAGGTAGAGTTATCATTTTTGTCGTTTCTATCTTCTGAATTTTCGCCTTTTTGAGTATCTTGATCAGCCATTTCAGCAACAATACTGCAAATCTCTTACTGATGTCAGACATAACACTCACAAATACAACAGTATTAAAGTTGCATATAAATACACATACCTCTCAGCACGAGCTGGTTCCTTCTTGTAACCTGGTGGGTCTTCCAAAATGAAACAGTGCCTTGCAGCCAGCTGCATTGCAGAAGAATTGCCAGATATTGATTTCAAAGACATACGAGCTGAAACAGTAGTAATGTCAGATGCCACCAAGAGCGACAAGAATGCTGCCTGCAGAAGAGAGCAACAAGTAATTTATAACTGTTTAAATCAAATAAGAATAAGGTGTTCTACTCCAGGAAACTCAAACATATGCAAATCCTATTTGTACATTGAGGAGAAATTTTAGACATGATGAAAATCTTAAAAGCAAATGAAAATTATTGCATATTGGACAGAAGCAAGTCTACGATAGCATTTATTGAACCTTGGCAATACATAACATAACCATTACTTAATTGAGGGATGCCGGCTGGTAAAGACACTTAATTATGTTAGACATACACTTCAGGAGCAGTAATAAGAAATCAAAAAACAGCACATCCTGAGAGCACCTTGATCTTGAGGGAAATTATTAAATGTTCAAGGTGCTCAAAAATTAATTTTCTCCGATTTGAACTCCATAAGGCTTTACAAAAATTGGCACATGAGCAATCAAGTCTATGATCATAGCAAGAGAATTAACTAAATAGTCCTCGATCCTACTTCAAGTAAGAAATACGCAGACTGACAATGCAAAACCAATTGAAAATGTCACTCAAAATTTGATAAGATGATCTTTTTTAACTATTTGCAATCAGCAGGTCTACAAATCTCAGTTTTAATCTGTTAATGCTGAAATCCTCTAGCTATGAATCTTAACGTGACAAGGATCCCATAAAATCATATTTGTTTAGGCAACATTTCGTCAGGCAGATTAAACAAGACAATTCAGTCCTTTAGGAAGCTTTAAGTGATGCGTATCAGTTACAGAAATGATGTAAAACCTAAATGTTAACCTAATAGGTCAATTAGAAGTAATTTGTCCTTGGTTCACCCAGAAAGACCCCAATTTTCTACATCTATAACATATTCACTTACCAATGCCATGACAGGATTCCCAACTTCAGCAAAGGAATGGGGGCTTTCAGGTGTTGGAAGATAACCAACAGCTTCAAATGCTTCCCTAAGAGCCTTGAGTGCAATGTTTTCACCAGTCTCTAGACTGGCTTTCACATCACTGTTAACTTCTGATTTTGACATTTCCTCACCGGCGTTTTCTTTATTTTCATCTTCTGGTTTTGAAGTTTCCTGAGAAATTTTCCCTTCGCTTGAAACTTCTGGTTTTGATGTTTCCATTGGGGAAGTTTGTGATGGACCCTCATCAGCACCAGTCTTACTTTCTGATGTTTCAGGAACATCTTTAGGGACAGAGTTATCATCATGGGTTGCAGCAGGATCTGTAATTTCTTTGGAATTGGCATCCACATCATCATTAAGATCAAAAAAGGCATCCTCAATTGGCATTTGAACAAAGTGCAGTATACATTGAGCTTTTGTTTTGGTGGCCACATGCTCTGCAATCTCATTCCAGTTTTCTTTATAAAGTTCCAATGCTTCAAGGAGGAGAAGGGTCTCTTGATCTGTCCACTTCCCACCACTTACACCTGCGGCTTCACCCGGCATCATGAGAATAAAATCAGATGATGACATGCCAGAGCCAAACTTCCGATTATTAAAGCAGTCGGTACACAAATCAAAATCTGCCTGCAAAATATGAACATAATCACTAAACAGAATATGAAGATAAATCAAAGAGGTAAAAGTTAGCAAATGAATCATTAATCTTGCTTCAGGGAACACATGGTTACATCACTATAACATGACAACAATTTATAAAAAAAATAATAATAAGGAACAACTAACCTGCTTTTGACAATGGTAGCGCTTGCGAGAGCAATCCGCTGAACAAGAGTTGCAATGGTACTCAACAGATGGCCCCTCCGGCTTCACTAATTCTTCAGCAATTGCAGACTCAGGAAACAACCCAGATGCCACAGCAGGAGATATAAAGTTAGGTTTTAGAGCAGCAGGAGGACAAAATTGAATTTCTTCAAAGCGATACAATTTTTCAAGCAAAGGATCTTTTTTTGCAGAACCATCACCAGCATTTGCCGCCCTGTCACCATCAGTATTTGCTGCCCCATCACCATCAGTATTTGCTGCAGCAGAATCTACTGGTGAAAATGGATGGAAGTTAATCAAACCCCAGTACTCCAAAAACTCCATCACCTCCTGCCTAGCATCCAAGCGTCCAACTTCAAGTTCAGATAAATCTTTCAAATCAATTTTTGTGTTAGGATTTGTATGAAACTTCTTCATAATCCAATTACGTATCTCCATGTACATGTCAGGAGTTCTGTCCTCCAACTTCCCATTGAAAAAAGAAGGCACCCCTTGCTCCTCGAGATGGTGAACTTTTGTCCACAAAAACCAACCTGTGAGAACAATTGGGGGATAAATGTTCAAACTGAAAATGCATGTTAACTATCACAAATACAAAAGAAAGTCAAAATTTAAAGTTTCTTCCTTTATATCTTCCAGGCAACTAAGGGGAAAGAAGCTTCCAAATAAGCCAAATTGTTCAAAAACTAATTTGTATCCAATGACAAAATCACAACATTAATGTTCTATCAACTAGCCAAAGAATTATGGGAAATATATAAAGTAAAGGGTAAAGTTGGGCCAGGGAAAACAAGTTTGTTGAGACCAGCATTCATAAAGCAGTTTGGCTTAATTTTTCACACTTCACACAATCTTACATAGTGAATATTTTAAATTTTTATTTTGATCAAAATAACACAGTAACACTCAAGTCTTGTGAAGGTTGTTGTGTCGGCTCTCCTTAGTGCTTTGGGTTATTTGCTTGGAAAGAAATTACAGAAGTTTCATGGATAATAAGGGGAGGAAGTTCCTTTTTTGTGGTTAGAATCTATTTTTCTGCTTCTCTGTGGACTTCTGTTGCCATCGATTTCCAAGATGTTTATTTTTTCTTAATTAACCTAAATTGGGAAGCTTTTGTAACCTAAAGAGGTTGTTCTTTTTTCTTTTCTGTTTCAAAAAGAAAATAAAATTTTCATTCTCATTTCATATCATCACTTACATGACCTCAGAGCCAATTTCATTTTCATTTCATATCCTCACATGACCTGATAGCAATAAATCTGATCCTTTTTATTTTCTTTTTTACTCTACCCCTTAAATTGGAGTGGTGAGTGGCCGAAGTAAGTCAAAATAGCAAACAAGCAGACTATAATTCTCCTACTTTAGACATTTAATCAAGACAATTGAGAAATTTAGTTCAGTGGAGGTACCAAGACAACAAAAGATACGAGAATTGGCATCCTATCTCTATCTCTACTATTTCTCTAGAAGCAAACACATAAGTAGGTTCCTAACAAATGCACAAACACGAGCAACCATATGAAACAAAAGAAATTAAAAGAGAAGAAGAAAAAAACTCAAATTCGAAACATTTCCCCATTAAACATAGAAAGAAAGAACATAAACTACCTCCAAATGAAATACACCAACAAATTGGCATTTCATAGCAGCAATCACATGGAAAGAAATAAACTAAAACTAAGTCCACAAAACCAAGGTCTAGTAAATAACAAAGTAAAACCCCAAATTTCTACTTTCTTCTTTTCCTAACTAGTTTACTCGGCAAACAAACAGAAATATACTAGCTTTGCAACAAAATGAACAGAATTTAGTGCTTCAAAGTTCAACCAGATAAACCCTTATATAGTTCAACCTTTTACCATTTTAAACCTAAACAAAATACTCTTTACACAACTAAGCTGAACGGTACGGAAGTCAATTTAGCTCAGCTAAGCTGCCAAAAAGAATGTAAACCGACAAAAGATTATAAATTTCATTTATTAGCATTCCTAACAATTTTCTCAGAAAAAAAAACACACAATTTTTAAAATTTAGCTCAATTTAGCTCTCAAAAGACATAAAATTAGGGTTTCACAATCTAAACCACAAAAAAAATGAAAACAGAAGCCAAAAATCTCACCACAATGAGTAGGCACCACATGAACATTACTATCTCGAGATCTAATCGCCTCGAAATCGGCCTCTATTTTCGCCTCCAAGGCCTCCCACGCTTCGCTCAATTTGTTCAGCTCCTCGAGCGCCTCGAGCTTCGCGTCGTCCCGCGCTGCCTCGAGCTTCCCGCCGGTAGAAGCCGGAAAAGCCGATCCTCCGGTCGACGTGGCCAGAGTGTTGGGGCCCCGAGCTCTCGTCAATGGACCATTGTGGTTGTAGATCGGAGGATGAGAGATTAGGTTCTTCTCGCGAGTGGCACGTTTCGACGGCGTTGATGACGCATTTCCTGCTGAGAGCGCGTTGGCTTTGCGTTTCTGTCCGCCGGCTCGTCGCCGGGATGAAGCCGGCTCGGACGGCGACGACTCGGCGCCGGAAGCGACAGAGCTCGAAGCCGCCGGTTGCGTTCCGGCTTCCCGGCGTTTCTCTTCCATCACAATACTTGGTTTTTTTTTTTCGAGGTTTTCTTTTGGCTCTCAGTGTTCTTGTTGTAGCTGAAGACAAACCAAAAACGACATCAACATTTATTTGGATTGTTATTGGCAGGATAAAAATTAATTTTGCCACGATAAAATATAGCGTTCTATTGGACATTTGTTGAATCAAAGTCGTGGAAGATAAAATATAATTCTTGGAAATATACATTTTGTGGTGATATTCGCGTGTATTGGCGGTTCAGGATAAAAATCTGGATTTTCATTCGGAAGTTGATCTACTCCGTTGATGTGAGGAGTAGTGGATCCTTTCATGGGGTTTGACGGTTATGATTAATAGAAAACATTAATTTCTTTAATAGAATTGAATTATTGAATTAAGGCAACAATTGTCAGGTTAAAAAAAAACATTAAATTAAGCCTACAAAAGGTAAATCCTTCTCACAAAATTTGACAAAAACCAGTTTCCTCAATTATAATTTTGCATTTAAAAGATAGATAATACCTCAACAAAATTTGTTAATTTAACATTTAGTATAGAAATATTATCATTTTGGCCCTTATGTTTTGATCGATAATGACTTTTATAACTGTCTTTTCATTCTTCACTGGGGTGGGGTGGTCCCTATATTTTCAAAAACCCATCAATTTGGTCTCTTTAACCAGATTTTTAACGGTCAACACTCACAGAAATAATAAAATGACTATTTTACCCATGCCTTCCGTTTGACAGTGTAAAAGTATTGTTTTGGCCTTTAAAAATTTTGACAGTTATAATTTGACTTGAGACTATTAAGACACAAATGCCCTTAATAACTTGAAGTTTTACAATTTTAACCTTTAATATAATTCAATAAAAAATACATAATATTCATGTGGTACTTTTAAGTTGACTTTTTAATTGACATGCAAAATGATGATTTTAACCTTATTGTATTAAATTAAAAAATGAAAGAAAGGTTTTGTAACCGTTGAACAACGATGGCAAAAATCAGCATTTAAGAAGATATGGTGTCATCTCATTCTCCCCTTTTTTTTTCATTCCAAATCCCTTTCTTTGTCTTATTTTCTTTATACTTCTCTCCGGACATCAAAATTTGTTGAATTCGTTTATTTTTCTATGGTTCTAAGTTTAACAAAGCCAAAATAACTTTTTTGTTTTGCAATAAAATATCAAAAAATTATGGCATCGTCATCGTCAAGCTTTATGAGTGCAAATGATGGATTGATCAATGTGAAAATAGAGTATGCAGTTGTGGGAATAGGAAGAAAGTAACATTACGGGTCTCCGAGACGAGCAAGAATCATAATAGACTATTTTTCAGTTGCAATGCATGCAAATATTTCAAGTGGCGGTCTCCTGATAATGAAGAATGAGAAAGTATGGAGGAATCTGTATCATCTAATATTCCCAAAACATGTGCAGAATCAAAATTTTCATATACCAACATTGGGTTGTTTATTGGGCCTTCGGTGGGGTTTGTAGGCTGGTTTTTTCTAGGTTTTCCTTAGTTTGGTGGCCTGTGTAGGGTGCTGTGTTTGTTTGGCCTTGCTTGCCTTTGTTTCTGCTGGCTTTAGTCTATTTTGTAGTTTGTTCTGCATAGTTTGGTTTTTCTAATAAAGTTTGTCAGTTCAAAAAAAAAAACAACACACAAGTTGGTATGATGATTGCCAACTATGAGAAACTGCAAAAGAGTTTGGCTTTGTTGAAAGTCATTGCCATATTTCACTATGTGTTACTGGCTATATGCATTGGTATGACTCATACATGTAATAAATGAGTTTCATGCATTACATAATGTAATGAGTTTCATGCATGACATAATGTAAACTCATTACTTTATGTAATGTCGGCATGTAGCATTTGCAAGTAAAGACAAATAAAATATTATATTTCTTCTCAGTCCACACATAACAAGAATATTGCCATGACAATGCAGATAATACAAACTGTTTTCATTAACTAATAGCTAGCAAGCAAAACATTGTTGTTATAAGGATTTTTGGATAGCATGACAAGTCAACATGATCACCTGAAAGAACGGTGGTTAGATATACTACGTCACCAAAGCCAGCCAGAAAATGTCAACCCAAGGTGATCAATAGATGATCTCAAAGCTTGATCAAATTTGCCCAAGATGGTCGCGGAAACTAACTGATCGGGTACAAGTAACCTGGTCGGGAAAACTAATCGATCGGGTAGAAACAACTTGGTCGGGTAAATACAATCCGATCAGGGTATAAGAGATCTGGTCGGGATTAGGCAGCTAGTCAGTTAGATGATGCATGATAGTCATTAAAAGCAATCACGACTCAAATACGCAGAGAAAAAGTTTTACTCAAATAAGATGTCTCGAAGCATACTCTGATAAAGAAAAAAACTTCCTTATAGATATCAGAGTCTCAATCAGGCAACAAATCTAATTCCTTCAATTCATGGAAGATGCGAAACAGGAAAAAAGACAAAGACAACTTCAACAAGTCATAAGTCCTAATCAAACACTCCTACCTTTCCTTACTTGTTTACCAAGATTTATGGTCCTATGCACATATAAATATACCCTAAAATAACATTGTAAGGGACGAAACGTAGAATACAAGTGAGCAAGAGAGTCTGAGTGTGTAATTCATTTTATTCATAGTGAATTTCTTTTCTCGCCGTCACCGGCAACCGTGGATGTTTCCCCACCTTGGGGTTTTACCACGTAAAATCTTACTTGCACATCTTCTTTTTATTCATTATACAACTGCAAACTTTACATATTTTGTGTGATGCGTGATCGACTTTACGTAATCCAAAAATCACCGTCAACAACTATTTTCAAGCAAGCAAGCAACTAACAAAATATTAATTAAAATCCATTACAGTCACTGAAATCAAAATAATTCATCAACCAACCAAAGTAAGTTATGGTCACAGCCAAATAACTTTAACATCTTAGTAATTAACTTGGAACAACACAAAAACACATAATCAGATTTTACCAAATCTGACTCAAATAGATGTCACCAACATTGTTTTCAAACAATTTTGTCACAAAATATTAAGAAAAATCCCTTCAAGGTTTAGGATGCGAACCTATTTGAGAGCAAACATCAGCCACATGTGTTGGTGGAGTCGTGCTTGTGCTGCATTCATTGGTTCGAACCCTGCAAAAATTGATTTCGATTGTTAGTATATATCTTATCATGCAGCAACATATTAGAAAAAGTAAACTATAATATTTACCCATTTGTAGCTGAACATTGCTGATTTGCAGTACTACTGCAGCCTACATGTGTTGGAACCCTATAATATATGGATATGTAATTAAATTGCACTTTATTAAAACATAAATATATATGTACTTATATTAATTCAGCTAAAATATAATACATGTAAGATGTACCAGTCGATGCATTGGTTCATTTTTTAAAATCTTTTTTTTTCTTTTTGAGGTTGAGGTTGATTGGTTACCATTTTCCTATATTATGTGTAAGTAATTATTTTTAAAAAAAAAACAATTTAAGTTATTGAATAAAGCTAAAGTTTTTTTAACTTATTTGGATATGTCCGATTGTTGTGTCCAATTTATTGGCATGTGGAACATCGTTTGGAGAAAGTTGCACTTGGTGCACGTGACTCATCTGTTGCCCTTCTTCTATTCTTCTTATATCTGCCCACTTTTATTCTTTTGATGGACGGTTCAATAATTTCAAATTTGTATTTATGCCACCTAGATTCTTATGGTATTGGGTTGATGTTACCATCATATGCCTTTTTCCAAGTTTCCTTTGAATAATACTAGTGAACATGATCTTGAGCAAACTTTCTTCTATACATCAACACATTAATATCATGCTTACATGGCAGCCCGCTGATTTGCCACATCCCACAATCACATGTCACATTGGACACATTGACTAGAAATTTCTTACCATATTTCTCAACGGTCCCATACTACTCTCTTCGATCATAAATAACTTGTTGTTTCCTTGCCTCATATTCGTTCGTAACCAACATTTCTCTTGCATATGGTATAATGGAATCATTCAACTTTTTCACTTCATCTTATTTTTCACAGAATCTCACCATAATTTTTCCTCTCAAATGTTTTAATAGCTGAAGTACGGGTTTGTCACTATCATTTTTTATCCAACTATTAAAATATTATGACATATTGTTAGTGATGTGATCGGATTTGATGTTCGGGTCAAATCTATGATTATGATTAAATAAAGTATGATGTTGACAGGGATATGAGTGGATATCCGGTGCCTCGCTTGAATCATGTTTATCAACATGATTATGTTGATTCAGTAAGTGTTTTAAAAATATGTTTTAATTAAGTTATTTGAATCGGTCATTTGTTTTTAATATTATTTGTATCACGTGATAGAAATGAAGCCCCGATAGTATACCTGTCATACTCATTTCAAAACGAATATAGAAGAATAAAAAAGGCGGAAGACGATTTCGTGAAGAAGCAAAATAATATCTTGGAGAGTCAAAACTTGAGTAAGATGACCAAATTCGAAGTGAGAAAATTTTTAAATTTAAAGGATTCCAAGGATTGGATTGACAAGCAATTTGGGGGTTTAATAATAAATGTATTATATATATAAGTTGTTTATATTAAATTGTGCTAATAATGTTGTTTGTCTTTTTTTTAGAGAAAGTTGCAGAGACAACTCCAGGAATGAGATCTAGAATGATTAAATGAAAAAAAAAACCATTTGTAATTATTGTACTGCCGAGCTTCGATTATTGGTTCCACGCCTTGAAATGTTGTGTCGTTATCAGAAAATTGGAAAGGGTAAGTTAACTTTATATGCTTTCTGTGTTGATTTTTAAACCCCCCGTATTGATCTTGTTTTTATACACCCCGTTTGGTACGTGAGATAGTATAAGATTATTTTAAATGCTATGATAGTATAGATCTTAGTTGTGCCCGACTAGAAACACAATTCAATTAACTGTCGTTCTACATTTATAGTGAAAACGTGTATAATACTTCTTCAAATTGTAGAAACTTAAATAATTACAATCACAAATATATAAACTAGTAAAAGCAGATAGATGACAAGCCTACACAAAATAACATTATTATAAAACTAAAATTTTGATAGCTGAATAATTTTGTGTCAATTGATGGATAACCATAAAAACCGAAATCTCTAGTCAACTCGTATCTAATGAAATCTCATATTTATTGCATTGTTGGTTAATTACTCGTAAGTTTTGAGCTGCCACATGCATTGAAAATCATACTTATTAATTAGTTTTCATAAGAAGTCCTAATAATCTTTCACCAAAATACATGTGTCACAACAACTCACCAACCTATTCCGTCTTCATGCACATTAATTTGAATATAAACATCATAGTTCTTGATAATATAATTTTTTAATGTTACTTATAAGATAGAATAATTAAAACAAATTAGCAACATATTTTTCAAAACTATGTTAAACAAAACCAAACAATAAATTAGTCAAACATCTATTTGACCTTTAGCCAATTGGGTATAATCTCACTAATTTGACACTCACGTACAAAACTCATTTTCCCAACTACCGATAAAATTACCATTTTTCACGGAACATCGTCATAATTTTTCTTCTCAAATGCTTTAATTGTTGAAGTACGAGTTTATCCCTTTCATCTTGTATCCAACTATTCAAACAGTCCGACATGTTGTTAGTGATGTGATCAGATTTGATGTTCGAGTCTAATGTCATCCAGTCCGCAGCCTTGACATTTTCTGACCTAATTGAAGCCATAGCTTCATTGAAGCAACCACGGTTGGCAACTCTAGCTGCATGTCATAGCTTCTCATTGATCTTGTGGTTCTTAAAGGTCGCTGTAAAGTTTGAAAGGATATGTCTAAAATAATACATATTCGATGCTTCTGGCCACTCCTTATATAAGGCTGATAGACCTCCTTTTTGTCTAACACTCATGAAACATATGGGTTTACCATCTTCCCATCCCAAAGACTCACGTAAGAACCTCAAAAACCATGTCCAACTTTCAAATGTTTCAGACTCACAAATACACAGAGCAATTAGAACTATACAATTATCCTTATCTAGAGCAGTAGCTGATAACAACACTCCCCCAAACTGTCCAGTCAAATGACACTCATCAACACCTATCAGGAGGCGACATCCATTCACAAAACCTGTAAACAGGCACTGAAACTAAGGTAAAATCTAAAGAAGGTCGGATAATCTAAGACCACTTTAGGATTCCTTGCTACAAACATATCACACCATAGATTTATTACACGTATTGCATTTCCATACTTCTTAAGCTTCGCATACACCTTAACATGATCAAACTTTAAAGTCTCCAGCACAATCCTCTTTGCCCTATAAATTGTTTGTCTATCAACCTTAACTACATATCTGTCTTGCAATTCATTATTGAATAATTTTGCCTTACCGGTAGCGTTTGAATGAATGAAGGACCTAAGAACCGATGCAACCCATTTTGATGTAGTTTCTTTGTTTTCAGCCACCTCAGGGTATATCGAGTGGCTTTCTTAAACACTCTAAATCATGAATGTCACCCCATCAGTAAGACATGATGAATGTAATCTCCAATCACAAGCATCATTCTTGCAAACCACTGCATACCTATACTTTTAATTCTTGATTTTCTTCAAAGTAAATCCCTTTTGGATGACATACATCTTAATAACATTCCTAGTCATCTTTGCGTTCCCAATAATCTGCCCATCTTCAATACAATGGTCCCATTTGGATTTGGGGCCCATTAATTATCCCGACAATATCTAGTAGCTCTATTCAACCCATTTTCTTTGTCGGAAGACAATATTACAATTGTTTAATCACCGTCAGGATCACGACGGTCATGATGACCAAATCTGCTCCACAGTCTTCTTCAACCAAACTGACATCTGAGTCATCCTCCGACCCGTCATCAATCTCGTAGTTGTTGTCAACCTCACTCCCATCACTTTCATCACTCGCTGTATCTTTAACTAGTTCACTTGTTGCATCTTCAACTGGTTCATCATCAGGGTGTTCCACATTTTATGCTACTGCCGGAACATTTTCAGCATTGACTTCCTCCCTCTAACCAAGCAAGTCAATTGGGAATTCCATATCATTGGGGACCAGAACTAGTTCAAACTCTATCAATGACTTGTCATAATGGTCAAACTCTTCAGAGCAAAACATCAATTGTTCATCTGTTGTCAGCACATGACGCACAGCATTCCACGGTAACGTAATGGCTAATTGCCATTTTTCCCAAAGCTCGATAGGGTCCCTCTTCAGTTCCTTTTTCTCATTGTTTATCTGGCTAATCACACTACAATCTCTAGGTTCTATGATATCCAGGTCAATAGTTTCGTTGACATACTTCTTAAAAATTTAGAACGACAACATTTGTAAAATACTACAGATAACAGATTTACCATAAATTTAACATAATAAAAAAAATAGCATGGTCAACAACAACATATTCAGTAAAGACAAACAAACACATTTATCATAAATTTAACAAACACATAGAGAAAAAAAAAACACCACTAACATGCAAAACAACAACCTTAGAACAAGTCGGAAGAAACCGCAATAGCGTGCAAAAATCATAGCCATGCAACACTCATGGTCAATTTAACCACACAAAAAACAAACAACATCAAAAATACACAAAACACCATACTTTGAACAAAAAAATGAAAAGAAACTGTAACTACTAAACACAAAACATCAGAAATTTCAAATTTTTCAAGAAAAACAACGTTAATCTATTATTGAACCAACTCCATACAAAAGCCTAAAAATAAAAACTCCAACATAAAAAGAATAAGAACTTCATAATGAAATTGAACAAAACAAACACACAAACTAAAAACAAACCCTAAATACACAAAACATCAAAAATTTCGAATCTTTTTTCAAGATAATTAAAGTTTATCTACTATTCAACCAATTCCATACAAAAGCCTAAAAAAACTTTGAAATAGGGAAACTTCATAATGAAATCAAACAAAACAAAGACATACAAACTGAAAATAAACCCTAACTATGAAATACACAAAACATAACAATTTTCGAATCTTTTTGGAAGAAAACCAAAGTTGATATATTATTCAAACAACTGCATGCAAAAGCCTAAAAAAAAAAATTAAAACGATATCTAAAAAGTGTTAAACAAAGACTTCATCTTACCTGTTTCGGTTCGTCCTTTATCGTTGGTGATGGGGGAGCTTCGTAGTCATAGTGGTTCCTTTCAAGCTTCTAAGGTGGTAAGTTCAAAGAATTTTGAAGGTTTGGAGGAAAATCGAAAATGCACGAGAGGGAAAGGTGAGAGGGAAAGGTCTGTTGGTGGGATTTAGGAAGTGGCCAAGTGGGTAGTGGGGACCAAATGTTTAGTTTTGATTAAAGGGGTTTAAAGATTGAATAAGACTTTTCCCTCTCTCTCACTGGATTCCTTTTACTTATTATTTATATTTTAGTTTCTAGTTTTTAGTTTTTTAATTTCATTTAAATAACATGTGACAAAATACCCTATCACCACTACTAAATGACGAAAATAACCTTATTTCCGTTAAATGTGACTAACGTCTAACTAACAGAGGGACTAAATTGATGGGTTTTTGAAAATATAGAGATCACCCCAGTGAAAAATGGAAAGACAGTTAAAAAAATCATTATTAGCCAAAACATAAGGACCAAAAATGATAATATCCCTTTAATAATGCAAAATTTATCAAAATTCGCTCTTGGTTTTCTCTAAATATTACATCTGAATATATATATATATATATATATATATATATATATTGAAGTTATGTCAGCACCTAACAATATCAAATACTATGATTAAGGTTTGAAAAGCAATTCACACTAAAGAAGGGTCTTCTCACGCTTTATGATTTTATAGATAAATGTGAGATTCGTACTCTTATTATAAATGCAAATGAAAAGTTAACAACGATTCGTACTCTTATTATAAATGCAAATGAAAAGTTAACAACGAATCCATAACTTAAGTGAATGTATATGCAAAAATTGTTACTATTATATGGTTAAAAACATAAAAAATAATTAACGTTGTTTAAATAAAAAAAATTATAATTTTAAAGGACTAATTTTGTCAATTTCCTCCATTTTGACATGTAGAGTAATAATATATATATATATATATATATATATATATCGTTTTGTAATTTGCTTTTCTTTTCTTTTTGTTCCAATTCTTCAAGTTTTTAAGTAATTAGATATTTGTCATATTTTTTTTAATGATTATATTCAATTGTTTTATTATTATTATAAAATAATTATTGATTTATCTATTAAAAACAGAAAGAAAAATAAAAGAAAAGAAACGAACAAGTACAACCCAATAGAAACGAGACCGAGTAAAAGCCCCAGGGATGTCATCAAAAATCGACCCAATAATCAGGCCCAAAATACCCATTAAAACCCCAAAAAGCAGTCAAGGTACTGGATCAGCAGAGTATATTGCACGGTATGAAACAAGTTGTTTCAATTGTGGGATCGAGTGGTCTCTTATCCCCAAATTCTGAATTATCGTAATATTTCAAAAAAGAAAAAAATTAAAGGAACAAACTATTTCAAATTTATGCACATATATAATATGTTTCAAGATCTTTTTGCGTAGGAGATGATAGAAAGCTAAATGAAAGAAATTTATTAACTTGACACAATTTTATTTTATCAAAGTCGTCTACCACAAAACAGCTCATAGTAGTAAACTGTTATTACATATCTTATCCACTGAGACCAGACCAGCATTATCACACATACACTGATACACTCACATAATTACATACAATAGAACTGCAAGCTGCATGTGGTTTTACTTACCATGGTAAATAGTAATATCATACCTCGGTTCAAACTTTTTAGCGAAAGATTTTATCTTCGGATGGTAATTTGATACCGTTGTTGTAGATTGTAACATCAGGTGTTGGTTCAAAGTTCTTGACAAAAGATTCTTTCACGGTTGGTTTGATATCGTTGTTGTAGATTGTGGCACCAGGTGTCGGCTCAAAGTCTTTTGCAAGGAATTTCTCTGTGGCTGGTTTAATATCATTGTGGTAAATGGTAACATCAGGTCTCGGCTCAAAGTTATTGACAAAGACTTTGCCCTCAGTTGGTTTAATATCGTTGTGGTAAATGGTAACATCAGGTCTTGGCTCAAAGTTATTGACAAAGACTTTGCCCTCAGTTGGTTTAATATCGTTGTGGTAAATGGTAACATCAGGCCTCGGCTCAAAGTTATTGACAAAGACTTTGCCCTCAGTTGGTTTGATATCGTCTTTTGAATTTTCAGGTACTTCATGACAATCAACTTCATTGGATGATAATGATGAATGATCTGCACGAATGAGGCCTCGGATCGATTCAGGCATTGGTTGATCTTTCATGCTAATTCTCCAATATTCTTTCAGGTCTTTTCTTGCATCTATATTTCCAGCAAACTACACAAGTAAAATAAATAAATTAGATTTATATATATAAAAAAATCTCTTTAGACATAGCAAATCATCAAAAACCAATTAATTGAAATGGTATACTAAAAAGAATTTCTCTAAATTTCTTTAACTTATTATACACCTTCTATGAAAGTAATTAGAATATAATTAGTTTAATTACAAATTTTCCAAAAATCACAAGAGAAATCAAGAAAATAAATTAAAATTAAAATTCCACAATTTTTTTTTCAGAAAAACCTTTTGACTTTACTCTTGAAATTAAATGACCCTTTGAAAACATAAAAGGATGAATATAATTGGCACACTAATATTGATTAAAGTTTCCCTAAAAGAAAGAAAAGCATACCAAGAGAAGAAGAAAGGAGAGAGTGAAGAGAGTACAGAGAGCTTTCATTTTCTCAAAGACAACCCAAGATCGACTATTATTCCTAGATAAGACCTCTTTGATTTGTATATTGAGGCCATTCACTTCTTGCTCTATAAGTCTATATATAGAAAAATAGTAATGAATAAATTAAGTTAATTACTTCACTGAAGAGAGGAACATTTATTAATATTGTTTAAAGTAAGAATCATATGTTTCATGTGGGTGATGCGCGAAAATGGCAATCATGTCAACGAGGACACTGCGTCCTAAGAGAGGGTGATTGCCGCATTCCATATCACTCAAGAAAAGGAGTGAAGGCCATCACTCGGGAAAAAGAGAAGTAAAAGTCATATAATATCACCTAGTCTTGACTATTTACTAGTGAGACGTCACATGCTTTTTGGGTGGGAGTAAGTGTATGTCAAAAATAAAATCGTGAGGTCCATTGAGTCAAAACAGACAATATCTTATGAGTAATGTTAAGTTTTCTATTTTTTTCTTTCAAATTCTTTCTCAAATGATATGGGCACGTGAGGTATCAACATCACATCATATAAAATATTGACATCTCACGTGCCCACATCATTTAGAAAAGAATTCGGAAAATTTGTTGAAAAATCTAGCTTTACTCCTATCTTATTAGTGGTTTTATTCAATTATTGAAAAGGGTGGGCCGTTATCAAAAGATAAGATCTCATTGCAAATCTTAAAGAACATCATGACTAAAGACAAATTGAAGATTCAATTACCAATTAAATTCAAAAAGTCTACGTACAGCTGAAAGTAAGAGTAAATTAATCATGCAATGAGTAAGTACTCATGTAATATATATAATTGTTAATTCATTGCATATGGTTAGCTGTTATTAACTTGAAGATGTTGATGATGTCTCTCTGTTCGTACGTAAGAGTTAAAAATAAGTTCCAAGTTCTCAAGAGATATAATTATGTGGGTATTTCCAGTCCTTGATGATCCGTCCTCTTATTTTTGAAGATGACATTCCTATCCACAGCTTTGAAGCTAATGGCTCTGCAGTCTACATAGACAAGATCAACGATCACTTTATCTGGGATGTTGATCCCTCCATGTGTGACCCAGATTGCCTTTGCAACCGTTCCTCCAGACAACTTCTCAATTCTACTTGCAGACCCGTCCGCCATCGGACCCATTCTCCAGATGACCCAGATAGTCCCTGGGTAGGTTTACTACCTGTCTCTTCACCACCTCTTCCCATATATGACAGAGCATTACAGATTCTCTACACTGAAGGTCTTTTACCCAGTCCTGTTTCACAACCGATGCAGTGTTTCATGGCCTCCAGCTATGACCAAGATTTCCCTCCTTTGGAACCCACTTCTAATCCTGAGAAGACACGGTTCTCCAGACCCTATGTTCAAACCACTGAGGTCTTACCTGATGGTTCTGTTAAGCATCCCTCTCATGCTGAACAAGTTCTCAACTGGCAATCCCATAATGCCAAAATCCAAAATCAAGTCCTGAGTTCTATCGATCAGAAGATTGACCGAGTCTCTCATCATGTCTCCCAACATGAGAATCGACTTCATAGCATGGATTCCACTTTTCGACAGATGTTTTCTGATCTCCAGTCTCGAATTGCTAAACTGGATGCAGACCTCCACTACTACATCAACCTTGGTTACCATGGTTCCAAGTTTGATAAGAAGGAAAAGGAAATTAGACAGCTCAGAGCTCAACTAGATCAATTACAAAAAGATCAGGCCTATTCTAAGCTGCCTCCATATCAGCCCCGAATGTCTCATCCCCATTCTATGGGATTTTCGGCCTCTCCTCCTCCTTCTCCTGCAAGGTCCCCAGACTATTCACATTACTTTAAGTCTACCAGAGAACTATTTCGGAAGTATCCTCTTCCGAAAGACGCCTCAAGGTCTAAGCCTCAATCCTTTACGGCTTCATGTTCTCGTTCCCGTAAAGATAAAAGCCATGCTCAATACAAGCCAGCATTCTATGCATCTCCTAGGTCCTCTCCATCCGCCACAATGGCCTCAGACTCTCTTTCATCCTCTTCAGAGTCTCATTCCTCTTTGGGATCTCCGTTCCACCTGTCTTCTTCTCCAGACATACCAGATCCTACTCAGGCCTTTATGGCTTCTAGAGCAGACCCTTCGGACCGGACCTACGACTCTCCTGGTGATAGTTCTACTGGTCCTACATGCACTACTCCTATTGTTGAAGAACCTCCTGATGTTCCTCCGGCTCCACCTCCTCAAGCCCCTAAATCCAGGCCTACCAATGGCCCTTGGTTCCAACTTGATGACTCTTTCTCCTGACACATAGAGAAAGAAAATCTCTGAGATGAGTGCTTGGCTATATTTACAAATGGTCAAGTCCGAACAAACCCTTGAAGCTATCCTCCGAGAATTTGTTTCTCGCTTTACTGGTTCTCTCCGTGATTGGTACCAAGCCTTGGGTGAGTACAGACAGCTCCAGTTTGTTCGGGCCCAATCCACTGCCCATGCCATGGGAATTCTTTTCCGCGAGTTTCTCGGGGATCCCAACCAATATTACAAACAGGCTCGCCAAGAGTTCTTTGACATGCGTTGTTGTTCCTTACGGAAAAAGGATGTTGAATACCACTACAAACGTATGTTCGGCCGATACCACATCCTTGGTGGTATTAATGACCAAAGTCTCAAACATGTGTACGTCAACTCTCTCCCCACCGAACTCCAAGAAGAACTCCAACGTCGAATTGATACGTCTGGTCGACCTTTTAATGATATCACTTTGGGAGAAATACACATGTTCACACTTGGCGCTCTCGACAAACTCTGCGCCACCCAAAAAATCTTCTCCAAGATGCTTCGAGAAGGAAAGAAATATGAAGGTCAGTGCAAACAACCCTCTCTTCATATTAAATGCAAAGACAAATATCAATGCTTTTGCAAATCCAAAAAGAAGAACCACTACCGTCCTTTCAAGTCCCGTTCTGGCAAATCTTCAAAATCTAAGACAAAGAAGTTCAAATACTTCAAACGGAAGTCCTCTCGAGCCCAGAACAAATCCTCCAAATGTTTTGTTTGCGGCTAGCCAGGTCATTTTGCCAGACAATGCCCAAACAAGAAAGCTAAGTCTGCTAAGCTTGTCCAACAGCTGGCTTCCATTGCTGATAATATTCCTTCAGATGCTGATGTTGAGTCCATCTTCTCTGAACAAGAAGTTGCTGATCAGAGTACAATTTTTGTCCTCCATCTCTCTGACAGCTCTGACTTTGACTCCTCTGACCCAGAGTCCAGCCCGACTTACAGTTCTTACCAAGCAGCCTCTACAGAAACCTTCTTAGGCCCTCAGGTTCCTATTCAAATTTTGCCCGATAAATATGCTAAACCCATTGATGTTATCACTTATTTTGACACTGGTTCTCATACCACGATGATGAACCCGGCCATCCTTCCTCCTGACAGTTGGAAACCGCATACCCGTTACTTCAAGGCTGCCGATGGCAAGATTTTTACTACCAATCTTATTTCAAAATCTAAGGTTGGTATAAAGCTCTTTCCGTCCTACACCGTCTGGGCCCAAGTCCTCGGTACACCCTTACCTGACAAAGATATCCTCATAGGCTGGGATGTTTACTGCCAATGCAACTCTCTCCGCATTCTCCCGTCCGGTGTTCGTTACAAACGAGATTTTAAACTCTTTTCCCCTATCCACAAAGTTTTCCCGCTATCTGCTCTCCAGCCTCCTTTCCAGGATATCCAGCAAAAGCTTCTCCAATTCTGCACTAATAGTCATGCTGAGTTTCACCACCCTTCTCCTCTATGGAAGAATTCTGACTTCTTCGTCCACCTCCCTTTTAAGCTCAACGAAGACGTCAACCCTACTAAGGCCACCCATACAGGCATGTCACCTTCTAACCTCCAGTTAGCCTCTGCTGAATGCGCAGAGCTACTCAGTCAAGGTCTCATTGAGCCCACTTCATCTCAATGGGCCTGCCAGGCCTTTTATGTTGAAAAAATATCAGAACTGACACGTGGAAAGAAAAGACTGGTGATCGACTACAAGCCTCTGAATCTCTTCCTTAGAGATGACAAATTTCCAGTCCCCTAGACCTCCACTCTGTTCTCTCAGCTTTCTGGTGCTACCATTTTCTCCAAATTTGATCTCAAATGTGCTTTCTGGCAAATTGGCATCCATCCTGATAACCGTCATAAGACCGCCTTCTGTCTCCCCAATGCTCATTACCAATGGAAGGTCCTCCCTTTCGGGCTTAAAACCGCCCCTTCACTCTTCCAGAAAGCCGTGACCCGGATCTTCCATCCTTTGCTCCATTCAGCCATCATCTACATTGATGATATCCTTCTGTTTTCTTCTGACAAACAGTCTCATTCCCACCTCCTTCAAACATTTCATGATATTGTTCTTAAATATGGTATCATGCTTTCTAATAAAAAGAGTTCAGTTGGTCAATCTGAGATTGACTTTCTTGGCATGCACATTGCCAATTGACAGTACCACCCTGGTCCCCACCTGGCATCCCAACTCTTTGATTTCCCGGATTCTCAGCTCACTTACAAACAAGTCCAACAATTTCTCGGGATCGTTAATTTTATCAGAAATTTCATCCCTAAAGTTAGCCTCTACACATCCGGGCTATCCGCTCTTCTGAAGAAAAATCCTCATTTGTGGGACCACACCCACACCTCTGCTGTGAGCCACCTCAAGAAAGTGGCTCAGTCTCCTCCTGCTCTTACCATTCCATCCACAGGACAGCTCATCCTCCAGACAGATGCCAGCGATCATTATTGGGGTGCTATCTTAATTGAAGATAAGCTCGGCCAACGCCATTATTGTGGTCATGCAAATGGACAATTCAAAGAAGCACAGAAACATTATCACACTGTCTACAAAGAGATCTTAGCAGTCAAATATGCCATCCAAAAGTTTGACTTCTACCTCCGGACAAAGAACTTTATAGTCGAAATGGATAACTCCTCTTTTCCTAAAGTTCTCGAGTTTCAGAACAAGATTCCTCCCAATCCTCAACTATTATGACTTAAAGATTGGTTTGCTCGCTATGATTTTACTGTGCGGCACGTGAAAGGCGAACACAATATAATTGCAGATATGCTCTTACGTCCTCCACCAGTTCACCTTGTCACTCCCTTCTACAGAATTCCCTTTGTCCTAATGGCCAGCTCAGCATCTTCCTCAGCTTCATCCTCTTCCGTTCATCCCTCCTCCTTCCCTCCGGTCAGGGATTTTCCTCCAGAACTTCTTTCTCAAGTTCCCCCAGGTCAACAACCTTCTCTTCTCCAGATGCAGACCTTTGCCCATACATATCTTCCTATCTACTTACTCCAGCTCAAACAGCAAGGGATCCGTCATGTCCTTTCTAACCCTTCCAGGCCTTTTCTGGATTCTTTTGTCATGCCTCCGATCTACTATTTTTCTCCCCAGGTTCTCTGGTATCTATGGTGTTTATCCATCCTCCATCACCATGCCTTTGTCTTCCCTCTCCAGGCCACATATGCCCTGATCCAGACTCCCTCTCCTCACCGTACCATGTTTCTCTCTTTCCTCCAGTGGTTTAACCCTTTATCAGTCTGGAAATCCGAACTCACCAAGCTCATGGGTCAGTACAACCTTTGGAAGTTGGATCCTGACTCAGATGCCTCCATATCCTGTATATGGATTCTCCACCGGCCCTACCGATCCAATCCTCAACAGAAGCTACTGTGGTCCTCCAATGTTAGCTATGAATGGCAGACTACTTTTGACTACCCGACCTCTTATCCCAAAACTCTACGAACTGCTCTTCTGAACTTCCTGCTCGATGTCAACAGGGTCTCCATTCCTGAACCCTTCATCCTCCCTGGTGTACCCCGAGATCCCTCCTTGAGTTGGCATCATTTCCAGGATTCATTCCTGCTTGATTCCCAGGACCCTTTGGCTATGGACACCTGGCCCTGTTTCATTTGTGGTGCCCAAGACTCAGATGACGAAGATCATGCCACTTGTAATCTTCATAGCCCGTAGTTCGTCCTCCAGCTACCCCCTGGTAGGCCCTGCCTCCTGTTTACTTTTGTTGTTTGCTTTTGTTAATATAGGCCACCTGTTTTGGCCCTGTTTGCTTTGTTAATATAGGCCACCTGTTTAGGCCCTGTTTGCTTTTGTTAATGATGGCCACCTGTTTAGGCCCTGTTTGCTTTAGTCGACTGTCGGCTCTACCTTATCCCGACTTGTCTCTCCTTCCTCTATAAAAGGAGCTCGGGTCTCTCTTGTAAGGCAGATCAAAAGAAAATAAAAACTTCTGTTCTGTTTATCATGTCTAGCTAAATCCTCTTCTTCTTCCTTTTTTATATTGCTCTATCAAAAGGCTCTCAGCCTGTAATATTGTCTTAGTATGCTCTGTGCTTGCCTCTACTTGAGGATCCTGCACATCAGAAAGATGATATTGATCCACTGGCTCAAGATCCTTATCAGTCTCTAGTATGTCCGGTAGCTTTTGTGTCCCGTCCAGGCTAGGGTTGCCGCTTTAGGGAAAATATAATCGCTGAGTGCCATAGAGAGACTGTGTAAGGCTCTATACGATAATTAAAAATGAAAAAAAAATAAAAAATTCTTACGTACTGCATACATCGATCTATATTAGATTTAGGAGTGTGGCTCGCTCTCTTGTCAAAGTAGAAATTAATCATCTAAAATTTAGATGGTTAATTGTCTGTGTATATATACACACATGTATGACTATTACATTATAGGTGTCAAATGGGTCAAACGACACACTCTTAGCCCGTTCGACCCTTAAATTGAGGTCAAGCGTATGTCCAAATCTATGGTTTGAGGTCGAGCTTGAATATTAAGGGTAGTAAACTAGCGAGGCTTGAAGATACGACCGGATTTAAAGAATGAAAAATATTTAATAGCAGAGTGATGATAATTATATCTCAAAAAAATTGTATGTACATCTAATTTTGTACATAAAATCCTTAAAAAAATATTATAATTTGTAAATGCATATCCACATATTATAAATATGTCATTTTCTTATAATTTTTTAAAAACAATATTAATAATAGGTTGTAAAATAATTAAAATAAAAAATGGAAAATAAAAGTACGAAAGATCCACCTCTTCCCATATTGGGTGATGGATTTTTTTTAAAATATATGTATATATAATAGTTACTTAAAAGTTGAAAAAACTATTCAAAATCATCTTATAAACATTAAAAATAAACATAAATCTCATAATTAAACAAATAAATTCAATTATTTTTAAATATAAATATTGAAAGAAAAAAAACTAATTAAAAAAAATTATATTTTAAACGGCGTAGGGATTATAAAACATATCCCCACCCAATACTCATTAAGAGTTTTACTATCTATCCACATTCCCGTCCCATCCCTATCATGGAACCCTCAAACCCATCCCCACCCCATAAGTGCGGGTCCTACGGGGACCGTCCCTACAAGTTATTTTGCCATCCCCATGGGTTCGGCAACCTCCGGCCATTTCTTTTTTCTTTCTCTCGTTTTCGTTTTCTTTTATTTTCGGTAAATTTTTTTTTAGTTTAATTTTTTTTTAATTAGATTCAGCATTTTCTCCTTTTTTTTATAATTTTAAATAATCACTATTTCATTTTTAATTAATATTTTAATAACAAAATATTACAGTTTTTGCTAAAATGTTTATAATATTAAATATTGTATTAATATGATTTATGAGGTATATTTGTTTTTTTTATCATTTTAATAGTTTTACTTAAGGGTAATTCTAGAAATCTTGAAAATATAATGGTTTGGAACGTACGTACAAATCTAGAGGCATGCAAATATCGTCATTGTTAATAGTATTACATACAAAGCAAGCGAAAGCCTGACCGTTCATCTCACCTAAACCTGCTCTTGACAAGGTTCATGAGCAAGGCCGGACCTCGCCAAATTTTTTATTCCCGTCTCTTACCCAGCCCACAAATCCAACGGGACCTTAAAGTTACGGTCTGGCTCAACCCAACCCGTTTAACACCTCAAACAGTTAACGTTCCATGTTTATTCAATATTTTTTTTTATTTTTATGATTAAAACAGAAAAACAAAAGGAGACCAGCTAGCCTGGTCACTCATCCAGGACCAAAACCTCCACAGACTGAGGAACATACTCCATCCATTAACAGCACGACTGGGCCAAAACGGTAAACTTAGATTTAGCTTTCCTAGAAACGAAGACAACCGAAACAGGAAAATTAGCCAAAAGGTTCGAAATGTCTTCAATAACGACTCCAACATCAGCATTATCACCAATAACGACAATGCTTATTCAATGTTACACATTGTAAACTTGTGAGATCAAAGTGTTCTCCTCTTGTTTGGAATTTTTATCTGAATTATTGGGTGGTGGTCTGGTGGATGATTATATATTTATATTGATCAATCATACCAAATTATTTTAATGAAAGAGATTGGCCTTTATTTACACAAGTTATATCAGTTGAAAGTAAGGAATAAATAAATCAATATTCAACCTCATCTTAAACTTTCTCTTTACCTTTTTCCACCATAAGAAAAAAAAATTCTTTTAATGAAAGAGTTGGACCCTTATTTGAAGATTTGAGAATATTCATTTAGCCTGTAAGAGTTGAAAGTAAAGAATAAACTTCCTTTCTTTCCACTCAATTTTTTTTTCTTTTTGAATTTTTGAAGGTAAAATCATGACATGAATCGGGATAAAATATAAAAACTCCAATCTAATCCCACTCAAATCAAACAGTAAACTTCCACAGGTCATAGTTTAACAAAATTGGAGTATTGAAAATTGTTTCGAATGTTATAAATCAGAGCATAAAAGCATAGAAAGTAATACTAACAGAAAAGAGAAAGAATGAGAGCAAACTAATTGTATCAGTTTATTTTTCTGTATATTGAAAGCTTATACAATGAGCTTATATATAGGCATAGGAAGAATTGAATCTACAATGAAATAGGAAATAAGATCAAGAGAGGTAATTGCCTTATATTGAAATAGGAAATGAGATCAAGAGAATTAATTGCAAACTATTTTCTAGGTGGTGAAAGTCAATTATTTCACAACACTCCCCCTTGGACGTACGCCACCTAGATACCAATTTATGAGATTCTTCTAAAAAAAATATTGGACGTGCTTAAATACTGCCTCATTAAAAACCTTGCCAGGAAAACCCAGTAGGACAAAACCTGATCAAGGGAAAAAGAGTGCAGTGCACAAATGTCCAAATGAAGAATGTTCTCCCCCTGAAAAATGCTTCACTCTTAATCTTGTAGTTTGCTAAGTCGACGCATTCCAATGCCATATATCAATTTCTCTAATGTTGCAGTTGGTAAGGTCTTCGTAATTAAATCTGCAAGGTTATTTGTAGACCTTATCTGCTTCACATCAATTTGTTGACTTTCTTGAAGTTCATGAGTGTAGAAGAACTTTGGTGATATATGCTTGGTTCTGTCTCCCTTGATGTAACCTCATTTGACTTGTGTAATACAAGTAGCATTATCTTCATATATTGAGATAAGGAACTCATGCACGTGTTAAATATAATACAACAGTAATAGAATACGGTACTTCTGGACCAAGTATCATTCCATCATTATCTTTGGATCGAAATGGATCTTTCTTAAGATCTAAAGATCAAACAACCATAGGGATGCTCAAAGAATGAGACTCGTCCATATTGAGACTGAAACAAGTAATCCATTGAAAATATGCTTGATCTTCAGGCCGAAACAATATTTTGTTTTCCCCAAAACTTTCATCACAAATTCTTGTTTCAAATGCTTAGTAGTTTTAGAAGCTCTTCGGGAGCTCAAATTAAATTCATGTCATCGACATATATTGCTTCAATTGCAAATTCGGATTCCGATGTCTTTATGAATACACATGAGGCATATAAGAACTTTAATTTATATGTCCATTTTATGATGTTTTCTCTAAGACAATCATATCACATTCTTCTGAATTGCTTCAAACCATATAAAAATCATTGTAACTTTATTGAACATAAGTTACGATAATTTGAATTATATGCTTCCGGAATTTTGAATCCTTCAGGGATTATTATGATCACATAAATGTAATAAAATATTTGCATATGATCAATACTAGGTTTTTACAGTAAACCCTTAGTTTCAAGGTATAAGTTATATCTCGATATCTTAATTTTCGTACGAATAATAGTTTTAACAAAAAACGTTTGTCGTCTTCAAGCGTCTACACTATATGTCCATGAATATAGCTCTGTCTTTTGGACAATAGTATTATGTCAACATTCATCCACAATTTCGTGGTTCAAGATCCTCACCATTTCATAATATGCAGAGCAACACTATAGAAGATCTCAATTTTTGTTTACAGTACATATGCCACTTCAAGGGTTATTGTAAAATTTTACAGTGGGGAACTGTAATATTTGTATACTTCCAGTATACGTGCCTTTGCATGGGCAATTGAGATCCCTTTAATTTATGAGTCTTGGAGGGGGAGATCACATTTCATTACTTTATACCTCTTCCAAAAGGTTTTTTTTTTGTCTCTTCAAAGACATTTAACTCTTCTGGAGTTATGATGAGGATTACATATAGCTTGAGCATTAGTCTGATGCATGTCAACTGCAATTTCACGTCGTTGATTTTTCTAATTGTATTTTTCTCCCCCTAACGGCGTGAATTTATTTGTTTGTTGGCCCTATTTTGTTATCCTTTATGGATTTATTTGCATCATCAAAATGTCATTTTCAGACATATTTATAACGTCATACCATCCTTTATTGATATATTGTACTATCATATTGTCATTCAAGGACATTCACTAAAGAATCTGCAGATTCTATATGATAGACTCAATTATAAGAATGGAATGTCATGCTTCTAGCATAAGACAATATAAAATAATACAACATGTATTTATGATGTATATATTTATAACTAAATAGATTCTTTCGGATCTATTAAAATAACAAAGTGTCACATATATGTCAATTTATTTTTCACTTTGTAACATACAATTAGCTCTTCTGGAGCATTGATATATACTTGGTAAAATATCAACATGATATTTATGTATACTTCAGCTATACTACTATTTCATCACCAATAGTAAACATTTTTTTTACTTTGTTTTGGTGTGATTCCACTTCTGGTGGTTAGAATTTTTTTATTTTATTATTATGATCGTCAATGTCATAATAATTTTAACTGACCAAAATTTCTACCATAGCGATTAGATGACTTAGCATTCACTTCTGGGAATGATACCAATCAATCTAATCAGACAAGGTAAATGATTTTGTTCAGGCACAAAAGAAAAAACATAGTTTCTCCACATAATCATTTTTCAAGTGCAGAAAACCATAGCAAATTTAAAAACCTCATGTAAACAATGAATATATGATAATTAACCAATGTGATATGTATAATGTATAAAATAGAATATTTTTTGGATTATATACCGTTCACCGAGAATTCAAATTTTACGGCTAAAGCAGAATTATCTACTGGTTGTATCATCGGTGGTAAGGTGATCATAAATTTGGAAACGATTCACAAACGCAAATCCCTGCAATATGTATTTCTTTGTACTTTTTTCACTGTGTTTCTATCATACGTATACAACACACATATTCGCTATGTGTTTCTGTTAGCATCAAACATTCTCCCATCGATACAACCAAAATCACTGTTCTTTGTATGGTTTTGGTTGGATAATCCACAAAATGTGCTCGAAGTCTAATAACCTGCGTCAACAATCTAGAAAAAACAGTATTACGTGTAGGCAATAAGCAAATATGTGACCATCTTGCAGATGTGTCAATTAATACAATAAAGTATCTAAATGGTCCACTCGCCGGGTGGATCAGCTCACATATGTCTCTTTGAATTCATTGTAAGAAAGATGAGGATTCAAAATCAACATTTGTAATAGATGGTCTGATCACTAACTTTCCTTGTGAACAAACAGTACACATATTTTCATTGGACAGTAGAATCTTCTGGTTCTTTAATGGATGTCCATGAGAAGTCTCAATTATCCTACGCATCATTGTAGATCCTAGATGACCGAGACGATCATGCCAAAGCAAAAAGGGTTTTGGATTTGTGAACTTCAGGTCCATAATCGCGTAGGTTTCAACTGGTTTTATATTTATATAATATAATCCAGATGAATAAGCATTGAGCTTTTCTAAGATGAGCTTCTGGCTCGAGACCTGTGATATAATATAGAGATACTCTCTATTATTCTCACTTATAGTCTCAATATGATATCCATTGTTGCAAATATCTTTGAAACTAAATAGATTCCTTCTGGATCTACTAGAATATAAAGCAACATTTATGCTTATCTGTGTACCATTTGTCAATATAATTGTGGCTCTTCCAGAGCCTTCTATTAGGTCTGCAGGACCGGATATAGTGTTTACCTTGACTTTGACCAAGTTTAAATCCAAGAAGTATTTCCTATCTCGAAGAATAGTATGCGTCGTTCCACTGTCGACCAAACATATATCCCCAATTTCATTTTTGAAACTAGATTGTTCATCTATGTTCCCAGAAAAAGAAATCTAATTTAGAACTTCAGGTTCTAAATAATTTTCAAGAGTTAGAACTTCAGGTTCTAAATAATTTCAAGATTTAGAACTTCAGGTTCTAAATAATGTTTAGAATTTTGAACTTCAGGTTCAAGATTTAAATTGAAATCTAGAACTTCGGGTTCTGATTAATTAAATTGGAATACAGAACTTCGGGTTCTGATTGATTAACTTGGAATCTAGAACTTCAGGTTCTGATCGATTAACTTGGAATCTAGAACTTCAGGTTCTGATCGATTAAATTGAAATACAGAACTTCGGGTTCTGATGGAATTGGAATTCAGAACTTCATGTTCTGATTAAATATATTATTATCAAGAACTTCAGGTTCTGATTTTTTTTTTCCGAATCAAGAACTTCAGGTTCTGATTTTTGTTTTCCGAATCAAGAACTTCAGGTTCTGATTTTTGTTTTCTGAATCAAGAACTTCAGGTTCTGATTTTTTTTTCGAATCAAGAACTTCAGGTTCTGATCTTTTTTCGAATCAAGAACTTCGGGTTCTGATTTTCCTAATCAAGAACTTCAGGTTCTAATTTTTTTTCCTTCGAATCAAGAACTTCAGGTTCTGATTTTTTTTCGGAATCAAGAACTTCAGGTTCTGGTTTTTTTTTTTCCGAATCAAGAACTTCAGGTTCTGATTTTCTTAATCAAGAACTTCAGGTTCTGATTTTCTTAATCAAGAACTTCTGGTTCCTTTTTTTTAAAATTCAAGAACTTCTGGTTCTTATTTTCTAATCAAGAACTTCTGGTTCTTATTTTTGAATCAAGAACTTCTGGTTCTGATTTCGAATTCAATCTTCTTGTTGTAAACCTTTATTATTAATAATAAAAAGGAAGAAGAAGAGATAATAAAATAAAAGCATTCGTGCTGATAACATGTTATAAATCAGATCATAAAAGCATAGAAAGTAATACTAACAGAAAAGAGAAAGAATGAGAGCAAACCAATTATATCAGTTTATTTCTATGTATATTGAAAAGCTTATACAATGAGCATATATATAGGCATAGGAAGAATTGAATCTACAATGAAATAGGAAATAAGATCAAGAGAGGTAATTGGCCCTATATTGAAATAGGAAATGAGATCAAGAGAATTAATTGCAAACTATTTTCTAGACGGTGAAAGTCAATTATATCACTAACATCGAATTATTTGTTACAGTGTAAATATAAACTAGCTTACAAGATACAATAATCAAATGGGCCATGTTGATCTTTATATAATTGTGTGTGATTGGTCATGTCATTATAATATTATTTATATTATGGCATCAATTAATTTTTCTGTCCTATATCATATGATACGTACCCATACGGCCATATCAATTCTTTCAAAATAATAATATTAATAAAATATTTTTAAAAACTAATTATATACATACCAATTATTGTCCCTTAGTCAGGGATCTCTAAAATATGATTTAACATAGTTGTCATCTTTTGGTGCATAATTTTTTTTTAAAATTATATACCTTTCTTTTAATATTAGTTTGTTCTTTTTCTGGGTTAGTATAATATATATATATATATATATATATATATAGAGAGAGAGAGAGAGAGAGAGAGAGAGAGAGAGAGATGGTTTACCAAATCCATATATAATTAAATAAAACCTAATTTATTATTATCTTTTGAAATTTAAATTCAGATTATTGGACAAATTAAGATTTTAAACAATGATTAATTATTAAAACTTAATTCTTTATCTTTTGAAATTCTAATGAAAATATCTGGACAAAGAATTTAATTAAACATACTCAACTTCAATTTCCTTTTTTAGAGATAATTTCCTCTCTTTTTTTACAAAAAATAAATTATAATTAAAGTGAGTTTTAGAGATCAGTCTATGAAGAATTGTTTTAACAGATGAGAGTACTTAAATATTATGTTTAGTTCATGTATGCAATTACGTGATGAAGAAAAGTTGATCATTTAACAGTGCTTAGAGGAAGAGATTGCGAAAGTGATTGAGACTGGAGTGGCAATTGGCGGATTAAAGATCAGCTCTAACATATATACTGGTGAAAAAGTGCAGACTCGGGGTGATGCCAATATCATGCTTGTGAATGTTGACGACAACAATCTACCATGGTATCTGGAGGAGGAGATTGCAAAAGTCATTGAGACGGGGGTGGCACTGGGCTTCGACTTCAGAGGCAATAAGAAGGACATAATGGAAGAAATAACAAGAAGGGAGCTAGAAGACATCGCTAGAATTTCAAATACAGCCAACGTCTAGCTCTCTAATTTCTTTTTACGGGCTTGCCAGTGTTGTCAATGTTAATTCTATCTTGGAATGTGAGGGGGCTTGGAAAAAACGAGAAAAAACGGGTGGTCAGAAGATTGGTGGAGTCGATAAAACCATCTATCTTTTTTTTGCAAGAAACAAAACTCAGTCAGTGCAATTTCAAAGTGATTAACGATGTTGGTGGTTCGTGCCTTAATAACGGTATAAGTGTTGATGCCACAGGGTCTTCAGGGGGATTGCTCTCGTTGTGGAATGATGCTCACTTCAAGGTGACAGATTGTATATCGAATACAGGGTGTTTAATCATGGTTGGAGAATGGAAGGCTTTGAAGAAAGTGGTTGCCTTTTGCAACGTTTATGCTCCATCATCGGAGGCCGAGAGAACAGATTTATGAGGCTTTATCATTAATTCTATGGATTCCCTCCCAATTCCGTGGTGCATTGGAGGGGATTTCAATACGGTTTGTGATATTTCAGGAGAGAATCGGAGTGAGTTGTAACATGGGATCAATGAGGAACTTTAACTCCTTTATTTCTCGGGCAAAGGTGGTGGATCTTCCTATGAATGGCTCAGCCTTCACGTGGACTAATTCGAGAAATAACGCAGCGTGGGCTAGGTTAGATCGTTTCCTAGTCTCCCCCATACTGTTATCATGGTTCCCAAATTGGCTGCTGCGGTGTTTACCAAGGAGTGTTTCAGATCATTGTCCAATATTGCTTGGTGATTCAAAGCAAGACTGGGGACCGACCCCTTTTCGCTTCTTTAATCATTGGCTTGAAGACAACGATATGATGAAGGATGTCGTAGAGGGCTAGAAGAGCAGCGCTCCGAAAGGTTCTGTAAGATCGTCTTTGGCTGCCAAACTTAAAGAGACAAATTTCAGATTAAAAGAATGGATCAACCGTGCGAAACAAGAAGCTTTCTCGTTGAAGCATCTTGAAACACGTTGGATGAAATCGACAAGAAAGCTGTCATCATAGGCTGGTCTGAATCGTTGAGAGCCAACAGGATGTCTATTCTCTCTGAAGTTTGGAGTGGGTTGAGACGAGAAGAACAAGTTTGAGGTCAAAAATCAAGAATCAAATGGTTAAAGGAGGGAGATAAGAACACTATATTTTTTCACTATATTGCTAACGGGAGGAGGAGATGCAATTACACTGGGAATTTAGCTATCAATGGCGTGACTCTAACTGACCCCAAATTGTTGAAAGACAATATCCTTTAATTCTTTCAAAATCACTATAGAAATGTGAGTTGGAAAAGGCCTGTGTTAACAGATTTATGTTGCAAGAAACTTATGTCATCAGAAAAGAATATGTTAGAAGAAGAGTTCACTAGTGAGGAAGTGTGGGATGCTCTAAAAAACTGTGATGGAAACAAAGCTCCGGGTCCGGATGGCATTAATTTGAATTTCTTTAAATCCCATTGGGAGGTGATTCGAGGGGATTTTATGAGGTTCATCAAGGAATTTCATAAAGATGGGGCGATTGTGAAGGACCTAAATCACACTTTTTTGGTGCTTATTCCTAAAACTGTGAATCTGGTTTCTATAGGGGATTTCAGGCCTATTAGTTTGATTGGTGCCATGTACAAAATCCTAGCGAAGGTGTTAGCCAACCGCATCAAGAAGGTAATGCATTCCATCATTGGGGAGTCGCAAATGGCGTTTGTTAAAGGACGACAGATCATTGATAGTTTCGTCATAGCCGAAGAAATTATCAATAAATGGAAAAATAATCAGATGGGAGGCATGTTGGTGAAATTGGATTTCGAAAAGGCTTATGACAGCGTGGACCATGGATTTTTGGACTACATGATGGAATGTATGGGATTTGGTGATAGGTGGAGAGGATGGATTAGCAATTGCATCTCAACACCACTTCTCTCGGTGTTGGTAAATGGGAGCCCGACGTCCCAGTTTGGATTGGAAAGAGGTCTCAGACAAGGAGATCCGTTGTCACCTTTTCTTTTCAACATTGTGGTCGAAGGTCTTAGTTGTTTAATCATCAAGGCTGCTAATCTTGGCATGTTACATGGAGAAGACTTTGGTGGTGACAAGATCCACATATCGCATCTCCAGTTTGCGGATGACATTATGTTGTTCTTGAAACCAAAGATTGAGAGTCTTATCAATGTGAAGAGAATCCTTAAATGCTTCGAATTGGCTTCTGGTCTCAAAATTAATTTCCATAAGGCAAGCGTTGTTAGAGTGTGCAAAAAGGGTAGCTTAGACCGACCGTGGGCGTCAACTTTGAGATGCAAGGCTTCTAATCTTCCAGTATCCTACTTAGGCCTTCCTCTTGGATCGAGACCGAGTTCAAAAATATTCTGGAGGTCTATCTTGGATAAGATTGAGAAGAAACTAGCTCATTGGAAACGTAAGTTTCTATCAAAAAGTGGGAGGTTGACGTTGATTAAAACTGTGATCGCGAGCATTCCTACCTATTTCATGTCCGTCTTTAAAATGCCGAGCGGTATAGCTCAAAAAATCGAGAAACTTCAACGTAGTTTTTTTTAGGAGGGATGGGGCTGTCAAAAGAAAGCTTTATGCTGTTAAGTGGGAAATGGTTCGGAGAAGTAAGGATCGGGGTGGTCTCGGGATCGGAAGTATGGAGATCAAAAATATGGGTCTGCTTGCCAAATGGATCTGGCGTTTTGGCAACGAAGATGCGCCGTTATGGAAAATGGTGATTTGTGCAAGGTATGGGGTAGAAAACTCCAAATTATCATGGAATTGGCAAGGCCCGAGTTCAACATCTTCCTACTTCATAAAGGCTGTGGCTAGTCTTTTCAAGCCTCTGGCACGATCTCAGAAAGTATTGACAGAAGGGTGTAGGATTGTTCTTGGCAATGGCACAAAGGCGAGCTTTTGGGAGGACATTAGAATTGATTCCATTTCACTAAAAGATTCATTCCCTAGGATCTTTGCGTTATCTACTTTAAAGAAAGGTCCTATGAGCAATATTGGGATTTGGAGGGGCTTGACATGGTCTTGGACAGTCCCACTTAGACGAAACCTTTTTGGGTGGGAATTGAACCAGTGGAACTGCTTTGTGTCTATCATTGAATGCATTAAAATTCGGCATTCAACAACTGATTCTTTGGCTTGGAATTTTAGCTCAAACGACATCTTTACTATTAAGTCGTTCTGCAGGGCTATGGAAATTACAGGACCTGATGACTCTTGGCTGGACAACTTCAGCTGGCAGGGATTGTGCCCTCCGAAAGTGGAAATCCTTGTTTGGCAGCTGCTCAAAGGTCGACTCCCGGTTGGTGATTTTCTGTACAGACTAGGCATGCAACAGAATGTCAATCTGATGTGTTCCCTGTGCAATCAGGAAGTGGAGTCAATAAGCCATCTTTTCTTACATTGCAGTTGGACTAGGAGTATGTGGCTTTTGGGCATGTCTTGGTGGAGTGTTTCCTGTTGTTTCAGCAAATCAATTTCAGATTGGGCGGGAGGGTGGGCTGCTCTGAGCCCCTCGAATCAATATAACAGTGCTTGGAACTCCCTATTCTTCGCGGTGGTATGGTCCATATGGGAGACAAGGAACTCCAAGGTGTTTAACAATGGTGAGGCAACAGTGTGTTTAGTGGCCGACTCGGTGAAACTCAAAGTAGCTTGGTGGTTCAAGTTCTATGGAAGAGGTTCTACAGACCCCATTACCCACATTCTCATCAATATTAAAGATCGTTGCACGGATTCAAAATCTAGCAAACGGAATAAAGTGGAAGATTGGACTCCTTCGAACATTAACGAGCTGAAATTCAATGTAGATGGCTCGGTTCGCGGCAAACCGGGACCAGCAGGTATTGGAGGGGTGTTGAGAGACGACAATGGCAGAGTGTTGTGTTTATTCTCCCTTTATGTTGGTATTCGGGATTCTAATGAGGCTGAACTTATGGAAATTGAGAAGGCCACCCAGCTGTGCGCCTCAAATCCGACAATGGTGGGGCGGGACATCACCATTTGTAGTGATTCCAAGGTCGCTGTCTCTTGGATCAACGATGCTGGTTTTGGAAACATCGACCATGTGGAGATGGTGTACGATGTTCGTAACTATTTGGCGAGTCTTGGAGGCACGGTCAGTCTCTTTCGATTCAAGAGCGTCGAACTCCTTCGCGGATAACTTGGCCAAGCTTGGCTCTAGTATTTCTGGGGACTTCATTCAATGTGGAGGTATCTGAACTTGGCTGCACCTGCTTCGAGGGGTCTGTTGGTTTGTTTGTTTCGCACCTGGTGGTGTCATTTGTTATCAGACTCTGTTTTTCTCGTTGCTTTCTTCTGTCCTCTGGTTATCTGTTGTTTGCATCAGCTGTGTGCCCCTTGTGATGGCTGTTTCTTTGCTCTTGTTTTCAGCTTTGTGCTTTTTTGTGTTGGTTGTTTCTGTGTTTCCTCCTTTCCAGGCCCCCGGCCTGATGAATAAATTCTTGCAGTTCAAAAAAAAATAGATTAAAGATTATGGTTTTGCTTTTCGAACGTTAACTGTTTTTATTTTTGAGGGGAGCAACACTTGGACTTCCCATAAATCATCTGTTATAGTATTACTCTCGTCCAAACACATTTAATTTTGGAGTTATGATGGGATATTAGTGATGGTATGGTCACACTCAATAACAAAAGCAAAGGATAACTCATATATATATATATATATATATATATATCCTATGTATTAATTATTAACTCATGTTTCGAACGTATGCAGACATGGTGGGCTCGTTCATATTATTGAAAGTTAAAAGATATGAGCATGTTTTTATAATTAGAGATAACGCACCCTTAACCACCACCATTATTCAATGATATATAGAAGATTTTTGCCAAAAGATGAAAAGTAAGCAATCCTGCATGTGATACTGATACGTTCTTACATTGCATGATAAACACCTTCAATTAATACCCTTATTTTCTGTTTCTAACTACAAATATAATTAGGTGTTTTTGTTATATTTTTATAATCAGAGATAATGCACCCTTAACCCACCACCATTATTCAATGATATATAGACGATTTTGGACAAAAGATGAAAAGTAAGCAATCCTGCATGTGATAGTGATACGTTCTTACATTGCATGATAAACACCTTTTATATATATATATATATATATATATATATATATAGTCCTTTTTCTGTCGGTGCGCACTGATAGAATTATATAAAGACATTGAATGTGAGTCACTCATTTATAAAAGAGTTTTGACAAGTGCATACATACCAAGTCAAAATATGTAAAATGAATGGCTCACATTCAATGTCCTTATATAATTCTATCAGTGCGCACTTATGTGAAAATTATTGTATATATAGATATATATATATATATATATATGGAGAGAGAGATAGAGAATTAGGTACGAAATTTTTGCATGTTTTTCACATTACCTATATAGTTGACGATGTAACGTTATAGAGTGATTTGCACAAACTTTCAAAAGCAATCTTGTTATTCTGTAACGTAACATAACCCACTATATAGTTTTACATAGTTGATCCCTCATGAAAAAATGAGCGTTGTTAGAGAACCAATATGCTATGAAACTCTAGAAGATGAATCTGTAAGAGAACCAATATGTGAAGTTCAAGAAAATGAGGTAAATCTCACATTAGAAAAACAAAATTCAAAAGAAGAGTATATATATCAATAAATCGATGCATCATAGTCGAATGACTAATTTTTTGGATTGCAAAACTATTCACTTCTTACAAACACATAAAAATTCACAAATACCGCAATTTAACAAAAGGGGCATGCTTTGTTTTTTTGGTTTTTTCCTTTTTCTAAAGCACGTCTTCAAAGAGAGGCTTAATTAGCAGCTATTTTATTAATAAAGAAGAGAAGGATATAAAGAACAACTCGGAGGCAAACAATAAATAATTTATTCATGAATCACTAAATCAGATATGTCTTAATTACTTCAACTCCACAACCACATGGATACTAATATGAGTGGGATTGTACACAAGACCTTTCGACGCACAACTACAAAAGAACTTATCAATTGATTTGGATCTTTCATTCTATATTTTGTGACAAAGAACCATGCAACAAAACATATTCAATGTTAAAATAACATTTGATAAAAGATTCAAGTAGTCTGGTGGTTGAAGTCTCTAACATGATTCGAGTTTTGATATTGTAAATATTATCTCATTTTTACTCGCTAAACCCAAAAGTGGAGGAGATCCCTCCCTTATAGTGCGAGTCATATTTTGGATTGACCCAATAGGTGTTAGATATCAACAACAACAAAAAAATCATATTCCGAACTGTGTTAATTAAACTGTAATTCACATGGCTATGTCTGTGCACTTTCAAATGTGGAAATATTTTAGATTGGAATGTATGGGGAAACATTCATATATTCTCTTATGATTTGAATTTTCACATGTAATGCCCTTAATTTTTTGAATGATATCATGCTAGAATATTATTATATATTAATTTTCCTAATTTCCGCTTTACTTTATAAGTTGAAATTGGACTATTATTTGTCAACCAAACTTCCACGTTGAAATTAACAGACCCTGATCATCCGTGTAGCTGATGGAATATGATAAAAAATAGCTGATAGTGAATTATATCAAATCGATAAAAAGTTCTGGAAGTTTAGTCGGCTTGTGGAAGATAAAAATAAAGGCTTAGAGTATTCAAAAAAAGGTTTTGGGAGAAATTAGAGCATATTCAAATTGTGAAAGCTTGAATTCAAATCATGATTCTAGAGAGATTAAAGAGGGTAGAAGTTCATCTAAGGAATTTTTAACGGTACTGTTAATGATTCAAAGCAGCATGATGGAGCTAATGATTCAAAGCAATATGATGGAGCTGGTGATTTTACTGGGAACACTCCAATCCAGAAAGGGCAGTTTCCGGTGACGACCGGCACATTTAATACACTTGTGGAAGATCATGATCTAATTGAGAAATTTTCTCCAATTCAAATTCAGCTGAACAATTTCCTAATTAAGATGTGGGAATTAATGTTAATATTTCCAATGATTTGAATACCAAGTATTTAAATTTGGAACATAAGTGTATCTTTAATGTTATGAACAAATTTGAATCCTCAAAAATTGCCACTTCAGCATTTAAGGATTGTTTTCAGAGATTGATAAAATTGATGATTGTGTAGTTCACAATGGTATATTTTATTTAAATCAAAAATCTACTTCTTCCATATTTTGTCACCGGTGTAGTTAATTATGTTCATGTTGCTTTGCCTTGTGTTGAGGTTTGCATGCCTTTTAAGATTTATGTTTTAGGGCCTGTGTGTCCCTATGTTTTTTTTTTCCTTTTTTTCATTAATAAAAGGTTTCGGATTTTTAGTTATTAAAAAAATAAATCGTAATATTAATTCATGATAACATCATCCAATATATAAATACATATATATAAACTATATAAAAACAATGAATAAAAGAAAAACTTCAAATGGAATTATTGTTGGCACACAAAAATAGACTTCTTAATTAATTCATTCACTTCATAAATAGAAATTGCAGAATGAAACCATAATAACTTACAACAACGCATATTTTTTTTTAACAGCATTTTTATTCATAAAAGGTCAAAAAGGCAATAGAACACAAGAAGAAACTACAAGGTGACAATGCAGCACCCATGAACACCAACGCATATATATATATATATATATATATATATATATGCTTATTATATGTGACAAAGGGGTTCTATTTTGCTAATGCAAGGAGTACTTTTCATTTACCCAAGAAAATTGTAGGAACTTCAAGCTTTGGATCAAAGTTCTTAGTAGATGAGAGGTCTTTCGTTGGTTTAATACCGTTGTCATAAATTGAGATATCAGGCTTCACCGGCTCGAAGATGTTGACGAAGAACCTCTTTTCAATTGGTTTAATGCCATTGTCATATATTGAGACATCGGGCTTCACCGGCCCGAAGTCCTTAACGAAAAACCTTTTTTCAATTGGTTTAATGTCATTGTCGTAAATTGAGACATCGGGTTTCACCGGCTCAAAATCCTTTACAAAGGATCTCTTTTCCACGAGTTTAATGCCATTGTCATAAATTGAGATATCGGGCTTCACAGGCTCGAAGTCTTTAACGAATAACCTTTTTTCAACGAGTTTAACACCATTGTCATAAATCGAGACATCAGGCTTCACCGGTTCGAAGTCCTTAACGGAAAACCTCTTTTCAATTGGTTCAACACCATTGTCATAAATTGATACATCAGGCATTACCGGCTCGAAATCCTTTACCAAGGATATCTTTTCCACCGGCGCCTTAATAACATTATCGTAAATTATAACATCACGCATCGACTCAAAGTTGATCTCATCTGTTGGCTTACTACTATGATCACCAACATAAATCTGTTTCTTTACCTCAGAGTTTTCAGATGTATGACAATCATCAGATTCAGGAATGAGGCCTTGGATGGATTCCGGCATGGATTGATCTTTCATCACAGCTCTCCAATATTCCCCTAGGTCCTTCCTTGCATCTGTAATGCTAGCAAACTGCAGTACATGCATATAATTATAATTAGTTTGTAGAACAAACAAAACATACAAGTTTATATTTCAAAAAAACAAACATACAAGTTTAAATTTAGTTAGCCTATCATTAAAACCTAAATTAAAAAAAAAATAGTAAATATTGGTGAGTTCTCTAAAAAATTAGAATTATATATACGGTCTATGTAGATTACTTAGCAAAATCTAATTAATTTCTTGAACATGTAAAAGAAATGCATACCAGAAGAAGCAAGGACAGTGTAGAGAGAGCAACAAAGAGAGCTTTCATGTTTGCAGTATTATTGTCTGACACCTAACTATCACCTCTGTGGAATGCATGGACGGCAAATAACTCATGCTTTTTATAAAAGAAAAGTCTGGGCAATTATCAAATAAGTCCCATACTTTTTCCTTAATAAGTCCCATACTTTTTCCTTAATTTCGAGTAATTTGCGATATTTTCATTTTTTTACCAAATTGATTCTCATATATATAAATATGTACATATATACAGTCATTTTCTCCTCAGTGCACACTGATATAACTTATATCAGTGTGTTACATGTAGACCACTGATTATGGAGAAGTTTTGACAAGTGCATACACTTTGAGTCAAATATATAAATTTAATGGTCAACATCCAAAGCACTGATGAAATAATATCAGTGCGTACTGACTTGAAAATTTCTGTATATATATATATATATATATATATATATATATATGGATTTGATATAGTAATAATAGATTGATATGGATTTGATATTTAATCTTTCATCCAATATTGATGGTTAATTTGTTATTTCAATGTAAAAAATCAAAATTTTGGTATTCTAAATTTTGAGTCTCGGTATAATTATATTTTTGCTATTTAATTTTTTGTTTAATGACCACAAAAGTTGCCTGATATGATATTGTGTAGTGGTGGATTTTTTCTATAAATAATAAAAAGAGCTTTGTTATGCTCTTTTACTTATTTCTATTTCTATCATCAATTCTATTGATTGTCAAAGCTTAGAAAAGGTCGAAGATACCCACCAAATACAGTATGCAGTCTCTTGCTTGAAGACCCACGGATTGCATTATATATATCCAAACTTTTTTTGTTGTTTTTTTAAGAATGTTTTTCTTGTTTTTAAAAGAAGATACGAGACAGTTGAGAGGAATGTGGTGAGTTGTTTGTTTACGTTGGTTGTGTGAATACTTTTAAGTTTTGGAGTTAGAGTTGGAGAAGAAAATAAATGAAGAGAAGTTAGAATTGGAAAAGAAAGTTCACTTTTAGAATTGGAATTGTAAAAAAAAAAAAGTAAGATTTGAAGAGAATCTTTTTTTTAATTACATGTTTTTTTAAAAGAAATGCGTTGTTGTTTTTTTTTTTAAGAAAAAAATTTGGTTGTTAGAACAGTAAAAAAAAGCAGTGAATCTTTTTTTTATATATAAATATTATCTTTTCTTTTAATATATTTATTTTCTTTAAAATATATTTTCAATATCCAAATATAATCGTCGGATAAAATCCAACGATTAGATTTGGATGTCATGTGTTTTCCTTATATCAGTGTGCACTGATAGGAAAACCACTTTATATATATATATATATATAGTCATTTTCTCCTCAGTGCGCATTGATATAACTTATATCAATACGTTACATGTGGATCACAGATTATGGAGAAGTTTTGACAAGTGCATACACTTTCAGTCAAAATATGTAAATCTAATGGACCACATCCAACGCACTGATGAAGTTATATCAGTACGTACTGACTTGAAAATTTCTTTATATATATATATATATATATATATTACAGGTTCTAAATAAGTCAATGGCTTTCATAAGTGACCAAATTGATCTCTTTCATGGTCAAACCTAATGTTTGTTTTTAACTAAATTTATGAAAGTATGTTAATACTTCAAATTTTGTTTTATTTGAATAAAACTGATTAAAATAATTATAAAAAACTTAATTAAAATAAAGGATATAATATTTTTATTATCATTATTAATAATTTAATATTAATATTTTGATAATATAATTTAAAGTTATAGAAAATATAAATTAATCTAAATTGTAATAAAATAATTTAAAAATATTAGAATAATTGAAATATTGAAAAAAATGTAATATTATTTATGGCTCCAGGGGCATATAGCTTAGTTAGTAGATGAACGAGCTTAAGTCTTGGACAAATGATTCTCAAGTCAGCGATTTGAATCATACCAATGACAAAAGCTTCAAAAAAATACCTGATCTAGATAGATGGATAGATAGATACTGAAAAAAAGGTAATATTATTTATTTATATTAACATGTATATATATACAATAAGATATCTACAGCACATCAAAACAAAAATTTTATTTCACAATACTTGAAAGGGAAAGTTATTGTCAGATCGTCCTGATATAAAATATATCAGGACGAAGAATATGGATCATTAGATTTACATACTTTGACTCAAAATGTATGCACTTGTTAAAACTTCTCAATAATCTATGGTCCACATCAAATATATCAGGACGAACTGACAGTAGAAAGACTATATATATATATATATATATATATATATATATAGGGGTGAATTCATAAAGAGCCAAAAAATTTATCAGTTTATTGTTTTTAGCCACCAATTTATTTTTTATTGTTTTCATCACTTTTGACCATATTTGGACGAAAATACCCATGAATTTGAAATTTAAAAAAAAATGGGTTCTACCATTCTGTTTTGTTTTTATTTTTTAGGGTTTTAGGGTTAAGTTTAATCGTAAAAACAAAAGGAAGAGAGAGAAAGGAAGAGAAAAAGAGATTCAATTCTTCGAACCTCTTGCAATTGCCCCCGCTCGTCGTACCTCTCCCCGTCGCCGTACCTCTCGCATTCGCTGCACCTCTAGCCGAATCCAACACTGCAGGGAGTCGAATCTGGTGCAAAGGTCGCCGAATCTGCTGCTCTTAGTCGTCGACGCCGTCACCATCGCCCTCGCTCATCGATCTTCAAATCTGGTCAGTTTTATGGAAGTTTAATCTCTTGCTATTGGGTGTTTGTTTTGCTCTTGTGAACCCTTGGTTTGTGAAGAAATGTAGATAGAAAAATGAGGAGGTTAAACTATGTTTTGCTCAACTCTGTGTTTTGATCAAAATGTGGGAGAAGATAGCTATGTTTGGGATTTCTTCTGACTTTGAGCAGGGGGTGGTGCTGTTTTCGCTTGTCACTCAGATGCTGACAATGTTTGGTTTTGAGGGGCTCTGGTATGTATTTTGTTATGATTGTCTGGTTTGTTGTTTAGAGATCGGTGGATGTTTTCCTTGTTTTTGGCTCTGCTTTGAGTTGCTCTGTTTTTTGCCCTTTGGTTCTGCTGAGTGGGCTGTTTGTTGTTGGTTTGTGTTGTCCTGAAGCTTTGGGACGCTTGTGAGTGAGCTGTTGTTGTTGGTTTGTTTTGTCCTAGAGCTTTGGGACGCTTATAATTGGGTCTTTGTTTGCATGACCTGTTTTTCTTAATAAAATTTCAGCCGTTCAAAAAATAAGTGGGAGAATTTGCCTTCTATTTTTGGCTTTACTTAATGGATAGATCATGCATCAACTTGAATTGAATGATATCTTTATCTTATTATAGGCATGTGACTTGAATTGGATTTTCCAGGCATGTAACTGGCATGTAATTAATCAGTTTATGTATTTAAAAATAAATTGGGTATTGAATTCGGGTTTATTGTTTGTAGCTATTGTTGATTTTAAATTTATAGTTTGATGTTAGTATAGGGATGTGGAAGAAGATTAGTTAATGAATAAGTGTAATGGGGTGTGGCATGACAGAAATGTGATTTTGTTCAAAGGGAAGGGTTCAGCTGATTCTGATATTTGGACTAAAGCTTGTAATTACATCTCTTCTGTTGCAGACGCTTTAAATTGTGAAAAGAAGTAAAAGGGAAGTGGGAGCATTGTACAAAAATGGAGAGCTCCTCCCGTTGGATCTTTCAAAGAAATATAGATGCAAAGTAATTAAGTGCTGCACTTGTTTTTGAAGGAATTGCCTTTGTTGAAGTCGGTGACGTAAGAGCAGCAATGGAAGATCTTTTATGGGCTTTTGACAAGGGGTGGTTTCCAGTTTTGAATTGAGTCAATGCTTTTGGAATTGTAAATTCGTGTACAGTAAATTTTGATAGTTAGAGTGATGTGAATAACATTGTCTTTGATATTCTTTTTTTGATAGATAGATACATAGTAGATACAGACAGGTGATAATTGAGTTAATTACAAGTCGGTTGATTTCCATGATAAATGTTAGTTGCATTGCAATTTACATGTCAGATGATTTCCATGTTACATGCCAGTTGTATTAAAATTTACATACCAGTTGGACTCAGAGTTATATGCCAATTGATTTTTGATTTGCAATTTACATGCTGATTGTATTCATCAGATTGTATTCAAATTGTTGCACCATTCATCCAACCAAACTGACCACGTATACGTAACTTCTATCATGTAACATTACTGGAATTTGTTTTCAGTATAAGTCTTTTTCAACTTTAGCTAACTGGCATGTAACTTGAATTTGCACTGGCATGTAACTTGAAATTGCACTAGCATGTAACTTCTATCATGTAACATTACTGGAATTTGTTTTCAGTATAAGTCTTTTTCAACTTTAACTAACTGACATGTAACTTCAATTTGCATTGGCATGTAACTTGAAATTGCACTAGCATGTAACTTCTATCATGTAACATTACTGGAATTTGTTTTCAGTATAAATCTCTTTCAACTTTGACTAACTGGCATGTAACTTCTAATTGCACTAGCATGTAACTTGAAATTGCACTAGCATGTAACTTCTATCATGTAACATTACTAGAATTTGTTTTCAGTATAAGTCTTTTTCAACTTTAGCTAACTGGCATGTAACTTGAATTTACACTGGCATGTAACTTGAAATTGCACTGGCATGTAACTTCTATCATGTAACATTACTGGAATTTGTTTTCAGTATAAATCTCTTTCAACTTTAACTAACTGACATGTAACTTCTAATTGCACTAGCATGTAACTTCTAGCATGTAACAATACTAGAATGTCTTTTAACTATGAAAATGAATTTTAATTGGCATGTAACTTCAAATTGCACTGGCATGTAACTTCAAAATGCACTAACATGTAACTTCTAGCATGTAACAATACTGGAATGTCTTTCAACTATGAAAATGAATTGTAACTGGCATGCAACTTCAAATTGCATTGGCATGTAACTTCAAATTGCACTAACATGTAACTTCTAGCATGTGACAATACTAGAATGTCTTTCAACTGTGAAAATGAATTTTAATTGGCATGTAACTTTAAATTGCACTAGCATGTAACTTCAAAATGCACTAACATGTAACTTCTAGCATGTAACAATACTAGAATGTCTTTCAACTGTGAAAATGAATTTTAATTGGCATGTAACTTCAAATTGCACTAGCATGTAACTTCAAAATGCACTAACATGTAACTTCTAGCATGTAACAATACTGGAATGTCTTTCAACTGTGAAAATGAATTGTAACTGGCATGCAACTTCAAATTGCATTGGCATGTAACTTCAAATTGCACTAACATGTAACTTCTAGCATGTAACAATACTGGAATGTCTTTCAACTGTGAAAATGAATTTTAATTGGCATGTAACTTCAAATTGCACTAGCATGTAACTTCAAAATGCACTAACATGTAACTTTTAGCATGTAACAATACTGTAATTTGTTTTCAATACAAGTGTCTTTCAACAGTGACTAACTGGCATGTAACTTCACATTTCACTGGCATGTAACTTGAAATTGCACCAGCATGTAACTTCACATTTCACTGGCATGTAACTTGAAATTGCATTAGAATGTAACTTATGGCATGTAAAAATACTGGAACTCAACTTAAACTGGCATGTAACTTATGACATGTAACTTGAAATTGCACTAGCATGTAACTTATAGCATGTAAAAATACTGGAACTCAACTTAAACTGGCATGTAACTTACAAATACACTATCATGTAACTTACAAATACACTATCATGTAACTTTAACATAAACTGGCACGGTGGTTGTCTTTTTCACGGTGGTTGTCTTCTTCACGGTGGTTGTCTTTTTCACGGCGGTTTTCTTCTTCTTCACAGTAGAAAATTACAGCTCTCACCGTCGATTTCTTGTCCAGAAATTTCAGCCTCTTGCCCATAAAATTCCAGCTTCTTGCTCAGAATATTTCAGCTCTCACCATGACTTCTTGCCTAGAAAATTCCAGCTTTTCCCTTGTTGCCCAGAAAATTTCAGCTGTCTTCAGCTTCCCCAGAAACTTTCAGCTCTCAACAGAAATTTCGTTGCCCAGAAATTTCTTTGTTACTTCGTCTTGCCCAGATTGAAGATTTCGTGAGACCAAGGTGAGACCGAGATTGAAGATTTCGACACTCAAAAATGTCGTGAGAGAGAGAGAGAAAGAGAAAGAGAAAATTTCGTGTGAGAGAGAGAGAGAGAGAGAGAGAAAATTTCGTGAGAGAGAGAATATTGTAAATGAAAACAAAATGGAGGGATTTGGAAATAAGAGAGCAAAATTTTGGGGGGAAATATTGGGGGGAAGTAAAGACAAAAGAAGGGTATATTTGGAAGTTCAAGGCTAAAAATGATAAGTATAATCAAAGATATATATTTGGCTAAAAACAATAAACTCATAAATTTTTTGATCAGTTCTTGCAATTTCCTCATATATATATATATATATATATATATATATATCCATCTATTTTCAACTCTAGAACTATAATGGACATTTATTGCTAAATTTTATGTATATCTATTAATTATCTGGAATCATGTATTTTTTTGAAACCTTTCGTTATTGGTAGGATTTGAGTCTCTGACTTAAGAGTCATTTGTCCAAACCCAAGCTCGTTCATCTACAAAGCTAAATTTTATACATATCATGTCAAGTTATTATATTTCTAATCGACACCAAATTTATTTAGGTCATTCCATTTTGTAGTCAAATCGTGACTAATATTTTTTTTTTCACTTTCATTATTTTTAAATTTATTATATATTCATGAACTATTTTGATGAAATCGGAATAACGAATGGCACGGGAGAGGAGATAAGGATCTCAATTCATGTTTATATAATTATATATACCTAATCAAATCATTTGAAAAGGATTGGTGAACATAAGAGAGAAATATGATATTTATTTTATTTCTTGTTGTTTTCTTGCATATGATGTCCATGTCATGTACTTAGCTGGTAGTGCACATCCTCCCATATAAGTGGTGAGAGGTTCAAATCTCATCATACACATTTTACAAACATATTGTTTTCACATCGGGATCTCGGCAGGTCCCGACAGTCCTATCTAAGGTCGACAATCATATATTACATATATATATAAAAATCTTACTGAATTTATAACGAAATAAAACATAAGCGTTTTTCGTCTTCTAATAAAAGTTTTGAAATTCAAATTAAAATTCTTGTACAAATTAAGGATTTTTATCAACTCAACCACTACTAGAAAAATGATGTTTTATGATGGGTAAAAACCGTCATAAACGTTAATTCTTGATGGTTTAAAACCATCAAGGAATCCATCGTCAAGAGTGGTTTTATGATGGTTTTAATTTATGATGGTTTTTTTAATCATTAAATCTTGACGGTTTTGGTTAAAAACCGTCAGTAACTTGAAAAGTTTATTAAAAAAATAATTTTTATAATTGCTTATATGAATATATAATTCATTAATTTTATTAAATTCAATTAATTTTATCAAATTCAATGAATTATGAAAAAAAAATACAATACAAATAAATTTATGTAACAAAATTACACAAAATAATTTCAAGAAACAAAAAATTAATATTACATAAAAGTAGTACAAAAAAATTATTCAGCAAAGTTTATCTTATTACAATGAACAACTATGGAAAAAAAAATATTAATAACAAATACAAGATATAAAAAATTTAAACTAACAAATTCAAGTTGCAAAATTCATCTAAGCATTCTTCGACTTCAACAAATGCCTCTACAGGATGCTATAATCTTAACCTGGATGATTAAAATACCAAAAAAAAAGTATGTATCAATAAAAACTAAACACAAGTGCTGTAAAATAATTGCAATGACATGAATAAAAAATAGAAATACAAAATAAAAATTGTGCAAGAATTTATATAAGAATCAAGTAAAAACAACCATGTAATATGTATGAAAAATAAAATAAAACATGAATAAAATATATATATTAAAATAATCATATAAATAAGGAGAAAAAAAAAGAATATATATAAGAATCAAGTACAAAAAAACTAGGTAAAAAGATCAAAAAAAAACAATGCTTAAATAAACAAATATAACCTAAAATATGTTGGAAAAAAAAACAAGAATAAAGAAATATATGGTTAAAGAATCATGTAAATAAGGAGAAAAAAAAACAAGAATTTATATGAGAATCATGTAAAAACAACCATGTAAAAAGATATAAAAAAACAATTCTTAATCAAATAAATAGAACCCAAAATATGTAAGAAAAATAAAATAAAACAAGAATAAAAATATAATTAGTAAAAGAATCATGTAAATAAGGAGAAGAAAAAAAAACAAGAATATATATACGAATCAAATAAAAACAACCACGTAAAAAGAATAAAAAAATGCTTAATCATAAAAATAGAACCCAAAATATGTAGGAAAATAAATAAATAATATATATAGTAAAAGAATCATAAAAATATGGAGAAAATAAGTAAGATATGGTGTTGATACCTTAAGATGTGGTGAATGATAAGAAAAACATTATGAAACAAAGAAATTTAAGAATGTGAGAGAATAAGGGGGGTTGGAGGCGGCAATGAGAGAGTGTAAGAGATAAAAATAGTGTAGGGTAATTAGGATTTGTCAAATATATTTATTTTATTTGAAGGGATAATGACGGTTACAAACCGTCATGCTTTTACGATGGTTTTTAAAAACCATCACGATCTTATGACATAACGATATGATGACGGTTTTAAAAACCATCACGACTTTATGACGGTTTTTAAAAACCATCATAACTTTATGATGGTTTTTAAAAAAGCATCAATTTTTAAAAACCATCAAGATTTTTAACCTTTTTTTAAAAACCAGCATTATTTTGTGTCATAAAACCTTATTTTTCTAGTATTGAACTTTCATGTCTATTAATTTCGTTTTGGTGATGACTGATGATATATATTCCGGATCCGAAGTTACAGAATTGGTTTTGTGATGTTATTACCAAACTAAAATTCTGTTTTTTTTTCATGATCATCCTAATTAGAGAGTTATTATTTATTTCATTATTAAGGATATTATCGATCGATCTAGAAGAGTCATTCCAGACACGACATGTTGTATATGTTCCTAGGAATGCCAATAGTAATGTGTATGGTCCAGCAAAGTTTGCTCTATCTATGAAATATTAAGGGTAAATTACACTGAACCCTTTGAGGTTTGGGTAAATTACACTGAACCCCTTGAGGTTTGGACAAGTTACACTTAGCTGGAAAAGTTTATTTATTATACACTAACACCCTCAAAACTTAAATTTGACTTTAAAAAATACCTAAAATGCCCCTAGTTATATTATTTTATACTTTATGTTTTTTATCTTTTAACCAAAAACTTTATAAACTTTAATAAAAATAAAAAATATGATTAATTAAATAAATAAATAAATAAATAGTTAAAATAAATAAATAAATAAATAATTTAAAAAATTAAATAAAAATAGTTTTAAAAAATCAAATAAATAAACAATTTTAAAAAATTAAATAAATTAATAGTTTCAATAAATAAATGAAAAAGTTAAATATATTAATTTTTTTAAGGATATTCATTAATAGGGACAAGAAAAGTTCTAACTATCAAAACTTATTTATTTTTATTTTTTTAAACTATTTTTTTAGAATATTTAATTTTAAAAAAAAACTATTTTTTTTAACTATTTATTTATTTAATTTTCTTAAACTATTTATTTATTTAATAAATCATATCTTTTTTTTTATTTTTTATTAAAGTTTTTAAATTTTTTTGGTTAAAAGGTAAAAAAAAATAATAATAATATAACTAGGGGCATTTTAGTCATTTTTAAAGTCGAATTTAAGTCATGGGGGTGTTAGTGTATATAAAATAAATAAAATTTTCCATCTAAATGTAACTTGTCCAAACCTCAAGGTGTTCATTGCAATTTGCCCAAATATTAATGATGAGACATTTTCCATAGAAGAGGCCACTCCTACTCCCAAAAAGCTTCTTCTCCATGACCACTGTTAGTTGTATTTTTGTTTTTTCATAGCAATGGACCCCTTAACAAAAATAATGGTTTCTCTAAATCATTGGACTCTAATAAACGTACTAAAATTGTATGATTAATTGATTATGGCCCATTATTAAACTAGTAATTGAATTTAAATTATACAACAAAATGAAGAAAAAAAAGATATGGATTGATTACTAAAAACAAGCCCTCATGTTTCTTGTGCTTTTAAAGATCTTTCAATAATTGAAAGTTAAAGATATAGGGACATGTTAACGATCATAACCACTACCATTATTCAATAATTTTTAGAAGATTTTGGCTAAGATTTTCTGAAAGAGATGTGTTTAGTGATAGAAAGCAGCCCTTGTCCCACCATAAAGATTTTGTTTTCTTGCAATTTATTATCATATATAACCATGTAATTATCATATAAATTAAATTAAGATTTTGACTTGGTCGTCAATCAAATGTTTAAGCTAATTAAACAAATCAAAACAAAGACTAAGTTAACGATCCCCTAGCAAGGATAATATCTTTAAAGTGTTGGGGATTTGAATCGATGATCACGGAAGCATCATGCCTAATATACGTCCATAACTCATAGTAATTAATAAAGTCTATAATAGAAAAATAGATGAGAGAAAATAAACCAATCATAAAACAATATATACGTGGAAAACCCAAATCGGATAAAAAACCACGAGCCGTCAGGACGACAGAGAAAGTTCCACTATATGATAAATTGTTACAACCATATATATTCCAGGATTCTCTCTCACACCTCAACCCCAAACCACTCTCACAAGATCCTCACAAAGAACCCCACAATATCCCCTAGGTCTCCCATGAATATCACCCACGGATCTCTAACTTGATCCACTGATATTCCCTTAAATCCCTCCCTGGATATTCCTTTGGGTCTCTCATCCGGATCTCACCACTCTCTGATGTTACATGGTGTTTCTTTTGACTCCACACAAAATAACCTAATTACAAGGTCTATTTATACTAACTATAGGGAGTTTAAGATAAAAGGAAATCCTACTCTTAAACATACAAGAATTACTTGTTCCACATAAATACTATTTCCTATTTATGACAAGTCTTCTTGTAAGTAGAAATATTTTCCTTCAAGCATAAGACTTTCCTATTCTTCATGAAGACAAACTCTTTTTCCTTTTCCAATAAGCACAAGAACTTTCCAGAAGAAAACCTTTCCTTTTTCGCGCAACATTCATGATCTCAGCAAAATACGACATTACCGCGGTCTAGGTCACGGTGTGCACCCCGCTCCCTACACCGCGGAAAAGCCACTGAAGTCCACCGCTCAGAATACCGCGGTTGGTGCATTTGCCTCCGCCGATGTCTACACCGCGCTATACATACTGGAATTGACTGCTCCTTGTGCCGCGATCCATGCGCTTGTCCGCATCGCGGTCCAATCCGCGGTTTCTTCCAGAATCCGTTTCTTCAGTTCTTCTTCGGTCTTCAAGCTCCCTCAAACACCAACTCTAACTTCCAAACGTATCCCACGTCTCCAAGAAGTTCCAACATCAGTTGAGTCTCGTTTGGTTCACATTGAGTTCACTTGAGAATACGAGCCAAAACCTAACATAAAGTACCAGTGCATTACTGAGTGGTGCATTCGACTATTGATCGGATATAATATATAGTAACCATATGACATATTTCCAGTGGTGGGGTGTATTACTCCGCAATACAGTCAGAATAAGATTTTCTCCTAGCTAGGAATGTCGCTGGGACTCAAATGTAGAACCTCATTGTTATAGCAATTGTATGATCAAAGTACTTACTACTATGTCAAAAACTATAGCTATCAGTAAGGGTACAACTTCATTTTCTTATAGAAAGTTACAAGATAGGAGCATGCTGCATATATATATATATATATATATATATAATACATGTACACTTGACCACTACCATTATTCAATAGTTATTAGAAGATTTTGGCAAATGATTTTTTGGCAAGAGATATATTTGTGATAGAAAGCAACCCATGAAAAATCTTATAATGATACTAAGGGTCCCTTGTTTTAGTGGCCGATCCATCACCGGGTTCAAACCCTGGTAATGTAAATATAATTTCACAGTTAACCATTAAATCACAAAATGTGAGGAGTTTGTTTATTACACCGTAAAATGCTGGGAGATCCTTCCCCTAGAGTAAGAGTTGCATTTTAGATAGTGTTTGTAGCTGGTGTTAACTTTCAAAAAAGATATATATAATGAATGTTTCAGCAATTTATATTATATTTCCATGCATTATCCTTTTGTTTTCTGCTAATAAGATTTTTTTTTAAATCCAATCTTCGAGCTATGGATTGGTTTGTGTACTTTAATAAATAAATGGCAAATTGCACTGAACCTCTTAAGGTTTGGGTAAGTTACACTTAAATGAAAAGTTTCTTTATTATACACTAACACCCCCATGATTTAAATTTGACTTTAAAATGACTAAAATGCCCCTAGTTATATTATTTTATACTCTCTTTTTTACCTTTTAACCAAAAACTTTAAAAACTTTAATAAAATAAAAAAATAAATAAAAGATATGATTTATTAAATAAATAAATAGTTTTAAGAAAATTAAATAAATAAATAGTTTTAAAAAATTAAATAAATAAATAGTTTTTTTAAATAAATAGTTTAAAAAAATAAATAAATAGTTTTAAAAAATATAAAAAATTAAATATTCTAAAAAAATAGTTTTAAAAAAATAAAAATAAATAAGTTTGGATATTTAGAGCTTTTCTTGTCCCTATTAATGGATATCCTTAAAAAAAATATTTTTTTTAATTTTTTCATTTATTTATTTATTTATTGAAAATATTAATTTATTTAATTTTTTAAAACTGTTTATTTATTTGATTTTTTAAATTATTTTTTTATTTTTTTAACTATTTATTTATTTAATTAATCATATTTTTATTAAAGTTTATAAAGTTTTTGGTTAAAAGATAAAAAAATAAAGTATAAAATAATATAACTAGGGGCATTTTAGGTATTTTTAAAGTCAAATTTAAGTTTTGAGGGTGTTAGTGTATAATAAAGAAACTTTTCCGGCTAAGTGTGACTTGTCCAAACCTCAAGGGGTTCAGTGTAATCTGCCCCATAAATAAAACAAATGTATCAATTATCATGCCACCTCACTTCATAATATCCTTTAATAAAAAAAATATAGAATTTCCACAATAATGTTATCGATGTTTGATCTTTTAAATAAATAAAAAATTAAGAATTGTTTTCTCTCCTTTCAAAAGCACACAAAAAAAATGTCGTTGTTTCTGTTTGGAAGGCAAACCAGAAATGAAAAATGTATGTTTTCTAAAATATATATAAGCCAAACTTGATGAAAACTATATTATTAGTTTTGAATGGTTATGGAGATATTTGGGGCCCGAAGTGAATTTCTTCTTTTTTTTCTCTTTGGAGGCAGGAGGTCAGCTTCAAGTGCGACACTGTGAGTCCGTGACTGTGTGAGTGGTTTCTAATTTCTCTGTTATTTATTTATTTATTAAAGTTTTATCTGTATATTGTTGGATTTATGTAATCAATATTAACAAGTGGGTTGTTGTGATGCAACCAATGATATGGGCCATATCAATAATCTAGTTTGAACTACTTATTGTTGTATTCTAGATTTACTTTTAAGGGAGTGTTTAGTGATCGAAAATGTTAACAAAGGAAAAAAAAAATGTTCTTTTTTTTAAAACCAAAAAAAAAAAAAATTCAATTTACGTAGACCCTAAACATAAATCAAGAACAAGCTACCGCTGCAAAAGGGAACAAAATTTTCACTCCAAAAGGCGCGTAATTAAACTAATAAGAATAAAAAGATGAAAATCAAAAGGTATGAGTTATATTGAAAAATGAACTTAATTCCCCGTTTCAGTAGAAACTTTTTTTTTTGAAGCAGCACATATATTGAAAAAAACTGCACAACCAAAGCAAAAGCACCAACCGAAAAACAAACACAGGAAGCCAGAAACCTCAAAAAACAGCAAAGCCCACACCACCCCAACAACAAAACTCAGAAGACACCCCAAACAAGTCAGTCACCCTGCTTGCCAAGATCCTCGAACGCCTTAGCAGCTAAATCGGGTTCAGGTTTGGGGTGTCTTCTGAGTTTTGTTGTTGGGGTGGTGTGGGCTTTGCTGTTTTGTCTAGCTTTTTCGGCTTCCTCTGTTTTTCATAGAAACTTAATTCCCCGTTTGTTTTTTAGGTTCACATAATTAATTTGATTTCCAACCCATTTTAGTAATTTGTTATTAAAATTTATGGTTAATAAAAGTGCTTTAGGAATTAAGATCCTTTTTCCGATTCTCTTTCCGATGAAATTTGATTTCCTTTCATTTTAATTGTCAATTTTTAAGCACACCCTTAGTTTTTTTTTTCAATTTATTTCTACTTTCCAAATACCAAAATGAGTGTAATATATTTGTGTTCAAGAAAAAAAATAAGGGTAATATTTTGAATGAAAAAATTATCAAGTAAATCCACTTAGTTTTATATGATCTGATAACAACTTCAAGCAAGATTATCCCTAGAGAGTTAGAGGGCTTTACCGGTAAATTATTCAATAGCCTTTTGAAGGTTTGCTTGTATGTTTATTAGTAAACTTTTTGGGTTGAGACCGGTAAATAACTAATATGATATCATACTCATAAGATCTCAAAATCCAGTTGCTCGTTCCTATATTTTCTCAATTTATTGGTTTCTTAGTTATCGATAACATTATTCGTTAGAAATTTAGGATTGTATGTTCGTCATCTTTCTCCACATTGCACGTGAAACGTGTTAGGTTTTGGCTCGTATTCTCAAGTGAACCTGATATTAACCAAATGAGACTCAACTGATGTGAAACTTCCTGGAGACATGGGATAACGTTTGAAAGTTGGAGATGGTGTTTGAGGGAGATTTGAAGACCGAAGAAGAACTGAAGAATCAGATTCCGGAAGGAAACGCAGTGCATTCCAGGTGACTTGTAACGATTTAGGAAGCGGGTGCGCAACTGTGACCCGAATCGTAGTCAATCATAAGCATGTGTGGAAAAGGAAACCTTCAGCGGAAAAGGAAAGTAATTCTTTTGGGAAGTTCTTGTGCTTGAAGGAAAAGGAATACTCTTTACAAGAAGACTTGTCATAAATAGGAAATAGTATTTATGTGGAACAAGTAATTCTTATATGTTTAGGAGTAGGATTTCCTTTTCTCTTAAACTTCCTATAGCTAGTATAAATAGACCTTGTAATTAGGTTATTTTGTGTGGAGTCAAAAGAAACACCATGTAACATCAGAGAGTGGTGAGATCCGGGTGAGAGACCCAAGGGAATATCCGGGGAAGGATCCAGGGGAATATCAGTGGATCAAGTTAGAGATCCGTGGGTGATATTCAGGGGAGACCTAGGGGATATTGGGGGGTTCTTGATGAGGATCTTGTGAGCGTTATGAGCGTGGTTTGGGGTTGAGGTGTGAGAGAGAATCCTGGAGTATATGGTTGTAACAATTTATCATATAGTGGAACTTTCTCCGTCGTCATGACGGCCCGTGGTTTTTTACCCGAGTAGGGTTTTCCACGTATATCTTGTGTTGTGATTGGTTTATTTTCTCTCATCTTATTTTTCTGCTATTGACGTTATTAGTTGCTATGAGTTATGGGCGTATATTAGGCATGACGCTTCCGCGGTCATCGGTTCAAATCCCTAACAATTGGTATCAGAGCCATATGGTTCGGCGATGGCGGTGTCAAGTCTTTACGGGAGATCGTATGGAGGACTTTGTGGTATTGGGATGATGATGATGGTTGCCTAATATGGGTTTAGCAATGGAGATACGTCTTGAAAGCGGTTTCGAACTCAGTAGGGTTTGATGAAAAGAAAAATAGAGATGAAGGAGAATTTTGGCTTGTTGTGGCAAGTACAAGTCATGGAGATCCAATCTGGGTTACATAAGGCGATAAAAAAAAAAACTCTTGTATGCGTATTATTAAAAAAAAAAAAAATTGAATGCTCGAAGTCTCTGGTGGTGGTGTGGGGCTTATCCGGCAAAGCACTCCCGGTTCTAGTAGCAAGTCTTTCACCAGGTATGTGATGCAAGGACAAAAGGTCTTTCACTGGGTTGGGTGATGTAAGGACATGTTTATCCTTTTGGCAGTTTTCCCCACTGGCCATGGAAGAGGATATGTTGCTGCTAGTGGTCCATAATTGTGCACAAGGCATTGGTCAGAAAGTGATGCAAGGTGTATGGTGGACAAAGATGTCGATGGCTGACGAACTCCCTGGTAATCTGACGTGAGGAGTTGCACCACAATTTCAGCAGGTTATTTCGACATGGTGCCGGAACAACGAACATAAAAAAAAAAAATATCTTAGGATGGTTCGTTCCTAAGTGGTTATACCTTGTGGTGGGGTATGTTGATTCTCGGTGATGAGAGTCGTGGCTTTGGACAAAGGTCTTGAGAATTCAAGCCAAAGGGGAGAATTGTTAGGTTTTGGCTCGTATTCTCAAGTGAACCTGATATTAACCAAATGAGACTCAACTGATGTGAAACTTCCTGGAGACATGGGATAACGTTTGAAAGTTGGAGATGGTGTTTGAGGGAGATTTGAAGACCGAAGAAGAACTGAAGAATCAGATTCCGGAAGGAAACGCAGTGCATTCCAGGTGACTTGTAACGATTTAGGAAGCGGGTGCGCAACTGTGACCCGAATCGTAGTCAATCATAAGCATGTGTGGAAAAGGAAACCTTCAGCGGAAAAGGAAAGTAATTCTTTTGGGAAGTTCTTGTGCTTGAAGGAAAAGGAATACTCTTTACAAGAAGACTTGTCATAAATAGGAAATAGTATTTATGTGGAACAAGTAATTCTTATATGTTTAGGAGTAGGATTTCCTTTTCTCTTAAACTTCCTATAGCTAGTATAAATAGACCTTGTAATTAGGTTATTTTGTGTGGAGTCAAAAGAAACACCATGTAACATCAGAGAGTGGTGAGATCCGGGTGAGAGACCCAAGGGAATATCCGGGGAAGGATCCAGGGGAATATCAGTGGATCAAGTTAGAGATCCGTGGGTGATATTCAGGGGAGACCTAGGGGATATTGGGGGGTTCTTGATGAGGATCTTGTGAGCGTTATGAGCGTGGTTTGGGGTTGAGGTGTGAGAGAGAATCCTGGAGTATATGGTTGTAACAATTTATCATATAGTGGAACTTTCTCCGTCGTCATGACGGCCCGTGGTTTTTTACCCGATTTGGGTTTTCCACGTATATCTTGTGTTGTGATTGGTTTATTTTCTCTCATCTTATTTTTCTGCTATTGACGTTATTAGTTGCTATGAGTTATGGGCGTATATTAGGCATGACGCTTCCGCGGTCATCGGTTCAAATCCCTAACAAAACGTTGTGTTAATACGTTAAATTTTATATCTTATATATTGTCGTAAAACTTAAAATACTTTTGGGTTAAATGGTTAAATAGATAGTCAGCAGGTTTTAACTGGTACAGTATGGAATCCCGTATGTTTTTTCATGCGAGCTTAAATATCATTAAGTTAAATTCAAAGACTTTAAAATAGCCGAGACCTTTAATCTGATTATTAACAGTATTACAATTTACAACAAGTTAAACGTGCAGGATTTTGTTATAAGTTTGAAATTTTACTTGCAGAGAAAACACATCTTTTTGAGCTCAGGTAGATCAGCACACAACACACGAGCCAAATTATTCTTCCTTGAGAACCGTTTTTTGCTTTCTTGATTCAAATTAAATTTACAATTTTATTATTGTAATATTTGCTTCAGCTTTTCCAAAAGTTCAATATATATATATATATATATATATATATATATATATATATTCTTCCTTGGCTGATGTACTTGCTCTCTGTGTATTAATTGTTCTTTTTGAAGGAGAGAAGATGACTGGATTAACAAAAAGCACTTTTAGTAAAAGCAGCAGGAAAATGGCTTCAGGATTTTCTTCCTGGAACCTCCTCCCACTTCTACTCGTGGTTATGGTAATTTAATTTAATGTTCTTCAGGATTTTTTACTTAATTTTTATGACTTCATTGTTGATATATATATCCTTCCAATTTGTTCAATTGTTTTGTAGTGTGCATGCACATGTGGTGCCAGAGATGTACATCAAGGCATGTATGATCATCAAGATCATCAAGAGTTGCATACAAATGATGTTCATGATCATCATGACACATCATCATCATCCCATATGATGGATCACATGGACTCATCATCCATGGTGTTCTTCACCTTGAATGACTTGAAGATAGGAAGAACAATGCCCTTCTATTTTCGCGAAAGAGATCCTTCGATTTCTCCCCAATTCTTGCCTAGAGAAGAAGCTGATTCGATTCCATTTTCGTCGAAACAACTTCCTTACCTTCTCCAACTCTTCTCTTTCCAACCCGAATCTTCCCAAGCCAAAGCCATGGAACATACACTCAACCAATGTGAAACTAGACCTATAAAAGGCGAAACCAAATTCTGTGCAACCTCTCTAGAGTCTATGCTTGATTTTGCACACGAAATCTTCGGATTGGATTCTGCTTTTAAGATTTTAACCACGACCCATCTCAGAAAGTACTCAAGAACATCAATTCTCCAAAATTATACTGTCCTTGAAGCTCCTCGAGAGATCATATCTGCTCCAAGAAATGTTGTTGTAGCATGTCACACCATGCCATATCCATATGCAATTTTCTATTGCCATAGCTTGGAGTCAGAGAACAAGGTTTTCAAAGTTTCATTAGCTGGTCAGAATGGAGATAGGCTCAGTGCTGTTGCAATCTGCCACATGGACACCTCTCAATGGAATCGTCATCACGCATCGTTTCATGTGCTCGGGATTGAGCCAGGGAGTTCCCACGTGTGCCATTTCTTCCCGGCAGAGAACCTAGTGTTCGTCCCCACGGTGTCTACGTACCTCGACTAGTAACGTATCCGTATAGTGATCATTTGATGCTATATTGCTGCTTGTCTTGCTGATATCAGTCTAGTTTTAGTAGGAACTGAATAATGAAAGTGTGAATAATGATGTGTATGATGATCAGTCATCAGTGTAGAAAAAGCAGCAATGTAGTAAATGTTATTGTGTTCTCATGAATAAGTGACTGATTGATAGATATGTCTCTGATGTTTTTCTTTTCTTGCAATTTTGCTAGAATTTCTTGTAGTATATATACTATATATTGCTCAAGTTTTATAGACTTTTGGACCTGAAAATTGGAGTTATTGGCTTCAGTAAAGGTTTCTTCCCATGACCACCATCTCAATTGTAGATTTCTGCTTCTACGTTGAAACCTTGCTGCCAAAGTGTAACAAATCTATGATGGAAAATTAGCAGAACTTGTGTTAATCGATCATTTGAATTAAAAAGATGAGCTTTAGTTGAACTAATTAAATACACAATTTTAATCTAGTTAATTATAACCATCAAAAAACATAAAATCAAAAAATGTTTACGATAATTACAAACATGAACCGAGGTTGATTGTTTCGATCGTTTTGATTGGCAGCTGAATTAAGTGAAACCACCCAAAACTTGTATTCGATCATTTGAATTACAAAATATAAGCTTTAAATAAACTATAAACTCGATTTCAATCTAGTTATAACTTATAACCAACAAAAATCATAAAATGCTTACATATTTCATGAATTATAAACATAAACCAAGTTTGACTGTTTTGGTCGTTTTGGTTGGCAACAAATTTTGAAATGCTAAGAAGTTACATAGAAGTGGGAAATGGAGTATGAATATTACAATAAGCTATTGATAATATTACTTGAATTGAGTTTCAACCAAAATAACCAAAAAATTATAAATTTGAGTTACTATCGGTTAGCATCAGTTAGAATCAATCATACAAATTTTGAAAAGCAATCATACAAATTTTGAAAAGCTAAGAAGTTACATAGTGATGGGAAATTAAGTTGAAAAATTATTATAAATGATTGATAAGATTAATTAAAGTGAGTTCCAATGGAAGAGGAAAAAAAACCAAAATATTGAAAAATTGAACTATTATAGGTTAGTATATACTACCAAAAAAGCCATAAATAAACGGGCCTCTATTGGCCTAACATAAATCAAGGCCCAAAGATAGTAGGACTTCACAAGCCCATTTTACATCACATCATACATTCACACAAAACCTAAAAATCGTGATTATTTCATTGTTGAAGCATCTAATTACTTTGGAGAATACTTTTGTAAGAAGTTTGTATCAAAACCAAAATGTATTTTCAAGCACAAGAATTCTTTTTGAATAAGCCTATTCAATTGGGAAGGTTCATTAACAAGAGTCTAATATAGAATATAAATTTACAATAAAAGAGAATAGATGAGACGTCACGTGATATGATCATAAAGGAAATTAAGAGTGTCGATATTTGCATCCTGAAAAACTATACATGCATCCCTTTTTGTATACATATCCCATCAAAAATTTTAAAATGTTATAACTTGTAAGCACACCCTATATATTACTAAATTTGCCCTTTCTCTTCATTTTTAAAAAATATTATAAACTAATGAGTTATAAAATAGTTAAATGAAAATTAAAAAAAAAAAAAAAAAAAACTCGTATGGAGGAGCCACGCCTCTTCCTGGAATAAAAAAAAACCGGAAGATGGAGGTTTTTTTTTTTTTTAACTTATACTTATTTTCTTTTATTCTCTCTTTATAAGCACAGTACTATAACCCGTATGCTTCAAGCACTGTTCTACAAATTTTTTTTCTTTTTCTAACGATACAAATTTCAGTTAGTACAATAAAACTAGTCCATCAATAACATTCATTGAATCTGTTTGTATGCTTAAATTTCTGCTCATTTTTTTATATTAGTTTAGTTTAACTTCAATTATTTTCTCATCTTGGTTTTGTTTTTTTATAACAGTTAGTTATATTTATAATTTTAAATAATCACTATTTAAATCTTAATTAATAACAAAACAGTAATTTAATCAAAAAGAGTAATTTTTTTTATTTGTGTAACTAATTAAAATATTTGTTAAAATTTTTAAAATATTAAATATTTTATTAAAATGATGAACGAATTATATTTATACTAATCATTTTAATAATTTTATTTTAGGGTAATGTTGGAATTTTAAAAATACATTTATTTGGGGTGTACATACAAATTTTGAGGGGTACAAATATTGCCACTTGGAAATTAAACCTCCTATGGTCATAAATATACAAAAACAACCCATAAAAAACATCATTATAATATTTTAATTTAGTTTTTTTTATAAAAAAAAATTTGCAGTAATTTAATGGCAAGAATTGCCTTAAAATTTATCAAGCTTTAATTTAAGCTGACCTTTGTAGCTACAGCTTTAATTTCTACAAAGCTTCACGCCTGAACACTATATTGCATGTGACTAAAAAGTCAAAATACTCTAGCAATAATATTAAATAATAACAAAACTAAAGCTTCCAACAACATTATAACAAGACTTAATTAATTTTAATTAAACACACTAATTATATTTCTTATTCATTCATTCTCAGCCTCTGATTCATTCATGATGATGATGATGAAAATTAAGTTGTCTAGTTCTTGTGATCATCTTTATGAGAATGAGTAGTACTGTGATATAAGATAGCATTTGGCTTGATATCAAAATCCTTATTAACAAGAAAATGGTGAATATCCATTTTGGTTGCACCAGCAGAGACATCATCAGAAGAAGAAGAAGCAGAAGCTGCTGCAGATTCTTCTTCTAGTTGGAAAAGATCCGAAAGTGCTTTCGGCATTGGCTGTTCTTTCATTATGCTTTTCCAGTAATCATTCCCAGCTCCTGCTGGTTCTTGTCTTCCATAACTCAACTTCACTGACTATTTTATTTACACAATAAATTAATTAATTAGTGCATAAATTAGAGTAACAAAAGTTAACTAAAGCAACAAATTAGAGAGAAGTGCTTATTAAAAAAGCTGAAAAACAATAAATGAAAAAGCTTACCAAGAGTAGAGAGAAGAGAAAAATGAAAGCAAAGAGAGACTTCATCATGTTTTCTTTAATTGTTAAGTGGGAGAAGCACTTAAGATTTGGTACTAGTTGTAGTGTTAGGCTCTTCTCTTGAAACTCTCCACTCTTTCCATTTTATAGGCCAAATAAAATAACAGAAGCATTTTTTTTTTTCCTTTTATGAAAGCCGATACAAGGATTTGTCGTAACCAGACGATATTAGACCCTACAATAGTGCATGGTCCATATTGTGACTCTAACAACAACAAAAGCAGTTTTTTTTTTATATCCCACATACAAATATACCAGACTCAAAACATTGACATTAACAGACTGAATAAACATTATTTATCAACAAATCATATTATACGATAGTAACAAAAGTAACTAATTGTTACAATTAATTTATTTATTTCATTCAATTTATTTTATGATGTTAAAATATCTGTGAGTCCAACTTAAGAAAAATAAAATAAAATAATTTGCATAATTATACAAACTTTGAAGTGATGATCTCATGGTCGGTGGTCCATGAGAAATTGCAAGCTAATATATATAATTAATGTTAATTTATGAAATTAAACTTCATATACTAATTTTGACCTTTTCAGAATTAATTATTATCTTCTGTAGTATTTTCTTTCGTCCAAGGGCGGATCAATTGGAGGGCTGCCCGAGCTCTAGTAAAAAAAAAACTCTATATATTAAAAATTAATAGTTCAATAATATAATGGAAGGCTAGAAAAGTATTAGATGTAGGGACAATAGGGATGTAGGATAATGAGTAAAACTTTTTCAACAAGTTTATTTCTTAAAAAACAATTATAAATTTTATATAAAATTGGTTTTTTTTCCTTATTTAGAAAATTATAAATAATTACATAATATAAATCTAAAAATGGTTTCCAATAATGTAACTTATTTAAGTTAGACTATTTAAAATATGTAATTTTATGCTTTTTTTACATATAAAATTCCCTTCATTTTGTTCCAATTGTTTGATTACACAATTTAGATTCACTTCATTTTATTCTAATTGTTAGATTAAATAATTTGACTTAGTCATTAATATTAAATTTGAATAACTTGTAAAATCCATTTATAACATGATATATATCTTTTAGTATTTTAACTATTTTTTGTCAAAATGTAGCGAAATTAATTTTATTTTTTTTGTTCAAAGTAAGTTGTAAAAATACACATTATATTATTGTTTCTAACATTATAGAATTAAGTTATTTGTAAGTTTAAATAATTGTTCATATATAAATTTTACAATGTTTTTCATATTCCTAAGTAGTCCAATATTGAATTGATGTCATCTTATTTTTAAGGAATTAAACAAATTTTCATCAACAATATTCATATTAGAGTTTTTTATTCCTAATCAATGACTCACATGTTTACATGAATTTTATTATACTGAATACGAATGTTTGTGAGCTATTAATTTAACATTACAAATTTATAATATATTTACTTAATAAAAGTAGATAAATTTAATTATTGATAGCTAAGAAGTTGACTTTACAATGTTAGTACATACCTAAAAATAAAAACTATTTATATATAATTCAGCAAGGGAACAAATCTTTCCTAGGTCCGCCCATGCTTTCGTCCAGACTTCGTCACTAAATAATGATTAATGAGTATTATATATATTATGACAAAAAAATATTTGTCTAGCCAACTTAATTTAATCGATGACATCAAGAATTCAAGATGTTATGTTTTTGCCTTTTTGTTTTTACGTTTAAATTTTATTATCTTAGTAGGTGACGATAGTTTGATTGTAATTAAAAAAAATAAGTTAAATTTTATTATCATTTATATGATTATATAATAAAATAAATATGCTATTGACTTTGTGTATTTGTTTTGTGAAGATATTAATCATATCAATAACTATAACAAAAGCTTGATCGTCTTAAGAGCAACTGGTTAAAACTATAATAAAACCCATTTTATTTCTTTAATATAAATTATAATTCATGGAGTAGTTAGATACTGTTCAACTTTTTATTTTTTAAAGAAAAATATAAAAGCTAGCTTGTAACAAACATTAATTAAAGTTAGACTAATTTGCATTATTATATTTTGGTAAGTAAATAACCGGGAGACAGCTTATTTGTCCCTGGAACTATCTTCATATGGGTCATGCTTTGATTAGAAAAAAAATATGGTAGGATCACCAAAATCTAATTGTACTTAATTTGTACTTATAATTAATTTGAGTAGTACTTCCATTTGATGCGGGTATTTAAACTGCACAAATTTTACATTTTATTTTAGTTCAAGTGATGTGTATCTATTCTTTCACATTAGTAGTAGAAAGTTCGAGTTTCACCATACAAACTTTATTAGTATACGTGGAGGAGAGTTTTCTCCCAACTGTTGTAAGGATAAATATTGTGGAAATATATATTTGAGACACACATATAGTGTTTGCTCTCAGCATGTCCTGACAGATCCTGACCCGTTTGGTTTCAATTTTTTTTTTTGATAATTTTTTTTTTCAATTGATGTCTCTGTATCTTTCCCCACACAAGACTAAAGCAAAATTAACCGGCCCATGTATGATGTAACTGATGTATAACTGATAATGGTACTATCATCGATCACAAGTTTAATTAAAGAAATCACAAGGTAAACGTCTATATATATGGACTTAATTATGCTTGACACATGCAAGTTTTTATTACTATTATTATTATTATTTTAACAATAATAAGGGTTTATGCGATAATGAATAGTTATCAAACGTTTTAATTTAATTTAGATATTATCTGTGTTTTATTTTTTAAGGTGTTATTGGTAGAATTCGAACCGTATATTTGAAAGTCATTTACCTAAACTCTAAACTCGTCCATCTACCAATTGCGCTACACCCCTAGAGACATCTGTGTTTTATTTGTTCCCTAGTTGAGTATGAATATTTAACACTAGAAAACAAGATAGGGATTAGGGATCCCTGAGTTATGAGTTGACTCAGACAAAAAGATGCCACAATATTTTTTTATTAAAATAATAATAATAGTAATAATAAATAACAATATTCAAAAAAAAAATAATAGTAATTTGCATGTTGAGTACAGGAGAGACAGGTTTCAAATTAAATAAAAGTCATACTGATCAACTTGAAACTTGAAAGAAATAAACTGATTTTTTCAACAACAAAAAAAAGAAAAAAGAAATAAACGGATCATTTAAATATATTAGAAAAAGTTATATGTATTTTATAATATTTAATCGAAATAGATAAAATAACTATAAACAAAAGCTCTACTTATAATTACTCTCAAAAACGTATTTCATGGTATATATTTTTGGAAAAAAAAAAACATTTTTCTCATGAGTGTTTACACTTTACATACCAAACACCATATATATACTTTAAAATTATATATTTTTTGTAAGAAGTTGACCTCCAAATATATATATATATATATATATATATATATATGTAGAAAATGTTCAAACTAATCTCAATTGATGTCCATGAAAAATATGTTAGCTAGCTAACAGGTCAAATATATTATGTTGACTATATATATATATATATATATATATAATGTTCAAACCAATCTCAATTGATGATGGTCTCCATGAAAAAAATGGTAGCTAGATATGTCAAGTCTATCCTACGCGTACTTGTAACATTATATGATATCTCATATTCACTTGCAATTGTTTGCTAAATAGTCAAACTCTCCAAGCTTCAAACACATTATAAATTAAATTTTGTAAAAAAATACAAATGGGTCTAGTACTGTTGCATACCCTTGTTGATTACGATCAGCTGACAATATGATAAACAGAACAAGAGGAAGAAATTTTTTAACTAAAAAAGAGAGAAAGAGATAGAAAGAAAGGTCTGTCAGTGGAGACAAGATTCAAAAAGGGACAAATCTGCAGAAGTTAGCTAGAGATTAGATTAGATTAGATTATATGGAGGCCAGAGACGTACAGCAACAAGCAGCTCTATTGGGGTTGGCTTTTTCTGCACAAGTCAACTTGAAATGTGCACCAACAAATAAAAAATAATTAAAAATAATTATTTTCTAGGTGTACAATTGTCAAAAGAAATATATCATGAAGTTCATGTGTTTCTTTTCTGTATCACTAGTTTTAATTTACGGGTTCATGCATGCACATTTTTTTTTTTAAGCATTAATTTCATAAGTCTAATATATAAGTGTGTTGTGTTGTGTTGTGACGAGGGTAGCACTAGACTGGCTTTGTCTGCTAAAGTCAACTTCATTTTGTACATGCATTTGTGTATGTGTATGTATATACACTTTTTCTTTAATTGGTTTTTAATTTCATGTCAAATATATAATAATTATCATTTGGTGATCATATATTTGGTTATTAATTTGGGTGGAATGTATTGTTTTTCTAACAAACCAAGATATATAATGAATCTAAAAGGAAAAGTTTGGTTTGTTAATTATTTTCATAGATTATATTCTATAGTTAATTATGAATATTTAAATTATATTTTACGAGTCGGTTTATTCAAAATATAAGAATTTATTTTTTAAAAAGAAAAAACAAATATTGAGTATATAAAAATGTGTAATATTATACAATTCTTTTTTGACAACCGTTATATTATACATATTTAACAAAATAAACTTGGTGCAGGGAGGGGAGCTGGCCCCCGTCCTGAAAATTCCCCAAATATGGTTTTCAATAATCAGGTTGGGGTAAATAATTTTGTTAGAATCAGGGTCGGGATTGAGAATTCCTAAACCTGCCCCATAATTAACCTCCCTAATGTAACCTTTGGTGGAAAGAGGATATTCATCATTAATTCGCAATATTGTGAGTTCACATTTCACAACTCTAACTTTTTTTTTTTTTGTTTGATTTCAACTCTCTTAAAACAGAAAAGAAGTCAAAAGGTTTTATTGGGTTGCGGTTTCGTTGTCAAAAAGATTGGTTTTTAAGTCCATGAAAATATTATATTCGTGCTGCTGATGATGATGCACGACATGATTTTGTGGTGTTCTAATGTTTAAACTACAAGGTCCATTCATTATTCATATTGTCAACCCATGAAAAAAAAAAGAGAGAGATTTATTCATACAAGTAATTATGATGAGGATAGTGAGATTGATTGATTGATATTATAGATGATGATAAATTATATACTGTACGTGCACAACTGCACATTCAACGCTTTGTGCTTGTGACTTGTGAGATTTTATGTAGTGGAGCTAGGTTGGATTTATTTATTTTCTTATCCTGTAATCTTTTCTTATCCTTTCCTTGGTTGACCTAAAAGCTAAGCTAGTAGCCTAGTAGTAGCTCAATGAAGTAAAACCACTTAGACTTCAGTGGAGTTTTAGTACCTAAAAGTACTGTCTGTCATCACTTGTTGAGGTTCTAGTTTCACTACCAGAAAGTGTTTTTGAAGATGTATCGTGCTTCGTGCATATCGATCAATAAAAACATAATTTCATAAACTGTTTTTATAAAACTATTAAAATATTTTGGAAAGGGAGGTCATGGTCAGGTTCTAATGGCATATATATATATATATATATATATATATAACTTTTCCCGTCATCACCGTTTATTTTAATACAATGAACACTTTTGATAAAATTACATATAATTGAATGTTTTTTGACAAGATTTTTTATATGTATTAAACACACATTTGACAAAATTTTAGAAATCTTTTAGATTTAAGAACTATTTTTCTTATATTTTTCTATTATTAAATGCTTTATCTTTGAAAAATTCGGAAAAAATTAATTTTTGTAACCAAAATTTTTTCAATTTTTTCTATAAATGTATTTTAATGTCTTCATCATCTATACAAAAAAATCATATCAAAATTCAATATATTACATTAAATTTTATCAAAAATACTTAAAGTATATTTTATGATTAGTCCGTTGGCAATTACCCAATTTAGGAACTGTCCCTCAATTATCTGATTTTCAATTGAATTAATGGTTATCTCTAACAACCCACCTTTGTATATATTATTTTCTATACATGATACATCCTACTTGTAATTAATTTAACCAAAATAAATTAATTAATAGAGGGATACTTGAACCCAGTTAATATGTCATCTATATTTTAATTAGGCATCATGAGCATCGGCGTAATTAACTCTATTTGGGTCAGGCCACAATGGCAGTGCCAGCATCTAGATACAATATTAATTAGCACATATGAGATATGACATATGGGTCAGTTTGAAAACTTGTTTTTAAAATAATAATTATATATTGCTCAATTAACAAGAGTGGAAATGAATATTGATTTGCCAAGGAAAAGTTTATTTGGTGCTAGCTACAAGTCAACTTTATTTATTGTTACATATACAATTTCTTAGTAGTGAATATTCCTTTTTTTTTAAGAGTCCAGTTAAAAAAAGAGTCAATTTATTTCAACATTCATTTATTTTCTTACAATTCAATGGTGAAAAGTGAAAACACAATGAATTCAATATACTTAGATTACAAGAAATAGATGGCAGAATATTGAAGTCTAAAATTTAAATCCAAAATTCCAAATTGTGAAAATTATATCTAAAAAAGACAAATCTAGTATAAATTCACTTAAACATAACAAATATATATAATATAATATAATATAATATAAGTTCATCTATATCTAACTCATCGATGTAAGATAAATAATTTTTCATTTATAAAAAAAATCATTAACTCAAATCTATGAAAAAAAATAATAATAATTGTAATCATACCAAATATGACCTATAGTCCAATTTCCCTGATAAAGATTTTTAGACAACAGCAATGTACAGTCCCAGTCTGATTATTTGACTTTATATATATTTTTTATTATGGGTAAGTGGGTAACACTACACTTACCAAATATTTTACTGCACAAAATTATTAAATTATATTGGTATATGAATTGTCAACGTCACATCTTTTACTATATAAACTCATAATTTACAGATATATACCAATATCATTTGAGAAGAATTAAAAAAAAATCAAAAAACTTGAAAGGTGCATTACTCTTTTATTATTTAATATTATTAACTTTATATTAATTTTGATTATTTGACTTAATATTAATATTTTTATTTTATTATATACATATATATAAAATAATGATATACAACACAAATAACTAACCAAAATTTCAATCCAAACGATGTTGCAAGTGAATTGTCATCATCACACACAACATGAGATGATGTGATTAATTAAAAAATTACTTACCATATCATTTGGATTGAAATTTAAGCTAAATTTTTAAATCATACAGTATTAGTGATATATACGATAAGTACCCTTTCATAATTCTATATTAATATTAATATTTCTCGCAAAAAAATATATATATTCACTTGTTCCAGTCTCTAATTGATCATTGGTTTGAAACACAATAAAAAGAAGAAGAAAGAAGAAAGAAAGTAGTTGTTCTTTCACTCCACTAATCAAAGTTTTTGAAGAATTTCATAGCAGAAAATGGCTTCTGGGTTTTCTTCTTCTTGGATCTTCATCATCATCTTCTTCGCCTTCCTTGTTTTTCTGGTATATATTTATATATAACTTCAAATATTTTCATTTCAACATATATATATAAATATATATATGTTCTAAAACTACACCGTTTCATGTATAGAATTTAATTCTTTTTTTTTATGATGACAGTGTGCAGCTGATCAAGATCACATAACAAGTACCAGCAGGAAGCTACTTCAACATCATCATCATCATCATAATAGTATTGACCATGATAATAATAACATGGACCCTTCACAGAAGATTTTCTTCACCATAGATAATCTTAAGAAAGGAAAATCAATGGAAATATTTTTATCCCCAAAAAGCCCTTCTTCAAAGTCAATGTCAACTACTCATTTGCTCTCCAGAGAAGAAGCAGATTCAATCCCTTTCACTTCCTCAAAACTCTCTTCTATTCTCCATCTCTTCTCCATCTCTAAAGACTCTCCACAAGCTCAAGCCATGAACGATACTCTCAAGCTCTGTGAACTTGAACCCATACATGGTGAGACCAAGCTCTGTGCCACTTCCTTCGAATCCATGCTAGACTTCACACGTGGCATCCTCGGATTGGACACCCACCTCAGAGTCCTGACAACTTCGTTTGTGGAAAACCCTAGTACAAAACCCTACTTGAGAAACTACACTGTCGTGGAGGATCCGAGAGAGATACTTGCGACGAAAATGGTGGCTTGTCATTCTATGCCGTACCCTTATGCGGTTTTTTACTGTCACAGTCAGGAGGGTGAGAATAGAGTGTTTGAGATTTCATTGGAGGGTGGTAGTGGAGGAGAGAGAGTGGAGGCTGTGGGTGTATGCCACGTGGACACCTCTCATTGGGATAGAGATCATGTGTCGTTTCGTGTGTTGAATATCAAACCTGGGACATTGCCGGTCTGTCACGTCTTCCCTCCCGATAATTTTGTTTGGGTGCCTGCTTATTTTGAAACTAATTAAATGATAATAATATAGCTAGCTGCAAGAAAGAATATGATTAGTGTAATATTGGTTGTAAATTAAGAGTGTGATAGTTTAGTGCAGGATTTTGTATGGATAAAAACGTACGAAGATCTCGTATTTGGTGTACTGATCTAAAATCATGCTTAAGTGTTTCTAATGAATTTTGTATGCTTAAATATTATCAATGTAAACCGATATTTTTTTCACCAAATATCAGAGATATGCATGCAGTATAGGTCGGGATGTTATAAATTTAACAAAATTTGAACTTTTATTTTATAAATATAACGATTTGAACTTAAGATATTAACATACTAAAATTCGAATTTTAAATTATCATCAGTTTTGTTGCTTTATTCTTTGTTTTGCGCAAAACAAGGAATAAAAAACAACTAAATTGCATACGTTAAATTTATCAAAATTAATGGCTAAGATTTTAAGGTCAAATTATAGGTTAAAATAAAGATGTCCTGAACCGATAAAGAGTGTGCTGTGATGCTACACCGAAATTCTTAATTTTGGTGTCCAAGTGTCAATTTTGAGCTTTTCATGGATTTAAATTACTAGTTATTCAAATACATCGATCATTTTACACTGAAAAAAAAATCTCCTTGTATGATGAGGCTTATAATCAAATTGATTTAGCTCACGAATAAAATGAAACCAATCAAAAACCAAAATCATAATACTTGGTTTTGGTAGGTTCGGGCATATCCTTAACCTAAGTGTTAGATTTTTATTTTTATTTATTTTTAATTTATCCATTTATTATTTAGAGGTTATATACGGTACTTATATAGGGGGAATTACAGTTTGATCATTATATTTTAAAGAAACATTGTTTTTTTACCGAACTTATGTAAGTTGATGGTCAAAGTTAATAGAACTATCAAATAGACGGTTTTACCCATAAGTAATACGAAAAGACTAAAATGTCCCTCTAACAATTACTCTTAAACCTTTGACCATAAATTACAAAATTAAAACATATCTATCAAGGATTGAACCATCGACCTTGTAGTTAAAAGCAACAAGCTTTAACCAATTCAGGTACACCAACTAATTGTTGGATGTTTGTCGATTTAAATGTATATATAGTTATATAATTTGTTTAAAATAATTTAAACTTCTTATGTATTTTAAAATAAACTCATATGTATATATATATATATATATTGAAATAAAATCATATTTAATATTAATATATCAAAACAGATTTATATTATTTTAAACAAATTATATAACTATATATACATTTAAATCGACAAAACTTCAACAATGAGTTGGAGTAGCTCAACTGGTTAGAACTTGTTACTTTAATTATAAGGTTGAGGGTTCAATCCCTAGTGGAGGAGTTTTCATATTGTTTAGGGATAAAACCATATTTTTGACACTGCTGACTAAAGACCCTAATACACATAAGTCGGGTAAAAGAACAATGTTTCTATAAAATATAATGACAAAGCTTTAATTCCCCCACTTATATTATCATGTTGAAATGGCTGGGCTCAATGGACACAATTCTTCAGAGTTCAGACTGACCCAATTCATGTGGGGCTATTAGAAGGTTGATGGAAGCTGATCCATTTCAATTTTTCAATTGTTGGACCCATTTAGATATTTCAATTAAATTGCATAAAAGTAAAGCAAAAAAAAAATAAAAATAAACTTAGGGTTCGTTTGTTTTTTCACTTAAAACTTAATGGGTCTGAATCATAATTATTAAGTTGTTTTTTTTAAGTGGTCAAACAACTTAAAAATACTAAAAAACAACTTAAAATAAAAAGTAAAAAATCCCGACTTTTCAATTAATTGCAAATCACTGAATTACATTAAATGCAATATAAACTATTTTCTTCCGATACTATCCCCTATGTATAATATATTTCCAATTTCATTATAATTAGATATGGTAAAGAAATTTTTATTTTAATATATTACTTATTTTAAATAGCTTTAAATAAAAATAAAAACCTTAATCACTTCGCATATTGGTGTTTAATATCAATACTTTATTATGATATTAGGGTGATGTTTTTATATATTATTTTTAGAGTGTTTTGTGTGAGTTTTCCTGCTGCCCTTTTTATTTTTTAGAAAAAATCAGTTTTCTTTTTTTAGTAAAAATGAAGTTTATATGTAATCGAAGAAGAAGATCATGATCATATGTGTTCATATATAATTATTATTTTTGAATTGTTTTTATTGTAGATTATATGTATAATTGTTTAACATGGGTATAAATGTAAAATTACTTAGTTTCAGACAATTCTACTGTAAAAAAAACAAACGTGTTGACAATATATTCAGATGTGAGGAAAAAAAACACGTCATTCAAATTCAGATTTCAGTCAATATTCAGTCTTTAGAAAAATTCATGACTTTTCAATTTTCAGACAGAAAAACAAACGACCCCTTATTTAAATGATTGAAATTCTTATTTATTTTTTAAAGTAAAATTCTCTTTTTTAAGGATAAGAATTCTCATCAACTAATTTTTCTTTCAAACTCAACTAATAATTTCTTCCATGATATTAAATTATATGGTGAAATATCTTCAAAAAAAATTAATAAAATTAAAACAAGAGAGTAGGAGAGCAAGAAAAAAAATGAATCCAAAAAAAAAAATTTATACTATTAAATTTTAAAGTGTTTTGTGAGTCCCGTGATGTCTTTTTTTTTCCAAATCTCGAATTAACTGTAATAACTATAAAAATCGGATAAAAAATATATATCGTTAGATATAAAAAAAAAAAAAAAAATTTGTACCTCAAATATTCATTAATATTTTCAATTCTATAAGTTAAATTAAACAAAAAAAAATAACAATAATAATAATATATAATTTTTCTATTGTCAGTTCGAACTGATATAAGATATATCAGTTACTTATATGTGAGTCATTGGATTTAAATTTTTTGACTTGACTGTATATATTTATTAAAATATTTTTTAAATCCAATGAACTACGTACAAAGAACTGATATATTTATCCGTTAAAACGGATAATAAAAAGACCGTAATAATATAGTAGTGATAAATATTTTTATAAAAAAAAACAGAGAGCAAATATAGCACAGAAGTCAAAAACATTTAGTTCTTTTTAGTAGTTGAAACTTGAAAGACACAGTCATCTGTGTACTTGTTGCTGTTCTGTTTTCTATCCCTTCAAAACCCTCCATCCATCTCTCTCTTTCACTCTCTAAAATTGTTGTTTTTAATTGGTTTGAGAAATGGTGGCTTCAGCTATCTCTGCTTCTTTGAGCTTCTCCACTTCTTCTCTCAACAAAATCTCTGTTTCTTTTCTCTCTTCCAGGTACATAACACTTTTTTTTTGATGTGGGGGCTTGCTTTTTTGTTGCACAGTTCATTCACTGGCTTGAAATTTTATCTCTTTATTGATTGATTGGCTGCAAGTGATTGTTTTTCCACAATTTTTTTGGTTTGTTGTAAACAGGAACTCCAACAGGTCGATAGTTTCTGCATTGCCAAGTTCTTATGGTGATTCTTCAACAATTGGTAATCATAATCTTGTTCGTTTTGATTCATGAAACTTCATTGCCAATCTTTTTAGGGATCGACCCAGTTTATATTTTAGCTTAATTTGTTGTTATGTATGGTTTATTGAGTTCTGTAACCCCTAATTTGAGTTAAATCTTGTCTCGGCTCGAGTTGACTCAGTCGGGTTATTCAGTGTCTCATGCTTGAGATTTTAGAAATTGTTAATGTTTAAATTCTACAGCAAGAGTTTTTTATTTTTTTATTTGTTGAGCCATTGTGTGCGTTTGCAATGGTGTGTGCATACGAAGTAATTATATGTTTAATGTTTTTCCTTATCCAGGACTATCTAGTAGATCTTTTGGGTTCCCTCTAAAAATTGATGAGAAGAATTTCCACATTAATGAACCAAGGTTTGTTGCTTGAACCCTTTTGCTTGCTATGCTTCGAGTAGTCTTTGTTATTATTAATTTTATTTATGATACGAGTTTTCAAAAATTGTGTGTATGTGTGTGTGTGTTATCTGTTGATTTTGCTTGTTTCCCAATTTCTTCTAGTAAATGTATAATCCTTTTTTAAGTGATGGTTTTGCTTGGAAGATGTGTATTTCACTTAAAAGGTTAACGTAGAAAAGGATCTCTCTAGGCAATGCTGTCATTGCAAGTCATTTGATAGTATGCAAACGAAATTTGACCATAAAAGCAGATTTATGCAGGGATTGGGTATTGGGGAAAACATTGCCATTTATGCTATGGTTGATTCAATCAATTATGATGATATGAACCGAAATCAAAAATTGTAGAACTATGTTAAGCTATAATAGTTCACCTTTTGAACTGTTCTTAGGTTGCGGGCGTGCAATGTGCTGTAGAAATTGTTCCGTGATTTCTGTTACTTTAATTATTTGTATATGGCAATATATAAGTTTATAACACTGGTATATATGTATATAGTCATGGTGCAATAACAGCCAAAAAGGGAAATCCACCCATAATGCCAGCAGTAGTAACACCCGGAGGAGCTTTGGACCTCACAACTGTATTATTTAGGAATCGTATAATCTTTATTGGGCAGCCAATCAACTCACTGGTTGCTCAACGAGTTATTTCTCAGCTAGTGACTCTGGCGACTATTGATGAAAACGCAGATATTCTGGTGCGGTCATCTATCAACCTTTTCGATTTTGCTTCATTTATTGCAATCAGCACATGCAATGTCAAAACCAGCTTCTAGAAGTTTTATGACCATGTTGTGTAACTTGTCAGATGTATTTGAACTGCCCTGGTGGAAGCTCATATTCTGTGTTGGCAATTTATGATTGCATGTCTTGGGTAAGATTTCAAAGTTTTTCTTTGTTTCTTTTTTATGCTATTTTTTTTTACTTTTCTTATTTTGTGTTCATTCTTTATTAGTAACCTTTTCATGATAATATGATGTTGATCGCAACCTTCCTTCCAGAATCCAGTAGATGAGAACAATGTTATTTTAAGTCTTGTCTCTGTTATCCCCTTGTTTGGGATGATTGTGAGGCATTGGTCTTAAGAAAACCACTGTCAAAGTTAACATGATCATCTGCTGAATTACTGAAACATATTCCAGCATAGGCATAGATCAATGATGAGAAATACATTTTCTAATGCTAATATGTAGACTAGGTTAGAAGTAGCATATTTGGAATAAACAGATTTGAAGAAAAGGTGTTTATGTTATCAGTTTGGAGATCCAATTTTTCTGTTGTTCTCTGTGAACCATCAGATTAAAATTGCTTCTTTTCTTGATATGGGTATGCACTGTCATGAAAAATGTTCTATGGTGAATACATTACACTATGAATCCATTTTTCTATTATTATTTCATCTCTATCTATTTATTTCCTTCATTTTTTTGTTTCTTTTTAAAATTTACAAGCATTTAGCTACATGTTATCTGCTCAGATTAAGCCGAAGGTTGGCACAGTCTGTTTTGGAGTAGCTGCGAGCCAAGGAGCACTTCTTCTTGCTGGTGGAGAAAAGGGGATGCGCTATGCCATGCCAAATGCACGTATTATGATACATCAACCACAAAGCGGATGTGGGGTATGAGCTGATTGCTTGGTTTTGTAAACTACAAATTTATAAAAGAGAATTATTTATGCAAGGATGAGGATATTTGAAACAGCATTATATATCTATTTTTGTTTTAAAGGAACAGCATTTATATATCTGGATATAGTTGCATGTGAGGCATGGAGATCACAGTGACAAAAGTTTCTGCAGATGAAGAATTTCTGATCCAAACACTTCTCTGTCTCTCTCCCTCTTTTTCCCTTTTTCATTGTGCTCCCTGAATATAAATAAAAGTAATACTTGTTGCTGTACTTTTCTTTTAATGATACTAAACTTCAAGCATAAGCAACCCAAAAAATGATGGACCTCCTTCCCTTAGAACGGAAAGAAAATAAAGAACATATGAAGTATATCAGATAACTGATGGTACACATGGAAACTTGAAGCTCAAATACAGTGTGGAATAAGCTAAGAGTCTGAAACATGCAGCTCTTCAAGTGCTAGTTGGCATGTGGCTAGAACCCCATTCATTGTCTTGTCTACTAATTTAGTGGTGTTACTTCCAAAGACCTAAGACACTCCTTGGGTCTCAGTTTCCTCTTTTTTGATTTAGCTTTCCCTTTTCTCCTCTAGCGTATGGATGCATGAGCTTATGTGAGAAATTTAGTTTATTTGGATCTGGCTTTGAATCTAGGAAGTTGCAACTTACTGTGACAAGTATATATTTTTTGATTATTTGTGACTTGGTAAAACCATAAAGTTGATTGAGGGTTATATGTTTTTGCAGGGTGAAGCGGAAGATGTGAGGCGCCAAGTGAATGAAGCAATTCAATCTCGCCATGTAAGTGTTTCTTTCTCCCTCTGTTACATCCAATACATTATTTTCGTACAATCTAAGTGCAATTATATCGTGTATGCTTGCTAATAAGGTTGAGTAAGTATATATAACTCTTAGCACTGTTTAAAGCTGCTAGTGTCACCGAGATTCTTTTTGGGAAACAAAATCTTTAGTTTTGGCCTGGTCATCCTTTAAAACCAAATATCTTGCTTCTCTTCAAGCTTCAAGTGTTACAGGGCTTTTTTTGGGGGACAGAGATTTACTTTTTTTGTTTTAGTACAATAAACTATTAAGACGATATCCATTCTGTGTAGGAATGAAGGCTTTCGTAGGAGATAGAGACACTTAGATCTATCAATGTTCCTACTACACTTTATAGTAGTTTACTAATTTATACAGAGGTAGTAGGTTGGTGTGCCCAGCCTTTTAAGAGGCCTTTTATTAATGTGATCTTTTTCCTGGAAATATGCTACAGAAACTTGACAGGATGTATGCTGCTTTTACTGGCCAATCTCTTGAGAAAGTGCAACAATACACTGAAAGGGATCGTTTTTTGTCTGTTTCCGAGGTAATGTGGCTTCATTGCTGTTTTCCTTAAATTATGAGTTGAGTTACTCGTATTCGGATATAAGTTGTTAAGAATAAAGAATATCCTTCCAGCTCTCAGCACCCCTTTCTCAATTTAAAAGAGAACAAATGAAAAGATTGCCCCAGGACTCAAATTTGATGTTTTGATTAGGGACGCTTTCTGAAATGCTTTATAGCATTCTACGAACTTTTGCATTTCTTTGTGCCCTTTGCATTACCAGAATGTTAAGTAAAAACATCTCTGAACAAGGTTCTAACACAGCTTGTTAGAAGTTGGTTTTGGCTCGAGAGAATTTAAATTTGCACATTTGAATTCATTTGCATTTGAAAATGTAATGATTAGATTCGACATGCAATTCTTCCAGTGCCTATGCTAGAATTAGGGAACTTGGCATTGATGCTCTTACAGATTTGTCAAAAAAGATGCTTGTATCATAATTCCATTAGAATTTTACTCCAACCTGTACCTGTAGCCCATTGATGCCAGAATATATTCAAATTCTACGTGCATGTACTAATTATCGTAATTCTGTTCCTTCCACGTCACAGGCTATGGAGTTTGGGCTCATTGATGGCATCCTGGAAACGGAATACTGAACAACTTCTCAATGCAAGTTCATGCAATGCCTCTAGGAATTTTATATAGTAATTTGCCATTAAAAGCGATGTTTCAGTGTTTACCTCCCTGTTGAAATGGCAGTTGTAAACATCTTCCACAGTAGTTTATAAAATCTCTCCATGCTAATTATTTGAAGTTTTCATTTCGAAATCATGGGATTTTCCCCTTACATGTTTTTGTGTTGAGAAATATTGGTGCAGCTTACATTCAATAGACAAATGACAGCATGTAAGAGACACGTACATTTCTTTACTTGATAACTGACGCCTGATTTGTAAATGACACTCACCGAGGTTGAGAAACTAGAAATTTATTTGGTTTATAACGAGGAAAACAGTTGTAATGCTTGAATGGGATGGAATTACAATGTTTTTCCATACAACTTGATGATATTGCACATACAGATATACTCAACCCACAGAATTTTGCTGGGTATTTATGATATATCCACCAAATAATTATATAGTGTGGATGTATTGTCTCATAAGCGAAATGTAATCTATTTAATACAGATAGATAATAGATGGAAGCAAGATTTTTCTTCACTTGTTGAGTTTGAAAAGGAGTTGTTGATTGACATAGCCAATGACTGAATCTTTGCACCGGTCATCCAAGTCGATAATCTTGCAATGCAGCAGCAGTTTATTTACCTGTTGAATGATGAAGAAATTCGTTTGAAATTCAATAAGTGTTTTTTGTTTCGCAAATCATTATAAATTCCCAAACTCGCTAACAAGAAACTGATGTTAAAACAGTAAACAGCCTCAGATACATTCTTTTCATCTGGGTGGATTCACTAGAAATATCCGATTCAAATCGAAAAAGAAAAACGACTTACCATAGTTTTGGCGAACCATGGTGAACCTGTAAATGGCCTTAATAAGGGAACCGCTTCTCATGGACTTCAAGGGTCCCATATGCCTGTAACACAAAAAAGGGCCACATCAAAGTTGTACATAAGCAAATTTGAGTGAGACATTATAAGGTGAAACTTTATAACAGCTACAATGCACGGATCACAAACGAAGGAAAAACGAATCAGAGCAAGAAATGGGGAGTCCTTAAAACACTGCACTCTCACTTGCATTCATAAACGGTTGAACCACGGATATCAAGCAAAAACAATATACGTTTATTAAGATGTTGGCTGTTAATTTAAGTCTCTGTACTTTAATTCCGTAATCAGTATAATATATGCTCAGATAAACTAATTGCACATTTCCAAACCTGTAAGACCGGTAAATCAACAGAAGGATCATGATGTCAAAAAAGAACTGAAACAGATTTCTGAGGCGAATAATTTGTTTACTTTGTTTACATTTGTTTATATTTTACGAGGTTTTCCAACTCCTCGGGGTCTCATAAGTGACAAACAAAGGGAGAAATAGGTCCTAGATATTGCATTATAGTATAAACATCTGAAATATCAATCAAGCATAGATATGTTCACGGTAGTCAACTTAACTGTTGATGTTATTTTAAGACAGACAAGACAAGTCTTTCATATATTTCTCCATCTACTTCATGAAAAAAATAGGAACACTATCAGAGAAGTATATCAACTAGATTCTCGAACCTATCATCAAACATACATAGATCAACCCACCATTTTAACAATAAAATGCCAATGGACAAAATGTATATCCAAGCTGGAAACAATTTCCACAGAAGCACAAAATTTCTAATAAACTATTAGCGCGTTATTTCACTTCATAATTAACTGTTTTGTTCGATTTGAACTGATTGTGCAAATTAGTATATCACTGAAGTTTCCTTAAAATATCGAAAACAATGCCAGCTAAATGGAAATAGAAGGAGCTTATATATAACTGATTTGTTCATCTAGTTAAGTAAGAACACTCACATAATCTCGGTATATCGAATTCTCCATACAGGGAAACCTAGGTGGCACCTTGCAGGTCCATAAACCAATAAAAGATCAGGTTCTGGTCCTCTACAACCTGATAGTACAAAAACATAATTACACGAAAAGTCAGTTATTAGATGCGAAAGGAGATAATTTCTGTCATCTACAGAGAAGATTAGGAAAGTAACACTAACCGACTGCTCTCAGTGCCTCAGTCATGTGAGCTTCAGTAAAAAAACTATCTTCTTCACTTTTTCTATAGTCACCCAATTGCAAATACTTCATGAAAAGTATATTAGCCGCTTTAGCCACTGCTTCCTTTCCGTCAGATGATGAAGTGAATTCCAGAGTAATATGTTTATTATGGTCATGGTCAAGAAGCAGATTTTTTTCATCAGCTTCCTGCATAAAGTGAATACTAAAATCATTGTAAATTCGGGCATCACGGCTACAGTACTACTGTCATCAATAAATAGAAGCTTCACACAAAGTACTTGACGGAATAATTGTATAGCGTATTTTTGTAGGTAAGCAACACCGTGTACTGTTTAAAGAATACCAATAACAGTAAAAAACAGGAACGTTGCATATAAATCAGGACTTCAAGTGAATCAAGCCTGCACATTAAATACAGTCAATCTCACACTATACCAACAAAAGAGTATATGTAGTTATATCGGTAGATTGGTCGTTAAAGCACATTAACCAAACAGAACCTCTAGATGTGAGGAAAGTCTATCTGTAAGTGACGAACTGAGAAACAAAACGTAATGATACTATCATAATACAAACGTAAGTTTAAAAGCAGCATAATACCTCGAATAATGTTGCATTATTCAATCTTGCCAAAATGGATTCCTTTGATTTCTTCAATATTCCTGTAACCACGATAAAAATAAATGATAACATAATCATACATATGGATACTTCAAAAGAATTGCATACCCAGCAAGATTATTGAACTTGGGATCCTTACCTTCTGTATCGTAGAGGCACACACGCTTCACACCAATAGCCATCAGACACTGCAAAAGCTCGATAACTTTTGTAATCTGATGTGCGTCTTCAGATTCTACTACGATAGCCAGGTACTGAAGCTTGCCTATATCGAGGGTTTTGTATCTCTTCAGTACTCCCCTAGATATAAGATAACTTTCTATCGCGTTAACTATACCCAGTGCAAAGTACCATAGGCTGACAATAAAATGTAGCAAATGCCACAATAGTCGGACCCCTAAATGGCCAATCTGCATAATAAAGCTTTAGAACCAAAATGAAAATCTAGTTTAACTTCAAGCAAAACAAGAGAAACAAAATCTTTTATGCCAACGAGCCATTCCTCGTGGAGAAACGGATGAAACATCGGAATAACTGTTTCTAAACAGCACCAAACAAATTGAATAACATGTAGAGTTGTAGACTCTTTAATTATGTATAATTTTATAAATAGATCAAAAACTAATTAACTTGCCGGCTCCTCAATTCTGCATAATTTTATCAATAAATCAAAACTCAGTTACATCAAGACACCAATTTTAACAACAATGCTCTTTTTTTTGCTCTAATTTTTTCTCCAGCAATTTGAACAACAGAAGGCACTCCAAAATTAAATAAATTGACAAAATCACAATAAGAAACCACTAAATAAAACAAAATATCCTGAACATGAATGATATAAATATATATATATATATATATATAAACTAACACACTTGCTCCTGTAATTAAACGGTATACCTTCTGAGTTTGGTCTTTAAAATCCATCAAACTAAACAGAAACAAAAACATCAAATCAACAGAATCAGTAACAAAACAAACACCAAACAACAGAATCTAAAACTAAATAAACAAATAAAAAGTAAATAAATTCGAATCACACCTCTAACAATGATTCTGACTAGTGGGTATATCTTGTTTTCGGCGTGAGAAGCAGCTTATTGATATAAAAAAGGCTAGGTTAAAAAGAAGAAGAAAAAAAACCCAGATACAGAATCAATAACCCAGGACTGATATAATCGAGTTTGTTTGAAGAAGTTGCACTGACCGGGAAAAATGCAGAAATAATTGAAGGGGGGGAAGACAAAAGGTGAGTTTAGTTTCAGTTCGAGTTCAGTCTCTTCAGCTGGAATGTTTGTTTAAAGGAAATGTTTTTTATATGCCCCTAGTTTTTAAACTATATACAACTAAAACTCCTAGGTTTTGAAATATATCATTAAAATCCCTTTAATGTTAACTTACTTCCAACTCTGTTGGATATTCGTTGACTAGCAGCTGGAGGAGCTATAAGATAGAACCTGTCAAAAGCACTTTCGAGTAATAACTTACGAAGATTTTGAATATCGTTTTGATTTCATAATTTCAGGAGGTGGATTCAATCTAAACTTTTAAAAACTTTTAAATACTCCATAGAATTAAGAAGTTCAAGTGTATTCAATATAGACTTTTAAAGTTTTTTAAAAAGTCTATAGAAGTCATGGGGTATTCAATTATGACTTTTAAAAGTATATGAAAGTTTAAAGATATTCAAAATGTCAATAACTTTTAATGAATTTAACATGTCAATAATTTTTAATGACTTTTAGTTATATCAAATTTTAAAATTTCTCTTTCACTCATACCAAAGACTTTGAATAACTTTTACTTAAGAAAAAAAAACCACAAAACTGCTTGAAAAAAGCATAGACATTTTATTTTCTAATAAAAAAGAGTACAACAAAATCCACAAATAAAAAAAGTGGTCATTTTTTTAACTTTTAAAATAACAAATTATGAAGAAAAAAAAATTCATATAAACATTAGCGATATATAACAAAAAAAAACTAAAAAAATATAAAACAACTCTCCATCAGCAATGCAATTAAAGACAATAGATTTCATTTTTTTTACCTCCATTTTAAAAGCAATTAAACACCTTTGAAACAAATCAAACGAAGTTCATTTAAATCAATTAAAATAATAAAAAACAAAAGACATTATACAACCATGCCAATATGTTATAATCAAAGTCTTATATGAGTGTGACTCTATGTAATTAAGATCAATATCAAACTACCGACTTTTAGGCATGGGTCTTGTTCAATAACTGAATACAGTTTTTAGGTTTTATCTTTAGTACAATTGTCAGTTTGCTACCTTTATTCTAAAAGAAAATTTATAACATTTCGAATAATATTTATATAAATCAAACAAAAATTTGACTAATTATATTTTATATATGTATTTTGACTAAGTATATAAAAAAAATTAGATGCATAATTGTCTTTATGATGTAAAATATAATAATAAAAACAAATAAAAATTTTAAAATCATGTATATATGCATGAATGCTTTCATAAAGATTAATTAATGATGATTTTGTTTTTTATTCTTTTGAATAAAAAAAGTTATTAACATGAGAAATATATATAGTTTTGTTAAAATAAAGTATATATTGTATTTAAAATTCAATGAAAGTCCATAGATGTCTATGAAAGTCTTTTAAAATGAAAGTCAATGAAAGTCTTTTGAAATGAAAGTCAATGAAAGTCTTTTGAAATGAAAGTCAATAAAAGTCTTTTGAAATAAAAGTCCATGAAAGTTTTTCATAATTCTGTAAAGTCTATAAATGTCCATAAAAGTTCATGACCTCAACAAAAGTCATCCAGTTAAAAAAGTCTTTAAAAGTCTTTTGAAATTCTAATTCAATACACCCCCTTAGTGTTTTAAATCTCTTTCGTGATGTTTTTTTTTTCTTTTGAAAATTTTACAATAATTCAGGGTTTGGGAATAAAGAGAGACTCAAATCCACAACATCATAGTGTAGGCGTGAAAGATATACTACTAAACCAACTTCATCTTGTCATTTCTTTCATGATGTTGAAATTCACAATTTCATCGTCAAAAAACCACAAGTATATAATTCTTATAATAAAACTGTAAGTATAACATTAAAATTTAAAACTTTGGTATTACTTTAGTCCTACTAAATTAACAACTACTACAGTTCAATTAAAAAAACAAAACAAAAAACTAAAATGTCATAGACTTCGAATGTTAATTGAGATCTAGTTAGGCAGTTAGATTTAAGGAAGGGTAGAAAACAGCTACAACAAGGAGATTTAAGATTGATTTCAAAACTTGGAGTATTTGGTTGTATTTAATCTAAAAGCTGTGGAAAATTTTATAAAATCTAGGACAGGAAAATATCGGTGTCCCTTTCGTGTGAAAAATAAGATTATGTTACACAACACGTGGATCTTTTTTTAATATATAGTACAAGCACCATCTGCATGAATTGATCACTTGTTTAGTGAAATAAACACTTGTAATCATTTATTTGATTGTTATTTATAGATTCATCGATATTTATTTATATTTCACCGATTTGTTTATCAAAATATCCACAATTTATAGTTGTAGAACTTCAGTCCCTTCAATCCTATGTAGACATTTTTTTTCCATCCAATCTTAAAAAGAGAAATAATAGTAATAATAATAATAATGGCTATACAATAATGGGTGTTTTAGTAATAATTTTTTTTATTAAAATATAGGAGTGGTGAGAAGTTTCCTGGGGCAACAGAGCCACCCTAATAACAATGAAAATTATGTATATATAACCTAGAAGGAAAAACTTATGTTGAATAAAAAAGTTCATAATAATTTAAAGGTTGGCTTTACTGCCACCCACAAAATATCTTCTTACATTCGTGTTTTAATGAAGCTTTTTTATTTCTAAAATACCCTTACATTTAATTACTGAAAATACATAGCTTTATAATTGGAAATATAAACTCATAAGTTGAACACTCAATCTTATCATAAACCCTAATAATATATACTTAATCAAACCCAACATCAATAAGGAAATATAATTATTTTTCACATATAGTCAATGGATGGGTGAACAAAGAGTTGATTTCATGGATCTTAAATGCATTCAAATTTGTTGTAGTCGTGTAGATTTTTTTTTTAAAAGCAGTTGTTGAATTCGATCAAGTCTGTACGGATCTCAAACACAACTCACTCACTCACTTTACTTTAATTCAACTATAAATTCTTATTAATTTAATTGGTTTGTAAACCGAAAAAACTTGGTGGAGGGAGTTTAAAAAAAACAAATTTTTAAATGAAAAAAATGGATTTGTTTGGTGATTGAAAAAAAAAACTTTTTTTAACAACAAAAGAAACCGCATACATAAAAAGGTACAAGATTTTTTTTTGGCAGTTGTGGAAGCAAATGAAGAGAAATAGTGCATCCAATATAACTGATTAACTTCAATTGCGGGTGTATTTGGACGAGTTTGTGTAGGAGGACCAAGAAGCTAAAAAGGTTTTATTGCAGTGAACTTGCTTCTGCAACTAAAAACTTACCCGTTTAGAAGAGCTTCTCTACCGGTTAAAAGAGTTTTTTTATTTATAAAAAAAAAACTCTCTTTTTTGTTGTCGTATGGTTGTCACTCAGTAGAGCTTTTGGATGATTAAAAAAGTTGTTTTACGTCTACTTGGAGAAGCTCAAATTTTAGGCTTTTCCAAGTAGATCCTTTTGAGTTTTTTTAATAACACTAAAATATTTAACATAACCATATCATTTAAAATAGTTTTTGAATATACTGGTAATCCTATCATTTAAAAAAGTTTTTTTCTAATTGACAACTAAACGACTAACATCTTCCTATTAAAAGCTTTACTCGTAGAATGTCTACTATAAAAGATCTATTCCTAGAAGCTCTTCCAAACGGACTCTTACAATGCCTCTCCAATTCGCTTAAAAATTAAAAGCACTTTTTTTCTTCGTTTGATTATACGACTTTTTTAATGTTGAATTAAATGGTTAAAATAATGTTGAATCAAAATAACAATAAGATCATTATACAAATCTGAAACTTGTTCTTACAAATTTTGAAAGAGTGACGATATTTATATCCTTTTACAATTGTATCTACACCCCAAATAATCAATTTTCTCAAAATTACAATATTAATTTTAAATAAAACTATTAAAAGGATTAAAATAAATATAAATGCAGCTCATCAATCATATTGATACAATAATTAATATTTTGAATATTGAGAACGTCTTTTTATCAAAATATTATCAATTTATAAAGTAAATTTAAACTGTGATTAAATTAAACTATTATAAAATAATTTTAAAGACACCATTAATTTAATTTAATTAATCCAATAAATTGCCACTCCTCTTCGTTCATACACAATAGTGGAAGCTTGTGCATTTGAACGGCCTTATCAATTTGCATTTGTGAACTCGATTATGAGTTTGCCATCAAAATTCTAGTGGAACAATTCCTCACAAAACTGTGAGATCTCCTCTGGATTTATTGTGGAACTAGCAAAAAAACTCCCTAAACAGAGTTTTAAAGAAGAAATCCATTTAGTTTAATTAAAAATAAGTTTAAATAAAAAAAATGAACCACAGTGAGAGCACGGACGTAACCAGGATTCAATAAGTTTAAATAAAAAAAATGAACCACAGTGAGAGCAGGGACGTAACCAGGATTCATCGCTTGGGGGGGGAATAGATCTTCTTAATAAACCTTTACGGAATGAAGAAATTTTAATAATTGAAAATTAAATTGGGGGGGGGGGGGGGGAATAGATCTTCTTAATAAACCTTTACGGAATGAAGAAATTTTAATAATTGAAAATTAAATATGCACCTAGTAATTAACAAGGTAAAATTGAAATAATAATATATACATCTTAAAATATACACTTTTAGTGTAAGGCTACTAATAATGTACCAAAGAAATTTTTGAAAAGTTTTAACATAAATTAAACAAGGTAAGATTGAAATAAATTTAGAGGATATGAGATTGGTCTGGTGGTATAACCCTCGCACATACACCACGAGGTTGTGGGTTCGAGTCTTCCCTCCTGGATAAAAAACCCTGAATTTATGCAATACTTCAAAAAAAAATTGAAAAAAAATCTTCATTTGTTAGCTCATGCCAAACCAAAACAACATCAACAAGATTTTTACTAAACAATGTATTATATAGTTGTATTTTCATTTGATGTTGCACTCAATTTTTATATCAATACTTTATAATTTTGAAAATAGATTAACCCTACAAATTTATAAACAAAAATTATAATAACCCTAAAATTTAAAACAAAATAAAATATTTAAATCTATATAATTCACAAAACTATAAATTAGATAAACACTACAATTTCAAAATAAAATAAATTAATAAAATATATATAATTCATTAAAATATACCTAATTTGACAATCAAACTTTTTTGGATAAAGAGTTTAAGCCAAATTTAGAGAATGGAAGAGAGTGGTTAGTAAAAAAAGTTTTTTTTTTATTTGAAGTGGTGGGAGTGAGTAAAAATTTAAAAATAAATATATATAAAAAAACAAGTGAAAGGACATGCATGGTATTTTCTTATATAATTAATCTAAATAGATAATTAAACAAATTATAAGGACTATTCAGCAATTTCTTTCAATTTCAATTTTTTTTTAAAGATTGGCCACGGTTCCATCCCTGAGTGGGAGCTTCCTCATGTTTTTCATTTCATTTTATTATTGTATAATTTATTAGTTTATTCTTTTTTTCTTTTTGAAAAGATTTATTTGATTACTTTAGTTAATAAAAAACTAAAAGAAAGTTTTTCCAAAAAAAAAAACAAACAAAAAGAAAGGGTATTCTTAGTAATATGTGGGGTGTCCTTATATATTATAACAATTTAAAATTTTTAACGGAGTGTAAAAACAAAAAGTGGAGCACATATGGTTTTATTGGGTACAAATACCACCACTGGTTTTTTTTTTTTGAAGTACAATTACACCCGGGATCCTAGCGAGATTAAACTCTACAAACACAGTCCGGAATACTACTCCCACTATCGGGGATAGGTTACAACTGGACTACAATTCTCACAGTCAACTGGAGAGAGGGTTGCTCCTATTAAATCGGGAGAAGGCTCCCACACTTTTAGGATTTAATAGCCAAATGTGAGACAATAATTATATATATACCAAGACTTGAACCTTAGTGGTGAAACCACACTTGGGAGATTCTAACCACCAAGGCAATAGGTCATTGGTCAATACCGCCACTGATTTTGAAACTATGGATGTAATGAAAAATATGGGTAATATGAGAAAAAATATATATTTAAAACAAATTTTAAAAAAATACTTAACAATAGTTTGGTATTTTAAAGGGTGTATGGAGTAAAATTAATAATTTTAATTTATTAGCATGGGTGTAAGAATATATTTTGTGGGTGACAATAAAGTGACCATAATTAAAAAATGGTAGTGTTAACATGTGCACTTGTGGTGCGTTTGGTGCGTGGGACGGGACGGGAAGGGACAGGACAACGTGGGACAACTTCCTCTTGTCCCACACTCGGTGCGTTTTAAACGTAGGATGAGACTGGAAAGCGTGGGATAAAATACATAAAAAGTTGTCCTACCTATGACCTTCGGCCAGACTTGTCCCATGCATAGGGACAAGTCTCAAAAAGAAGTTTTTGCCCTTGATATTTCCATAAATTACAAATCACTTTCCCCATCGTCGAATCCCATCCCTCTCTCTCTCTCTTTGAAATCCGAATTCCATCTCTCTCTGTCTTTTTTTCTCTATCTAGTTGTCCCACGTTCGGTGCGTTTTAAACGTAGTACGGGACTGTAAAGCGTGAAATAAAATACACAAAAAAGTTGTCTCACTTATGACCTTCTGCGAGACTTGTCCCATGCATTGGACAAGTCTCAAAACTGCATGGGACAAGTTTCAAAAAGAAGTTTTTGCCCTTGATATTTCCAAAAAATTACAAATCACTTTCTCCATCGTCGAATCCCCCATCTCCTTTTGAAATCCGAATTCCATTTCTCTCTTTGTCTTTTTTTCTCTATCTAGTTGTCCCACATTCGGTGCGTGTTAAACGTAGGACGAGACTGAAAAGCGTGGGATAAAATACATAAAAAGTTGTCCCACCTATGACCTTCAACCAGACTTGTCCCATGCACTTGTCCCATGCATGGGACAAATCTCAAAAAGAAGTTTTTGCCCTTGATATTTCCAAAGATTACATATCACTTTCTCCATTGTCGAATCCCCCCCCCCCTCTCTCCGAAATCTTAATTCCATCTCTCTCTCTTTGTCTTTTTTTCTCTATCTAATCCCATCGAATCCCTCTCTCTCTTTCTCTAAATCTGAATCCCATTAATCCGAATCACTTTGTTTATGATTTAGAGACGGCGATGATCGATGATTTAGAGATGTTGTTAGAGTAATTCGAGAATCAAGAACATGGTTTGTTCCTCGTTCTCAGTATCATTATATTCGTATAGGTTACGTTACTAGAAGCAGTTCTCTCAATCTCTCTTATTTTCCTTTTTTGTTGAAACCTTTTGATCTTCAATGGCCAATTGCAATCTGCCTCGGAGAATTATCAAGGTACCCTTTCGATCTTCAGCTTTTGATCTCTCTTTTCATTTCCAAATATACGCAAATCAGTTTTTGGGTTTTTAAGTTTTTGTTATGATTTTGAGTTTGGTTTATGTGATTTTGTGATTGAATAGGAAACTTAACGGCTGCTCAGTGAACCAGGTTGCATTCTCGACTTTGTCTTCTTGTTCAGTTATTTATTTATTTAATTGTTTACCGGTATAAATTGGGTTGATTTTAATCTGTGGAGCCAAATTCCAATTGAAAGTTGAGAAGTATTTTAGAGTAATTCATGTTGGAGCTGTTTTCCCAATTTTTTTTTCAGGTTCCTGCATATCTCATTGTTTTTGCACATTTATCATTTAGATCTGTTAAGATCCCCAAATCATGGAAACTATCAAGAATAGTTTTAACATGGACTTTAGCTTACTAAGTGATCATTTTGATATTGTTATGATCACACAAAAAACTATTTGTTGGGTTGGTAATATTTGCCATGATGGATGCTAAGTATCACTCTCTAGAGGCTTTGTTTTAGTTTTATAAGGATGATGATGTTGGACCTGTAATCGATAAAAATGGATTGACTTCAATGAACCCTTCTCCTGTTACTTATCAACAATTGATTTCACATGTTTGTTGATTGATTCTCTTAATTGGTGATAAGTTTGATTTCAATTATTATTGATTATATGAAATTTGTGAAGTTTGTAGCAGGTGGTGGTGGTTAGTGATATACTACTACTAGTACTATTGCCAAGTTTACTAGGAGGCACCAAGATTCGTGTACAAATACAACAGTTATTGGGATGAGATTGTTGAAGAGAGTGATGATGGTGAGCTATTGCCGGACTGTTTTACCTTTACAGGGCTTGCCAAATTCAAAAAGAAAGCACCCTTCATTTTTCCACCGAGGAAGAAGGAAGTGATGATTGATGATGATGATGACTGAGAGAGGTTCATTTGTTGGGGCCGTGGGATTGTATTTTGTGTTGTCTATCTTGACACCATCATCGGACATCTTTTGTTTTTTGCTATTTTTCTTCTTTTGTTGGTTGGATTTTGTAGTTTTATGGAGAGTTTAGCTTTAACTAGAAGCTGATGGTGATGATTGTAGGTGATCGTTCTACAGTTACTGGGGTTGAGTCGAATTCAGGTAGGCCCACACAGCCTGCTGGTTTGGTCAAACCCGTTGACTTGTCTTCTATAATGAATAACCTGCAAAAAGATGGAAAGGTGGAACAATGGCAGTAAAGACAGAAAACGATGGTGGTGGTACGAATTTTGGCCTTAGTTTCACTTGGGCTGAGATTTAATAGTAGAAATTGATGAAGAAATTTTATAATAAATATTCCGGTGGTCGGAAAAGTGATTTTGGCAGAGTTTCGGCTAGCTAACCGTGTTAAAAAGAGAGTGAAAATCTGAATCCTCTCTTCGTTGGAGAGGGGTCCTATTTATAGGTATGGAGAAGCCTTTGCACGTGGTTCGTTGGGAGTGAATCTCTGAAATCCAGACTGGATTCCTCGAGATCTTATCACGATCTCATTAGTTCAAACAAACTGATAACAATTGATTTCAAATAGTATGACCAAGTCAAACACTATTTCTGGTAAAGCAACTCGGGTCGACCCGAATTAATTAGCCCTAATCCAAAACTTGCAAAATTATTATTGGACCTCAGATATTGGGCTTTAATAATCGTTTTTGGCTACCACAATGATCACACGTTGAAAGTGATTGAATTTGTTCTTCAATAATACATTTTGATTAAACAATGAAAGAGTACCATCAATTGATTGACCAAACTTAAAACACTTGTTACAATTTGTGTGATTATATATATATATATATATATATATATATATGAGAAATTTTCTAATAAGGACTTTTTAAAATGTATACTTTAAACACCTTTGATGAAATTGTTTGTAATCAAATGTTTTTCGATGAGATTTTTTATATGCATCCTAACAAAATTAAAATACACATTTGGTAAAAATTTGGAATTTTTTTGGATTTTGAGAACTATTTTTTCTTATATTTCCTTATTTTTAAATGTTTTATTTTCAAAAAAGTCGGAAAAAAAATTAGTTCTTGGACATGAATTTTTAATTTTTTTTTTCCATAAATGTATTTCAAAGTTTTTATCATCCATACAAAAAATCAAATCAAGATTCAATATATTCCATTAAATTTCATCAAATGTGCTTAAAGTGTGCATTGTAAAATGTTCTCATTAGAAAATTACTCTATATATAAAACCTTTACTCTTCAAAATTAAATACCAATTGCTTTAATTAATATATGATCCTAATTCCTAATAACTAACTTAGAACAGTTGTTGCAGGGAGAAAGATGAGAATGGATTCCATGGAAAAGATCTTGGCAAAGACCTGATTTTAATGATAAGTTTGGGTAATATTGATTTTTTTAACCAAAAAAAGTAAAATGAGGAAATTATCAAAAATAATCCTATAAAATTTTTAATTAAGAATATTATTCAATCACAATATTATTATTTTTTAATAAATATAATAAATAAATAAATTTATTTAATAAAATCAAACAAACATGACAAAAGGGACACTTTGGTCATTTGAACCTCTTGGCCCGCAATGTCCTAGCCATACCAAATGCATAATAATATAGTTAACAATTCTGTCTCATACTTTCCAAACACAATACAGAACAACTGTCATGTCTCGTCTCGTTCCGTCCGCATACCAAACGCACCCTTAGGACACGTGTTAACAACTACATAAAAAAAATATTTATTGTACTTTTTGACTCAATCGATGCAATAAATGTATTTGGATAATAAATTCTTTCTTTTTACAATAATTATATAGTTATTAACAAGTGAGTTGTTAACATATGGGCACATGTTAACACTACCCTACCCTTAAAAATAATGTAATTAACAATTAACTATACGGTATAGAAGTTGAGGTGACCAAATAAAAAATCTGTTGTACCCACATTACAATTAATAACTGATCCTTGTGGATTCCCCAACTTATTTGAAGTATTTAACTTTCATCTCAGGAATCTTGAATTCAAAAACGAAGATATATTATGGATATACGAGTTGAGCACGTAGTGTTTTTGTCGATAGGTCTCATTGTCTCAATATACCATTGACTTGTTTGATGTTATATATATATATATATATAATTTTTCTATAAACCGATTGGATGTGAACCACTTATTTATAAAAGAGTTTTGACAAGTGCATATATACCAAATCAAAATATATAAAATGAGTGACTCACATTCAATATCCTTATATAATTCTATCGGTACGTATTTATGTGAAATTATTGTATATATATAATAGGAAAAAACTTTATTTACTATATTTTTCTAATACTAATTGTAGTTTTTTTTATTAATTAGAAATATGATACGTTAAACGTTAAGAATATACAAGTATCTGAACCTATCAAGCTTAAACATTACATATATATAACTTTAATATCTACTTCTAAAATTGAGAGATATCTGCTCGTACAATAATCCTCTCTCACACACGTCATGAATTTTAAAACTTTGTCTCATTAAGTTTAAACCATTTGATCTGTCTAATATGTAGTAGCATGTTAACAACACTGACACTCATTCAGATTAACATCTTTTGCTGACCTGATCTTATCTTGACCTTTATTACCTTTAAATGCATAATATTATATATATATATATATATATATATATATATATTTAAGTCAGTATAGTAGAGGATTTGAATCTCATCCAATAAAACCATTCACTGGATGAAGAAAATGAACATTTATACTTCATTTACAAGCTCACAAAATCCAAAAACAACATTTATACCTCAATTTACATGCTCACAAAATCCAATAAAATTATGCTATATATTTTAGATATGACTGAATTAAAAAATAATACCATTCACTGAATGAAGAAAAATAACATTTATACTTCAATTTACATGCTCGTAAAATCCAATAAAATTATTCTATTTAGACATTACATAATTTAAGAATAATATCATTCACTGAATGAAGAAAATTAAACAATATTTATACTTCAATTTACATGATCACATAATCCAATAAACATTATTCTATTTTAGACATTACGAATTTCAAAGAGTTTATAATACATCCAATTTGGTACATTTTAGATATACACTAGATAGTAACACAAATAACTAAAAAACTTATATATATATATATATTTGAATTTTTTTAGATAATGTGAAGAGATTTTTTAATTAAAAAAAATCAAATCATAGTTACATTAACTCTAAATCTTAAACCCAATAATAAAATTAAGGATAAGTCATTTTTTTAAATATATTAAATTAAAGATAAGACTAATGATAATCTAAATTCTATTAAATTTAAATTTAAAAACACAAGTGTTATTGATGGCTATAAAAGTTTTATTATAATTTCTTTTTTACTTGGGGGAAGGGGGATCCGAAATTGGGATTGAAATATGTGGTTACCACCGGACTTTGTCTGCAACATAAATATATATATATATATATATATATATATACATAAATTTTCAAGTCAAGTACGCATTGATATAACTTCATCAGTGCGTTAGATGTGAACTATTAGATTTACATACTTTGACTCAAAGTGTATGCACTTGTCAAAACTTCTCCATAATCAGTGCGCACTGAGGAGAAAATGACTGTATATATATATATATATATATATATATAGTCTTTCTACTGTCAGTTTGTCCTGATATAAAATATATCAGAACGAAGAATGTGGACCACATATTATGGATAAGTTTTGACAAATGCATACACTTTGTATATAAATTTAATGGTCCACATTCTTCGTCATGATATAAAATATATCAGGACGAACTGACAATAGAAAAAATTGTATACTTAGAATAACGTTTCAAAATACACTTCTCATGGTAAAAGTCTTATTAATTATTTCCAACAGAATTAGTAGTTATAAATTGAGAGTTCCTCCTATTTTTTTTAAGTGTTCTTCACTTGTATTAAACCAAAAAAAAATAATTATTTTTTTACAAAATCACAAATGTTAAAAAAAAGGACTAGATGATAAAAAATTACAAAATCCCAAAAAAAAATTGTTTTACTTTTATTTTGTTTAGATTTTAAACTGTTTTTGAAATGACAGTAATTTTAATGTTTAATAAAAAAAAATAAAAAAACACAAACATATTTCTAGAAAAATATAATATTCAAAAGCAAACAAAATAGGATTTGTAAACTAATGAGACGGTAATGAACCTATTACAAAATGCCACCTCAGCAGAGAAAGGACAAAAGAATCCAACCACAACAATCCTACATAGTGACTCACGTACCCGATTCCATCTCAAAAAGGCTGCTTCTCTGCCACGCGGCACGCGGGAATAGAACCCTAAAACATCAAAACAAACTGCAAATAAAACAACAAAACAAACTCAAGAATTCGAATAGTCTTCTTCTTTTTCAAATTTAAATTCATTTTTCAATCCAAACCCATTCTGTTTCTTTTTCGTCTCTATCTATCTAAACCACCACTCTCTCAAAATCAACCCACCAAATCAAACTTTCTTCTTGTCAAGAAAACCCCATCTGTTTTCTTCTTTTCAGAAGAAAAACCCTAATTTTTTTTACAGAATGAAGAACGAAGAAGATTTGAAAACCAACAACAATGAAGATCAGATTAATAGGAAGAGAAAGAGTACTACTAACAACAGCAGTAGTAGCAACACCACCGATCAAGACTACCACCACCACCAAATTCACAAGAGGGTTCTTCATCAGAATCTTGATCATGAAGCAAACGAAGACAATGATTTTCTCGCTCTTAGATTGAGAACAATCTCCGAACAAGAACTGTCATCGCTTTCTTCTTCAGCCGCCATTATCAGAACCCATGTTGATTCATCGTCAACAACAACAACAACAACAACGATCCTCAATGCAGAAATTCATCGTACCCCCACAACAACAACATCAACAACAAGTACAGAATCCTCTCGAATACCTCCCAACAGCAAATTTCATACACGAGCCTTTACCGGTGTATCGCGTCCCGGAATTTGGTTCCGTTGGTGTTGGTGTTAGTGTTGGTGGTGGCGGTGTTAGTGCGGTGTCACGCCCTTTACGTGCTCGTAGAAACCCTACTCAAACCCCAGGTCAAGGAAAGAGCGAGACGGTACCAGCTCTATTCCCTTGGGCTACTACGTCCAGGGCCACCGTTCACCCTCTCAACTATTTGCTTGCGCGTCACATAACCTCTATTAAAGGTGAAGTGCAATGCAAGAAATGCGACAAGCAATATGAAATGGAGTTCGATTTGAAGGACAAGTTCTTGGAAGTTGGGAGATTCATCGCGGAGAACAAGTCCCGTATGCATGATAGGGCGCCGAGCGTGTGGATGAATCCTGCGCTGCCCTCGTGCAGGTTTTGCCAGCAGGAGAACAGCGCGAAGCCGGTGATACAGGAGAAGAAGAAGCAGATCAATTGGCTGTTTTTGCTTCTGGGTCAGTTACTGGGTTGTTGTACACTTGAACAGCTCAAGTATTTCTGCAAGCATACCAAGAATCATCGTACTGGTGCTAAAGATCGTGTTTTGTATCTCACTTATCTGGGTTTGTGCAAACAGCTTGATCCAACTGGTCCTTTTGATCGTTGATGGTTTTGGTTCTTGATTGTTTAGTGTTTCTTGTCTCTGTGTAATTACAAATTTGCAGAAATTTTATGTCAAGTTTATGCTTACTGTTTTCTGGTATTTTATTTTTTTAGTTTTTCTACATCTATCAAGATTGTAATCTCTTGTTTCAATCTAAATCTATGTGAGTACAGGTATTATTCCATTTGAAATGATTTTTTTGTCATTTTTGCATCTTCTGTTTGATATTTGTCTTTGAAATATATACATGATTAGAACAATATATATCACACACATGCATGGTTTTGTTTTCATGATTGTAAATTATGTCCCTATTTAATGAGGATGGGTATGTGGGGATCTGTGTGTACGGTCCAAAAATCTACTCGCATAATGTTAGAATGGAAACTCCTCAAAATATTGTAGTTCGGAAATCTACTCCAAGACACTTAGAAAACTCTCACACATCTTGTAAAATGCATATTGCGGGAAACTTCCTTGTAAAATCTCGAACACCCTACAACTATCGTACTGTACTGTGATAGTTAAGTGTATGGAAGTGTTGATTACAATAAGACTTTAAAGTGTTTTTATCTGAAAAAATAAATAAAATAAAAACACGTTAATGTAGTTTTAACTCAGAAAAACATGATAAACATCCAATACTATCAGTTTGATATGCTGGCTTGGTTATTTCAACAAACAGTTTACCTTCTATTAAAGTTGTGGCTCTCTCTGTTCACTGAAATTGTACTGAAAAAGAATTATTTGACCCAAAAAGCATCAGAATATTGCAATGCTTTTGAAAGTAGTTTTAGTTAAGAAAAAAAAAACATAAACTTTATCAAAGCAAAAATAATGAACATCTCACAAGATTATAGAAATAATTATGATTATTAATAATAATTAGGATGGGAAGGTTGTCAGTAAAGACTGTTATTATCGAAGAGCTAGGTTGACACAATGACTATAAATTGAGAAACTTAAATGAATTTATACTAAAAAAAGAAATACATAAATATTGTTTATCTTGTGGATTTATCCTAAAAATGGTATGTATCAAGTTAATCTGAAAAAAGATTTTGAGTTTCATGTACAATTATATATATATATATATATATATATATATATATATAACCCATGATTAATAGATAATTTGCTTGATTGTCACTAGATACTAGCAAATAGTAGAACGATTTCATTACTCAAATAATGTATTGATATTGACACCAATAAAATTTATTAGTACACCTATTTTTATAAGTACATTCATATCTAAAACAGTGGTGCTATTGGCACACCCCCTACTGATCTATTCATGCCTCACTTTTTTAATTATATAATATTCTTTTTTTTCCTTTATCAAAATTACTTAAAAAGACATACAATTTAGGAAAGAAATATTCTATAAAGTAAATCTATTAAAATCTCACATTCCTTTTCCAAAACAAAAACCCAGTAATATGTTTCTTAAAAAAAAAAAATTAACTCTTAAACCCTAAAATCTACTTCTTACATACATATAAAATATTATGGAAGAGTTTGAAAACGATATCAAGAATATGGACGAATTGTCTAAGAACGATATCAAACATCTTGAAGAATTGTTTGAGAATGATATAAAGTAAGAATTGTCTGACAATGATAGTAAGCATCTGGAAACAATTCATTCTCTGGAAATAAGTTTGAAGTTTCTTTTTTTCTTTAGAATGATATCAAGTTGTCGTTGTCTTGAAGTACTCTGTTATTTTTTATTTTTTCTTTTCCATCATGAAATAAGAAGAAAAAAAAACTAAAAAAAAAAGAAAAAAGAAAAAAATAAATCAATCAATCAATGAATGTGAGAGAGATGTATACAGATACAGATATCAGAGATAGAGAGATCATATATGGTATGTATTAAGTTTGAAAAATAAGTAAAATGGGTAGTTTTGGAAATAAACCAAAAAATTTAATAAAAACATTTAATTTTATTTAATTAAATCAAAATTTTAAAAAGTGAGGCATGAATAGATCAGTAGGGGTGTGCCAATAGCACCGCTCTATCTAAAATTTAAAAAATAAATATTACTATAAACACTCATCATAATGTCAATAATACCCTCATTGAAATAAATATATTCATTTTAATATATATTATTTATAAATACTTTTAAATTATTATCACACCCAATTTATAAAAAAATCATATTATTTTTAGAATCAAATCCTCTTTTAATGATTGTCCAATTTACTTTTGGAAATATCTCGAATGTAAGAGCCTTATAAAAGGACATATGTGGAAACCGTATATGGGGTCAAGAGCTTTTTAATATGAAATTCTCTTATTTATACAGCTATCTTAAAAAAAATAACTTATTGATATCTACGGCTATGTTAAAAAAAACTCGTTAATATCTACGAATATCTTAAAGAATATATATTTTGTTTATCGATAGAGTTCATAACTATACATAAAAGAAAGACAAAAATAATATGATAATCATGTGATGATGAGAACGTTTAATACTTAAAATAAAATTAGAGTTTAATATGGTTTATAATAAAAATTTGGCTTTTACATGTTAGGGTTTATCATAAGTTTTGTTTTTTGAAAGGTAGGTTTTTTTTAATAAAGAAATATAGTTGAAGATATGAGTGTAATTAATTAGTGTATATAGTATTTGGTTTGTTTTTAATTAAAGTAATTTTTCCTTATTAGTAAATTTCTATTGAGATATTTTTGTAATTAATTTTTTTTAATAAAATATGGGTGTACTAATAAATTTTATAGGTGTCAATATCGGCACCCCTCAAATAAACATGCATATTAATGACTACTAATTAAGTTAGTGATTAATAAAATATCACTAATTTGTTATAATAAACTCAACAATATGAGGTTGGCTCATTCGTAAGCCCCTCGCATCTATATTATATATCCATGAGTTTATGAGTTCGAATCATGTCCTTCCCTACTATTGGAGGTAAAATGGGCCGTGTCTGGCAGACCAAGCCTAGTCGACACGGCTCTACCATAAACAGGCCAGACCGAGGCCTGCATAAGGCCTCATAAGGTTGCAGGCCGTGCTAGGCCTCGTGTATGGGGCATGTAAGGTTTGTTTACATATTTTAATAATTTAATATATATATATATATATATATATTAAAATATTCATAACTTAACAAAACTGAACTTGTAGTGAAATTGTTAAGTCACATAACATCTTCCTTAGGAACCTTCGTTCGATTCCCACTTATAACAACTTCAAAAAAAAAAAAAAAAAAAAAAATGCATGTATACAGGTTGTGCCTCCCCGCCAGTTAAGAAGGCTTGGCCCGCCACAGAGTGGGCCGGACTGCTTATTTTGCCACCACTATTCTAAAATACTGTAATAGTTCAAAAAAACAAAAATATACCCCATATACATATACGGTTCTATATATTTCTTTTTATAAGCCCTTACATTCGAGATATTTTTAAAAGTAAATTTAATCATCATTAAAAGAGAATTTGATTATAAAAATAATATGATTTTTTTATAAATTGGGTGTGAAAATATTTTAAGAGTGTTTATAAATAATATGTATTACAATGAATATATTTATTCCAATGATGGTACTATTGACATTAAGATGAGTGCTTGTAGTAATGTTTATTTTTTAAATTTTAGATATGTGTGTACTTATAAAAATGAGTGTACTAATAAATTTTATGGGTGTCAATATCCGTACCGTTAGTATTATTCTTTTTAGTAGGTATTAAATACCAATACAATATAAATATTGCCAATTTTTTAAATTTTAATTATTCTTACACATGGTAATGAATAAATATTTTTCAAAACAAGTTAGTGTTTGTTTGGTTGGGCTTTCTACTACATCAAAATGTCTACAAGCGTCTATTCAAATTTGTTATAGTTGTTTAGTTGAGCTTTTGAGATTGTCTATTTTAAATTAAGTAGATGCTAGTAGAGTTTAAATCTCTACTAGACAAAAGCTCATGGTGAGGTACTTCTCCAAATAGACATTTTTTTTAAAGTCTACCAACCAAACACTTATAATTTTTTTATAAAAAAAACTCTATTTCTAATAGATCTACTACAAGTAGATGTTTTACAAATAGAGGTTTTTCAAAAGCCTAACCAAACAAGCTCTTAATACTATTTGTAATATCAAATTAATGTTAAATTTTGAAAATATATCAAATGATAATATATTAATGATAACATAATAAAAGTAAAATAATAGTTTTTACTAGAATATTAATGGTAAAATATTAAAAACACGGATTATTGCATTTAGTTCAATAAATTCACTTTCTAAATATATGAAATCTATTATTAATTTATTTTATAATTGGTAATAAGGTTTTTGAAAAATAATAAAAAACAACATTGTTTAAGTTTTGAAAAGTAAAAAGGATTATATTTCAAGAATAAAAAAGTAAAAAAGATTACATGCATGATGCATCCCAACAACTATGCTTTAATTTTTTCTTTTAATCACAAACACATACCACCGTCCAATTAATTTTAACTCCACAATTATTTATATTTTATAGCGAGAACGCGATCGAGGAAAAACAGTGATGACAAAAAACATAACGATTCAAAATATCTTAGTTCGAGTAGTACGATTACTAGTATATATTTGAGAATTTTGTGATTCAACTAAATATCAAACCCGGTCAAGTAAGGTTGTTATCCCTAGTAAAGATAGATTTATCCACACCAAAATGTCACACGAGAAACAAAATTATTGTTTATCACTAATAATAATTATCAACTATAAGATTTCGTATATTTTTCCGAACCAAATTTCAACTCTATAACCTTCAACGGATGAACTTTCTAGAATGTATTAATTACAAGGCAATGGAGCCATCACGACGACACGTGTAATGGATTTGGGTTATTATCAGTTGGGTCCCTATCTTTTTTCTGAATGATCAATATTTTAAACGAGTTTGCTTTTTTAGCAATACTTTCCCTGACTTTTGAAAAGTATATCAAATAGATCCATCCGTTAGTCAACTGTCGGTCAATCTTAACATTTGTAGGGGTATTTTTATCTTTGAACCAAGAACATGCCATGTGTCACAAAAAAAAATAAATAAATCAATAATATATATATATATATATATATATATTGAAGGAAATAGTTTATACATCAACAAAATAAATAATTTTTTTAATATTTATATAAATTATCAAAATCCACACCGGCAATCCAAACCATCACCTCCACCAAATCAACAACACCACCATCTTCAAACCCACACCACCGCCAATCCGCCACCACCTCGAATCCGTCACCGCCAATCCGCCACTGCCAATCCGCCACCAAATCGACAACCAAATCACCTCCACCAAATCAACACCACCACCATCTTCAAACCCACACCACCGTAAATTTCTTCAGGGCAAATTCAGGGAAAATTTCTTCAAACCCATCCATAGGTGGCTGCTGGCGACGAGATCGAGAGAGAGAGAGAGAGAGAGAGAGAGAGAGAGAGAGAGAGGGAGATGAGATCGAGAGATATGATAATGGTGATTTGTTGAAGATGGTAGATAATAGATGTTGGAATTGGGTTTTTTAATTTTGTTTTTTGGTTTTTCGATTTGTTTTTTTATTTTGGTTTGGTGTTGATGATTTTGAGTCTTAGAGTTTGAATGTTGAAAAAGAAAAGGTAGGTTGGTGATGGTGGTTCTGGGTTGATGATGGTGGTTATAGGGTGGCTAGGGTTTTTGGTGGATTGGGGAGACATAGATTGATCTCGATTAGTTGTTGTGTGAGTGGGATTTTGATTTTATGATCTAAGTTTTTCGAATTTTTTTAAAATCTTCTTTTTTGTTGATTTTTGAAGATAGTTGTTTGAAGATTCGGAGATGTTGATGTTGTAGATGAAATTTGGAAAATCAAACAAGTGCATGGAATTTGGGGAATTTTACTGTGGATGGATTGATTTTTGCAGATGAACTAGTAAAGAAGTTTTGAAGAATTTTTTACATATGAACTAGTGATGGTGATATTCAGATCTCTAATCCTATTGGTTTTTTCTTTTTCTTTTTTTAATATAAATTTTATTTTATTTTATTTAAAGAAAATAAATGTCAAGGGGTAAAATAGTCCTTTCAGCCATTAATACTATAAACAGGGGTAAAAGAGACATTATACATTTTCTGTGACATTTAACCGTTAAAAAAAAGTCAAAAGGATCTATTTAATATACTTTTCAAAAGTCAGGGAAACTTTTGATAAAAAAGAAAACTCATTTATATAATTGATCATTAAGAAAAAGACGAGGACCCAACTGATAATAACCCAATGAATTTAATATACAGTTACCTGTTGACATCACTTAATTAATATTTTATTCAATATCAGCAGCATCGGCCAGCCCAGATTCTTTATACATATATATTTTTAAAAATAAATATTAATAATAACAATAAAAAAAAGAAAAAAAAAAGAAAAGGAAAATTAAAGACACATAACCCGGTCAAATCACTTGAATCGCACACGACCGGCCTTGGTAACTCACTGAGTTAACAAGCTATTTCTTGCACTTTGTAACCGTACGTACGTTGCATTTTTTTCTCTCTCAATTATACGGTGACGGATTGAGAGAGAAATGAGACTTGAGAGGCGCGAGAATTGCACCAAAGCAAGAGAAAAAAAAAAAACACTTTATACATAAAACACATAAATATTGAAAACTACTTGACACGAAAAAAATAAATAGAAAATTCAAATCATCAAAATGAACGAAGATCATTTTCATGTATAAACCCTAATATATATATTTTTTAATTTTGTTCTGCATTTGAATTTGATGGAGGCATTGCTCGAGCTCTGCGATCTGATCGCGCAAAACCCGAAGCTGTTCTCCGAGAAGCTCGCGTGGATTTGCAACCGGTGTCCGCAGTCCGACCTGCTATCGTCAGGATCGTCGCGCGTGTCGCGGACGCACCTCAATGCCGTGCTCGCAGTCGCGCGGTTTTTGTCAAAGTGCAGCGACGAGTCGGCCTCCGACCGCCGTGCGGAGACTGTCGTTGTCGAGTTCTTCCGCGCTGTTCCGTCGTCGTTTCGCCGCTCGTTCTGGCCGCAGGGGTTCGCCAACGACTCAATTTCGTCGTACTACAACGAATTCTTCTGCTACTTGTCGAAATCCTGCGAGGTCTCCGCAGATTTATCCGACGAGATCGCCGGCCTCACGGGAGACGTCGTTCTCTCGGCAATTAACAGTAATGATAGTGGAGCTGACGATTCTGGTATCGCTAGAGTGTTTCTATTGGCTTTGTCCAAAAATTTCCCGCCATTATCACCGACTGATGCCGATAAACTGGTGACGGGCCTCCTCGATCAGTTAGCAGTCCCAATTCCGTCGTCACCGAGAGAACAAATACCGATAAATTCGGAAACAACTTCGTCTCAGAGCTCTCCATTGAGTGCAAACCAGTTGCAGCCGAGTCAAATTAACGGGAGCGAATCAAGTCCGGGAAATGAGGCAGCGAGCCAGGTCTCGGGCTCCAGTTCTTCGTCCAAGGCTTCTTTGGTGATGGTTAATGGTGGTGGAATAAGTGACAGGTCACAGGTGGCTTCATATGAGGAAGACTCAGTGGAGAGCTTGGAGAAGCAAGAGATTTTATTTAAATTGATTGGGCATGTTTTGGATAAAGTGCAAGTTGATGCAAAGCTTTTGGATCAGGTTAGGTCTATTGCAAGGAGGCAGCTTCAATCCATGTCTGCTTTTCTTAAGGTATGAATGTGAATTAGATAAATTTTGATGACACCATTGTTCACTTATTTGTATTTGTACATATGAGTAGATGATATTCGAGCAATGTAATCATAGTGCATTGCGTAGGAAACATTGTTTAAATTCATTGAAGAAAAGCTTGGAATAAGTAAATTTTGGTGAGCCAATGATGTAGATATGTGTAGATTGTTCTTAGTGTTTTGTTTAGAAGTTAATAATTGAACTTTTTGAAAGTAAGGGGGAGTGAAAGAGAGTTTGTAGATTTTGGAATTGTATATAGCCAAAAATAAATTGTATTGAAGGAGAGGGACCTATTGTCATCTCTACTCCCTGTTTTCAAAGATTGAGAAACAAAAACATTGTATCAATGTATTGAGGAAGTTGAACTCAGGGCAACAAAAAATATATATTGAAGAAAAAGGTTGTTAAACATTTAGATTAGTTATTGGATTTTTTGTAGAAGTTAAAATTTTGATTTTGTGAAAAATCGTTGTTAAACATAAGTTGGTTGTTGTGGCAGACAAAGAAGCTAGATTGGACTGAACAGGGACAGCTTTTGAAAGCCAGAATAAATGCAAAACTATGTTTTTATCAAGCTGTGGGGAGGATGAATATTAAGAGTCTTGCATCCCTTGATCCAGATGGAAAGGCCTCTAAGAAATTAGTGCTCGAGACTCTTGCATTATTTTTAGATGCTGCTGATGCATGTTTGCGCTCTGTATGGAAAAAGTTGAGAGTTTGTGAGGAGCTGTTCAGTTCCCTGCTTGCTGGGATTGCACAGATTGCTGTCATTAGGGAAGGTCAACCACTTCGTGTTTTGCTCATTCGCCTTAAGGCTCTTGTTCTAAATGCATGTGAGCAGGTATATACTCTGTATAATTCTGATTTTGCATCGCGATCCATAGTTTAAACTGTTATCCGATGGAGATAAAACTTCTTTATTAGTTTTCTCTTGGTATTAATCCCGTTTATATTATTGCTTGATATTATTATAACAGGCTGATTCTTGGGGTAGCAGCCAAGCAGCCATGTTTGAGAGTATCATGAAGACAAATCGTGAGATTATTGAATTTGGGTGGACGAGAGACCGGACACCTGTGGACTCATTTATCATGGGAGTAGCTACAAGTTTACGTGAACGATACGAGGAGCAGGTTATTTGTGTAGTTGTGGTTTACTAATTGTGTCTATGTGTACACGTGTGTGTATATATTGTCAGCCCAAAACCTTATACAAGATTTGACACACACTTCTAACTGTTAGATTTATTTTAATTTTAATATGATTTGTGATTTATTCTACACCATCCAAAGCCTTTCAATTTAACGGTTAGAAGTGTGTGTCAAATCTTGTATAGGCCAAAAACAAGTTTTTATCTTTTTGTAATTTATACCAGTAAAAATTCTAAAAGCTCATTTTTTTGTTGTTGTGCTTGGTATATATATGATTATTTGTATTGCTGACTAGCTGTTGTTACTTAATTTGATTGAGAATAAATTCTTTATTTTCTTTTGAGTTAGCCGCTAGTTTGGTAAATAAACCACATGTTATACCTACACTACACTATTGCATAGCTAGTCATTATATATATATATATATATATATATATGATTAATTTGCATAGCTGTTGTTACCAAATTTCATTGGGAATAAATTCTTTATTTTCTATTCTTGAGTTTGCCTCTAGCTTGGTGAATTAAAAATAATTTTTATAATGCCTATTCCTTGGTATTCTTTAGTTGGCTTATTAAATTAACACATGCTATACCCAAACTATTGCATAGTTAGTTATTTTTTTAGTTTGATTAATTTCGTAAAATGCCATTGCATACTTATTTACGCAAAATAAATTTCAGGTTGACCAAGAGAAACTTCTTGCTAAGCAAATCAATCTTATACGCCTGCTAGCTGATTTGACTGTTGCTGTTTACAAGTCTGAAGTGGTAGATATGATATTGCCACTTTTTGTTGAGAGCTTAGAAGAGGGTGATGCTTCAAATCCTAGTTTATTGCGACTCCGTGTACGGAATCTTTGTCTTAAGAGCATGTATTTGCTGGTTGTGTATTTCAGTTCTTGTATCAATTAATTCTACTTAATATTGGTGGCATGGTTTCTCAACCTTTACTCTCTCTTTTGACTGCAGCTTCTTGATGCTGTGTCTCGCATTGCAAGTTTAGGTTTTGAGAAGTCCTATCGTGAAGTGGTCGTTCTGATGACAAGAAGTTATTTAACTAAACTATCGAGTGTTGGATCTGCTGAAAGCAAAACAATGGCATCAGAAGCCACTATAGAGCGTACTGAGGTATGTTTTGTCTCTGTAGTACAATATTCTCTGATATTGAAAGATGCTTGACAGTTTATCAATCAAATGGTTGCTCACTGCTTCAATTACATTCTAGACTCTTCCTGCAGGATTTCTTCTGATTGCTAGTGGTCTCACCAGCACTAAATTGCGATCAGACTTTCGTCATCGAATGTTGTCATTGTGCTCTGATGTAGGTCTGGCTGCTGAATCTAAATCTGGGAGGTAAGATAAATTTGTTTCTAATTTATGTGCTGGTAGCAAGTCATTTTTGCGCAGTTGTGGTATCTCTATTTAATTTTTAAGTATCCTACAGTCTGCTTCAGCTACATGCTTGAGTCCTTTTAACTTTTACACTTATTGCCTCATTACTTAATATATTTACAGATTCCATACCTGAAACTCTTAACTGCTGCAGGAGTGGAGCAGACTTTTTGGGACCGCTACTTCCTACTGTTGCTGAAATATGCTCTGATTTTGATCCAACTGTAGATGTGGAACCATCACTTTTGAAACTGTTTCGGAACTTGTGGTTCTATCTTGCTCTCTTTGGCTTAGCACCTCCCATACTGAAGACCCAGCCACCAGCAGCAAAGTCAGTTTCTACTAATCTGAACAGTGTGGGAAGCATAGGTTCAATTCCTCTTCAAGCAGTTGGTGGACCGTACATGTGGAATGTAGTGTGGTCTTCTGCTGTCCAGCGTATTGCCCAAGGGACTCCTCCCCTTGTAAGTAAATACTCAATTTACTTAAATGATTGTATTGTTTGGTTCTCAAATTTGCTGTAACAGATTTAATGTTTCAGGTGATTATGTCAGCTTCTCTTAGATTTTCTTTTTTAGAATGTGCTCCTTTATGTCTTATGTTTATGCTCACTTAAATGTAAGTATGTAACTGTGAGTAGTTGGAAAGCATCAGTAGTTTTTGGAGCAGTTTTGCTAAGAAACTGTCTACATTGGCGGGCTGACTGTAGCTTGCATAAAGTATTTGCTTTACTCACCTGATGTTTATCAGGTGATTGTGAAGCCTTGAATTGGTTAATGTCAAGTAAAACCCAACTATTTAATAGAAACAAGTTTCATGTAGGAATTAGGATTACAGAAGGGACAGCAGTTCAACATATGCAATACTATTTGGGACCATTAAATACATGAGTTTGTTATTTGTCTCATCTAAATAAAGTTGTTCCTTTAATTTTTAGTACCCTTTAAAATCTTCATGTTATCTCTAAGTAGTGGATTGAATAATACCAAGATGTCAACCTCATTGGATAACTATATGGGTTTAAGTTATTGAAATTTGGTCTCACTCTGAATTTAAAAAAAAAAAAAATCAAATAGTGAAAATAAATAAACTTAGAACTTACATTTTATTAGCTTATAATGTAATTGGGACCTAGGAGTTGGTGGTTACTGGACTCTTGCTGATATTGTATTAAACAAATGCACCATCTAAGTGAATGTTGGCATGATGAAAGTTACCTCTTACTCTGGTAAAAAGAGGAGCTTATGTTGAATGCTAATTATATATATATAAAATATTTTGTTATACAATCACTGTCTCTGTAATGATTGCAGTAAACATATCTAACTCTGAAGTCTTTGCTTGACATTGTGTTTTCCAGGTCGTGAGCTCAGTGAAATGGCTTGAAGATGAATTGGAACTCAATGCTCTTCACAACCCTGGCAGTCGTGGAGGGAGTGGCAATGAGAAAGTGGCTGGAACCCATCGAGCAGCTCTTTCTGCTGCTTTAGGAGGAAGGGTTGAGGTTGCAGCTATGAGCACAATTTCAGGTTATGTGGATTCTTTGTATTTCTGAAGCATTGAATATCTGTTGTCTTGTTTTCATGGATTGTTTGCTGGTTGAAATTTTGGTGTAATTCTTTGTAAGCGTTTGTCTTGTAAATATATATATATATATATATATATATTGTTGATTCCGCAGTATACTTGTTTAATAAACTAAATAATACCTTTTGTTCCTTTTACCATTAATAACAAAAGTTTTTCTTTTAGCAGGTGTGAAGGCAACCTATCTTCTTGCTGTTGCTTTTCTGGAGATCATACGTTTCAGCAGTAATGGTGGCATCCTTAATGGTGGCACTGGACTGACTGCCTCTAGAAGTGCTTTCAGTTGTGTCTTTGAATATCTGAAGACTCCAAATCTTATGCCAGCCGTTTTCCAGTGTTTGGCTGCAATTGTGCTCAGGGCATTTGAAACTGCAGTATCATGGATGGTATGTGTCCCTTTCTGATATGAAGCTTTTGCAATTCCATTTTCGATTCTGTTTCTCATCTCCGATAGGGGAGATTCATCTTTTCGCGGATAATATATGGGCACAGATCTTGCATCAAGGTGTCATAAGTAAAAGAAAGGGCAAAAGTATGGTCTAAAGTAAGGTCTAAAGTATTTCTAGTTATGTTGTTTGGCAGGCCTTTGTCTTATGAGTGATGGTATATTTCAGGGATGTTTAAAGCACATTTGCTGATTTTGTTACCTTTAAATGTTTTCTACTTAAAATATAATTGTTCTTAATATGGTGAAAGACCTTGAGATCACTTTTGTAGTGGGCATCAATAATATATGAGTGGTTTTTCTTTGCCTGGGGTACTTTGGGATATTGTTTCTTTCATTATTATTTGATTATAGATTTATATTTTTAATATGGTAAATCTATATTCAACATTTGTTAAATAATTTTGTGGGTTATATATTGATAACTTTTATTGGTTAATTCTTTGTGTGCTTCTAAAATGTATATCATAACAATTTGTTGTTGGTTAATTCTTTGTATGCTCCTAAAATGTATATCTTAACAATTTGTTCTCTCTCTCTCTCTCTCTCTCTCTCTCTCTCTCTCCGGGCATTGATGACATTCTGATCTGCATTCAGGAAGATCGTTTATCAGAAACAGGCAATGAAGCTGAGATTAGAGAATCTACTCTTTTTGCGCATGTCTGTTTTCTCATAAAAAGCATGTCACAGAGAGAGGAACACATCCGGGATACTGCTGTTAACTTGTTAAACCAGCTTAGAGATAAGTTTCCTCAGGTAAAGCCATAATGGTCTTGTTCCTCGCATTGTTAATAAATTTTTCTCTTTCATGGGTTTGTCTAGTACATTTGAAACAAATGGAAGTACATTCATGCAGGTTTTATGGAATTCCTCTTGTCTAGATTCCCTGCTATTTTCAGTTGATAGTGATGCTCCTGCTGTTATCAATGATCCTGCTTTGGTAGCGACTGTTCGTTCTTTGTACCAGAGATTTGTTCGTGAATGGGTTATTATATCACTTTCTCATGCTCCATGCACTACCCAGGGCCTGCTCCAGGTTGATTACTTTTGCCATTTCTGGGGAATTTGTATTAGTATATATGGTTCCACCTCTCGTGCACACACACATACACACACAAGAAAGAAAAAAAAAACATACACACAAAACACTTGTTGCTCTTCTTTCTGTTAGTTATTTATTTATCTGATGAACAACATAATTACTTTGCTGTCCCTGCCTTTGCTTTCTTCTAAATGACTGTTGATGATTATTAATTAGCAATTTGTTGCTTTCTGGATGGTACTTACTGAACAGTAGATCAAAAGTTACTTGAGAGATTTTTTCTGGGCAGAAGTTGTTTTTTTTTTTTAATGGGAGATTTTACTTTAATTTGGACATTCTTTCTATTATGAATGATGCTATATTTTACAAACTCATGTTGATGCCTGGTTTTCTTTTGGTCTTCTGGAATCTAGTTGAGTGCCTTAATGAATTAGAATGTCTTAAAATTTCCTTTTTATTTTTGTTTTGAGATATATGATCATATTTTTTCTATGCATTCTCAGTTAATTAAACACGATAATCTAGAATTTTAATTGTTGGCAACTCTTTGAATAATGTTTTATTATTTTGAAAAGTATATCATCTTCATTGTCATTTTTTGTTGTAATTGTTCTTTGGTTTATTTGATTTCTTGATGTACTGTTATTTTTTTTTTTTTTCTCATGGTTCCAAATCTGTACTTCAGGAGAAGCTTTGTAAAGCAAATTCGTGGCAGCGAGCACAGCCTACAACTGATGTAGTTTCTCTTTTATCTGAAATAAAGATTGGTACGGGTAAAAATGATTGTTGGCCAGGCAAACGGACAGCAAACATTCCTGCAGTCATGGCTGCAGCAGCAGCAGCATCGGGAGCGAACATAAAACTGACTGAAGCCTTCAATTTGGAGGTGCTTAGCACTAGTATTGTTAGTGCAACAGCAAAGTCCAACTATGCTGGAGAAATTGCTGGCATGAGAAGGTTCTACAACAGCATTGGTGGATTTCAACCTGGCACCAGGCCTAGCGGCTTTCAAAGGTTGATATCTGGAGCATTTTCTCAACCGCCGCAGACAGAGGATGATTCGTTTAACGAGATGCTGCTTTCCAAATTTGTAGCTCTCCTTCAGCAGTTTATTAATGCTGCAGAAAAAGGTGGGCGAGTAGACAAGTCACAGTTCCGTGAAACTTGTTCTCAGGCAACTGCATTGCTGCTCTCTAATCTGGTAATTATATTTTTCGTTTTCATCTCTATATTTTCTTGTTATCAACAAATATTCTATTAGTCCGTGTTTCCTCTTTTCTGAAAGGTATTAACTTTTATTTTTCTTTTTTGTCAGGGTCCTAGTTCAAGATCGAATGTAGAGGGCTTCTCACAACTACTACGGCTTCTTTGTTGGTGTCCAGCTTATATTTCGACCCCTGATGCGATGGAAACTGGTGTTTTTATTTGGACTTGGTTGGTGTCTGCTGCACCTGAACTGGGGTCCCTGGTCCTTGCCGAGCTTGTTGATGCATGGTTATGGACAATTGATAGAAAACGTGGTATCTTCGCTACTGATGTGAGATACTCGGGACCTGCTGCAAAGTTAAGGCCTCATCTTGCCCCTGGGGAACCAGTGGTGCTGCCTGAAGTTGATCCAGTTGAACAAATAATTGCTCATAGATTATGGCTTGGATTTTTCATTGATCGTTTTGAGGTAAGGAGTGATTGTCTCTCTCTCTTTTCCCTCTCTCATTCCCTCTTTGCCCCTCTCAATTTCATTCTGCTCTCCTTTATGTTTGATTTTGGAGGTCATCAAGATATGTTTGTAGTAGGTCTATATGGATCAAATTGGTTGAGAGGTGTGGTTACCCCCAGGATATACCTCAACTTTGGTTGAGAGGTGTGGTTACCACCTGGCTATATCTACGAACACGCTATTGTGCTGTCTTTTAATAATTCCCTTTCTCCATTATTTAATTAGTTAAGATGCAATTCCTGAACAATGTTTAAATCACAGGTAGTCTATTTAAAGTGTTTTCTTGTTAAGGTAGAAATGCATGAGAAATTTGCTTGTGCTTTATTTTGCATCATGTGGTTTGTTTTACTATTAATCGTTTTGGTCCACAGGTAGTTCGACACAATAGTATTGAGCAAATCCTGCTCCTAGGCAGGATGCTACAAGGGACCACAAAACTGCCATGGAATTTTTCACACCATCCTGCAGCTACTGGTACATTTTTCACTGTCATGCTTCTTGGACTGAAATTCTGCTCATGCCAGTCCCAGGGCAATTTGCATAATTTCAAAACAGGGCTTCAACTTCTGGAAGATCGGATTTATCGGTAATTTTAATTGACTTTCTTAAATTTATATCTGCAATTTTATATTTTTGTTATGCTTCATTGGCCTTTATAACTTGCTTTTGGCGTCTAGCGTTTTGCAAATTTTCGTAACAGCTCTTCCCTGTATGATAAGCAAGAGCTAATTAACTGTTTTTGTTCTTCAGCATTTGTTTTTCAGCTCCATGTTCTTTTCTAAAAGGAACCATCGTATATGTAATTGTACTTCTTCATCTCTCTCTCTATATCTTTTCTATTAAAAAATGGCAAGGGGGGAGGGGGTTGTAAGTTTCAGTTGTTCAATTTTGATATCCATGGTACAGAACTTTAATAGTTTTTTTGTAGGAATTTCAGTTGGGAGCACCTTCTATGTTCTAATCTGTATAAACTATTATCACTCAACTTTTGTTGCTGATGATTTGATTTTAGATAATTGGCTGTAAATGTAACAGTGAAATACCTAACAAGATGGAGTACAAAATGTAAATTCCTTAGTAGTTAGTTCTACTTTACCCTGTCCGTCGTGCATTGAAGGGTTACATTGGTTTGTTTTAATTAGGCATATTCAAACATTAATTCCTCTGTGTCTGCACTCGTGCTGTTTTAGAATTACCTTAGAACAGTCAGTTTTCTCTAGTTTCAATACTCATGTTTTTGGTGCATGTTACAGGGCCTCATTGGGCTGGTTTGTTTATGAGCCTGAATGGTATGACACAAATTATGAAAATTATGCCCACAGTGAGGCTCAGTCTGTGTCTATGTTTGTTCAGTATCTTTCAAATGAGCGAGCAGATGCTCTTCAAATTGATGCAAAAGGACGGGTGCGTGAGAACGGTAGATCTGTGGCTGATGGGGTAAGATGTTTATATTTGCTGTTATGGAGTCCTCAGTTGCTATTTTTTTTAGACTTGATTCTAGACCTTGAAAATTATTTATCCATATATTACAGAATATTTATGAAATTCCACTATCCTGTTAAATGTTAATTATGAATTGTTTATCACTTTATCCTACTTATTGCTAAATTTGCTAAGATATTTGCAGAATGGTCAATATCACCCTATCTGGGGACAGATAGAAAATTATGCCGTGGCAAGAGAAAGACGAAAGCAACTACTTCTAATGTTATGCCAGCATGAGGCTGATAGGCTTGATGTTTGGGCACAGCCCATTATCTCAAAGTAATCCTTGAAAATTTATTAAGTGGTTTATTCACTTTTCTTCTTCTTCTTCTTATTCTTATTATTATTATTATTATTATTATTTTCTTACCTGTTTTGGTAACTGTATTCTGGGTAATCAATCCCATATGGGCCTTACTTTCTTTGCCTTTTGTACTTCTGTTTATTTTCAGAGAAACTGTATCTTCCAAGCCTAAAATTAACACAGAGAAGTGGATTGAATATGCTAAGACTGCCTTCTCGGTGGATCCTAGGGTCGCTTTATCCTTGGCATCAAGGTTCCCTGCAAATGCTAGTCTGAAAGCTGAAGTAACTCAGTTGGTTCAGGTATGTTTGTATATGTTAAATAGGAATCATTTTGCTCTTTAGAAGATAGTTTCCGTAGAAAATTATTGTCATTATTGTAAGTTTGTAACTACTCTGATAGTGATTTGTGAGATAGAGATATCAGACAAAGTTAACAAGCATGTCCTTGGGAAATGGCGGTGAACTATCGAGCCATTTTGAATTGAAAAGTTCACCATTTCTTGTCTATTTTGTGCACAATATATGGTGTGTGATGACATATAAGGCAGAATATGAAGTTTTAAGTTATATAAGCAGAAATTATGACTAAGATTCTCTTTTTGGTTTATTTTGTAATGAAATGTTATACAATTCTCAGTAACTTTTTCTTTTTATATTTTTGATAACATGCTAAAGTTTCATACTTGAAGCATTATTGGTCTAATTTGTTTTTTCTTTTATTTGACATTACATCCATTGAGTGTTTTATTACTGACTTCATTCTTTTTTTGATTCTTTGATTTATCTTTTTCCTTTTGAAGGATGGTTTTCATGGTGGAAGAAATCCTTTTATGCAAAATCTGATGAGTGCCGAAATTTAGGACTTCCAATATATTTATTTATTTTGGATTAAAAGTTGATAGGTCTTTCTTGAACACTTTTTGGTTCAGAAAACAAATTTATTGAGAACTCAACAGTGACAGAAATTTTATTATTCCTTCCTCGACTTTAATTACCATACAATGGTTTTGCCTCTTGATATGTTTTTTAGATGGAAACATATTAACTTGTAACTGTGAGGAAAATGGAAAGAAGAGTTTTTTTGAAGTTCAACAGCAATATCAGTCCTTCCATAGTTCCATCACATTTTATTTTGAGTTCTCAGTTCTCTTGATTTTACTGGTGCTTTCTTGCAGTCAAATATATTGGACATTCGCTGTATACCCGAAGCATTACCATATTTTGTGACCCCAAAGGCAGTTGATGAAGATTCAGTGCTATTGCAACAATTGCCCCACTGGGCAGCTTGTTCAATTACACAAGCTCTCGAGTTCCTTACTCCTGCATACAAGGGTCACCCACGTGTCATGGCATATGTGCTTAGGGTTTTGGAATCCTATCCTCCGGAAAGAGTGACTTTCTTCATGCCACAGCTTGTGCAGGCTCTGCGATATGATGATGGGGTGAGTTATAATGAATATGTTACTTTTTACATTGCTATTTGGGCTGTGACTTTTTGAATGTCTTTTTTTGTTTCCTATAAAATAAATGTCTTTTTTTGGTTGAAAATTCCTAGATCTCACAAAATTTTGCTTAGGTGGTTCTGAAATTTTGTGCAACTTGGACAAACCTGAATTTGGTTCATCTTTATTAAACATCTTGTTTCCTTTTAAGATTATATGTGCTTTGGTTGTGATACATCAAATCAAACCAACAAATTTTTTTATGCAAAGCAAATAATGTTAGAGAAAACAATAGCTTTGTATGTATATGAGTTCTATATATTTTTATTATACCAATTAGAATGACCATAACATGGTCAGTCCACTGTAACCTGACTATAATGCTGGCACAATTTTAATTTTGGACACTTACAATGGTTGAAGTTGGGTGTACGTACAAGCTTCCTGAATTGTAGACCAGAATATTATCCGTGTATTGAATTTGTACTTCATTATTTTGCAGAAATTAGTTGAAGGCTATTTGCTAAGAGCAGCTCAAAGAAGTGATATTTTTTCCCATATCCTGATATGGCATCTACAGGTGTGGAAGATTATACATATGAGACTTGAAGGCCTACAATTGTTTTTGTTTTCAGTGAATCTAGATAGAATGCGTAGTTCTATGTTCTTTCGGTGTATATATATATATATATATATATATATTTTTGTAGTCTATAACTCATGAGTTTGTGAATGTAGGGTGAGACAAATGTACCAGAATCTGGGAAGGATCCTACCTCTGCCAAGGTATGTCTGTCTGGATGCTTTACCACACCTCTCTCGGTATTATATGCATAGACCGTTCCATAGTGGTCCTGAAAGACATAAATGACTGTGATCAATGTAATGTATGAGTAACAACTCTTGTTAGATTTTTTGGCACAAATTTTAAGTATTTTTTACATACTTTTGTACTGCAAGACTTGGCTATATAAGAGAAGTTCTCTTACGTAGGCAATTGTTATAGATTAAGAAGGTTCCTCACATATTAAATAGTAAGCTTGGCACAATATGTTGCAGTGATGGTGCTTTGGTGAGGGTGATGGTATATGAAATTAGCATTTTTTGCCAGTGAGGTCAATAGCCACAGCATTAGAAAGGCTCTTAATATTTCTTTTGGCTTGTTTAAACTCTCTGTACTGTGTCATTCATGCTCAATAACATGTATTTGTATATGCTGTTATTTCAGAATCTTTCGTTTCAAGCATTGTTGCCAGTTGTTCGGCAGCATATTATTGATGGTTACACCCCAAAGGCTCTTGATGCGTTTAATAGAGAGTTTGATTTCGTTGACAAAGTTACATCTATTTCTGGTGTACTCTTCCCACTTCCCAAGGAAGAACGCCGAGCTGGTATCCGGAGGTATGCTTATTACTTAATTGAAACTTTAGCTTATTGTTAGGTAACCACAAGACCCAAAGCATAAGATGCTCGGAAAAGACCCAACAATAGTTTTTAAACATTCTAAATCTCCTCGTGTGCAAATGTGCAAGACCAACCAGCTTTCCACATAGCTCAAGCCCAAACACAATTACATAATAAATTCAAATAACAGATAACAATAATCAGATTGAGGGACTCAAATTCATACACCTAAATACATAGTAAAATAAGGCTATGAGTAACCACTAGACCCAACGAAAGGGTCCAACAATAGTATTTAAACACTCTTAACACTTGTATTTTATGTACTTCGTCTTGAATCTCAATGAAATTGGTATCTAACCTGCGTGCTACAACAGGGAGTTGGAGAAAATTGAATTGGAAGGAGATGACCTTTATCTGCCAACTGCTCCTAGCAAACTTGTTAGGGGTATTCAAGTGGATAGTGGAATACCCTTACAATCAGCAGCCAAAGTCCCTATTATGATAACATTTAATGTAGTTGATCGGAAAGGTGATCGCAGCAATATAATGCCCCAAGCTTGCATTTTTAAGGTAAAGCTTGTGCTCTTATTCTTGTAGTCAAATAAAATTTATATTTCCTTCGAGCAAAAAGTGCGTATGAAAATGATCAAGCCACTCAAGTTGGTAGTTTACAACTTATTTCTTCCTTAGATAACTTGATAGTTACTCATGATTTCTGATATCTGGCTTTACTGAAGGTTGGAGATGATTGTCGACAAGACGTTCTTGCTCTTCAAGTGATATCACTTCTTAGGGACATATTTGGAGCGGTAGGAATAAATCTCTATCTGTTTCCATATGGTGTTCTTCCAACTGGTCCTGAGAGAGGTATAATTGAGGTGAGTTTTTATCTCCTACTTGGGTATTCTCCCCTGTGAATTAAACATTTGAAATTCATGTGTATCAAGATTGTGCAACACCATCAATGCCAGGAAATTTAGAGTCACAAGTCACAGATCAGTTTTAGCTACAGTGTATGGCTTTCTTCTCTTGATAATCTTTCTTATCTTGCAGGTTGTGCCTAATACACGGAGCAGAAGTCAAATGGGCGAAACAACTGATGGTGGTTTGTATGAGATTTTCCAACAGGACTATGGAGCGGTTGGCACTCTTACTTTTGAAGCTGCACGTAAGAACTTTATCATCAGCAGTGCTGGTTATGCAGTTGCAAGCCTTTTACTCCAACCAAAGGATAGACATAATGGGAATCTTCTCTTTGACAAGTATGATGATGTCCTACTCTCTTACGATTTTTTCATTTTAGATTTGCGAATGCTGCGTTGGAACCATAATTATTATCCCAATAGTTACTTATAATCACTTGACAATATTATAATTGTAATACAGTGTCGGGAGGCTTGTCCATATTGATTTTGGTTTCATTTTGGAAACATCACCTGGTGGCAATATGCGCTTTGAGAGTGCACATTTCAAGCTGAGTCATGAAATGACGCAATTACTAGATCCATCAGGGGTTATGAAGAGTGAAACATGGGATACATTTGTCAGGTAATAAAGAGCATTCCTTTCGTAGTTGGATTTTTTTCCTTCGTATTAGCGAACATACCTCTAGCTCAAAATTGACGCTGTTGGTTTTGCTTCATGAATAGCTTGTGCATCAAAGGTTATCTAGCTGCTCGCCGTTATATGGATGGGATCATCAATACTGTGATGTTAATGCTAGACAGTGGATTGCCTTGCTTTAGCAGAGGTGATCCTATTGGAAATCTTCGGAAGAGGTTTCATCCCGAGATGAGTGAACGTGAGGCCGCCGTTTTCATGAAAAACGTATGTACAGATGCCTACAACAAATGGACCACTGCCGGCTATGACTTGATTCAGTACCTCCAGCAAGGCATTGAAAAGTAACCAGAACCGATACAGAGCTCTTTTTTTAAATGTACATGCTTGCTTGTAATTCTACAACTATTGATGTTGTATAGTTTCAATTTTTATGAGGATTTCCGCTGTAGTTTTGCGGCAACAGAGCTGATTCCGGGGAAGTTGTGATCGTTAAAATTGGCACACACAAAAAAAAAAAATGAGTTCATTGTAACCTGTGGTGAGTTTCATCGTGAGGCTTGTAAAAATTTAATTATCAAGCTCTGGTTGGTTAATCTCTCTTTTACGGTTTTAGTGCATCACAATCTTGATCTGAATTCAGTTATAATATATAATTAAAAGGGTTTTCTCTAGTTAGGTCGGTCTTAAAAATTTTCTTTATGTTCTTAGAATTACAATTGGTTGGAATTAGTGTAAAACTATTTTACATTAATTCTAACTGTTTGGAATTCTAAAGACCGGATACAAATTTCCTAAAAATTCTAAGGACCTGATGAGAATTATTCGATATTCAAAGTAAAATAATAATAAATTAAAATAAAAGAGGCATTAAGATGCTTGCAGGAGTATCATGTATGATAACAAGGATGGACCATACTTAATACTTTTTGGGTCCCCTGAAATGTGATGTTTCCAAAATTGACCCATCTATGTAAGATTCGCCGACACATTATCAATCAATCGTGGACTCTCTTTGTCCTCTAACTACAGTATAAACCACATGCTTCTCTCTCAATCTCTGTCCACGTCTCTTCCTCTATGTAACATTACGGTACTTACTCTTCTAATTTAGATCCTTTTTGTACATTTATTTATTCAACTTTTTTCATTACTAGTTATTCAAAATAAACTTGTTATACCTAATATTTACTTGAACCAAATTTATAATCTCCAAAGAACAAAGTAGAAGACTATATATATCAATATGAACCACATGGGTAAAAGGACCACTTGTAATGCTTGTCATCCCCCCATAATGTTAATTTCTTCTAGCAAATTGTAAGCCAACCAACCAAATTAGCAAACATTATAACATGCAAAAAAAAAAAAAAAATTGTTAAGTCCCTTTGGACTTATTCAAGTAGTCAATTCAATGAACCCATAAAAGAATGGACCACTTATTGATTTAATTTCTTTTTAGTACAAGACAGAGAAAATTTGGAAAAGTAAAAAAAAAAAGTGTCAAGCAAACAAAAAATTACTTGCAAAAGTAAGAAAAGGCCGCATCTAAACAAATTAAGTAACAATCAACCACATCGAAAGGACCCAATCACATGTAAAATTTACAACCTTAGTTTCTCTATTATATGCACTATTTTGCTCTAAGTTGTTATTATACTGTATAGTAACATATCACCTTCATGCATCTTTAATTCATAAAACTATTTTCAATTCTAAGTATTTTTTTTTTCTTTGAAATCTTGACATCAATTGAGTTAGGAGTTTGTCGAGATTAACAGCTACAAGATTGACTTGAAATGTAATTTTCACTACTAGAAAAAGACATTTATATACTTTTCGATTTAATATGTAAATGTAGGATTTGAACACTTATCGTATTAGAGTAGCTGAAGTGCATAACTATTTTGGCAATAGTGGATGTATTTCCTCCCCAACTGAAGGGGCAAAGCTGCTTAATAACCATAAGATTCAATTTCAGGTTCTTTAAACTTATATCATCATAGCAAAACTTAATTCCTTAGAATAAAAAACATCACAACCAAACTCGGAAAAATCACAAAAAGAGACATTAATTATATGGAATAATATCCATTTTTAATTCATAATTTCATAATTATTGGTTGCATAGTAAGCTTTTTTGTTCTTTATTTTCTTCTCCCAAGTCTTGGTCTCAAATAACAGACTCCCAGACTCATACATCACTGCCAGTTAGAAAGAGGCAGTTGCTCAACAAATTTCCTTTTAAAAAAAACATTGTATTACCAAACTACCCTCCATTTCCGTCTCTAGCCGTTACCGTTACTACTAACCCATCGGCTCCAACTAATTGAACGTTACTCAATCTAGAGGCACCACCGTTAGATCGGTCGGCGGCAGCCCTCTTTTTAGCGGCCTTGGAATCTCTCAACCAATTGATGTTTCCAAAAATACCCTCTATGTCTTCAAGAGTCCGTCCTTGTGTCTCTGGGAGACACATGTAGAAAAACATCCAAGCCACCGATGCGATTCCGGCGAAGAGGAAAAAAGATCCGCCGATCGTCATCGCTTTGTACAGAGATATAAAAGTCGTCGATAGGACCCCACTAGTCAATCTATTGATCGCAACTCCCATACTCGTTCCTTGAGCGCGTAGCTTCAACGGAAAAATCTCTGAGCTATAAACCCACGTGATGGGACCCAGACCGATTGAAAAAAACGCCACGAACGACATCACAGTCGTGATCGCTAATCCAATGGCCCACGTTAGTTTCTTATGCGAGTGGTCGATGATCGTGAGAGAGAATCCGAGTGTCGCGAGTGAGACGATCATTCCTCCGACGCTGCTTAGAAGCAACGGCCGCCGTCCGATCCTGTCCAGGAAGAACGTCGCGACTAAGATTGAGATCGTCTTCACTAATCCGACGGCGATGGTCACTAACAGCATCTGGTTCGACGATGTGATCCCGGCCTTCTCGAAGATTCTAGGACTGTACAAGACGACGGCGTCGATGCCAGAAGCTTGTTGGAAGAAATGGATTCCGACACCGGCGATGAGGATGTGACGGACGGCCGGTGTGGGACGGATGAGGAGCTCCTTCCATACGCCCTCGCCGTGGTTGCCCTTACTCTGCACGGAGATGACATCGTCGTTGCACTCCGGAGGAATTCCAGCGGCCTGCTTGATGTCGGCGAGTCTGAGAAGAGCCTCTTCTTTGGAGTCGGAGGTTTTGTCAAGGACTTTTTTGGCGTCGCCGAGCCTGCCTTGCATGACCAGCCATCGCGGCGATTCCGGCATGAATAGGATGACGAGGACGAGGAACACGGAGGGGATGGCTCCGATTCCGAGCATCATCCGCCAACCCAGGCGGAGTGACAGCTTCGATAATGCAAAGTTTGACACGTACCCAAGCAATATCCCACCATTGATGAACACCTATACAAAATATTTAAAAATAAATTACTTATTTTTTTTTAATATTTCGTTAATTTGGGATTTAGGAGGTAACAGACTCGGACTGGTACAATTTTTTCTGTTTTATCGATTTTCATTTTGAAAAGAGAAATTAATTTTCATATTTTAAAGTTATGAATAATGATAACATGGGAAAACCCAAAAACTAATAAATAATAATATTATAACATAAATTTTAGGGTAATTGTTTTGAAGATATATAATAGAGTTATTGACACAGGCACCCCTGATGTTGCCTCCTAATTTTTTTTATACATTAAATTAGGGGTGGGCACGGTTTGGTTCGGTTTGGTTTTGGACAAAACCGAATTGAACCAAAAATATTTTGGTTCATCAAAATTAAACCGGTTTAAACCGAATAAGAAATGGGAACCGAACTGATTTTAATCGATTCGGTTCGGTTCGGTTCGGTTCAATTTGGTTTTGGGCCTAATGGACCGGATAACATAATGAGTTTTTTTAATTTGTTTTAAAATTAATGAATAGCTTAATGAGCCTAATTTTGCCATTTGAATAGCACAAAGCCAAAACAACATATTACATAATATAAAAAACATATTAATACATTCCAAAATATATTAATACATAATAATAAGTTAATAACAAATCCATTATAAAAAACATATTAATACATTCCAAAATCCGAACTCGTAAATAAAAGTTCAAAATCTGTTAATAATAGTACACTGCATAATAATACTTCCCCAAAAATATATAGAAGTGAGATGTTGTGTAGTTGTGTAAGAGAAAGAACACTATAAATGTTAGGGGTTTTTTTTCTATAGTTTTATAGTGGGTTTAATCGGTTCAAACCGGTTTGAACCGAAAACTTTTTCGGTTTTCAATTTTTAAACCGAATTAATTATACGAACCGAACCGAACACTCTTTTTTCGGTTTGTTCGGTTCGGTTCGGTTCGATTCGGTTCGTTTCCGAACTTAGTGTCCACCCTTACATTAAACCACTCAAACTCTCGTTTGTTAGTAAAACCCGACTATAGATATTCCCTTAAACAAATGTTCAGATGACAATAAACCCAACTGTTTGCCAATAAACAAGAGTTTGAGGGGTTTAATACCTAAAAATAAAATTATGGGACAACATGCGAATTCACTTATACTTTAAGGTCATCTGTGCCAATAACTCTATATAATAATATGTATTTCAGGTTTTAAAAAAAAAACCTAAAGCAAAATTATGAAAACAAATAAATGATATTTCGAAAAATGTGTTTTCTCTTTTTTTCGATTTCTTTTAAAATATAATTGACATATGCGTTTTTAAGATATATTATTATACATATTTTAATTAAAAAATTAAAAAACAAAAGAAAAAAATACATCAAAATAACATTTTCAATTTTTGTTCAATAAGTATGTAAAATGTGTTTTCTATTTTTTTTTATATAAAATAAAACAAAAAAAAGTATGTGTTTTCTAACAAAAGCTTTATTAAAAGCGCGCCAACGGAAAGTGCTTTTGAAAAACGTACGTGAATGAAAAAAGAACAAAGAAGGAATCACCTCAGGGAAAGAAGTGAGAAAACCACGAGTGGAAGCCGGAGATACTTCGGCGGTGTAAACGGGAGCAATCATGAGGGCATAGCCGACGCCAATTCCAGCAACGAATCGACCCACCATTAGAAAAGCGTAGTTTGTGGCGAACCCCATCAGCAAAGCTCCGACAAAGAAGATTGCAGCGGCAAGCACTATCGTGTACCGACGACCTATCCAATCCGATGTCCTTCCAGCAACGGCGGAGCCTACCAACGAGTAAATGTTAAGAGTCCCCACCAGAATCTCCACTTGCACATCGTTGATTTTCAGGTCTTCTTTGATGAAAATTGCAGCTCCACTCATCACCCCAATATCTACAAATAATTCAAACACATAAATACATGTTCAAATGATTAATGAATGTTCAATCACGTGGGAGGATTAGAATCAGAATCCAATATATCCATATATCAATTATATATATGTATATATGTGTGAAAATTATCATACGCCTAATTTCGTACGTTTTTTTGTACAAAATTCCCAATAAATACCGGTGTTAATTTAATAGGTAACGAGATTAATCCAATAGACACGTGTTTTTATGGAATTCTGAATGAAAAAATGTACAGAATCTCTTACCTGAAGATTACTCTATATATATATATTGACGAAGAAGAAAGAAAAACTTACCGTAACCAAGTAAGATAGAGGTCATGGAAGCAAGAATTGCACAAGAAAAAGCATACTTGTTTCTTTTGGGTTTCTTTTGAGGATCGAAATCTGTAATGCTTTCCAGTTGTTGGTCACTCCTCTCGGCTTTGGCCATGGTTGCTAGCTAATGAGAGAGAGAGATAGAGAGAGAGAATTAGGGTTTCATGAGAACAAGTAGGATAAAAGAGGGTATGAAGAGTTGAACTTGTATATATAGAAGACAGTGATCCAGGTATACCCACACCCGACCGGATTTTTTCGAATGATATCCATACTTGATATTATCCGGATTTTAAATAGGAAAAATGTTAGGATATCCAAATTATAGGTAAATAATATGGCATGTTATTGGTAAATTATCGTATAAATCATGAGATAATAATGTGGCGGATAATGTTTTAGGCAGGACAGTTTAACATTAACATTATTATTATTATTATTTTATTCTTTTGGTAGGTACCAAAATGCTAGGTTTTGAATTGGATTTTATCCACTACAAATGTTTCCAAAAACAATCAGTTCACCTTTTATTTAGTCTTAAAAATGGTAATAATTTGATATTTTGCAAAACAAATTAAGAATCTTAATTATTACATTGATTAAATTTAGGTAATGTTAACCCGAGCCCCTAACACTATGTTTGGTTTGATGGAATAAGAGAGAAATGAAATGAAAGGATTTGGATGGATTTCTAATGTCTTGTTTGGATTGTTAAATAAAAGAGAAAGGAAATGAAATGAAAGGAAAATGAGAGAATAATTTCTTCTTGTTTCATCCAATTTGGTTTCCTCTAAATACCACCCAAATTTTGGAGAAAAAGGAGGGAAAATAATCCATAATTAATGATTTTATCAATATCCCAAAACTAACATTGGGTATTCATATTGTTGAAAGAATAATATTTTCGTAAATATAATAAAATGAATTCATTTATTTTTCAACTCCAAATAAGGGTGTATTGAATCAAGAGTTTATTGGATTTGATTGGATTCTGTTGGATTTTAGAAATCTGGCTGTATTAGATTCATGTTTCATTGGATTTGTTTGAAATCCATTAAAGTTTGTGGGCATTCAATCCAGATTTTGTTGGATTCCAAACAAATCCAACGAAATTCAGGTGTATTCAACTCAGATGTTGAAGGATTTCAAACAAATCCAATAAAATCTGGGTGTATTCAAAATCTCATGGATTTGGATGGATTTGTTTAAGTGATGGATTTGGAAAGGAAAAATATAAATAGAGAGGTAATTCACAAATCTAGTCATTTATGCAAGGATTTGGATGGATTTGCTCTGAATCCAATTTTACTCCTCTCTGCTCAAGAACACCACCATTATTTGACTCTCTCCCACCATTCTCTCATCACAGTCTCTCTCTCTCTCATGACCGTCTCTCTCTGTTGCCTCTCACCCTCTTGTGTTTGATTAGATATTTTAGGGTTCGATTTCGATTTGTATTGTGTTTGGTTGATGAGAAAGTGCAGAAAATTGAGGCTTTTGTGATTTTATTATTAGTTTTGTGTGGTTTTGATTCGGTTGAAAATGGAGTCACTGATTTGATTTTGATTTGATTGAAAATGGAAGTCGAAGAGATGGTTAATTGGTTGACAGTGAAGAGGGGTGTGGTTCGTGGTGGCCGGTGGGTGAAGAGGAGTGTGGCAGCCGAGCTGCTGTTCTTGTTTTATTAAAAAACAAATTGACTATTATTATTATTGTTAACAGGGTTTTTTGGCAAGGGACCAAAGGAGAAATTTCCAACAAGAATCTACATAGGAAGAACCATCCTGATATTCCAGGTAACCAGTGAGATCGGTACAACTACCTAGATGGATCCGATACTTGATAAGGTCAGGACCTCGACTACCTATCTATCTAGATAAGACATCAGCTCCGCGAGCTAACGAAGGCATGTACCTCGCCCTACTAAAGCTCCTAATATCAACTCAAGACCAGTACAATAGTAACTCGCACACCCAGCATCCCGCAAGTACCTTGACATCAGTCAAGGTACCCGGTACCTAGAAACCCCCGTTGTACTACCTCAACTTCCACCTGGTACTTAGTACCTCGATGTCTATTCGGAGCCCCTCCAAGGCAAGTACCTTACCTGCCAAGCAATACGAAGATGATCGTGAAGACACAAGCACCACTCCAGTAAGAAGCAAAACAAGCTCCATACCAGTGGGATCGAACTAATGTACCAGTGCCTCATTCCTCTAAAATTCAGAATCAAAGTTTCCCTCCAAGCTCCATAAAGAAGGAAAGTTGAATCCATCGCCAAAATAAAGCGCCATTAATGAGACCAAATGGTCAACCAAATCAGAATTTGAATTCGACGGTGATTAACAGGGTCAAATCCGGTGCCTTCAGCCCCACACATTGCCTTTCAACGCCTAAAATAAGACTCTCAATAATCCTCATCAACACAACTGGATTTTGAGGGGATTCTTTGAAAAACTACATTTACATCTTTGAAGGGTAAATGAGGGGATCATTTTCTGGATGAAAAAAGGACATAGAGATTAATTCCCAGAAGAATTTCCTTTGAATTCTCTGAAGCCAGTGAGAGTCCATTGACGATCACTGGAAAGGTATATCTACTTATCGACGTAAACGAAGGTTTCACCACCTTCCTGTGTAAGAGCGACAAGAGAGTTAAGTGTGGAGAGAATGAGTGTTGTAACCACTATACAAGTTTCCGTTTAATAAAACATGTATTTACTTACATCTCCTTGGTTCCTTCATTCTTGTCCGTATCATTTACATCTCCTTGGTTCTTTCATACTTGTCCGTATCAATCTTCAGCCCAGGAAGGGACCCCCGGTACCGTAGGTACCTATCCCGCTACCACCTACCTGTAGGGGACGAGGGTGTTAACTGAAATTTTACTCCCCGAGCAGATTTTTCCATTAACAATTATTATTATTTAAGACAAATCCTTCCAAATCCATCTTATTCTACGTATCGAAATCCAATGAACTCCAACGAACTCTTTACACAATTCCGACAAAATCTAATGAAATATATGGGATTTGTGAATTCCACCAAAATCCATCACTTAAAACAAATTCATCAAACTCCAACAAAATCTGGATTGAATACACCCCCCTAATATTGATTTACTTTCCTTTATATATATATATATATATATATATATTCATAACCATCCAAACAACAATCATTAAAAACACTTTCTTTTCCTTTCATTTTTGGATCAAGCTCCCCTACTTACCTGACTTTTTTCCTGACCTATCATAGGATTGTGACACGTGGTAAATAAAAAATAGACGGCTGAGATTTTTATAGCTTTTCTTTCTTTCTCTACTGGGCTAAACACTATCGTTTTGAAAAAAAGATACACAAAAACTGTATTTTTTCAACAACATACATTGACTTTGAAAACACAATCCGAAAGAACACACTTCACCTACTGTTAACGGAAAATTCACTCGGGGTGAGAAATCTCAGTTAACACCCTCGAGACCATTACCACGTAGGTGATGGCCGGGGGTAGGTACCTATGGTACTTAGTTTATTCGAATGGTGATGGATCTTGAAACTAATGCTAACATGAGATGAAAAAGAATATAGCAGCTTGTATTATCAATCATGTATAACGTATAAACATCTCTCACATGCCATCAATCTCTCTAGGGTACAATAGGGTGGCAATCTCATGCCTGTCGAAAAGTAGTCTTTTTTTTGTTTGAAGACTGAAATCTTCTCTTTATACATAGTCTTGATAGGTTAAATTCACGATTCTCCCGTCTTGATTCTCTCAATCCTCTTTCTCCTTATCGGGCGGGATCTTTCATTTAAAAGTCATTGACTTTGAATTAATAACGGATTCGAGAATATCTTAGGCGGAGATGAGTTTGTTTCCTTTCAGGATTCAATCACTTGTTCTACACGTAATGATCCAATGTTGCAGATGTGATCCCGTGTACCTTCATGGTGCTACTCCTCATAGAGGTCATCGAGCAGGGCGTTTACTGTTTCTTGGAGCGAGGTAGGTTCATGCCATGGTCTGGGTACTGGGAGCTTGGTCCTACTTTCCTAGGTTCCTTGTAGCTTTAAATGCCCCATGTGGCCGTTCTTCGGTGGCAACAGACTTCGACGAGCTTCCTCCTACTTATCCAAATATGCCTGAACCTTCCCTTGGTGAGATGGAGAAATATTGCAGTATGGGTTTGATGCCTTAATAGGTTCCTCCCTGAGTTTGGAGTGAGTGGCGGGCTTCTGGGGAAGCTACTTGGCTTCGGGGAGCTTGGATTGTCATGCATCTGGCTCTCCCTGAATTCTTGCTTTGGTGTTACGGGCTCGACCTGACCGTGTTGGGCTTCATCTCGGGTGTTTCCCGAGATCGACCCCGGGACCCGCTGTTCCATGGTGGGTAATCATGGTCCTGGACTTCGGGATAGGAAGGTGGAGAATTTCCTTTTGGTCCCAAGCCAAATTTGGCTATTAACAGAAGTCCCCTCTGACTTGAACACCGGTGATTGGGTTTCGGGGTTGGAGTCTGATTCCCTATTCTAATTGGAAAATTTTCCCTCCATTACCGTTACACAGAATCTTGGTGGAAATCTTCTCATTAATTGCCCAAGTGACGTGGCGAGTGCAGACCGGTGTATTCCCAAAATAATCTGGCTGCGTTACGGCCATTCCGTGATTCGAGGCAATCTCACTGAAGATTTCGCTTTTGTGTTGCTGACGGCATTGCTCTATTCATTCCTATTTAAACCCGGCTGTGTTACCACATTCCTCGTACTTTTTCCTTCTTTCAAATTTCAAATTTCCTGCAAAGAGAAAGTTCTTCTTCCTTTCGTTGGCTTTGCAAACCTTAATCTATCATGTCGAAAACCAGCCATGACTTCGTCGATTCCATTATCAATGGTGAAGAGGTCGCTAGTCTCACCCATGGAAAATGGGCACGAAAGAACTTCGACAACTATGATTCTCCTCCAAATCCGCAACCATGGCGGTCGAATAGAAACGCGACAATTGGAACCGGTTTCTCTAACCGACCTGACAGCCCTCTGGATCTGGTCGACGAAGATTATAACTGAGAGATCAGGGACGACGTTGCTGGGGGGTGCCACGCTACGGTGGTTGATCCTCCTCTGGAGAGGCTTCCTCCCTACGACGTCAGGGTTATTCCCGATTCTTCCGTCAATCAGTCTTCAATCGATCGTCTGAGGTCCAAGTATGGCATCCTTGATAGTATTTCTATCTAGGTTCCTCCCACATATTATGACGTCTTCAGTCCTCCTAAAGGCGTGTTCTCAATTCACGTAGCGGCTCTCGAGAATGGGGTCAGGCTTCCCCTCCATCCTAACCTCCGACGGGCTCTCAAAGCCGTTCAACTGGCTCCTCTCCAGCTAACACCCGGCTTCTGGAGGCATCTGATCGACTTTATCATGCTATGGAGGGAACATTACGAGCTGAGCAAAGTGATCAGGGAGCCCGGAGCAGGAGGATCAGGCTTACCTCTTTCAGATTGGAAGCCTATCCGGTGCTCCTCGAGGTCAGCTCTATGCGAAAGCTAAGAACAAGCTTAACTTCATCATTCCCCGTGCCTCGAGGAAGGATCTAGCCTGAAAGGAAGATTGGATCTTGACAGGGGGTGACTGGGGAAGCTCGATCTTCATTGGCGGGCACGAGTTCGCGGTCCCCATAATTTTCAGTGATAAACCATTGTAGGATCGGGATTCCCTGCTAAATGAGTCTGAAACTGTTTTGGAGGCTATCCTTTCGAGTAATTACTTGAACCTAATATTCTCACCCGCTGATTCCTTCGATTCCAGTAGGGTGAATAAATATCTTGCAGATTTTCGATGCTACTCCTCGTAAGTAACACTGAGTTGTCTAGCTTTGTTTTGTTGATTAGCTCCGTCATGAAGTTTTCCCCACTTTTTTTTTCCAGTTTCTGTCGTAGAACCAGCTTCTCGCGTAGCCCAGCAACCCCGGCAAGCTCGCACCCCTCTCTCCTCTGCCAGATTGACGCGAGGGTTTTTTTTGTTGCTTCGGAGAGGGATGGGCTTGCTGTTTCTACCGGAACGGTGCTTGCTTCTGCTCTGTCTCTTTCCTGGCTATGTCTAAGATAGCTAATCTCACGTTGCGTGCTTCCAGGGCATTATATTGAGAAGCTTTTGCTTCCCAGGCTGCTGATACATCTGCCTCTGCCCCTATACTGTCGTTGCTACTACTACTGCTGCTGCTTCCACGGTTAACCCATCCAATGTTTCTGAGCTACCAACTCCTCGAACTTCGGAGGACCCCGAGGCTGGCGTTGCAAAGGTTCCTTCTGCTTGCTCCCATCATCAGTCGAGCTCGGCGGGGCAGGACGAAGTCTTAGAGCAATTCATAGGGTCTTGTCTGGGGGTGGGCTCTCCGGAATGGCTTCAATGCCCATAGACGTTTTGCTAACTAAGGGGTCTGCTATCTTGGCTGAGGTGATTATTTTTCCTTTATACTTTTTCTGCAACTGCTCGCTTGATCGTTTCCTAACCTTGGCTTTGCTTCCTGTAGACCTTCAAGTTAAACGTAGCTATGGGTCATCAGGTAGCTCTCTTGCAGTGATCGGGCCATGAAGGCTGAGGCCGAAGCCTGAGAAAGCCATGGGATTACTTGCGCGAGCTCAGACGCTAGTACAGGAGATGACCTCCAGTCAAAAGGGAATGAAGGATGAGCTATCTGAGCTCCGCTGTGATTATGAGAGGATGAAGCTATCCTTTGACCAGGAAATCCTTCATTCCAAACGACGGGCTGGGCAGAGGGATTCCTGGAAAGTTGAGGCCAAGAAGTTGGACCTCGAGAACCAAGACTTGCATGCTCAAATGGCTAAGCTGCAAGCTGAAGCGGATGCCTCCTTCAGCGATGGGTATTTCTATGCCTCCTTCCAGGTTACAGAAGCTCTCCCTCATCTATTCGACCTATCGACTATTGCAAGTTGGGATAGAGAGGAGATATTGGCCAGGGCTGTAGAAATGTCTCGCCCGAGGGTGATGAGGCGGTTCCTTCTAGCTAGGCTGGAGCTGGGAGGTAGCCTGTCGAGGTAGCCCCTTCATTTCCTCCTCCTACCTTCTTCGTCTCAACTCTTGGAGAATCCTCAAGTGGGGTTATGCCCGCGCAGTGCGAGGGAGGTCAACCAGAAGCCCATGAGGGGGCAAGCCTAGAAGAGCCCTCTAGAACAGAATATGAGGATGAACGAAACAGACCGGAATCCATGGCTGCCCTTCTTGAAGCGGCCATCCCTTCTGAGGTTATGTCGGTGGTCAATGAGGTCTTGGAAGGGGACCCAGCTGGGCAGCAGGCCATCGAGGAATCTCTAGAGGAAGATGTAACTGGCGAGGGCGACCAAAACGGGCAACCAACGGTAGGAGGATTTGGGGGCGAGGATCATCATGAAGGAGGAGTAGCAAGGGGGAATCAGGAGGGTGTCAGAGCTTAATGTGATCCATTCATGACCTTACTTTGACTGCCCAGAAAAAAAAAGGGGTGGGCACCCCTGTTTTACTCACGATCAGCTTAGTCGGTCTTCAATTTTTTTTTAGCCCAGAACCGGGGGTTGGGCTCCTTACTTAATGAATGTAGCCTCATTAGGGGATAGGCTTCCTCATCGTTAATGAAAATCTGTTATGGCTGCCTTCATACTTGCCTCGACTAATCTTGATTATGAGCTTCCGACTTGACTGAGAACTTCTTGTTTTATTCCTGATCTCGACCATGATGGGATTCCTTTACCTAATTTACTTAATTTTAAATCGGCAATGTAAGAGATCTTTATCGGGCCAACTTCAACCTTATAAATGAAACAATTATTCATATTTGAATCCTTTCTGGGGGAGATAACCCGATCGAGACATCAGGAGGGTTGTCTAGCTATTTCCTAGTCTTTAGATCTTGATGGAAACTATGCTCTTATACTCAGACCCTTCTTGGGGGTGGTAGCCCCTACCAAGGCATCATGAGGGCTGTCTAGCTATTTTCTGGCCTCGAGATCTGGATGACAACTATGCTTTTACACTCAGACCCTTCTTGGGGGTGGTAACCCGACCAAGGCATCATGAGAGCTGTCTAGCTATATCCTGGTCTCGAGATCTGGATGGCAACTATACTCTTACACTCAGACCCTTATTGGGGGTGGTATCCCGACCAAGGCATTAGGGGTAGCGAGGAGGGCTTCCCCGGCTAATCCCTGGTCTCGAGATCCTAATGGCAACTATGCTCTTACACTCGGATCCTTCTTGGGGGTGGTAGCCCGACCAAGGCATCAGGAGGGCTGTCTAGCTATTTTCTGGTCTCGAGATCTGGATGACAACTATGCTCTTACACTCAGACCCTTCTTGGAGGTAGTAGCCCGACCTAGGCATCAAGGGTAGCGAGGGGGCTTCCCCGGCTAATCTTTGGTCTCGAGATCCTGATGCAACTATGCTCTTACACTCGAATCCTTCTTTGCGGGGGGGTCGTTCCCGGCCAAGGCATCAGGGGCAGCGAGGGGGCCTTCCCGGCTATTCCCTGGTCTTAAGGCGATTATGACGAACTAACTTGTAGAAAACCTAGTCGTGCATGGAGAAATAAATGTAGAAAATAGTCGGTGATAGAGAAACAACAGACTTTATTGATGATCGAAATGTAGTACATTGTTGTTGGGGATTTTATTGAATACTGAAACCTAAATGAGGGTAATCCGCTCAAGAGTCCCTTGCTCAGGGATAAAACTCCTTAAGTGATCTACATTCCAGGTGTGATCGATGGGTCGACCGTCCATGCCTTCGAGCTTGTATTTCCTATTGCGAGCCACTACCTTCACCAAGTATGACCCTTCCTAGTTGGGTCCTAGGACTCCATCCGATCTTTTCCGAGCATTCAAAGTTACTTTCCTGAGCACCAAATCCATTTCCTTGAAGTTCCGGGCTCTAACATTTCTGTTGAAATACCAAGCGATCTTGCTCTGGTAAATCGCCATTTTCTCAGCTACCCGGTCTTGTTTCTCTTCCAGGAGATCCAGATTAGCTCAGAGCTTGAACTCGTTACTCTCAGGTTCAAAGTGCTTGCACCCTGAATGAGGTTAATTTATGCTCGATGGGAATGACCGCTTCAACTCTGAAGGCTAGGGAGTAAGGTGTTTCCCCGATAGCTGTCCTCTTTGTAGTCCGGTATGGCCAGACGACCTCGGGCAGCTCCTCGGCCCATTTGCATTTCTTCTGCTGTAATTTCTTTTTCTACTGTAATTTCTTCTTCTGCAGTTTCTTGATAGTCTTGTTGGTGGATTCCACCAGTCCGTTGGTCTGAGGATGGGCTACAGAAGCAAACTTGAGGTCGATCCCCAAACCTTCGCAGAAGTCTTTGAATCGGGCGTTGTTGAACTGCTTGCCTAGGTCGGCTACAATGATGAGAGGGGTCCCGAACCTACAAACCATGTTTGTTTTGATGAACTTAGTCGTATTCTTCTCTGATATTCGGGAAAGAGGCCCTGCCTCGACCCACCTTGTGAAATAATTGATGGATACAATAGCATACTTAGCTTGCCCGAAAGTGGTGGGAAGCGATCTGATTAGGTCGATTCCCCACATGGAAAATGGGTAGGGCGAACTGAGAGACGACAGCCGCTCCGGTGGGAGGTGACTCAAGTTCGAGGTCCTTTGGCACGGTTCACAAGATTGTACAAAGCTTCTTGCGTCTTGGTGGATAGTTGGCCAGTAGTACCCCATACAGAGCACTTGATATGCTAAAGCTTCACCACCGATGTGATTCCCGCAGTCCCCAGAATGAACATCGCTCAATGCCCATTTGGCATCATCAGGATGCAAATACCGAAGCAAAGGGACGGACTTTCCCCTTTTATAAAGGTATCCGTCTATCAAGCAATATCGGACAGAGAGCCTTCTAATTCTTCCGGCTTGGTCGGGCTTCTAGGGAAGCTTTTCATCTTGGAGATAGGCAACGATTGGATCCATCCAGCAATGCTGACGATCCAGGGGGCAGATTTCCTTACCCACAGTTATGCTTGGTTGGGAGATCACTTGGAGGGGAATTCCCCGTGGTAAGGCTTGGCCTCCATTTGCAGCTATCTTTGCTAGGACATCTACGCGATGATTCTGGTGTCGAGGCACCTGCTCGATCTTGAATCCCTTATATGTATTCTTAAGCGATTGAACTAACTTCAGGTAGGCGACCATGTTATCCCTTCTTGCCTGGTAAATCCCGGAAACCTGATTGACTACGAGTAAAGAGTCACTCTTGATCTGCATGTAGTCTGCCTTATACTCAGTGGATGCCTTCATCCCGGCTAGGAGAGCTTCATATTCCGCTTCATTGTTGATAGCCTTAAATTCGAATCTGAAACAGTGATAGAATTCGGTCCCCTCTGGGTCAATTAAAACTACGCCAGCTTCTCCCCCAGCTTGCCTGGACGCTCCATCTATGTAGAGGATCCATGACTTGCAACTTTCTGGCCAGCTGTTGATCTTTGAAATCTTCTTTGGAGCTATATGTGTCACTGAGGAGGTCGCTTGCCTTGGAAGCGCTAAGAATTCTGCCACAAAGTCTGCCAAAGCCTGAGCCTTGATTGTGGTCCTAGGTTTGTACTTCAAGTCAAACTGGGTGAGCTCTAGGGCCCACAAAACTAGCCTTTACAATACGTCCGGCCTCTGTAAAAATTGACGGAGAGGTTGGTCCGTCACCATTGCTATCGAGTGAACCTAGAAGTAGGGACGAAGCTTTCTGGCTGAAGTCACCAGAGCATAAGCAAGCTTCTCCATGAGGGTATAATTTTCTCTGACTTGGTTAGAGCATGACTCACATAGTATATGGGTCGTTGAACCCTGTCTCTACATTCCTTGATCAAAGCTCTACTAACTGCAGTTACTGAGACAGTTAAGTAGATTTGTAGTTCCTCACCAGAACTGGCTTAGCTAGCAATGGAGGGCTTATGAGGTACTTCTTCAAGGCTTGAAAAGCTTGCTCGCTTTCCTGGTTCCATTTCATGTTTTTTCCCTTGCTTGATAGCTTTGAAGAAATGGAGACATTTATCGGTGGAGCGAGAAATGAATCTATTGAACGCTGCTACTCGCCCTGCCAAGACTTGTACCTGTTGAAGTGATGTAGGGGATTCTAGGTCCAAGATAGCCTTGATCTTTTCTGGGTTGGCCTCTATGCCTCTCTCATGAACCATAAAGCATAGAAACTTCCCCTCAGTTACCCAGAAAGCACATTTGGAGGGGTTTCAATCGCATCTAGTTTTCCCTTAGGATTAGAAAGGTTCTGCGAAGGTCGTCATGGTGTCCTTCTGCGGTTAGTGATTTTGTGATCATATCATCGATGTATACCTTCATCGACCTTCCAATTTTGGGTCTGAACAGTCTGTTAACTAGCCCCCCGCATTCTTAAGGCCAAACGGTATCACCTTGTAGCAGTACAGGCCCTGTCCAGTAATGAAGATGGTTTTATCCTAGTCAGCTGGATGCATCCTAATCTGGTTGTACCCCGAGAACGCATCCATAAAGCTCAAAAGTCTGTTCCCGGATGTAGAATCGACCAACTGATCGATCTTTGGTAAATGAAGGCTGTCTTTTGGACATGCCCGGTTGAGGTCGGTGTAGTCGACGCACATACGCCATTTCCCATTGCTCTAGTGACCATGACCACGTTGGTGATCCATTCGGGGTAGTGCACATCTCTGATGAAACCTGCCCTGATCAATTTGTCCACTTCCTCCTGAACCGCAGCGTTTCTTTCGGTGTTAAAATGACGTCTTTTCTGTTTGACGGGCTTGAAGGTTGGATCAACTGCTAATCGGTGAGCGGCCAATGATATTGGGATCCCGGGCATCTCATCATGACTCCAAGCGAAGATGTCGTTGAATTCTCTGAGAAGCTTAATCAAGCCTTCTTTCACTTCCGGGTTAAGGGTAGCTTCGACCTTGACAACCATGGAGGGATCGTCATCTCTGTTGAGTATCTCCTCCAATTTATCCACGGGTTGCCCACTAGGTCCATTCCTGGCTCTGTTCTTCCTTATCGGGCATTATGGGTTCATCCTCTGGATGATTTGCAGGCTCCACATCTTCCTGAGCCATCCCTGATGCTTCCATATCGTGGATCTTTGCCACTTACACAAATTGTTTTGCTAAAACTATCGGATTGGCCGACACTACGTAACACTTCCTGGCTGTTTGCTGGTCTCCACGTACCACTCCTACCTGGGTCCCCACCGGGAATTTCAGAACAGGAATGGTCTCCCTAGTATAACGTTATAGGCCGAAGGGACATCGACCACAATGAAGTCCCTCATAACGTTTTGTTGGAGATGTACGGTTCCAGCGATCACCGGGAGGATCTGTGATCCCACTGGTATAACTGAATCCCTAGTGAATCCATAGAGCGGGGTTGTGTAACTATTGTAACACCATTGCTTCAAGTTCAGCCTTTCCAGGGTATCCTTAAAGAGGATATCTACACTGTTGCTCGTGTCAATCAGCACACGGTGGACCACGCAGTTGGAAATTTGTACCGTGATCACCTATGGGATCATCATGCGGCTGCACAATGTTGAAAACATCTGCCTCGGTAAAAATAATCTGAGCTAACTGGGAGGGTCCAGCCGGGCTTTGATTGACCTTGAAGATACCCTGACCTTCATCTACATGGGGAATCTTTCTTGCATGGTTTTTTCTAGAATTATTGGAGGTGCCAGCTAGTGTGGGCCCTCCGTTGATAGTATATATTACCTGGATCTGTTGCATTAAATCAGCATGTTCTCTCATTCTCTTCTCAGCATGCTCGCGGATCTTGGCTTGTACCTCATTTCCAGTCTGGATATTGTCCTTGACCTGTTGTAAGAATTCTATCAGACATCCTCCCCTTATCAGGGCCTCGATCTGATTTCATAAATTATAACACTCTGAAGTGTTGTGGCCCACGTCCTTATGGAAGTCGCAGTACTTATACCGGTTCCTCCTATCGATTGAGGCTTTCATAGGTGTAGGCTTTCATAGGTGTAGGCTTCTGGAGTAGCCCCTTGTCTTGTATAGCGAGGTAGATTGTCTCCCGGGAAGTATTTAAGGGAGTGTAGTAATCGTACCCTTTTTCATCTCGCATAATGGGGGCTACAGTCCTAGGGAGAGGCGAAACTCGCAGAGGGGTTCGCCTTGCTGGGTACCTTTCTTGCTTGAGCTGAGAAGCCGGGAAGCGGTATGTCGATCTATTGTGAGGTTTGTTCTGATTTTTCTGAGTTGGCTCAGGTTTGAGAGCTTCTTTTTTCTAGCACTTTGCCGTTCTCATATCATCATGTTCCATTTTGACCTTGATTTGTTCTTCAATTTTAACCTGCTCAAAAGCCCGGCCATATGCCTCCTGGTATGTTTCCGGAGATCTCTTGGCAAAAGAACGAAAAAGCTTTCCTGCCCGCAGGTTCCGCCTGAAGTTGGCGAGAGTTTCTTTCTCGGTGAAAACTCTCATCTAGATGACTTCCTTATGAAAGCGTTCCACGTAAGACCGGAGTGTTTCACCTCACTCCTGAACTACATACTGAAGGTGTATGGGATCCTTTGGACGTGGTTTGACTCCTTGGAATTGTGAACAAAAATCTGTCGATAACTTTGTAAAAGAATCCACACTACCAGCGAGCAATTTCCTGAATCAAGTTTTCAGGTAGTCGGTCGGTGTGGTCGGGAACATCCTGGGCATGGCAGCTCTAGTGGTATTTTGGATCTCCAATTGCTAGACGAAGCTCTCCAGGTGACGCAAGGGGTCTTCCGTTCCAAAGAACCTATCTGTCGGCATTTTAAATTTTGGTGGGAGCTCTACTTCCCGGATCCTTTTGGTGAAGAGGGCGTCTATCTCGCTCAAAGGATCCTTCTTATCCTCCTTAGGTGTTCCCCTTTTAATCTGCTGGATCTCTTTTTGTAGCTTTGCCAACTGATCTCTCAGTCGTTTGTTCCCGGGTTTCTTTGAGTCAACCTCAGATTCTTCACTATCAGATCCCTCTAATGAACTGGCGACCTCCGTCCGTTCTTTTTTATGAGCGGGGTCTTCCCGGGGAATCGGTTGGCTGCCCTCCTCTCTAACCTGGGCTTCCCTCCTTGAAACTGCCAGGCGAGGAGCTTCTCGTGGCTCCCGAGTAAGGGCGTGTTAACTGAAAATTTGCTCGGGGTGAGGATCTCAATTAACACCCTCGAGACCACTACCACGGAAGAGTGGCCAGGGTCTGATATACTTTCTACCAAGCTTGTTCAGATGATAATTTAAAATGCTAATATTGGTACAATTGAAAGAGAATAAAGATGATTTTATTATCGATGATATCTCATCTACAAATATCTCCAAATGCTCTCCATTTCTCTAGGGTGTAGTAGGGTGGTTGTCGTATGCTTGTCGAAAAGTAGTTCTTTTTCTTTCTTTTCTTCTTTTTCTCCTATGGAGGTTCCTTTTTTCCTCCTATTTATACATAGTTTTGGTAGGTTAAATTTGTGATTCTCCCCTTGATTTTCTCAATCTCTTCCCTCCTTATCGGACAAGATTTCTCATTTAAACGTTATTGACTTTATGTTAATAACCGAGTTGAGCATATCTTGGTGGAGATCAGTTTGTTTCCTCTTTAGATTCTATTACTTGTTCTACACGTACGTAATGTTTCCAAAGATGATCCAGTGTATCTTCGTATCTTCACAGCGTGATTCCTTATAGAGGTCGTTGAATATGGTATGTATTGTCTCGTATAGCGAGGTAGATCAGTGTCCCGGCTTCGGTATTCAGGAGCTTAGTCTAGCTAGAAGCATGGTCTGACCTCGATCTCTTGGAGCTTAATATGGCCCCCTACGGAGAGGTTGCGAGGTAGTCTCGACCTCGGGGAGCTTAAGTCAGTCTTGACCTCGGGGAGCTTCCCGATTTTTCTTTGGTGACACGGGCTCGATATGATCTCGCCGGGCTCTATTCCGGGTGTTTCTGGAGCTCGCCTTTATTTCTGTGGGGTGGTATCGTAGCTCAGCTTCGGGAACCATGATCCCCTGGTGGATAACCTCAGGCCTGGAGTCAGACTAGGAGGTTGGAAAATTTCCCTTTGGTCCCTAGCCAAATTCGGCTATTAATAGGGCGTCTGCCGCAGATTTAACTCGCCTGGGCTGGTAGTTTGATGGTCTTCCAGGAACTAGGAGCATTGGCCCTAGCCTATCCCAGATCCTATCACAGGCTGGCTCTAGAGGAGGAGGTCCCAGGCGATCAAAAGTGGGTTGCCTGGCTCCGTGCTTGCTCGACTCTCCCTGAGTGTTGGGATTTGCTGGCTAGACTGCGATGCCCTCGGCGATTAAACGGAGGCAGACGTTTTCTACGAAGGTCGCCTTTCGCGTTGATGCAGCCGAGGGTTGTTCCAAAGCCTCGGGCTGTCTTTAGGAGGAGCAGAGCCTCATGATTCCTGTAAAACAGCAAAAATATAAACTGGGTATAGATTCCCCACAGACGGCGCCAGAAAGTGTTAATGGAAAATTCACTCGAGGTGAAAAATCTCAATTAACACCCTCGAGACCATTACCACGTAGGTGATGGCCGGGGGTACGTACCTATGGTACTTAGTTTATTCGAATGGTGATGGATCTTGAAATTAATGCTAACATGAGATGAAAAAGAATATAGCAGCTTGTATTATCAATCATGTATAACGTATAAACATCTCTCAAATGCCTTCAATCTCTCTAAGGTACAATAGGGTGGCAATCTCATGCCTGTCGAAAAGTAGTCTTTTTTTTTTGTTTGAAGACCGAAATCTTCTCTTTATACATATTCTTGATAGGTTAAATTCACGATTCTCCCGCCTTGATTCTCTCAATCCTCTTTCTCCTTATCGAGCGGGATCTTTCATTTAAAAGTAATTGACTTTGAATTAATAACGGATTCGAGAATATCTTAGGCGGAGATGAATTTGTTTCCTTTCAGGATTCAATCACTTGTTCTACACGTAATGTTCCAATGTTGCAGATGTGATCCCGTGTACCTTCATGGTGCTACTCCTCATATAAGTCGTTGAGCAGAGCGTTTATGTTGGAACCCCGTTCACTGGTAACGCAGCGGAAATATGTTTTAAAATTTTGGAACCAGTGAACTTGAGATCGTATTTATTTTTCCTGAACTAATACATACAATATGTAAACACAGAAAATTGTAATCAATATATTAAAAGAAAATTTAGAACCTTACCAACGTTTGGAGGCTTCTTCACTTTACGATATGCTCCTGGTCTGTACCACTGATCTTCCTAACTATTCCCGAAACTGGTAACTGTGTGTGGGCTGCGTCATGTACTCAGAAATTTAGGAGGATGTAGAGAAAAGAAGAATAAACAATTTCTTCCAAGAGAATACAAAACTAGAACAATTCTAGTTGTTAAAAATATCTTTTCTTTTTCTTGTATAAAAATAGTGCACGTCCTTTTATTTTTCAAAATATCCTTTTTTTTACTAGCACACAAATTGCCACAATTAATTGTGGAGTAGTGCTATTGGCACACCCCCTACTGATCTATTCATGCCCCATTTTTTAATTATATAATATTCTTTTTTTTCCTTTATCAAAATTACTTAAAGAGACATACAATTTAGGAAAGAAATCTTCTACAAAGTATATCTATTAAAATCTCATATTCCTTTTCCAAAAAAAAAAACCCAGTAATATGTTTTTTTTAAAAAATATTTAACTCTTAAACCCTAAAATCTGCTTCTTACATACATCTAAAATTGAAGAATTGTCTAAGAACAATATCAAACATCTTGAAGAATTATCTAAGAATGACATAAAGCAAGAATTGTCTGACAATGATAGTAAGCATCTGGAAACAATTCATTCTTTGGAAATAAGTTTGAAGTTTATTTTTTCTTTAGAATGATATCAAGTTGTCGTTATGTTAAAGTACCTTGTTATTTTTTATTTTTTCGTTTCCGAAATAAGAATAAAAAAAAACCAAAAATAAAGAAATGAGAAGAAAAAAAATAAATCAATCGAGGTGAGAGAGATGTATACAGATACAGAGATAAGAGATAGAGAGATCATATATGATATGTATTAAGTTTGAAAAATAAGTAAAATGGGTAGTTTTGGAAATAAACAAAAAATTTAATAAAAACATTTAATTTTATTTAATTAAATCAAAATTTTAAAAAGTATGATATGAATATATCAGTAGGGGATGTGCCAATAGCACAACTCTTAATTGTGCACCGATTCGTTTTATCACTTTTATACTCACGCACATCAATTTGATACAAATTGAATAACTGATGCTGTCTCTTTTCTTTAGTTCTTGTTATTTAAAATATATATCTCATATATATCTTATTATAACTAAAAACTTTTTAATTGATATCTTTTAGACTTTAAAACTAAATCTTTTAAAATTAATATCTCATATCTTTTATTTTAAAAGATAATTAAATATTTATTTTGAATTTAAACATTTTAAATTCAATTTTAAATATTTAATTTAATTAATGTAATCATATTATCTTATTCTATTTAAAATCAAATATCAAATAACACCCTCCATTTAGTGATTAATAACATAATTAAATAATCTTATTATTTAGTTTATTTAATCACCATTATTCATTAATTAAATAATCTCATTATTCAATTAATTTCCGAATAAATACGTGTCACTTTCGTAACACAATTAATTGGACTGTCCAATTAATTATCTGTGACCCTTGTTACCTAAATCGATCGGACTAGCAAGTGGACCTAATTGACCCACAGTATTTTGAGCTCTAATAATCCTTGGAATCATTAATTAAACTCTTTAATTAATATTCCTTGATTATTAACTCCGGTGTTATTCCACTAAAAGCCCGAAGCTGCACTCTCTCAACTGCAGACGTTTTTACACAGACCGATACAACTCGGTGTCCATCGATATAACTATTACACATTGTGTGATCCTCCACATTAGTTCATAATTAGAGCTGGGTCATAATGTCCGTTATACCCCTCTAATTACACATATCCTTTAAGTACCATTGATTCTCTAATGGACAATAAATCATATTTCCTCACCGAATTAGGAGAGCGCTCATATTGTCCAAGTCCTGAATCAACCCTTAAGGGAACTACCATCTATTTCTCACAAGAAGGAGTGGATTCCACTATTGTGTACATACATTTCCAGCCACAAGCCAAACCGCAATCCCAACATACGGAGTATATTGATCAAGGAACTGCATCTGACCTCACACATGGTATATCAAAGACCACGATCTAACCTGAAGGAGTCGATAAGACACTCAGGATTAAGATCACTCATATATAGTCATCATTAGTTGATATATATGAATCTCATCATTAAACAGATCTTGGTGAGAGATTCATATAGATCATGGCCCAGTCCTATATGATCACATCATACAAGGTGTCTCCATTCCCATATCTCATATGAATGATTCAGGATAGAATCACCGTACATTACGAAATGGACCGCAACTATAGATTAACCACAAATTAAGTACTCAGTTTTATTTGTTATCTATGGACTCTTTAGATTGTACGTCTCTTACTGTATCCATCCGTATATGATACTCATATACATAGTTCGAGATTACATCCGGCAATCTAGGATATTAATATATGCACAAGTTATAAAATAAACAACACAACAAGAATGAATTGAACTATTCTTTTTATTTATTTCATAAATCCATTTACAAATTACATCTTTAGGGCATAAACCCTAACAGTTTACTGTTTCTTGGAGCGAGGTAGGTTCATGCCCTGGTCTGGGTACCGGGAGCTTGATCCTACTTTCCTAGGTTCCTTGTAGCTTTAAATGCCCCCTATGGGCGTTCTTCGATGGCAACAGACTTCAATGAGCTTCCTCCTACTTATCCAAATATGCCCAAACCTTTCCTTGGTGAGATGGAGAAATATTGCAGTATGGATTTGATGCCTAATAGGTTCCTCCCTGAGTTTGGAGGGAATGGCGGGCTTCTGGGGAAGCTATTTGGGTTCGGGGAGCTTGGATCGTCATGCATCTGGCTCTCCCTGAATTCTTGCTTTGGTGTTACGGGCTAGACCTGGCCGTGTTGGGTTTCATCTCAGGGTGTTTCCCGAGATCGACCCCGGGACCCGTGGTTCTATGGTGGGTAATCATGGGCCTGGACTTCGAGATAGAAAGGTGGAGAATTTCCCTTTGATCCCAAGCCAAATTTGGCTATTAACACCTACATTTTCCTTTTTTCTTTGTTTCTCACGTTGAAGTCAAAATCACAAAAAAGATAAAAATAAAAAAAACATTGCTCTAAAAATTTCTGACACTGGGCGTTTGATTTCTTCTCTCACAGCAGCCATGGGCATCCTTTGGCATGGATGACCAACGTAATCCTACAGTGGAAGCTTCTTCTTTTCGTCGACGCAGATAAAATCCTCTTCTCTCGCGCCCAGTGGCGGACCCAGAAATTTTAATGAGGTGGGGCACTTGAACAAAAAATAATTATTTTAAAAAATTTAATGAAAATTTAAAATCATAATAAAATGTGTTTTTATATATATAAAAAATGATGGTATAATGAATTTTTAATAAAAAAATAGAATACTTATAAGAAATGAATTAAATAATCTTACATTTAAAAGAACTAAAAACAAGAAACAAAATATTAAAAAAATAAACAATAACAAGAAAAACAACATGTAAAATGAAAAATTATAGTATTTATTCGTAAAAAAATTAAAATATTGTTTTATAATAAAAAATTTTGTTTTGTATTTATAATAAATTCACTTTAAATTTATACAAAAATAATTGATTAATAAATATTACTAGAAATGTTTTTGAATTTTTTATTTTTCTAATTATTGATTCTAAATAAATGAGAATAATAAAATAAAGAAAAATATAAAGGATAAAATAAAATGAATCATAATAATAGATGGACTATTTTAATATAATAAATTCAAATTTAAGATTTTAGGGTTTATTGATTGGATATGTTAGGTATGTCAAACTAAAAATATTAGAAATAAGAAAATTTCAAAATAATAATAGATAAGATAATTTACTATATAATAGAATTGAATTAAGTAAACTACAAATTAAGGATAGTTAAAGAATTTAACAATGAGGGGAAAAAGAATATGAATTATTTTGTTGTAGAAGAAAATGGAAATTTAATAAAGGAATTGGAAACAAGTGTAAAATAAAAATAGATATTAAAAGGTATTTGTTTAGCATATGGTGAGAATTGAACCAGTGACTAAAACAATAAAATGAAGACAATAAACCAGCAGTGCTGTATAACAACATATGTCATAATGTGTTATTTGTGATATATATATATATATATATATATATATCAACATAAAATGATTTTTTTTAAAAAAATTTGAGGTGGGGCACGGGCCCTACCTAGTCTCTATGTGGGTCCGCCCCTGCTCGCGCCGGAAGCTTCATCTCATGCACGGCTATGTCTGTGTTATTTTGCCTCTCTCTCTCTCTCTCTCGCTTCTTAAATAATTTCTATTCCCACTTTGATTGAAGCTGATATCTTGATAAATCAGATTTTATGCTTTCTAATGTCAAAATGGATATTGATTAATCTTTTTTTTTTCTTTTTTTTGATTCTGACTTCAACGAGAGAAACAGAGAGAAAAGGAAAATGTAGGTGAAGACGTGAAGTGTGTTGTTTCGGATTGTGTTTTCAAAGTCAATGTATGTTGTTGAAAGAATACAGTTTTTGTGTTTTTTTTTTTCAAAACGACAGTGTTTAGCCCAGTAGAGAAAGAAAGAAAAGCTACAAAAATCTCAACCTTCAATTTGTCATTTACCACATGTCACAATCCTATGATAGGTCAGGAAAAAAGTCAGGTAAGTAGAAGAGCTTGATCCTTCATTTCTTTTCTTTTCCTTTCTCTCATATTCCACCAATCCAAATATAGTGTTTGATAATAATAATAACTATAAAAGGAAAACAATTACAAATTAACTTTAAAAGGAAAACATTTATTGTTTCAAGGTAAAAATAAATAAATATATATTTATTATTATTATTATTTTCCATCTTAAAACAATAAATATTTTCCTTTTATAGTTAATTTGTATTTGTTATCATACATCCTATGAACACATGTTAACACTATACAATTTCAATTAAAGTATTAATAGTAATCGGTCAAAAAGCCTATTAATGGTCAAATAAAAAGATAATATAATGATATCTTTCTTAAATATAAGGATAAGATTAAGAAGAAAAAACTACCATAATTGCATTAAAACAAAGAATGATAATTTCAAATAAATATTTAATGCACTCTCGATTTCATTTATAAATAGTAATATGGGCACATGAATCCCAATGCCGGGAAATGAACTTGAGGAAAATGCTAAATTCAGTCGTGATTGGGTCAGTCACCGGCTATCCTTAAGACACATGGCAAAAGGATATTTACATTCCATTATTACTCTTAAAATTTGATCAACATTTCACTATTTATTACATAAATATCATCAATTTGGACAGTTGACAACAAAATAGGGGGAGAGTGGTTCAGTGACTCACTGGACAACTGAACCAAGCATTGCTCATGAACTTGATTATAGATTTGCGTTTACTTGCAGGATCCTAATCTTATTTGTGCTACTATCTTTTAGAGATCTATGGAGTATGGACATGTGACAACCAAACAAATATGATTAGGATTAGACTTGAGTTCGATGAATATGAGTTAGATGAAGATGAGAGAAAAAAAATTATAAAATCTAACCTTGTGCATTTATTTGCTTGATTGCCACATATACATAGATCTTTAAAAGATCGATATAAATGAGATCATCAAGTTAAGTTACGTAGACCACATATATAAATTATGAATTAAATTTTATTTTCTAATTCTCTTTACTATAAATGTTGATTCGTCTTGATTTTTATTCATAATTAGTAAATATATCTTAAATGATATTTTATTTTTTACTACCACTCTCAGCAAAGTAATTGCACACTCCCCCTCCACTTCTGTTCACATTGGTCTGTTAAACTGACCCATTCCCATAGTGAGGGATGTTTTTTGATCTAGCTTTTTGTGTTTGATTATGCAAGGTTTTGTCGGACCTCAAACTCAATTGGTATCAGATTTTAAAAATAAATAAATAATTTTTTTTTTCAAAATCATTAAAAAAGGGTCAGTGATATGACTGATATCTAAAGCCACTGATTTGGTGAGGCAGTCCCAAAATCACCATTAATTTTTCAAAATGGTTCAAATTAGCCATTTTATAGAAAAAAAGTATCAATTGTTGCCACTTTGGCCATTAATTGTTTGAAGTCCGTTTGCTTATATCATAAATTATTAGAATACGGGTCAAAATAGTAAAATATGTTTTGCACCGGTTTTTGAAATGGTTTTTAAAAGGTTTTAAACCGGTTTTTTTACCTGTATTTTGACTATTTTTTGACATGATTACTTTATAAAACAGAAAATATTGCACATAAATTCTTATAAGTAAATCATTACTTTTTATATATAATTAAATAATAAATTAATCATAAAATAAGTTTGATGTCACCCTAAATTAATCAGGGAATAATAATAAGTTTTATGTCACCCATAAACAAGAAGTATTATCCATAAAAATAATATATTAATCAAATCATTAATTTTTATATATAATTAAATAATCAAAATACATAAAATATTGCCCATAAAATTCTTTATGGGCGTCATATCATATATAACGGTAGCTTTCTGTTAGATTTTAACAGAATGGCTGTCCAGTGAACAATGTTTTGTCAAAATGGTGATTTTGAAACAATATTTTGTCAAAATGGTGATTTTGGAACAATTTAAACAGTGAATAGCCTTTTTGGGACTTGACCCACCAATTAATGGTGTCTAGTACTATTTTATCTTTAAAAAAATACAAAAATACTTTGGCCCACTACTATTAAGGCTGCGTTTGCTTTTACTTTTTACTAAATAGTTTTTTTTTACCGATTTCCATCTATCTATCTATTTAGACAATATGTTTTTTTTGAAACTATTTGTCATTTGTAGAATTAGAACTGCTGATTTGAGAATCATTTGTCCAAGTCTTAAATTCGTTCATCTATCAGCTGAGCTAAGCCTTTAGGAGAAACTTTCTAATGCTTCGTCAAATTCTTCCAATGACTCAAATTTATGTTTTCTTTTGTTACATCTTTTCTCATTTATATTTTTTTTACCACAAAAGCAAGTCATTTCCAAATCCAAACAATTTTTTTTAATATCACAAATATTTGTATTATATACATTTTCATTGCAAATAAACAAATTAAATCATACTTCCTTTAATTAAAAAAGAGAAAATAGCGAAGGAAAAGTGGTAACAGCAAGAAACGTCGGCGACTTACCAGTGATTTGGTTCAAGTGGTGTATATTGTAGATTGTTAGTGGGGACTTGCAAACGTTGTGTTTTAAATTTTGTTGGTAAGATGTATAAATTAAATTTGTGAATATTAATTTTACCGTTTAATGCGGTTTAAATGTTCAATGGTAAGAGCATTTATTCATTCTGAAAATATTTCAGGTTTGAATCATCGTAAGTGGTATATTAAAAAATCAAACCGGGTGCCAGTTGGGAAATTTGGCCAGGGTAGAGGCGAATACCGATCTGATCGGGTATGGTTGCTATCCCTAATTGCAAGCTCAATTTACCAAAGGGCTCAAAAAATAAATAGCACTTTTTGGAGGTAGCATTTCAACACTGTCACTGCTTTAATAACTTATGTTTAAAAGACACTTATTATAGTGAACGGACAAAAATACCCTCAATAGTTGTTCCACATTAGATTTCTTTTATTCAGTTTACAATGACAAAGTTGTGAAGTAGAGAGAGAAAGTCTGGTTGCAACTCAGGCAATCACTAAAACGGTGACGGAGTGGCGCTACGTAGACGCATTCGGGGGTCGAGCTCTGAGCCTTATGCAAAAGTCTCGGGTAGTTCATGAAAAAGCTCGGAGCCTTATACAAAAGACTCGAGCAGTTCATGAAAAAGCTCGGAGTCTTCATGAAAAAGCTCGGAGACTCATTAAAAAGGCTCGGAGATTCAAAAAAGCCGGAGACTTATTAAAAAAGATCGGAGATTCAAAATTGACAAAACTGATATTCATGAAAAAAGCTCGAATAACAATTTAAAAGGCTCGGATAGTTTTACAAAAGACTCGGACACAGTGTTAAAAGTCTCGGAAACCCAGATCTTCATCGTCTTATACACAAATTTTTCATAAATTAAAATCCTAACCAAAAAAGCTCGGACAACAATTTAAAAGGCTAGGACAATTTTAAAAAACTGAGATAGGAAACTGATAAGATGAGTGGTGCCTCACGTGCAACACCACCTCAATTTTTGGACAAGTTTTTTGTAGAGAGAGAGGAGTTACTGAATCTAGTGTTTGAAGTGTGGAGATGGAAGTATAAACAGAATAAAAAATTGATTATTTAAGAGCAATTTTAGTAGTTCATCATAATAAGTGCATTTTAAACATAACTTATTAAAGTAGTGACGTTGTTGCAACGCACCTCCAAAAAGGTGACATTTCTCACCATTTCCACATTTACCAAATTATTTTGTTTCAATGCCACTGGTAATAGCTACTTATCCGGTGAAATCAAGTGGGTCGGTTCCACCCTTAGTTGAGCGATTTTAGTCGCACAACACCGGAAGAAAAACTTTCCCCATATAATTATAAAATATACATAATGAGATTTGAAATGAAACAAGATGTACCCGGAACTATTGAATTGTTACATAATACATAGCCATAGGCACACATCTATACTATAATATTGAACAAACAAATTATAATATTCCTATATCTTGATTCTGGATTATTAAATTGGTGCCGATTGATGAAGGATAATGTGGTACAACAAAATAATATTGAACAAACAAATTATGTGTACACATACACATAACTGTTTAATTTACACACATTAAATCGACTTATTTAATTCCAACACAAATTACTTGCACAAAATCACAAAAAGGAACATTGATTATATAGAGAGTATAATCTAATTTTAATTCATAATTTTAATAATTTTTCATTGCATAAGCTTTTTGTCCTTTTTTTTTCTTCCCTCAAGAGTGTTGTCATGGACTCACTCACTCAACACTTCACTGTCACTAAGAAAGTTACAGGCTTGCAGCTACTCTAAAAATGTCTTTTCATTAAAAAAAACACTATATTTACTAAATTGCCCTCCATCTAGTTGTTACCGTTAGTAACCCCACGTCCTACTAATTGAACGTTACTGGCACTAGAGGCGTCACCGTTAGATTGGTTGTTAGCGGCTGTTCTTTTTGCGGCCTTGGAATCTCTCAACCAATTGAAGTTTCCAAAAATACCCTCCATGTCTTCAAGAGTCCGTCCTTGTGTTTCAGGGAAACACGTGTAAAAGAAGACACAAGCCACCGATGCGATTCCGGCGAAGAGGAAAAAGGCTCCACCGATTGTAATAGCTTTGTAGAGCGATATAAAGGTCGTCGATATGACCCCACTTGTCAGTCTGTTGACCGCAACACCCATACTCGTTCCCTGAGCGCGTAGCTTCAACGGGAAAATCTCAGAGCTGTAAACCCACGTGATGGGACCCATCCCGATTGAAAAAAACGCCACGTAAGACATCACAGTCGTGATCGCTAATCCAACGGCCCACGTAAGTTCCTTCTTCGAGTGGTCTATGATCGTCAGCGAGAATCCGAGTGTCGCGAGTGAGATTATCATCCCTCCGATGCTGCTTAGAAGCAACGGCCGCCGTCCGACCCTGTCGAGGAGGAACGTCGCGACCAAGATGAAGAGCGTCTTCACGACTCCGACGGCGATCGTCGCCAACAGCTTTCCGTTCTTCGATGTGATTCCGGCCTTCTCGAAGATTCTTGGACTGAACAAAACGACGGCATCTATGCCGGACGCTTGTTGGAAGAAATGGATTCCGACGCCGACGATCAGGATGTGACGGACGGCTTTTGTTGGATGGAGGAGGAGCTCCTTCCATACGGCTTCGCCGCTGCGGCCATTTTTCGGCACCACTATGACGTCGTCGTTGCACTCCAGAGGAATTCCGGCGGCTTCCTTGATGTCAGCGAGCCTCTGCATAGCTTCTTCTTTGGAATCGGAGGTTTTGTCGAGGACTTTTTTGGCGTCGGCGAGCCTGCCTTGCATGACCAGCCACCGCGGAGACTCCGGCATCCACAGGACAACGAGGGCGAGGAAAACGGAGGGGATCGCTCCGATTCCGAGCATCAACCGCCACCCCAAGCGAAGCGACAGCTTGGAGAGTGCGAAGTTCGACACGTAACCAAGTAATATCCCGCCATTGATGAAAACCTACACATTTAAAGAAACACAAATTAAATCAGTTTTGCTTTTTGAAAACTAAACCTCAAGCACTTTTCTAGAAATGTGAATTGAAAAACTGAGAGAGAAGTAATTAATTATCTCATGGAACGAAGTGGGTCAGTTTTGCTTCTAAACAAAAGCACTTCTTAATGAAAGTGCTTTTTCGAAAAGTACTTTTCAAGAGAAGTGAATTGAAAAGCTGAAGCATAATTTCCCTAGAACTCTAGAAGTGAGGTAAATGAAATCAGTTTTGCTTCTAAAAAAAAAGTTGTTCTTAAGGAAAGTGGTTTTCCAGAAACGTGAATTGAAAAACAGAGAAGTAATTATCTCAGGGAAAGAAGTGAGTTAAATCAGATCAGTTGTGCTCCTAAAAATAGCTCTTCTTAAGGAAAGTGCTTTTTCGAAAAGTACTTTTCCAGATACATGAATTGAAAAAACAGAGAAGTAATTACATTAAGGAAAGAAGTGAGGTAAAATAAATCAGTTTTGCTTGTAAAAAAAAAAAAAGAGTGGTTTTAAAAGCCCGCCTTAATTAAAGTGCTTTTTCGAAAAGCACTTTTTTCAAAAACAGAGAACTAGGAATTGAATTATACCTCAGGGAAGGAAGTCAGGAAACCACGAGTGGAAGCCGGAGAGACTTCAGCGGTGTAGACAGGAGCGATCATGAGGGCATATCCAACGCCGATTCCGGCGACGAAGCGACCCCCCATGAGAAAAGCGTAGTTGGTGGCGAACCCCATAAGCAGAGCTCCAACGAAGAAGATTGCACTGGCAAGAACTATGGTGTACCGGCGACCTATCCAATCCGAGGTCCTTCCGGCGGCGGCGGAGCCTAATAGTGAGTAAATATTGAGAGTCCCCACCAACAGCGCCAATTTAAAGTCGCTGATTTTCAAGTCTTCTTGAATGAAGATTGCAGCTCCACTCATCACTCCAATATCTACATCGATTACGTACAGATTCAAATGATTATTACAGATTCAAACTAGTGGGAGAATCCGAAACTAGATTCCAGAATCTTTAGGGTGCCTTTTGTAACGTTTTTCGGTTTTCATTTTCATTTTAAAATGAGAAATTGAATTTCATATTTTTAGGATTTCAAAATTCTTTAGAAGAGAATATTTTAATAATAAAAAAAACATAAAATGAATGGGTATGGTAGCAATAATACTATAAAACAAACAAAACAAAAACCAATAAAAAATTAGTAATAATATATAAAAAAAATCCAATTTTTTAAATATAAAAAATATAAAATTCTACAACCTTCTTTTTTTCTTGATCAAATTTGATCTGACAAATTCAACAGGCAAGAGGAGAGAGAAGAAGAGGATACATATTACTATATTTGCTAGGGAAGAAAACACTGAAAATATATATGGTGATGGAGAAGATTGAAGAAAGAAGAACACATACCATAACCAAGTAAAGTAGAAGTCATGGAAGCAAGAATTGCACAAGCAAAAGCATATTTGTTTCTTTTGGGTGGTTTCTTTTGAGGATCGAAATCTGCAATGCTTTTCTGTTGCTGGTGGTCACTCTCCGCTCCCATGCCGGCAGCCATGGTTGCTAGCTAGAGAGACAAAGAAGCTTGAAGATGTGTGTGATAGATTGAGAGAGAGAGAAGTTCACAAGTATAGTAATAGTTGATATATAATTAGAGTGTGTGTTGTAGGTGCAGATTGTTGAACTTATATAGAAGAAGAGTGAGGTTGCATCTCATAGGGTTGGACCAAAAGGGTACAACTCGTCATTTTTATTACAATATTGGACGTTAAATCCAAAACTAAAAAGCCCTTTTTAAAAAGTAAATAATAAAACTAATTTTGAAAATACAAAATCTTCTTCTTCTTCTTTTTGTTAAGAATTACATTTACGGCTATTCTAATGGGGTTTTTGGATCCGTTAAGATCAGACAATTAGGTCTTGAAGAGAGATGTATTGTATTTCTGTTAAGAAATAATATATAAAAATATAAAATCAAAAGAATAAAACCTTCGTTATATGTATTGTCTCGTAAAAAGATATCTACTATCATAACGGTGGATAACTGTGGATATATACCGACTTGACCTCACTTCAAAGAAAAATACTCCGTGCACGCCATTGAAGTCAAGAGTGAAGTGAATGTGTTAGAAATTACTATACTGCTTCATGGGCACGCATCTATAATTTTATTTTATTTTAATTTATTTTATTTTTCTAATAATATATTGGTGCCACAAACAAATTATGTGTCCAACCAAGAAAAACAGGGAACAAAAATATGAGGTGTGATTGTGTGATGGGGTGTGTCCAAAATATGACAAAAAAGGTGGACTGGCATTCATTTAATGATGTTGAAGGTAATGCGTCATTGTATGACTTGCAACTTTTTTATTTTTATTTTTTGATAGTTTAAAATTTCTTCGATTCGAATCTTTTTAGCGAATTCAAGTTCGAAATGGAACTCTCCGTACAACCCTACAATTTGTTCATGTAGATATGAGATATCTATGAAGAGATTGGAACATCAAATTTTTCGGAGCAGACCGGTAACCTGATGACACTGCTAAACAATCGTTGGTTGCATGACTTGACAATTTGCCATCACGTTGTCCTTTGTACAACACTTAAATTGCTGTAACAGTTAAATATAGTTATTTAATTATTTAATTACATAGTATAATTATTTTATGGCAAAAAGTTGTGAGTTGTAGTCTTGTAGATATCCTTAAAGATTATGATTTATTCCGACTTCACACCTTTTTTCGCTTTTGTTTTTTCACATTTAAATTTTTTATATATTAGTAGATGTAATTCTTTTTATGTATATTCAAGATTGAAAGCATAAATAAATAAAAATATATATAGTTATTTTAAGATAAAATAAATATGCTATATGTCAGTATGTGCGTACAACAGTAGTGTGTTGAAAAGGAAAATGATAGGCTCTCAACATTGCACGTATTATTATTATTTAAACTTGTAAATTTCAATAACATTTCCCTCGTGTTTACCCATATAACTACTAGATTGAAATTTGTCTTTAATTATGGAAACGTTCTTGACCGTTTTGACCACTCTTAAACTTAATGGCGCAAGGGAAAAAATGTTTCTTTCCACAGTAAATAAATAAAATTTATTTTTTCATAAAAAAAAATTATTATATTTTATTTGAATAATTTGTTAAAAAAATTAAATTTCAAATTTTGTCGATTTACTTTTAAATCTTTAACAGAATATTTTATTGTAGAGGGTATTTTAAGAAAAAATTTAACAAAAAGGGGATAATAGAAAATAGAGTAAACTAGGTGGAATAATTTGGTTATTAATGAAACTAGAGTGGGAAACGAATGATAGAGCAATAGAAACTCTAAAGGTATATTTTTATAATTTCCCTTATTTTAATGATAAAATTCAATCAATTTATCATCTTTACATGATTCCTGACAAGTCAACTTGATTTATCCAAAATGATTTAAGTAGTTGATCTGATCATTTACATTTTAAAAGCTATGTTTAAACTACCCACATAACCTTAGTCAATTTTTTATTTTATTTTATTTTTAATCTAAATAGAATTTCAATTTTTAAAGATTCCTCATTGATAATTTTCTTCCAATTAAAACTTGTACGTCACTATGACTTACGACATGTTTCTTTTGTCAAAAAATAGAAGTAGATGGGTAAATAAGTATTTTCCCTTTTCAATACTATTTTGTAAGGAGTAACTAATTGAAAATCAAAATTCAACCTTCTCCACCGTCCTGAATGAATGTTCTTTCTATCGATTCATATTAAGTCGGTAGCACTAAAAGATATACTTGAATAAATGAATGTTCTTTCTATCGATTCATATTAGTCGGTAGCACTAAAAGATATACTTGAATAAATAGATATATTGAGAAAGTATACCGCATGTTAAATAAATGAATTTGTTCGAAACAACTAATTTTACAATTTAGTCAATTGGTTCCAAGTGTTGTGACCTAGGTTCTTAAGATATAACATGCGAAAGTATGTAATTAATTTAAGGGCAATTACTAATTGGGTCGTGGACTTTTTTTAAAATTTTAAGTTGTTTGTAACTTTTACAAAAGTGATCAAATTGATCCTTACATTTTTCTCAAGTGCCAAATTAGTCCCTCTGAACTAAGTTCTATCCGTCAACTTTAACTGTATAGGGGTAAAATTGTATTTTATTCATAAATAATATAATATTGACACATGCATCGTTTATTTAACACATGTATATTTTTGTTTATTTTATTTGTGTGTTTTGATTTTTAAATAATTTTGAAAACATCAGTATAATATTAACAAAAAAAAACAATATTATATAAAAGTGATAAAAGACTAAACTGAGAATGAATGGTAATTTTGTTTAAAAAAATAAAAGTATAATTGACATTGTCTTATTAAAATTTTTTTAGAATTTTTTTAGAGAATTTTAATTTTAAAAAAGGTACAAATGATGTTTCATTAATAATATTTTTAGATTTTATTGTAATTATAAAGAAAAATTTAATGCACAGAGACAAAATAACTTTACTATAATATGATAAATAAAGGGTATTTACATATTTTAACTAAAATTATTAAAGTCAAATGTTATGTTTAACACAGTTAAGTCATTAGAGGGACCGATTTGGTCACTTCTAAAAAGAGAGGAACTAATTTGACACTTGAAAAAAATGTGAGGTCCAATTTGATTACTTTTATAAAAGCCGCAAACAACTTGGAATTTTAAAAAAAGTTCAGGACATAATTGGTAATTGCCCTTAATTTAATTTCTATAATTCTATCTCGATTTCTTTTTCCTTTTTCCTTGTTCTTTTTTTTTTTTTTTTTTTTTGCTAATTATAAGTACAGCAAGTAAATGAATAAGACATAAGGGGATGGTTGATTCAAATGATATAAATTTGATTCGTCGAAATGTGACCAAAAATGTTCTTACAAATTCTTGAGTCAACAAAGACAGGCACATGCTTGATATAGGATGGACCCACTTCAGTTTTTTATTTTTTAATAGTCAAGGCATCTTACCTTTTCGCAAATTGCATTTGGTGTCTTCAATTATTAGTTCCAAAATTTTAATATAAATATTCATTTATTTATTTTCGAAATTGTGAATTTATTTTTTTCAACATTAAGATTTGATATGCATAAATTATTTAATTTAACCTCCATAAAATATTATTACAATTTGACTTATTAGCATATATTGGCTTTTTCGTAATTTTTTTTCCTTTTTTCTCTTTTTATAGATTTCCTTGTCCCCTTTAATATATAGAAAAAAAAAGATTGAATATCAAATCGAAATCTAAATCCAAGTTGCACAGTATACATTTATAAAAATAATTTAAAAAATAGAGAAATTATATAACAGCTTTAAGAAAATAACTAATTTGGATGATTTCAAAGTAAAATTAAAATTATACTAATTTTTTTTAAAACAATACACACACAATCATATAAAGAATTATCAATAAAAATAGGTAAAGATTTACGGTCTTATACATAAACTATCATTTATATATATAGTCATTTTCTTCTCAGTGCGCAATGATATAACTTATATCAGTACGTTATATGTAGACTACTGATTATGGAGAAGTTTTTACAAGTGCATACACTTTGAGTCAAAGTATGTAAATGTAATGGTCCACATCCAACGTACTGATAAAGTTATATTAGTGCGTACTGATTTGAAAATTTATATATATATTTATATATATATATATATATATAGCAATTAATATATAAAACGGCGTTTAGATAAGTAAAATTAAAAGGACAATTTTGTCCATGTTCACAACAAGAAAAATAATACCGTTTTGATTAAAAAAACACAAATTATTTGAAAAAAAAAAGAATATTCGTTTGGTAGAGTGAATAAATTTGACTAGAAGATCTTTATTTTCAAAAGATATTAATGAATATTCAAGTAGGAGGACTGAAATATATATATATATATATATATATATATTGTTTTCTCACAACAACCGTTGACTTGTATAGTTGAATGACTTCAAAGTTTGACTCAGAAAAAAGGCAGATGGGTTCGCTCTTGATAGAGTGTAAAAATCTTACACAAACTACTGACTAGGAGCTTGACGATAAGGATAACACAATTTAAAAATTACAAAAATTAAAAATAAAATTTTATTTATTTATTTATTTAATGTGTTATAATTAAAAAAATATATTTAACAGATTGTGCTACATCTTTCTTGGACGGAAACATTGAATCCACCATACTGTCTTACGTTGACGTCTTAGATTTTGCATTTTTAAATTCAAGAGATATTTTAATTTCTTATATTTTTTCATTTTTAAATTCAAGAGATATTTTAATTTTCCATATTTGATTAAAAGATACATCTGAAACAATTTAAATTAAAATTTTAAGTTGATGTTGATGTACTCGTTATTAAAAATATGATTGTCTAGGAAGACACTAATAAAAAATTATACATTCACTCCTAAAAATAATTTTTATTATATTTTACCCCTTTAAACACTTTTATTGCTTGTTTTAATGGTGATTTTTTTCCAATAATTCCAAAAAGGATTATTTGTAAAGTATTTATTAAAGCACGTCATCAAATATTTTTTTAATAAAAAAAATCGTAGTTTTGGATTCAATTATATAAAAATACTGAGAATGACCCCTTTATTAAATACTAGTGAAAGAGGTGCCTGCAATGCACGTGTTAAATTTACAGTATTCAACCTTAAATATAATATATAATATATATATATATATTTATTTATTGTACGAATACAAACTTATTTACAACATATTTATAATAAAAAATTATTAATATTTTTAATGTTGCAATTTACAAAGTTAGTTTATTATTATATATTAAAAAATAAACAATAACATTTACGATTAACATGTATCGTTACCACAGTCCGTATGAAAAGTGGCTATTATAATTTTATTGAGTAATGCTAACCTTCCTAAATTTCATACTAAATGGTGTTCGCAAGTGACTTGTCAACATCTCACCATTCACCAGATAATCTCATAATTTATAAGATATTGATATGTAACTGACGAACACCAGTTGGTAAGAAATCTGGGAAGCCTAACATTACTCAATGATATAACATATACAATTAAATATGACAAATAACACAAAAAATAACAAACTGAACATATTACATGTACAATTAAATATGACAAATAATATAAAAAAAATATCAAACTGAACTGGATCAATAAAAAAATATATCATTTTATAAAATTTTATCTTAAAATAATATATATATATATATTATCTATTAAAGTCTCTGCTCGTTACCATTGTAGTGTGTGATAGTGATTGATGCTTCAGCCTTCGAATACTTGTTTAAAAGTGGGGATCCACAAAGTTTAGTATTTCTCACACTATTGTTATTATTTTCTGCCTAACTCATTATGCATATCTACGTGTCACGTATGAATGCATAGTGTTATACGTGCTCTTTCTTTATTTGATAGTGAACCTTTGAAAAAGGTTTTCAATTTATTATTATTATTGTTATCAATATTAAGGATATTATTATTTTTCATCATCACTTATGAAGTATTAGACTCTCTCTTATTTTGGTATTGACCATTTTCCACCCTGTAATTGAAATTAATTGTCAATCAACACGCTGCCGTTACCATTCCGTTAATAAAACAAAATATTCTATTAAGTAAGCCAAGGTAAAATCGTGACTCAACAAGGTATATTAAATAATTATTAAAAGATATTAAAAAATAATATTAAAAAATTAAAAACATCACTTTCAAACTTTTTAATTATCTTTCTCTAGCCAACAGATGTGTAGCTCAGCTGGTAGATAGACGAGCTTAGGGTTTGGGCAAATGACTCCCAAGTCAGCGGCTCGAATCCTACCAATGGTAAAAGCTTTCAAAAAAATACCTGAATTAATAAATATGTTGTCTAAAAAAAAAATTATATTTCTCTCTCTCGCCTCTCTTCAACCTCCTTCGCCGATCTTTCTCTCCCTCCCTGATTAATTTTCTTTCTCCTCCGTCGATCTCTCTCCCCCAGGTTTTCTTCTTTCTCCCAGCCTCTCTTCCGCTGTTCTCCTCTTCTTTTTTTCTCGCCTCGATTCCCTTCTTCTCGTTTCTCTCTCTCTCCCCCCCCCCCCCCCCCCCCCCCCCCCCCCTTCCCTTTCTCAAATTACTGGTGGTTTGTTTGGAGGTGGGGTGGCTTGATTGATGGGTTTGGATGTTTGTTTTCTGGGTTTGGGTGTTGGGTGTTGGGAGGTGACCGGATTTCATTAGGCGTATTTGTGGTTGATGATGTTGGGTGATGAGGTTTCGGTTTTTAACGGTGGTAGTAGTAGTGCTATCTGATTTGCTTACTGTCGCTTCCCTGTTCCATGATCATGTTTGTATATTTGTGATTGTGGGTTTTGATTTTGTGATTCTGAGTTTTGAATTTTTTTTTGGAAATGGAAATGCTTTCTACGGTTCTACTCAATAAAAACCAAATGAAGTAGTAGTCGATCTGAAGAAGGTTTTCCTTTTGTGATTGCGTGATTTAAGGTTTTGATTTTGTGATTGTAATTTTTTTTATTATGTTTTTTTTTAATTTGAAGAAGTAGCCGATCAGTTGAAGATGAAGCTGTTCTGAAATAGGAATGGAAAGAGACACGTTAAAAGGAAAATAAAAAAGGAAATAAATCAATTGATCACGAATTGGAAAATGACACAGAGGGAAATAAGGCAATTCATCACACCATGAATTGCCCTTATGAAAAAATAAGGCGCTTTTATATATATAAGATTTAAATATGATAATGGTAACTTTTGTTTCTACATATATTAAGTTGTTTTTTTAAGTGGTCATACAATTTAAAAATGTCAAAAACATAAAGTAAAAAATCATGCCTTTTAATTTAATTCTAAATCGCTGAATTATAATTAAAATATTATCTTCCAAGTCTTCCAAAGAAGATATATTTCCAAATTTGTCATAATTTGTATGGTGTAGAGGTCTTTTTTTTAATATATATTTTTTATTTTAAACTGCATTTAGAATGAAAAACCCCTAATTATTTCTCATAGAGACCCGTGTATATAATTCATGAATCTATTTCAAAAACAATAATCAATAACATTTTTTAATTTGGTTTTCGGTGTATATGATCTAGGAAACCAAAAAAAATAGAAATGGTTTCCTCAATTATATAAATAGAAATGTGGACAACATGCAAAATAACTTGAACTTTTTTCTTGACAATAAATTGAACTTTAATTTTGTTTGTAGAACATTTAAAATAATATTCTTTGATGAATTTTTTATTTTGTTAAATTGTACTTTGTTTACAGAAGTACATGCATATTAAATTACTTCTTTTAATTAGCATGGGTATAATTGTAAAATTACTTTGAGAGTTTTTCCTTACAATCCACAAATTATCTATTTGTATTCCGATTTAATTTTTTTTTATTAATGACAATTTTAACCTGAATTAAAATCACAAGACAAAAAAATATTCCAAAGACACTCCAAACTAATTAAATTATTAAAAATTCTCTCTCCTAAATCATTAGATTAAGTGTGTGTTTGGTATGGCTTCTGTGGAGATCAAAAGCATTTTTTTTATGGTTAGAAGCTATTTTAAGAGTTTTTTTTTTTTTTTTTTGGCTAATTTGAAAAACAGCTTTTTTAATCTAAAAAACACCAAATTGTGTCTACTTGGAGAAGCCTGGATTTTAAGCATCTTCCCAAGAAGCCCTTTTTGAGCTTTTTTAATATAATTGCATTGTCAATACTACCCTTTATGAATTTTAAATATTTCATTAGATACCATTTTCTATTATACAACCCTATTATATATGAATGCTTATTAGACATCATTTTTGTCTCCTCATTTTCATTAACATCATGTTTGTTATGTATTTTTGATTTTTTTTTTAATTTCTGTATCTTTTAATTTTTTTTTAACTCAAATACTTTAACTTGTGTGTTTGTGATTGTTAAAGGATATTGATATGTTTGTTATATACCTTTGATTTTTTTTTAAAAAAAACTCATGTATATGTGATTGTTTTTTAAATTTAAGTAGTGTGATTTTTGTGTACTGTAATTGTTCAAGGATATTGATTTATTTGTTAATTTGTGATTTTTTTTAACTCAAGTATGTGTATATCTTTAATTGCCTATTTATATAATACTTTTGATTTTTTTTTTGGCTTGTACCAGTTGATTTTGTATTTTTTTTTATTTCGTTAGAGTCATAATTTACAAATCATTTATTTATACCCTTATTTGTAATTTATCACAATCAAAAACACTTTTAGAAACATACTGCGAAACAATCTAGTAACTGAAGAGCACTTCTGTAACTGAATACCAAACAACATACAGCTTTTTGTTATAAGCTCTACTCTAAAAAGATCTACTCTAGAAGCTCTATTTGAAAAGCCATACCAAACATACCCTAAATGTTACGTATTAAACTCTCTCTCATAATTATGTTATTACCATATTAAACACTCTCTCCTAATTACTCTCTAATTTTTCAAAAAAAAAAATCATATCTTCATACTTTATCGATCAATCTCTAATAAACTGTTAAAGAAAAAAAAAATTATGAATATTTTGGTTTTTTACTTATATATACATATATATATATATAAATATATATATTAAAAAAGTCAATACAAATACCTTATTTTCCAAAAAAAAAAAATTGATATATGAAAACTTAATTTGTTGCAACTAGATTCGATTAAACTCATAATTTATAAGACTAAGAGCATCTTTAATGGTATCCTCAAAAGTACAATAGTAATCAAAATTTGATTATTTATCCCAACATAGTCACTAAAATTTAGAAATAACTTTAATCAACAATCAAATTGTCTCTTCAATAATCAAATTTGAAGATTGACTTTTAATCATCAAATACAAACTTAACACAAAATAAATAATATTGTAATTTTTTTTTCTCTCTCATCTGTGACTTTTTTTTTCTCTAAACATTTTTGTATCTCATTATTGTTTCGATCCCAAAAATTGCAATTAAGTAAAATTCGTCTATTTATTACGAATGGATCAATACTCATATCATATACCTTCTCTTGTCTTTTATAATTTTTTTTTCTACTATGTTTTGGCTAATGATAAATTGAAGGAAAATTTTATTATGATTCTGTAACAATAATCAATGGTTGATTTTAGGGCAAAATATTTATTAACTGAGATTTTTTTTTTCATTGTATAAAAATGAGTGAGAACGGTGAAAATATGTGGAGGGAGTAGATTTTTGATTTAGATAAAGTGTACAATTATGAGCTACACAATCATCAAATTTAGCAATCCCTTAAAACAATCCTCAAATGCTGATGTGGCAACTTTTGATGATCCAAATTCGCTTATACCATTGGAGTTATGGTATAAGCAAATTTGGATCATTAAAAGTTGCCACATCAGCATTTGAGGATTATTTTCAGGGATTGTTAAATTTGATGATTGTGTAGTCTACAATGGTACACTTTATCTAAATCAAAAAATCTATTTTATCTAAATCAAAATTCTAATTCCACCACATTTTTCATTGTTCCTGTTCATTTTTATTTCAAGGGTAAAAAAATGAAAAAAAAAACTATAAAAAACAAGAATGTGTATGATATGGGTATTGATCCATTTGTAATGAAGAGACGAATTTTACCTGATTGAAATTTTTAGGGTCCAAACAATGATGATATACACATAAATGATCAGAAAAAAAAATCACAGATGGGAGAAAGAATAAAATTACAACAATATTTATTTTGGATTAAGTTTGTATTTGATGATTGAAAATCAATCTTCAAATTTGATTATTGATAACTGCTATTGCTAAATTTAGTGACTCTTTGGGATAGTGTTTTTGGATAAATAATCAATTTTTGATTACTCTTCTACTTTTAAGGATACCATTGGAGATGCTCTAACCTTAAAATAAAAATGAGCAGGAACAGTGAAAAATGTGGCGGGATTAGATTTTTGATTTAGATAAATTGTACCGTTGTAGACTAAACAATCATCAAATTTAGCAATCCCATAAAACAATTCTCAAATGCTGAGGTGATAACTTTTTATGATCCAAATTTGCTAATTCCATTGGAGATGCTATAATAAAAGAATTAAAGTTCTCTAGACAGCACATACCTACAAAAGTAACAAAAAACATTTTCATATTTCGATTATTATTTTTTTTTAAACAAGGTACTTGTTGTTTGAGTTTTTTTTTTTAATAAATTCATATATACGGTTCCTAAAAATTAAGCTTATTCGTATGTTTTTGTTCTTTCTGAACTGTTATTTTTGCTTGAGAAAGAATGAAGATAGAAAATTAGAGATATGTATTGGAGGAGAAAGTTTAATATGGTTATTAAAAATGTAGGAGAGAGTGTTTAATGTGTAATATTTAATCTAATGATTTAGAATAGATTTTTTTAATAATTTAATTCAAAAGAAATTACTCGTCTAATAAAATGGAGTGTGTTTATATATATATATATATTTAAATGAAGTGTCTTTAGAATAGGAGTGCCAAAAGATAAAAAAGATAATCTTGGAACAAATGAAGATGTCTTTCTATTTTTTTTTTAATTTAAGTTTTGATAATGAAATGTCTTTGAAAAGAAGTGTAAAAAGAAAAAAAAATGGATTGTCAAAAGAAGTTCTCTTTATTTTAAAAAACAAACATGTTGACAATACATTTCAGATATGAGAAAAAAAAAACATATTATTCAAGTTTAGATTTCAATCCCTATTCAGTGTTTAGAAAAATGCATGACCATTCAGTCTTTGAACAAAAACCAAACGACCCCTAACTCTAACAAAAAAAGTTAAATTTTTTTGGTAGTTGATGGCAAAATAAAGATTTAAAAGAATTTAGGTCATGAAAAAAAAATATTTGGACTAGTAGAACCGTTGAACTAAACACACTCTTAAACATTATGTGTAAACACTTTATTATTAGAGTAATGCTAAACGTCACAATTTGTTTTCCCAACTTTTTTTCAAATGATGTGGCACATGAGATGTCAACATCTTGTAAATCATGAGATTATATAGTAATTAATGTGATGTTGACATCTCATATACCACATCATCTTTAAAACATCTAACATTACTCTTATTATTATTATTATTAATTTGGTCATCGGTGGTGTCTAGAACCGGCGAGATCAACTGCCACTCAAGTTTTTTTTATGGGGTAATTACACAAACCTATCCTAGTTATATATATAATAACACATAAACCCATGGAAAAATCATAATGACACTCGCACCCCCTTAACATGTTGACTCACGGCTGATCACATGTTGACCACCGTTTGACTGTTATGGAGAAGGGACAATGTTGTCTTTTTGTAATAAATAAACAATAAATGAATATAATAAAAATTAAATTGTATTTATTTCGAATCAAATGTATTTTAAATTAATTTTCTATTAAACCTAAAAAGGGACTCTGAGTTTTGAATACTTAATTTTTATTAAATAAATAAAATAAATTGAACCAAAAAAATACTATATAATAGAATACTATTTAATTTTTATTATTAAACCAAAAAATACATTTGATTTGAAATAAATACTATTTAATTTTTATTATATTCATTTATTGTTTATTTATTACAAAAAGACAGCATTATCCATTCTCCATGACAGACAAACGGTGGTCAACCATGAGTCAATATGTCAAAGGGGAGCGAATGTCATTATGATTTTTTTTTCGTGGGTTTCTGTGTTATTATATATATAAGTATATAACTAGGATAAGATTGTGTAATTATCCGTTTTTTATTTCTGATAGTCAAGCATTGATACCGGAAAGCAACTTTCACCGCAAGGAAATGATAAGGGGAAGTGCACAACCGATGTGCTAAAACACTTTAAATGAACACCATTTACATATATAAAATGTAATTAAATTATATTCCTCGTCATAAAACTAAAAAAGAAACCATGATCAATCTTATCTTCACTAAACCCTATAGTAATTAACTCTAATGATATTCTTAATCCAATCACATATGCTTTAGTGCTCGTTTAGTTAAGCTTTTTACGGCCTCAAAATGTCTACAAACGTATTTTTGAGTTTTTTTAATGTTATTTGATTTGGCTTTAAAGAATGTCTATTTTAAATTGAGTAGAGGTTAGTAGAGTTTAAACCTCTACTAAGTAAAAGCTCATGGGGAGGTGCTTCTTCAAATAGATTTTTTTTTTAAATGTCTACCAACCAAACAACTATAATTTTTTTTTTTCAAAAACTCTATTTCTAATAGATATACTACAAGTAGATCTTTTACCAATAGATGTTTTTCAAAAGCCCAACCAAACAAGCTCTTAAACCCCAACTTGAGCAAGTGATTTTAACTTCATTATCACTAATCACGAATTTGATAAGTTGTCAAGTCACATGCAACATTTATAATCTTTTCAATCTCTTGATAGTCGCAAGATACCGAAATCGAATCTTAAACAAAATGTTGAAAAGAAAAAAAAAACGGGACATTGACCCGAAATATCGGGTGAGTAGGTTGTTAAATACTTGAATAAATAAATTTTAATCATATTCAACCAATTAAATAATTTAAATTATTGAATCATTTGGGTTTATTTTAATTTAACTATTTTTTATGTGAAAAAAAAAAGATAATAATTGTTTTATGTTAATTGAGCTGTACTTGGTTGTCTGTGTTGCAACTTGCTCTCACGTTGTCAGTTTGTTGGGCAAGTAGTTTGATGTGGTTTAAATTTTTTATTTATTTATATGATCAATAAATTTGTTTTTATTTATATTTTTAAGATATAATTTTTTTTACATAGAGAATAAAAGACACAGAAAACTAGAAAATGTCTAGTTTTAGATAATTTAAAGAATTTACATTTTAATTTTAAAAATCAATTTGGAATTTTAAAAGAAGAAGGATGCATCGAAAATGTTTTGTAGAATTGCTTTAAAAAATAGATTATAATTTATCAATATGTAAGCACATGTTTGATCGATGTGTTGTAACTTGTAAATTGTAAATTGTAATTCGTAATTAAAACATTTTTGTGTTTCTTAGGTCATATTCTCATGTTTTTCAAAAATGTATGAAATACATCTAACCATTTTTAAAATTTTACACTATCCTTTTCAAAAATAAATTCTATTTATAATCTCCATTTTAATTATAAAACACACAAAAATCGATTATTGAAATTACATTAAAAAAAAAACCCAAGAATTTAATTTTAAAAATTTTGTACAAAAATTTCATGTCAAAATTGTATATATTAATATTTAAAATGTTTTTTAAATTACAAATAAACCCTTCCCATATACAGTACAAACATATGTATCTTATCAGATGAATAAAATTAATAAATCAAACAAGTTGGAAGATCTAATAATAAAACTCTTGTCTCTTATTTGGTTTAGATACTGTATCGACTATCGACATTATTATAGTGAAATTACCGACTCACAAATCACAATCCAATCCAGCTGTAACTTGGAGATATAATAATATTACAAACAGGTGAAATCTGATGCAAATTAATCGCCAAGTCCTTTTGTCTTTGATGCATATCACATCCTACTTAATATCCCTTGATAAACAAAACAGAATAAAATTTGTGTTAAACTACTGTGTCTTGTCTTAGCTAGTGTACTAATTCCCGTGATATTATGTTTAATCTGTCAGCAACTATAAAACCTGAGGTCCTGAAATGAGATTTGAAACTTTGTCTTAGCTCGTGTATTAATTCCTGTGATGTTTATATATGTTTAATTTCTCAGTAATTATGAGACTGAAACTTTAAATTATTAATTAAACGTCAAATTTTAGTATTTCATATATAGGTTGATAGGAATTGATACGAGTTACTTTAATATTAAAAACATATAAGCCTACGGATCTAATACATTAACCCATGCCCCATTACTCTTAATGGGTAAACAGGTGAATGCACAGACACATGTTATATATTACGTCATTTTTGTGTAAAATGTGAAATGAACATGAAATCCAATGAAAAAGAAAAAAGGGCGATGCAAATCTGAAACCTTATTACTCTAATGGATAATAGTAGATATCCAATACTTTTGTCTATCAGGTTACATTCAACTTGACATGGTAGTTAACATGACACTTCCTTATCAGTTGACATATCACCACATCATTGCATTTTAACCTTTTTGTTTTATTTTTATATTAAAGTACTAGATTTAAGGAATACAAATTTTTTTAATTCAACCCATTTTGTGTGATCATGTGGCAGCTGATAAGGAAGTGCCATATCAGCTGTCATATCAGTTTGGATGTAAATGATGGACAAAAGTATTTGATGTCCACCATTATCCAACTCTTATAGAATGTCGGTAATCATTTAATCCAAATGTTTAAGCTTATAGAAAATGATTAATTATAGTATTTAAAACATAGATAAATGTTTTAACTTATAGACAATGATTAATTACCGTATTTAAAACATAGATCACACCTTAAGGGTGCGTTTGGTACGGGGACGGGACTGGACTGGACAGGACTAGGACAGGACAGAACAGGACAGTTGTTCCATGACGTGTTTGGAATGTATGGGACAAGGACTGTGGACTGTACTGTTATACGTTTGGTATGGCTGGGACAGAACGGGACAAGAGATTCAAATGACCAGAGTGCCCTTCTTGTTTTGTCTAATATTAAACAATATATATTAAACAATTTTTATATATCGTATTTAACAATATTAAATAAATATTGTAATTGAAATATATTATAATATTTAACAAAAACAAAAGGGTTCAAATGACCTCTTGTTTTCAATTACAATATTATTATATTTTACACAAATAGTAATATTGTAATTAAAAAATATTATAATTATTTAATATTATTATATAATAATATGATTTATTATATCATTATATATAATAATATATAAGATATATATATATATATATATATCATATATAATGTATTATATATATATATATATTAATATATATTATTATATTGTATATATATAATATATTATTATATTGTATATATATAATATATATATAGGATATATATCATATATATAATGTATTATATATATGTATATATTATATTATATCATATATAATATATATTATATATATTAATATATAACATAATATATATCCTCTATATATATATATATATATTATATATATTATATATAATATATATAGGATATATATCATATATAATGTATTATATATGTATATATTATATTATATCATATATAATATATATTATATATATTAATATATAACATAATATATATATGATATATATTATATATGATATATATCCTCTATATATATATATTATTATAATATATATATATATATATATATGATATAGTATATATTATTAAATATTATTATATATATAATAATATATTTAATATGTTATATATAATTTTATAATATATATTATGGTAATTATAATTTTTATATATTATTAAATATTAATATATATATAAATATATTTAATATATTATATATTATTATATATAATTTTATAATATATATATAATATAATATATTGGATATGTTTGTAATTATTTGAACATTTAAAGGGTAAACTGGTCTTTTTGACACTTGTCCCATGCCATGGGACAAGTTGTCCTAGGGTTTTGGGTTGGACAATTTTTTATGATTTTTGTCCCACCTTGTCCCGTCCTGTCCCATGCTAAGGTCACGCCAAACGTGGGACAAGAACAAGTTGTCCCACCTTGTCTCGTCCCGTCCCGCGTACCAAACGCACCCTAATATTTGATTCTTTAACTCAACTTATAAAACAAAACATTACTATTAACTACAAAATTCAGCATGCGCGTGTATATATATAGTTTTTTTCTCTCATGACAAACTGATTTTATTTAGAGGAAATGGGCCTAAATGGCACTAAATCCATCTCAATTTTTAGAACTATCACTAGATTAATAATTCTTGTTTTAACGATTGTCACTGGACGAACGTTTTTCCGGTGGTTTTGACGGTCAACTCACCGGTCGGCGGCGACATCTCTATTGATGGAGCTCTGAGCTCCATCAATGGAGGTTTCTAAATAAAAAAAGGAAAAGAAAAAAGAAAAAAGAAAGGACTGATAAGAAAAGAAAGGACTGATAAGAAAAAAGAATAGAAGAGATGGGGTATTTTTGTCCGAATCCCATATTTAGTGCTATTAAAACAACACTTATTAATGTGGTGCTATTTGCACAAACCTCACCCAAAAAAGTGATATTTAAGTTTTTGGCCCTTTTATTTATATCAGTTTCACAATTATCAACCATTAGATTCATATACTTCAGTTTAGTCAAAGTTTTGTTAAACTTAATCAATGACTCACAGGTCTCGTCCTAAATTTAAAAATTCAGTTCGGTCATGAGGAAAGAAAAACTGATATATATATATATAGTAATTATTAAGTGAGGTATACATTATTTTAATTTCGATAAAATATATAGTAATTATTAAGTGAGGTATACCTTACTCTAATTTCGATAAAGATTTTGATGAAATCACATATATTTTTATGAATTTTGATCTTAATTTTTTGTGGATTATAAGTTCATTAAAATCTATCTATGAATAAAATTTAAGAATTTTTTAAGTACTAAAACTATTTTTTTGAATTTTCCTATATTTATCTCATTTTTCAGATGCCTTTATATTTAACAAAATCGGGATAAATAATTCCGGTACTTGAAAAATTCTCAAATTTTATTTATATGTAGATTTCATTAAACTTATCATCCATACAAAAATTCAGATCAAAATTCATAAAAATCGATAAAATTTCATGAAGGTTCTTATTGAAATTAAATTAAAGTATACCTCACTTGATAATTATTTTATATATATATATATATTTATATTTATATAAATTTCTTTTCTTCTTAATGCGTACTGATATAACTTATATCAATGCGTCGTATGTGGACAACTGATTATGGAGAAGTTTTGACAAATACATACACTTTAAGTCAAAATATGTAAATCTAATAGTCTACATCTAACGTATTGATGAAGTTATATCAGTGTACACCGACTTGAAATTATATATATATATATATCCACATCTACATACTTAGAATTTGGTATCAAAACTTCATGAATTTATGAATAAATATTACAAAATTAACGTTAAACTTAGGAATATAAATATAACTCGGTGATTACAACTTTACGATCCCTTAACAGCTACTAAAACAAACAAAAAAAACAGAAATTAAAACTAATAAATTTCTGTCTCTGTCAAGTTTACATCAATTGTTTGGACAGTGGATCCTCTAAGCTGAAGTATAGGAATCATTTGGCAAGGATGAGCCTAAACCGGTGATTGCCTACTCCGGATAGTTACATGCACCAATCAAACATCAACCACGCTGTTAAAAATAAATATTTTGCCAACTTAATTTGTAAGGTACCCAAATGTCCAAAATACTATTTAATGTGTGAGATGATCATCATTGAATTACCAACCTGATTATTAGATCACAATTCACATGCATATATCCATACATCCAACCGACCATTCGACTAAATATAGGCATCTAATAAGCTAGACGTACCCACTAAAGCAATATATAATTTAAAAGAAGAAAGAGCTAGGCAACAAGAAAATTGACCGATAGTGACACTATAAGTGAAGAAATTGTCACAAATTTAATATTGTGATTAAAAAAAGTGTCATTAACAATTTTTCACTTTTACCCCGTCACTAAAAGCATTTGTGATAGTTTTTTGGTATTTATCACAAATCATAACTTTTAGTGACACATTATCACTGGACTTTAATTAGTGATAAAATAAAAATTGTGTCACTATATTAGTATTTAGTGATAATTAACCATTTGAAGATTTTGTCACTATACACATTCTTAGTAACAATTTATTATTTAAAAAATGTCACTATTTACAAATCTAGTGACAAATAATCATCTTAAAACTATGTCACAAACTTAGTGACAATTAAGTTAACCATATAATAATTGTTACTACAACACAGATTTAGTGACAATTAACAATATAAATATTAAGTCGCTATATAGATACTTAGTGACCATTTAATCGATTGTCAAAATTTAATATAAATTTAACTCGTATAAAAAAATAAAAAAAAATAAAAAATAACCAAATAAATCATGTCACTCATTGAATGACATGGAGTTGTATCATTCCATTAAAAATATATCCAAAAACTAACATAATATCGAATTGATACAAAAGTAATCCAGCGTCTTTCGGAGTCTACTAATAAATAACACATGTAAGATCGGCTAGTCGAAGTTAACATAAGTGTTACGTCACACATTATAAATTCCAACTGCATACAAAAACTTGAAACTTCTGAGGTCTTGATTGTGAAATATTAAAAGTCAATGATTCACTATCAGTTGTCAGGTAGCTAAAGAATCTTTAGGTTTTGCAAGTGAAGCCTATATACATGAAGACATGAAGAAAAAAATTAGTGAGAACAAATTAAATTCACCAAAATAAAACTGAAGAAAAATGCAACAATATTGGTTAAACTTAGCACACATAAATTAAATTGTATAAGTTTGATATCCAAGTATAAAACTTATTGGATCAGTTAATCTATTCATCTTCATATAAAGTCCTCTATAATGTCAATCTATTCATCCAGCAAAATATCAAATATTTTTTTGAGTGTTTGAACTCTTTTTTATGAATTGCATGCAAATGATAGAATAACAAGTTGATTGCATCAAACAATTGGTTGTTCTATAAGAATCAGTTTATCAAACAATTAGTATGCATATAAACTAATATGACATATAATGTGGAAATTTAAGAACAAAAAACTATAAATCATGAAATAATAATGATGAGTTCCTTAAAAAAATTGAAAACAAATTAAAGTAAAAAAAATATCCCTAAACAGACATATATAATTCTACATACAAAAAAAAAAAAATCATACCTTATTTGAATACACTTTCAATATATGAATCTGAATTTGAGATTCCGACCCTGAAAAACAAGTATCAGAAAACAAATCCTAAAAAATGAAACCAAGAGTAAGAGAAGCTTAAGAGTTTTCTTTCAATGCTGCGTCAAAACAATTAGTTGTTTCATAATAATCATTTTATCAAACAGTTGGTATGCACATAAACTAATGTTGACATATATTGTGAAAATATAAGAACAAACAACTATAAATCATGAAATAATAATAATAACGGGTTCCTTAAAAAAATTGAAAACAAATTAAAGTTTAAAAAAAATCCCTAAACATATATATAATCCTACATAAAAAAACATACCTTATTTAAAGACACTTTCAATATATAAAACTCGGATTTGAGATTCCGACCCTGAAAAACAAGTATAAGAAAACAAATCCTAAAAAAAATAAAATCATTAGAAGCTTACATTTTCTACTCTGACAAAATTTTCTCTATAATCTTGGTACTTAAATTCTTCGTTTGAAACACTGCTTCAAACCTAGTAAGTATTTTTAAGGGAAAGAAAAAAAGGGAAAAAAAACACAGTATGGTTGTGATATTTTTTTGATGTGGCTTAGAAAAAATATATTAATTGATTCTTTTTTTAATGGTAATTTTAATTGATTCCGATGCCTTTTAAGAACCTAATTATTTATAAAATAAAATCTTTCCTTTTAAAAAGTTAATTTTGTGAATATTATTTGTCATAAATTATCAAGTTTTGTAACTAATTATGACAATTATTTTTAAAAAGTTTCAATTGAACAAAATATAATAATAAATAATAAAATTTATCATAAAATAATGTCAACAATGATATAATCAAAATTTATCACAAAGCAACGTATCACTGTAAGTTACTTTTTTGTAGTGCCACTACAAAATTTAATGAAATTATACGTGATAAATAGTTCCTTCAAAATGAAATTCTAGATAGTGAGTGGAATATCATAAAAAAAAAAACAAACAAACAAGAGATATAAACAAAACAAAATCAATAGATATATATATATATATTTATATTTATATGATTTTAAGATAATCCAAATCCTAAAATAATTGTCAATTTTTATATATTTATACAAATCATATACAGGACAACTCAAACCATAAATATTGTCAAACTGAACCACCAGATTATATTGGATGTTTGTGTCATTTCAATTAATTTTTTTAGTTAGGTCCCAGAATTTAAGATTTTTTTTTTAATATCAAACATATTCTGTAGATATTTAAAATTATATCATTATTTCAGATAATTCAAGTGTAATAGAATAACCTTTTGCCCACGTGTAAATAGTTAATGCATAATTGGAACTAGTAATTACATAATTATTAATGAATAATTAGAGAAATCTTTTTAAATAAAAAATAAAAAATAAAAAATGTATTTTATTATTTTTAGTTTATAAGAGATATAATAATGTCACATCATGAATTCAAACCGGTTTTAGTCAAATAAAACAGAAAGCAATTTTAACTTATAAAAAGTCCTAAAATAACAAATTGATTTGTCAAGAACATCTTTTACCAAAAGCTTATGATTGTTTTTGTTTCCTCACATGGAAGTTTTATATATAATTAAAGTTTATATCGATGTTTTGTAACGTCATAATTCATAAAATCGTAATTTTTCTTTATATTTGAAAGTCTTTATTATTTTTTGTTTTTTACTAATTACTTACCAAACAATATAATTAAAATTTCAACCATCTTAGTTGTTTAATAATTTATTAATCCTAAAACATTTATCAATCCTTCGTCACATAATAATATAATATCAACAACATTTGTGATTTTCAACGTAAAAAATTTAACTTTCAAAATATAATAATAAAATCGATGTTGCGTGACATTTTCAAAATGTGTAAGGACTTTCAACCAATAAATAAATTATATATAAATCAAGTCCAATGTATCTTAATTTTCAAGTTACTTTTCCCATTCTAAACAGACCAAGACAATTACAAACGGTTAGATTTAGAAAGTTAAGTCAATAAAATCCAAATATCGATTATTATAAGATAAATTATTAATTTAGTTACAAAGCTTTATTTGAAAAAATCACAACTCACGATAACTATATCAACTTTGGTTTTTACAAAAGAAATACATAAACTATTTTAAAAATCATATTTTCCCTAAAAGTTAAAATTTATAAGGAGGGAGAGTGTCAACCAAGTGAAACAACCTTAGCTTAATTATGATTTTGGCACCAATCACAACATTTTTAGTTTAATTTGCACACAAAAAATACATAAAAATTCTTATGATATTATTAAATAATATATATATATATATATCCGATATTTTGAAGATATTTTTGATATTCTTAATACTTCAACCGATATTTTTCGTAAATTAAAATCTTGATATTTACATTGAAACTAATATTTATTTGAGTACATCGACTAAAAAATATAGTAAATTACGATCACACTCTTGAGGTTTGAGGTAGAAACATTTAAGTGGGAAAATTTGTTTATTCTACAAAAGCATCATGGACTTACCGAAAATATGTTAAGAACTCAATGATATAGGGTTACCTTGGATTTTTCTACTTGCATTTAATAAAGTTTTTACTTACAAACAAATAAAAAGGAAAAAAAATGATAGTAATTTTGAAAATCCATCAAGCCACCTCATTCAGTCGCCTGTGGTGGAGGAGAATTTGGTGGCCTCCATTTTCTTTAATCATTGTCAATTTTATTCATTTATTTTACTAATAAATTTTATTCGTAGTTTCCTTTAACTTTTTGTAATTTTTCTTTTATTTATATATATTTATTATTTTTCATTATTATTTTAATTTTTAAATTTTTTTTTCTCAATTTTAGGGTATTTTTCACATTTGAGAGGTCAAAGTGAGTCAACTATTCAACTTTACATAATTGTTAAATTCTAGGGAGTATTATGTAGGATAATCAAAAACTCCCATCTAGGTGTATTTAACCAAAAATCTTGAGGGGGTGTGTGCAATTTCCCAGAAGAAAAAAAAACAAGTGGCGATAAAGTCCAAGAAAATTGGAGGGACAGTGACCGAAGACGTGAAAGTGTATTATTGGCTTATTGCTACTTGCTAGTTTGCTACTCTGGTTTTTGGGTGCAGCGGAGTGCACTATACATACCCCACTGTGATGTTGACACATCAGTAAAATAATTGACGTGTGATGTTGTGTGATGTGTGTCATGGTGGATCCCGCTGCACCCAATATCTTCTCCTGATTTCCTGAATAGAAGTATAGAACTATTGAAGCGTACGTTGGAAAAAAGGGATTTTGGATTCCCTCATTCACTTGTCTCATTGTTACAATTTATTGAGGGTGTCTAATATAACAAATCAATGATCTGAATTATTTATATTAATTTTTAAGTTCTATATAATTAAAAGATAGAATTAATTTGAACCATTGATTTAGATGATGATAAAGTAATAATAAGATGAGATGATGAGAGGATCCAAATTCCAAAAGAAGATATCATCGTCTCCAAGACTCCAAACGAGGCGGGTCCACGGGCTTCATAGTCCGACTCACATGCCTTTGAATTTTGCACTGGTTTTTTTGTTTTTTTTCCTTTGAAAGGGCTTTTATCAAATAATTATAATAACCACAGTGAGACAATTATGTGCAAAGATTTGGACTTGATTTTGATTTTTAACCTTATATAGATTTTGTGGTATGACTTGTGGTTTTACTTGGTTTTCTTTTGAGAAGAAAATGTTACGAAATAAAATAAAAGAGATTTTATGATATGTCGTAAGTTTTCATTGATAATTCTAATACTACTTATTGTTTTGAAAATAAAGAGATTTCAAGAAATTTGATGCACACCATTTGATTTTTTCCCCATTTAGGGTTAAAAATTGATAAATTTAGAGGTCAAGTCGTGGGTATGTTACTTAAGTTCTCGATTGAACTCTAATTGTGATCGAAAGTGAATAGTTGATTGTTAGGTAAAAAAAAAAATCTCACAATTTTTAAAAAAATTGTTTACAATTTTAAAAAAAATTGTTTACAATTCTAATACTACTTATTACTTCGAAAATAAAGTGATTTCAAGAAATTTTATGCACATCCCATTTAAGTTTTTCCCTTTTTTACGGTCAAATCTGATAAATTTAAAGGTCAAATTTTTGGTGTATCACATAAGTTCTGGATTTAAAAGGACGTTGACTCAGCTAATATGTTATTCGGTCACTAATTTGAGTTACTTGAAAATAAAGAAACCGTCAAGGAAAATATTATTTATTGTATTATTGTATGAAAGTATTATTATAATTATAAATTAATATTTTGAGCAAATAATTGCATTAAGCTAAGTCACTTACAAGTTACACCATGCCAAGTGTTATGAAATACGTTTCAACATTTTATTTTTCTATATTTGGTTTGATTTCTTTATTAATAGTCCAACCTTTTTGGTAATTTGTTATATTTATAAATGTCTTTCCATATTCATCACCTTAGTCCTTATCCAAAACTGATCACTTTAGTCCATTTGACCAAATATTTGAAAGTCAACTATTTTAAAACCCGTGAAAGTACACTTTTACCCTTATTTCTATTTAATATAGCTAAAATGATTATATTAGCTTTAAATTAAAATGAAAAATAATAAAATTCTCAATAATAAATCTCAAATAATTATATTACAAACAAATCTTAAATAAATAATAATAAAAAATCTATTACTTTTATTTTTTTGGTATTTTTTTCACAATGAATATTTATTTAGCTAAAATGATTATCTTAGATCGAAATGATTTTTTTTTTTCATAATTTTTTTTATAATATATTTGTTTAAGATTTTATTATTGAGAATTTATTGTTTTTCATTTTAATTTAAAGCTAAGATAATCATTTTAGCTAAAAAAAATTCATTATGAAAAAAAGATACAAAAGAAGAAAAAATTAATGGATTTTATTATTATTTATTTAAGTGTTTTTTTGTAATATATTTATTTAAGATTTTATTATTGAGAATTTTATTGTTTTTCATTTTAATTTAAAGTTAAGATAATCATTTTAGCTAAATTCAATAGTAATAAGGACAAAAATGTACTTTTATAAATTTTAAAATAATTGACTTTCAAATATTTGGTCAAATGGACTAAAGTGATGAGTTTTGAAAAAAATAAAGACTAAAGTGATGAATATGAAAAAATATTTATAAAAGTGACAAATCATTAAAAAGGTAAGACTTATGTTAAATTCTACGTTTCAACATTTTATTTTTCTTTATATTTGGTTTGGTTTCTTTATTAATAATTTATTATGAACAATAGTCAACAAGAACATTAATGGTTTTAAAATATTCATGGTCCCAAAACTTAATTTAATTACACAAAATATAATTATTTTGTTCATGTTAGTGAAGAAATGGTGTGATGCGGCACCTACTCAAAAACGGTGCCAGATTAAATCACTTTGAGCTCTTAAATGCATGAAATTTATTATATTCTTAAAAAAAAAAATCAGTCAAGAGTATGATTTTTTTTGTTGAATTTAGCTTATCATGAAGTTGAATAATTGAGATTCTCTCATTTATTTATTAATAGTAATCCACCGTGTTGAAAAACATAAAACATTTGGCTTTTTTTAATACAGATTTGGAGTGACATTATTGAAGTGGGCCAAACTACAAAGGATTTGTTATAGGTATAATTTTTTTGTGAATGATTAATATACTACTATAGGTATTGATTACTCTTGGATTTAGAGTAAGGTTATTATTATTATTATTATTTGTTGTTTGTATGCTAAAAAACCAATTTGGTTTGTATATGCAAGAGACAGAAAAACAATAAACAGAAACATCACATTAGGGAAATTAATGCATGTGTTTTACACGGTGGCCTTAAGACAATTTCGTCTGTTAACACCGTATGTGTATGGCGATTGTCTCTCAGGATACAATTATTTAAACAGTGGATGTGTAGAACACAAACCACTATCAGCGAACTCAAATTGAATTCAAACTTAATTACTAAAATACAAAGAACAGAAGAACTAGGAAAAGAGCAATTATTTTCTCTAAATTTTTCTTGATTTCAGAATATTGAATTATAAGGAATAGACTAGGGTTTAAATAGAAAACATAATTAGTTGGATTGATATATGAAATACTTAATTATTACGGTTTTAATGATAAAAGGAAAATAATCTGATGGCCCGTTTGGTATAAGGTAATCAAAATAATCTGATTCCTGGAAAACCTGTATATATGTTTTTGGTTGTGTATAAGAATATTATGATAGCTTCCTGGGAATGTTAGATAATTGTGTTTGGTTGCACATAGAAATATTATATTATATAAATTTAAATAATTTAGATAATACATATTAATATATATTATTTTATAATATATATTAATATATATTATATATAAAATATTTTAATATTTTATTAATATTATATATATATATTATATTAATAAATATTATTAATTTATATTATATATATATAATTATTTTACATATTATATTTATTAATATATATCTATTATTATATATTATTATTTTACATATTATATAGATATATATATTATTATATATATAATATTATTATCTTATATATTATATATATTAATATATATTATATATTATAAGATATTATTATTTTATATTATATATGTTAATATATTATTATTATATATTATGTAAGTTAATATATATTATTATATATATATTATATGATGTATGTATATACTATATATATATATTCCATTTAATTTATATTAATTATTTAAAAAATTAAGGTAGGTCCAATGATGGGAATCAGATGCAGGGTAATATGAAACCCACCCCACCTATTGGGGTGGGTTTCACATTACCCCCTTATAGGGTAATGTGATTCCTATGGTAATCACTTTCCTGGGAATCAAAAAACGCAAACCAGCTACCAAACGTGAGAATGCTATTATATTCTCATTCTTATGCAAAGATTACCCCATACCAAACGGCCCTGAATAATCTTCCAAAAAATCTATTCCTAATTAAACAATGATTTTGATTACTTAGTGATAAAGTAAGTATCATAATCCAAAACGGAAATTAACTCTTTCCTTAATCCAATTAATTTTCTTAACCCAAAACGGAAATTAATTTATTATTTATTTATCAATAAAAACATCTGACTTAGAGAAAAAGAAATTAAATTAATTATTTCCTTATCAATAAAACGATGATTTAAAAAAAAAAATTAAAATAGTAGCAAAAAGTCGTTTGTACTCTCACGGTCCAATCAGTGCGGCTTTCGTGTACGCAGGACGCTCCCACACATATATTGATAAACTATTATCACACAATCAGTTATATACAACATATAAGTGTTTTCCCTGATCAATGTGGGATGCACATTTTTCCCTATACAATGGGCTCACCTTGAGACTCAATTTCTCATTCACTCATTAATTATTTTGTGAGTTTGAGTATACCATTTCGAAGCTCTCATGGATAAGAATTCGAATATATTTTGATCTTCCATTTTAATGGAATCAATCGTACCCAAATAATGCTCTCAAAATGTGTGTTCATCACAAAATTTTCAACATTATTTTTGATAAATCACTTGCATGACGGTGACTCAAACCTGAGATATTGCTCAACTAATTGAATACTCTTAATATCAAACTACATTGGGCAGTAATGAATAAAGTTATTCTTAGTTACTAAATTTTGGAGTCAAATATTATGATAGTTGTAAACTCTGAATTACGTGCTACATCATTTGAAATGTAAGTTTTATCTTCACTACCAATCTATTTTTCAAATATCAATGATTTAAATGGTAGTAATGTTGGGGGGTTTACGTTCCACCATTCACATTAACCATCATGTGTGATGAAATTTCAATTTAGTAATATGAAAGTAGATATCTGAATTGTACATATAATGCTTGATCTTGGAAGGTTCTGTCAGCTCACTACCTGTTCGATGTAAACAAAATTGGATTCTAAATGGATGTTTGCTAGTAGCTCTGCTTGTAAGTTGTAATTGTTATATCATTTTACTGTATTCATGAAGATGATTTAAATATTTACAAGTATTTAAACTTCCACTTCGTTTGGAATTTTAAAGTTTTACAAATAATTATGGCTATGTCATGTAGCTATTTTTCAGTCCATTTTCGTTTTTGTTTTTCAAAAATGATTTTGAATTCATGTTCGTTAACCGTTTTTCATCTTATTTTCAAAAAATAAAAAAATAAAATGAAAAACAAAACCAATGTTAACAGTGAAATATTTGAAAAAAAAAATACTTGTTTTTGTTTTCCAAAAAAATTAACAATAAATTTTTTTTTCTTTTATCTGCTCAAGGTGAGTTCTTAATTTGATGTTCTTCTCTTCCCATCACCATCAGTATCTTCATCATTAGCCCATAACCCCACCACTATCCATCTCCGATCACCTAACCCTAACCCTCAAATCAAACTAAGAAAATCATTCAAACACCCATTAAAACCCAAAAAATCAAACCAAACCCATCCAAGATCCAATTTGGGATTTCCACCAAATCCAAGAAACAAAAAAAAAAATTATGTGGGATCTCCATTCTGGGTTTGAGACTCTTGATATTCACTAGAAAAATTATGTGGGAACTCCAGTTCCGGCAATTCTGGTTTTTTTTTCTTTCAAAAAGTAACATTTTATTTAAAAATAAAAATAAAATGTTAGATACGATATTATAAAGTATTGGGTTGGGGCCCATAACCCTTGTCCAAGAATGTTTATTTTCCTTTGCATTCTCCTCATTTTTATATAGGTTAGGTCTCTCTCCACTTCTCTTATTTATCCGATGTGGGATGTAGGATTGAATTTCCATTTACATTCATTGATATAACATAATGAATTTCCATTTGAAAACTTTTTGAACTTGTTATTGGATGTAAACAAAGGGAATATTGTTAATAAAAGACAAAAAAATTGGATCATTTTTAGATTAAATCACATCACATCTCCATATATACTTTTCTTAATCTTCTATATTGTGTGGATTGTGAATGCAAATATATAATAATATGTATCATTTTTTTAATATACTATTAATATATATATATATATATATATTAATAAATCATCAAATCTCATTCACATATTATTCTTCCCTAATCTTGGTCATAGAGTGATTGCTTATAATCATAGATTTATTCGATCCTATATCTCATATTGGATAAATAAGACAAGTGAAGAGTTGCACAACATATATAAAAAGGAGAATAATGCATCATAAATTATATCTACTTGGACAAGGGTTATGGGCCATGACCCAATACTCTACATTCTACAATGTCCATTTTTTTTAAACATTATATTTTTATAAGTAAAATGTTTTTTTTTTTAAATTAAAAAATTTGGTGGAACCGCCGGTTCCGGTCCGGTTCGAACCTGACGGTTCCTTAAAAAAGGAACCGGGCCCGGGCCCGGGCCCGGGCCCGGTCAATACCGATTCCTGGTTCGGTTTGGAACCAGAACCGAAAAAACTGGTTCTGGTTCGGTTCGCCGGTTCGAACCGAACCGGCGTCATGCCTAGTTGATGGCCTAATCAAAACCATTATGCTTGATTTCAAAAATACAATGGAGTCCATATAGGTGTGTTGATGGCTTGCCAATGAACACCAACCTCGAACAAGAGCTCCAGAAGCGCTTCATCCTCTTCAAGTTTTGGGACTTCCCGAACAAGACCCATTTCCTCGACGCCCACCCCAACACCATCCGCACTGTCGTCGGCAATGCGACGGCGAGGGCCGATGTCGAGCTGGTAGATAACCTGCCCAATTTGGAGATTGTGTTGAGCTTCGGTGTGTGGAATATTTTTTTGAAGGGAATCGAAGATTTAGTGAAAGATGAAGAAGTTAGGGATTTGGATTTGAAGAATTGGGGAATTTTTTTGTTAGGTAACGGTTTGGTGAAGAACGAGTTCAAGCAGTGGAGAGATTAAAGAGAGAGAGAGAGAGAGAGAGAGAGAGAGAGAGAGAGAGTGAGTGAAGATTATTTTTGGTGAAGGTTAAGGATGATGATTTGAGGGTTTGGGTTTTCAGTTAGCCTACCAGACGCGTTTTTGTCGTTTTCATTTTCAAAATGCGGATTTCAGTATATGCTACCAGACGTGTTTTCGGATTTCGAAACTGAAACGAAAAATACTGTTTTCATTTTCGTTTTCATTTTTTCTTTTCGAAAAACAATAACTGAAAAAAACTTACAGGACAGCCCAAACTTCCACCTCATCTGGAATTTTAAAGTTGAAATTTTTTTTGGGTTTGGCAATTTCAATTGAACACATTATGGAAATTTAATTTTACAAATGCTGTATTTTTTTTTCATCGAGTAATGTTAAGCTTTCGAAATTTTTCCCTAAATGATGTTGGCACGTGATGTGTCAACATCACATCACGACACCCCACGTTCACATCACGACACCTCACATGCCAATATAATTTAAGAAAGAATTTGGAAAGTCTAACATTACTCATTTTCATCACTTTTACAAATTACTACAATATTGTACGTGACTATTAGCAAAACTCATAGTAAACTACGTAAACTTTACAACAAGTACAACGAGTGTGCATTGTTCATCTTCACATATTACCCTTAACTTTGACACAGCTTTCACATAACTTTTAGACACCACAAAACTAACGTATAATACTCGATATATTATACGGTCACTTTCATAGATATATTCATTCTCGATTTATAATACTCTTGGTTGTTAGTCCCTCATTAGATGGTAGTGAAACCCGATTATGCACCATAATATTTTTGTCCATACCGAAAGAAAAAGATGGTTGCTAATAATTTACAGCTGGTACGGTGTCCACAAAAGTCATTCTCCATATTATAAGATGAAAAAAATAGAAAAAAATTGAAATGTCATGACCACCACCACACCCTCACAATATTTCTTCTGTACTTTGTGATCTTGATTTTTGATTCTCTGACCTCCACAAACAAAATTCCAAATTTGTTGTGGACAATTCACAAATCACAAGTCCAAAATCATGATCACTTGTGTTGGTTTGGTTTGGTTAGCTATAGTATGTGAACTCTTTTTGGGGGACCAGTCCATAGCTATTAGCCACAAACACTACATGTTGTGATGTAGGATTTTGACTTCCACTACTCACTCCTTTTTTTTTGCCTTTCTACGCCCACAATTAATTATGGTCTACTTTAACATCATGATCTTCCAAGTTTAATTTGTGACCAGTTGTTTAGGTTAAGGATCAAACAAAAATCGTACAGATCGATTAGCACCGGATAATAGATGTTATATCCAAAAATTCATCATTGTTGAGATGAAACAAATTAAATACCCATATCGGAGATTTGAACTATTACGATGTGTTTTCGAATTGAGAATGAAAATAAAAGAGAATCAAATTTCATTAGATATTGAATTAATTATTAAGGGAATTTAATTTCTGATGTATATGTTAACACATCTTTATTCTAATCCGATTCTACAATTTGGATAAGTAACCGAGACAAATCAGAAAAGAGACCGATTCTTAAAAATTAAAAAAAAGTTGTCGAGTTGATGATCCTCAAATAGAGAGAGTCGCTTGGTTGAAAAATGGTTCACTTCTCTGGTTGCTCAAGGCTGGTGTGTGGTGGAAAAAATGGGTCGGGTTTGGGTCATGAATAGGTGGCCATAATTTGGCTGAGCAACCAGAGAAGTGAACCATTTTTCAACCAAGCCTTATCTCTCTCTATTTGGAACTCAAAAAAAAAAAACAAATTTGGAAATTCTAAAAATCTTGATAATTTTTTTTTTGGAAGAAATATATTAGTTCGAGGTTTGGGGAGAGATACTCAAACGTACAACCTCGTGATGGAATTGTAAGAGGTAATTTCACTGGACCAATCTCGTATCGCTCTAAAAATCTTGGTTTTTTATTTTATCGGAGAAGTTTTTGTTTACTATAAAAAGTGTTAAAATATTAATCATTGTTTTCATACTAGGCACTATTTTTTTTAATCGGGTAATGTTTTTTTTCCTAGAGATGATCAACAGAATAGATAGAGAGTTCTTTAGTCAAAAAGCAGTTGAATTGTCTTCTTTGGTGTGCTAATTAATTGTCTGACATTTTTGATTAAAATGTAAAGATATTTGTCTCAATCATATGAGATTGAGGAACTAATAAATTGCTTTCAAAAAAAAGAAAAAAGAACAAAGGAACAAATTAATTGACTATTGTTCTATACATTTTCTTCATTTCATTGCTTGTAATATAAGGCATAAATTTATAGATCATCAATACTAAGAGATCAACACATGAACTCTCTCTTGTTAATTAGTCCTCACATTGCTTTAAGTTAATTATTTGGGTAATCTGAATAATTAGAGTTGATGGGTATTTAAATTTAAGTAAAAATGAAATATTCAATCAAAACATATTGAACTTTTTTCTAATAACATAAGGAGTTAAGGACTAGAGATCTAGTCCTTTCTATAGGATTCGAGCCGCTGATCCGGGAGTCATTTATTCAAATCTCAAGCTCGTCCATCTACTAGCTGAGCTACTCCCCTGTTGGCTATTGAAATCTCTCATATTCCATGATTTAGTCCAAAATTCTCCATAGCTAAAAGTCTATAAATGATATTATGTTAATTCTTATTTTTAAGGAAAACCTTGACAAGTATCTTTTATAGGGTAGAGCGAAACGAAGATCAACAACCTTCTCTAAATTATATAAAATTCATTGATTATAACGGCGAGATGATCAATAATCTCCTTTAAATCATATAAAATTCATCGATTACAATAAAAAGTAAATGATTCGATTAGAGAAAATTTAGACCTTCGTAACTTTTAACCATCCATATAATAATAATAAAAAAGAGGTGGGTTTGTGAGATTATATCCTCCATTTGCATAGTCTTTATTTTTAGTTCACACATAAAACTCAGCTAAACCAAATGATTTAAGACGAATGCACCTCATAGTTATACCATTGAGACTGTGAGTTCAAACCGTATCATTTTTTCTAAAACTCTGGATTAATTATAATAGTTAAAAAAAAACAAATAATTTATGTTGACTTATTTTTTCCCTTACTTTTTCTTTTTGGTGATCAAAACTTCTAAAACCATTTATATCATAGTGAATAGTGATGACCCATCTACATATGTAGCACTTATCACATCATGATCGATCATGTTGTTGTCTCAATACAATTTTGGTCCACATTCCACAATACCAAAAAATGTGTGGCTCGTTCGAAAGGTAACATGCATGAACACAAATTCATGTCTCTCACTTCAATTTTTTTCACTTTTTCATGCCATTATTTGGGACCCTTTTCTTCCCTTTAACTATGTATTGCTTGTCATTTTCAATATGATTATTAGTGTCCTTGTTATTATATCATGATTCCATCATCTCTTTTTGTCATCAAACTAAAAATTTGGATACTTAATTACTAGTTGTTTTAACGAAATTTATATTAATCTCAAATTCAACTTGTACATAAAACAGTGAATTTCTGTGTCCATAGTTGATCATTTGACTTCCTCATCCTGAAAATATATACAATACGAATACAATTTTATCAATAATCGTTTTTTATTTATTTGTAAAGAGTGATTATTTTTAAAATGTCAATCATGAATTCATGATGCAAAGTTTATTAATGCACTGATTTATTTAATTGAATGACTTATTTAGAGCAATATTCACATTTTAAAAGTATTACACTATTACATAAATTTAAGATTTTTTAGAAAGGATGATGACTCGAATCAGCAACTTTGTGGTGCAGATGTAAGGAGTTTACTATCTGACCAAACTTATCTTGACTTCACATTTTTGATTTCAATCAAATTACTTAAATTTATCTAATTTTTAATATAGAACAAATGTTAGTTTAACCAATTATTTATTATTTAATTTGAACTTTTGACAAGTGCTCTAAGTTGTTTGGAGGATTTTGATTTCATGGGTTAGTGGCCAAATCCAAAATTCCACAAAATAGGCAAAATTAGTGTTTATAATCTAAAATTATATCTTGGATATCTCTTGATTGCTCAGAAAAAGTTGACTAAACGTGTTAATAAAAAAGTTGGAAAATGAAATGATTATTAGCTTAATAAAAGAGGCAGGCGATTAGATAAGCATTGAGCATTTATTTTAATAATTTGATTCAATCTAAAATGAATGAATGATCACCACTAAATTAGCAAGAAATTGCTTGTAATATTTTAAAGGAATTAAAGCAATATGCATAGATTATGATCTTATATCTTCGAACAAGAGTTGCACGCATCGTCTTAGCTAAGATGATGTGTATTTCCCTCTCTTTATTCGTGGTGTTTGAGTCTCATAATATTCATTTTACAATAATGTAGCGAGTTTTTTTTTCAATGTTGTGGCATTAGATATAAAGACTGTGTATATAGTGTTTGATTCGACAGATCACGTCAAACCCTTGACTCGTTTCTATCAAATTTCAAAATATATATCGAACGTGAGATTTCCACACATTTTATATAGAAAAAGAGTTGATGTGTTTTATTTTTTTTCCTTCCAATTTTATCTTTTTATGATAAAGGACTTTAACTGAACCAATCCAATGTCATCAAAAGGCCAGGCCCAACAATTTTATCTCTTAATTGAATGCCCAATTTGAGGCCCGATTTGAAAGGCAATATGGGTTGAGTACTTGAGTTAATAGAAATCATAATGATTTATACTTTTTCTAAGATTGAATACTGAGAATTTATGAAAATGACCACCTAACATATATGAAATTTATTTTTAATCACAAACGAAATTCTCGATTTGATAGTTAGTAATCATATTGTAAAAATTGACACTTACATCATCTCTTATACAATCAATAAATCACAAATCTTTTCTTAATTTTAAATATTCATAATTATCATGAGGAGATAATATAATATAATATAATGTATCGTAACGTCAAACTCTCTTTATACGTTATTTTTTCATCATCTGTTGTATAATCTACCATTAACAAATTTTCTATTAATTTTAAATATTTGTCAAAAGGAGATAACATTTTTGTGGGTGTATATATTACATAATGCGACACCAAAATCATTTCTTTTTGTCTATTTTTAATATATATATTTAAAAAATATCAATAAAAAGTAGAATGGAAAATGACACTACTTTGGACCTTTAAATGCTAGTAAATGAATTGGCACTGTATAAGGGAATAAAATGAAAATGGGACTATTTTATTAACAAAATTCATTTAAAATAAAAATGGGACTATTTCAGAGTACTTCTATGTACACCCCACTATTATTTTTTTGTTTTTTTGTTTTTTTAAAATCTCCAGTTTTGGATTTTTAGTGTTTAAAATAATGGGGGCTCTTAAGAATTATTTGGAGTGTCTTTAGTGCCACACTCGTATTCTGGGCCCCAGGTCCACATGTTGATTCTATGTGTACGTGTGTTGAAAATCGTGTATAAATTCCACATTTCAAATTTATAGTCGAGTACTCGAGTACAGATTACTTGACATGTCGATAATATTCACGATTGATTTTTTCGCACGTGTTGAAAATAATGTAAAAGCTCACATTTTGGATTCCACCTAGAGACTATTGTTGGAAAAAATTAGAAAATTAAAGTTTATCTTGTAAGCGTTTTTCGTAGGCTGTTTTTCGAAAAGAAAAATAAAAATGAAAACAGTGTTTTTGGTTTTAGTTTTGAAATGCGAAAACGCATCTGGTAGCCTATGATAAAAGCTGGATTCTGAAAATGAAAACCGAAAAAACGCGTTTGGTAGACTAACCAAAAAATATCAAAAATCGTAATTTTCCTATTATTTTTTTTAATTGAATATAAAATGAGTCAATAATTTATCAAAGTCTCATCATCTGGTGTTTTTTTCTTTTAACTGATGCACATTCCTAATGATGCTTCATTTTTATTGCAAAATCTGAATTATTTCATACACACAAATCACACACAAATCAAAACCAACATCAAAAGTATTTCATAAATCTTTCATACACAACATCAAAATCACACACAAATCAAAACCACAACATCAAAACTCATCACAATTATTTCATATAATACAAAGCATCATTTTAGACTTTCAGATTCAAAATCATAGCATCAAAACCCATCACAAATCAAAACCTAAAAAAAAAAAACATGTTCAATTGAAGAAGAAGAAGAAGAAGAAGAAGACGAGCAAGAGACGAAGAAGACCAATTGAAGAAGATCGGCGGTGACGAGTGGTGAAGCAGAGCCGATCAGCGGCGACTAGTGACCAGCGGCGAAGCAGACCAGCTGAAGAAGATCGGCCGCGACGAGTGGCGAAGCAGAGCTGATCGACGGCGACGAGCGGCGAAGCAGAGCTGGTCGGCGACGAGCGGCGGCGGCGAAGGAAGAAAGAAGATGAAGATGGGAAGAGAGAAGATGATGAAGACATTTGTAGAAGTCACGGTTGAACAAAAAAAAGGAAAAAATAATAATTTTATTGTTAATTATTTTGAAAAACAAAAACAAAAACGAAAAACAAGTATTTTGTGTTTTTCAAATATTTTACTATTAGCACTAGTTTTGTTTTTCATTTAAAAAAAAAACAGTTAACGAACGCGAATTCGAAATTGTTTTTGGAAAACAAAAACCAAAACGGGCTGAAAAACAGTTGTAGGACGGGGCCTTAGATAGATTATGGATGTTGAGTGTTGTTGGAAAAAAAATAAAGAATTAGATGGATTTTAGGAAAATGGATTAAGGTCAAGGTGAGCTAAAGCACTGTACTTAAGGTCATGTTTGGTTTGTGGAATGAGAAAGGAATCCATGTAGGAATGGAATCCTTATAAGTTATAAGAAAGGATTCCTTTGTTTGGTTTCAAGATGGAATCCATTATGGAATCTTTGATTATTTGACCAAAACGCCCCTTATATATTTAATTATGGGTAGGCTCGGTTCATTAAACCAAACCGAACCGATCCAAACCGAACCGAAATATGGTGTTTGGTTCGGTTTTAAGGTTGAGTTTGGTTCAATTCAGTTCGAACCGAATGAACCAGATAGAATATGGTTCGGTTTCGATTGTGGACCTTCCAAAACCGAACCGAACCGACGAACCAAACTATAAATACAAAAAAAATACAAATTTTATTATGGATTGTATGTTGGATTATTTATGTATGATCTTATTTTATTTTGGACTTCTATCATTCTATGTAATGTATGGACCGAATTTGGTAGAATGATAACTATTGAACATGTACTTATGATTGAATTGGACTAAATTTGATTAGTTAAATAATAATGTGGTTTATTTAGATGTGTTTTGAATGTAAGAGATTGTTAAAAAAAAATAGCCCAAAGTCAATTGCCGAAAGGCCAAAGGTCTAAATACAAAAATAGGGTTGTTAAATGATACAAAAATTGAAAAAATATGTAAAAAAACCTCAAAGCCCAATAGGCCAAATAAGCCCAAAACCGAATTGAACCAAACCGAACCGAACCGAGATAGAACCAAACCGAGATAAAAGTGTTCGGTTCAATTCGGTTTTGTGGTCCATACTGTTCAAACCAATTCAAGTTTTCAAAAACAGAAAATATAACGGTTCAATGCGGTTTTGGCCAAAACCGAACCGAACCGAACCGCGTCCACCCTTATATTTAATATATTAAAAAAAATTAAAAATTATTCTAATATTCAAATGATAAATAATTTAAATTTCAAAATATTTTTCAAATAATTACATATAATATTTTTCAAATAATATAATTTAAATGATGTATTATTTTTAAAATATAAATAAATTATTTCATAAAATATATAACTTAATTTATTAGAAAAATAAAAAATACTTTCAAAAGGAAAATTAATAATATATTGATAAATTTCACTGGTGACCACCGTGGCCACCAGAGATGGCGATGGATACTAGGCGTTGTGCGTATCGACCCGTTAAGTGCTATAGCTAACGCATTAAGTATCCCGTCTGGGGAGTACGTTCGTAAGAATGAAACTCAAAGGAATTGACGGGGGCCCGCGCAAGTGGTGGAGCATGTGGTTTAATTCGATGCAAAACGAAGAACCTTACTAGGGCTTTACATGCCGTGAATCCTCTTGAAAGAGAGGGGTGCCTCCGTGAAGGCGGACACATATGGTGCATGGTTGTCATTAGCTCGTGCCGTAAAGTGTTGGGTTAAGTCCTGTAACGAGTGCAACGCTCGTGCTTAGTTGCCACCGTTGAGTTTGGAACCCTAAGCAGACAGTTGGTGATAAGTCGGAGGAGGAGACAATAGATCTTGATATTATTTATTATTTTTTGATTTAAAAAAGAATCCCCTCACAACTGAAAACAAAAATACTTTTTTAGGAAGGAATAAAGTTCATCTTCTGTGTTCTTCTTGTATTGTTTTTTCATTCTACGTTTTTTGATGTCTGATCCCGAAGAATTTTTTTCAACATCTTTTTCTTGGTTTGAGAAAATTGACCTAAGACTTACTTGGTTTTGTACATCTGATCGAAGATTCCCTTAGTTTGGGGGTTCTTTTTCTTCTTCACTTATATTGTATAATTCAAGAGAGTTTTTTTTTTTTGATTCGATGATATAAAAAGATCTTCCCTTTTCTTTCGAGTTATTTTTTTATTCCCATTTTCATTTCCATTAAAACTAAAAACAAGTAATTTTATTGGTATGATCCATGATTTCTTTTTATATGCATTAAAAAATAGCACTAATTCTCGAAAGAACCAAAGCTCCAGATTTGATATAGGATGAATGATTTGTTTTAAACAGTAGATGTCTTTCACATCCAATTTTTGCAATGAATAACTTTTTATTTTTTGAATTACAGTTCCAAAAAAAAGTAGTTATATATTAAAAAAACATATTCATAAAAATATTTGAAAAAAAAGGGACATTGGGCAACGCTGAAAGCTTTTTCGTTTGTGAAATCCCTTTCGACTGAGAATTCAAAAGTTTTTTGTACGATAAATAATTAATAAAACGTTTAAATAATTAGAATCCGTATTCACCTTACTCCAAAAATGAGCCAATTTAGTTTCGAATTTAGACTCAACTTTTTAATATAGAATAGAAAAATATAAGTAAAATTAAAAATAAAAATAGAAGATGTAAGTAATAAATAATGATTTCCATTCCCTAATGTTACGTCACTAGAGAAGGCAACAACGGTCACCTTCAGTTGCCTCCTCTGGCAAACGAACGGATTTCCATCGCAAATTCAGTCATCTCCTTATCAATCCAGTGAACACAAAGTGGCAACAATAAAAGGGTGATTATGGGATCTCAAACGAACGATCTGTCCTCTGCGATGGAGGCCATCCTTTGGCGATGGAGAAGGATGATGCCTCATCCGGTGGAGAAGGAGGCACGAACCTCCTCTGGTGATGGAGGTTCACAGCCTCTAACGACGCCTCTGTTTCTTCGTTTGAAAACATAGGAATCCTTTGCCTCCAACGATGGAGGCAAGACCCGTCGACGACAACAAAGCCACCTCTAGTGACATTAGAGGGCGACGACGAGGGTCGTCAGTGGCCTCACCGTCTCCGATTTCGAAATAGACCACTGGCGATGGGCTCTTCTGTTTTATGCTTTTTTTTTTAATTTTTGATTTTTTTTATTTGGAGGATAAATCGGTAAATTAAACATTTCAGTGAGTGTGGAATCCAGATTCCGACCTCAAGAGGTAGGAATCCTAATCCACCATTTTGGTAGAATGGAATCCCCATTTCATGACATTTTGTGCAAACCAAACAATGGAAAAAGGATTCCTTTTCTCATTCCATGCTTGATCCCACCAATCAAACACCACTTAAGATTAGATTGCGCCCTTCTAGGACAATGTCTAGGTGCAATCAAGTTAAACGACGCTCTGACCTCAACATTCAATGACCTGTTAATACTGTAAGGGTACACCTCCAATACAGTATTCTAGAACAGTTAGAATATACTCATATTCCTCTTGATAGCTTTTGAGGGAATTCAAAAGTGCTCGTCAAATGATTTCGAATGCACTATTTATAATTCAAAATCTAATCATTCCATATTAATATAATCATTAACAATACCATTAGTCTAAATAATGATCAAATATTTATTGTGATAAAACTATTGTAACGGTCACATAATTGGTTACATAAAATCATCATTTAGTAACAACGGTTACAACTTCTAAAATTAATAAAATGTAATTGTTTTATTTTAAAATTTTAAATAAAATTTCCAACAAACCCCCTCAAATTGCAAAATACACCAAAGAATTACTAGAGGTGCATTTGGTACATGAGACGAGACAGGACAACATGGAACAATTTCTTCCTGTCCCACGTTTGGCGCGACCTTAACATGGGACAAGACTGGATAATGTGGGACAAAAATCATAAAAATTTGTCCCACCCAAGACCCTAGGACAACTTGTCCCATCACATGGGATAAGTGTCAAAAAGACCAATTTACCCTTTAAATTTTCAAATAATTACAAACATATCCAATATATTATATTATATATATATATATATTAATGATATATATAAATTATAATTACATATATAATATTATAATAAATATATATTATAAAATTATATATAATAATATATAATATATTAAATATATTATTATATATATATATAATAATAATTAATAATATATACTATATCGTATATATATTATATATAATAATATATAGGATATATAATATATAATAATATATATATATATATATTAATACATAATATATATGATATATATATATATTAATATATATTATTGATATATATATATTATAATAATACATATTAATATATATAATATAACATATTATATATATAATTATAATATATATATATTATTATTATTATATATATATAATATTATAAAATTATATATAATAATATATAAAATATTAAATATATTATTATATATATAATAATAATATTTAATAATATATATAAATTATAACTACATATATAATATATTAAATATATTATTATATACATAATAATATATATTATCTGTCATTTTCTCCTCAGTATGCACTGTTATAACTTATATCAGTGCATTGCATGTAGACCACTGATTATAGAGAAGTTTTGATAAGTGCATACACTTTGAGTCAAAATATGTAAATCTAATGATCCACATCCAACGTATTGATGAAGTTATATCAATGCGTACTGACTTGAAAATTTCTATATATACTATATCATAGATAATATATATCATATATAATATATATATATGATATATATAATATAATATATATATATATATGATATATATAATATAATATATATATATATATATATTAATATATACAAAATATATATGTAATATAAATATATATTATATAATATATTATATTTTATTATTATATATAGTAATATATAATATATTAAATATTATTACCTATACAATAATATAAATATATGCATGCAATAATATTTAATATATATTATATATATAATAATATTTAATATATATTATATATATAATAATATTTAATATTATGTATATATCTTATATATTATTATATATAATAATATAATATATCATATTATTATTATTTATATAATATAATATTACATATTATTATATAATAATATTAAATAATTATAATATATTTCAATTACAATATTACTATTTGTGTTAAATATAATAATATTGTAATTGAAAACAAAACCTCTTGTTTTTGTTAAATATTATAATATATATTCAATTACAATATTTATTTAATATTGTTAAATACGATATATAAAAATTGTTTAATATATTGTTTAATATTAGACAGAATAAGGAGGGCACTCTGGTCATTTGAACCTCTCGTCCATTCCTATCCCGACCATACCAAACGCATAACAGTACAGTCCACAGTTCTGTCACAGACATTCCAAACACATCATGGAACAACTGTCTAGTCAGTCCAGTCCAGTCCAGTTCAGTTCCGTCCAGTCCCTTCCCCATACCAAACGCACCCTAGAGGAGTCATTGAATCTAATGCATATGTACTGGTGCCTTTCGGGCTATGATCCAGCCATTAGGCAATTGATTGTGTTTCACAGGAACTTGGTGAAACATAAAGTTTCTATGAACCTATGTCTCTTTTATGTGAATTAGAGGACCGATTGCCCACACTGAATTCTGAATTGGTAATAAGCTGTTCTAACGTTGTGGCGCTTTAATGGCCCTACGCCTTGCTGGTATTCATGAGTGCTTTAGAGATACCTGTCTAAGCTCTCATAGGAACCGACCCAGTTCCACACTTAAATAGGTTAACCTCCATTAAGTGTGTATTGCAGTTTTTACAACACCACCATTCATTAATCAGGCTATGGAGTTCATTAAGAGCATGAAGCTCAACCTCATTCACTAAAACAAGCACTATCTCGCCATAGGGATAGACTCACAATGTATTAAAGCGATAATGCCAACAAGACAACAAGTGACTTGTTGTTACCCATATGAGCCTACTTCATTGGATCTCCAATCACATAGGTGAGGTTACCATTACTCTTGTCTTATATTTCAGGCATAATCTTATCCCCTCGATGTTTGAACCACTAACCTCCCACTCAGTGGTTTTTGTCAGAAAATTGGCCAAAATTATTTTGACTACACAAAATCTAGGCTTACTTCAAGATTCAAGCAATTGCTATATAATATTAACTTTCAAACAATTTATCATTATTTACTAATTGTATACCGAAATTCATCTTATATAAGAAGGGTCAGCACACATGAGAAGAATCATAACATGCCTTCTTTTAAGGCAATCAACTTGGACTCTATAGTAGATCCAACTATATTACAGTGATAATTTTTAAAACACTACGATAACGTTTGTTTTTTTGTCTGAAATCTAAACAGGTCTGAACAGTTCTAAAATCTGAATAGATTTGAAATCTGAAGTTTAGACAACATATTTGTTATATTTTTTTTAAAACTAAAATCCGAATTAAAAAATTAAGTTGTTTGTTTACTCAAAACACAAGATCTAAAATCATGTAATTTGACATTCATACCCTTACATTATTATTACTTATATATATTACACTATTAATAATAAACTTTAAATTATAATTTAATTAATTTTTTTACCGCATTCAAATAAAATATTTTTTATATTTCCTAATTAAAAACCAATTTTTAAAATTTAATAAAAATGAGTTCATAAAGAAATTAAATAATTTTATTTCAGATGACGAGACACTAGAATAAATAATATTATTAATACAATTTTTTTAAAGGGATTATTAATACAAATTTGAAACCTAAAACCTAAAAAAAAACACATTTTTCTGAATTTAGTGAAGAAGAAGAGAAATATATAATAGTATAGTTATTAATTCTAATGGCTGTAACAAGAAACGTGCGCAGTGCTCGTTGAGCTGAGTCTTCAGGAGGGGTTGTGGCCTATCGATAGGAGTATCCACATCCATAGCAGTATAGCACGCATTTTATACCATGGGTGGTATAATTGAAATTATGTGATTTGTGTGGGGATATTTTAGGCATAGAATTTCAAAATAATTTCAGACAGAGATGATTTCAGATTTCAGCTACAAAGCCTAGTTTTTTTTTTCAGATACTTTTTTACTATTTTTCTGATTTAAGATGTATTGAAAAAACAAACAACATGTTTTAAAGGTAATTTCAGACCCGTTAAGATTTCAGACATGAAAAACAAACACCTCACATCTCCACCAAAGTTTTGAATATGACCACATGTGGATTTATTTTCAATAAAATCAAAGTTTGATTATCTTCAACCATTGGTGGAGATCATATCAATTTTAATTTGAATCAATCGTGTGCTTTAGCACAACTTGACCTTAATTGATTTTCTCAACATCTATCTAATTCTCTAATTTTTCCAACAATCTTAATATTTGATTACGCCCCTGTTCAGGTGCAATCAGGTTAAACGACGCTCTAACCTCTGGTATTCAATGATCTGTTAATACTGTAAGGGTGCGGGTCACATAATTGCTAACGTAAAATCATCATTTAGTAACACCGGTCACAACTTCTAAAATTAATAAAACGTAATTGTTGTATTTTGAAATTTTCCAACAAATATAAATATCAATAATAATCATGATATATCTTCAATATTTTCTGTATTTTAGATTTTAGTATAAAAATAAGATTCTTCTTCGAGAATACAATAGTTTTGATATTTCCATCAATATATGATTATATTCATTTATAAATCAAAACTTTTAATATTTTTATTAAAACCGATATTTACCGATTTACATCCTTGATCGAACCCGACCAATATTACAGATACGACCCATTATGTATACGATGTTACAATCTCTCTCTGGACATTCACAGATTTTGGTTACGAACCGAACCGAAACCACCGAATATTTAACTATTTTGTGACTACTTGCATGATGAGTATTGAACTATTAAATAATGCTACGCTTCCCAAATAGTGTTGGAACATGAGCTGTCAACATTTTGTAAATCACGATATTATGTGGTAAGTGATGTGATGTTGACACCTTACGTGCAACACCATTTGAGACGGAATTTGAGAAAAAAAAACCGGGAAGGCTGTCATTATTATTACTCTTGACTATTTGTCTTGTGACTCATCCGCAATATTTGGTTGAATGTTTTACAGAGTTGTGAAGTGAGAAAAAAACCAAAGAAAAGAAAATGGAGAGCAGTGTTAACAGACGATTGAATGCTGTTTCACGCCATTTTCTACAACCAAGTGAACCCAATTCTCAGCTTCACCAGGTAAAAACTCGCTCCATCTCTCTCTCTATATCTCTCTGTTTGTCTTGTGAATTTTGATTCTGATTCGTGTTTTGTTACTGTTGTTGTTTTGTTGTTGTGTGTGTATATAAGGTGTTTTTAAGAGGTGGGCAGTTGCAGAAACAAGAGGAGGAAGCAGAGCCAGTGATTGTAGGAGGGATGGTTTTGGACATTCATGCCACTCCATCTGTCCCTGCAAATCCCGGAACCACCACTCCTGGCAAGGTACAGATATACCAAATTTTTTGTTTTTTGATTTTGAAACTAAAACAATTGATTTCCATGATTTTCTTTGTATGTGTTTTGTCTGTTAGTATTTGTAAACATGGTGAAAACTCTTGAAGAAAATGAACCCATTTGAGAATGGTTGTTGTGTTACTAGTTTTTTTGGATTTAGGGAGCAAATTGATCAATTGATGTTCTTCCAAATGTTTGTATTTTACAAGAACTGTTTCACTTAAATGATGAGTTGAAGCAAATTTACCTGCTGAGTAGCTAATTTGGGAAAACGTTGAAATGGTTTCATTGTGGTTTTATTTTGTTGATGTTTACATTTAGGGGCTGATGTTATATAGGTGCATTATGTATATAGGTACAAATATACCCACCTTTTTTTTTGAAACTAAAACAATTGATTTCCATGATTTTTTGTATTTGTATTGTCTGTTAGTGTTTGTAAACGTGGTGAAAATCTTGAAGAAAATGAACCCATTTAAGAGTGGTTGTGTTACTAGGTTTTTTTGGGATTTAGGGACCAAATTGATCAATTGAGGTTCTTCCAAATGTTTGTATTTACAAGAACTGTTTCACATAAATGATGGCTTGAACCAAATTTACCTGCAGAGTAGCTAATTTGGGAAAACGTTGAAACGGGTTCGTTGTGGGTTTATTTTATTGATGTTTACGTTAGGGGATACTGTTATACAGGTGCATTATGTACTAGGAGGTGTGGCGAGGAATGTCGCAGAGTGTATGTCAAAGCTTGGAGCTAAGCCGTACATGATTAGTGCTGTGGGACTGGACATGGCAGGTGATTTTCTTTCACTCTGTGGTATCACAAGGGATTTGCATTATGCTGTTTTTGTCTTTCCTTCGTGCTATATTTATTTGCATCGTGATTTGTGGACTAAGGTTTATATGGAGTCACCTTGTTCGAATCTGGAAGAGTATTTATTTTAAATGTGTTATACATGTATTTATTTACTTATGTGTAGATTTATAAGTTCCAATACGGCTATCCAGATTTGTAGCATCTCAATATGCACCTATCTAAGTCTTTCGGATGTTTGGAATTCAAAATATCATTTTCATCAATCATGTTATGGACTTATGGTTATCATCACATTTGGTCAGCAGCGCAAGTGATTTTTTTGTAACTGATGGATTTCATTCTCTGTCAATTTTTTTACTAGGAAATTTGCTGTTGGAGCACTGGAAATCCACTGGTCTGTCCACAGAAGGTTACCTTTGGTGACTACCTTGCCATCAGATTGCACTAATGCTGTTTTACTTTGCATATTACTATCGGTTCCAGATGCGTGATTGACACTTTTTAACCTTGATAAAATCTTTTGGCATTCTCATCACCGAATTTGCTGTGGCATATTTTGTTAGAATTTAGCAAATTGAGAAACTACATAGACAAAATAACCCAGAATAGTTTTCAAACTTTTGCTTAGGACTTCTGTTCTTTTGGGCAAAATTGAAATTCATAACAAGGATCAAGAATGGAGAAAATCATGTGCTATTATTCTTTAATGCAGTCATTGTTTTTCCTTCTTCTCAAAGTGGCATCAGAAATCAAACTAGTCTATATTAACATTGTGTTGGTTCTGGAGTAGGCATTCGGAGGCAACAAGATATTAATACTGCTGTTGTGTGCAACATACTTGATGCCAATGGGGAATTGGCTGCTGCTGTTGCAAGTGTTGAAGCAATTGTAAGTAGACTTTTGGTGGATTAAATTTGCCATATATGATCAGAGTTGGTTGCCAACTTAATAATTTCGCTAGGACCTAAGTCTGAATATGATTTCTTTGACACAGGAGAAATTTCTCACACCTGAGTGGATTCATCCGTTCAAGTGCAATATATCTTCTGCTCCTGTATTAATGGTCGATGCAAATCTAAATCCTCTTGCTTTAGAAGCTTCTTGTCGAAGTAATTTTGAGACATCACTTAGATTTTCAATCCTTTCTTTCTGTTTACTGTAACTCACTGGCTGGTTTCTTTACTCGTTGCTACTGCTAAGATTTTTTTTTTTGCTGCTTTGTTCACTTTTATTTTTTATTTTTACATTTAATTCAAGTATTTTTCTCCTTATTTCAGTGGCGGCAGAATCTAATGTTCCAGTGTGGTTTGAACCAGTATCAGTCACAAAATCCAGAAGAATTGCTTCGGTTGTCAAGTATGTGAGTGTTGTGATTTTTGCACATATATGTAATTCACGTAAAACCCTTATGGAGCAACATGTAAAAATATTGAAAATTTCGTTATTATCATCTGAGTCTAAAATCAGTCACTAAATCGGCTTTAGCATAACTGTTTTTGTGATCAGTGACAATGAATCAGACTTGATGCTTAGGCATTGTTCTTTTAGCTTTACTAATTGGTTATTATATTTTTATGTCTCTTCTTCGTGCGGGCACGTTCAAGATTTTCCTTTCAATAAAGTTTTGAGATGTAGACATTTTGTCTCGACTTTAATTTATTTCAGACCACCTTGGACTAGCAACTGTTTCTTGAGCGTTATTTCTTGCAGCCATATTCTTTCGTTATATAAATTTGATAAGATTTGACTAAATAAAACATTTGATTCTCATAACTTATTGATTTATTTACTATCTTTGCCTAATGGTGAGAATTTCTACAGATAACTGTTGCTTCACCTAATGAAGATGAACTAGTAGCCATGGCAAATGCTTTGTCCGGTGAAAACACATTTCATCCAATTAGTAGAGAAAAGTATTCAATGGAAACTTTGTTCCAAATGCTAAAACCAGCAATATGGGTTTTGTTAGAAAAGGGTGTCAAAATAGTTGTCGTCACCCTTGGTCCAGATGGAGTGTTCTTATGCTCTAAAGGACGGTCAAAATCCATGAGGATTGGTCCGGAGAGAACCAAAACATATGGATTCAGTAGAATGTTATATGAAATCGTGACGTCAAGCTGTCCTTCAAGTTCATATTCTGGTGCTACACAGCCTGAGGGAGGCTCTCAGTTTTTTGCCATGCATTTTCCTGCACTACCTGCATCAGTTGTGAGGCTCACCGGAGCTGGTGATTGCTTGGTCGGCGGGACACTTGCTTCTATATGTGCAGGTTTAGATTTCATGCAGAGTGTGGCGGTGGGTATTGCAGCCGCCAAAGCTGCTGTTGAGGCTGAGACCAACGTGCCTTCGGAATTTAGTTTGACAACCATTGCAGGTATGATTGCATTTAGTTAGCAGTTTGTTTGGCATAACGGCATTGAAACATTGCATTCATCCGTACATTACAAGAATCAGTAAATTCTGCATATATATATAAATATATATATATATATATATAGCATAATGGCATTGAAACATTGCATTCATCCGTACATTACCATAATGGCATGGAAACATTGCATTCATCGTTTGGCAGTGACTTCATTACATGATCCGAAAATCTGTATAATGCTGGATTAATGTGACTTTCTTTTCCTGCAGATGACGCGAAGACAGTATATGTTGCTGCCAAAGTTTTGTTCCATCAATCAATGCTGTAAAATCACGGGGATGACAATAATGACTTGTTAAAAATTGTTTGACATCAAATGAAATCGAAACCATTTATAAGGATTACAGTGATCTTTCTATTCTGCCTTTTTAGTTTTGATATGCTTCTTCAGCTGTTGAAAATATATTGCTACTTCATTCTCTCTATAATTATGTGGTTGGGGATAAGAATGATGGTATTTGGAAGCATTTGGAAGCAATTGAAAGCTGTTGCTATGATGGCTAGCTAGTCTATATTAAGTTTTTCGAAAGTGCTATAAAATATTTTCGAATGTAAAATGCACCTTAACTAAAATTGTCAAAAATGACGTAGCAAATGATTTGTAATAATCACTTTGTTAATCCCATGATCCGTACAACAATAATAAATTACTTTTCTTATAATTTGGGATGAGTTTATCGATATTTTGAGGTGACTAATTAAAAAAAATATCCTTAAATATTTCGATATTTTAATGATATTGGTTGTATTTGCTATATTTTGACCGTAACCGAAATTGATATAAATTGATATATCATTTTTTGTTTATGACAATAAATTTAGGTAGTCTAATTAAAAGAGTCAAGTCTCAACTCTCAAGTGTATATATAGTACACCATTTAAACGCACCGTTTTTAAGCTGCTTGTTGATATTATATTCAACAATCACAATAAAATTTTCATGAACTCTCTAAGTCTTCTTGTATTTTTGATTTTTTGCTAATGATTTAACGTAAATGAGGTCCTTGAAAGATGGTTTGATATACCACGTCCAGTCCATAAAGGCCGGATTCAGGCCGCCGATTATCGCCGTCAACCAACTTATACACCTGTATTCGAAACACCACCTTTTACGCGAATCTCAGAAGCTGTTCGACGAAATGCCTGAACGAAACGTCTTCACTTGGAACACTATAATCTCAGCTTATATAAAATCCCAACACTTGACACAAGCACGCGCGTTGTTTGACTTGGCTCCTGACAAAGATGTGGTCACTTATAATTCAATACTTTCCGGGTACATAGGCGCGGGTGGGTTTGAGACTCACGCTCTTGAATTGTTTAGAGGGATGCAAAATGCCGGTGGAGGTGTGAAGTTTGATGAGTTTACTGTCACTAGAATGCTTAACTTGTGCGCCAAGCTATCGAATTTGGTTTATGGAAGGCAGTTGCATGCTTTTATGGCGAAAACCGGGAATGATGTTAGTGGGTTTGCAGTCAGTTCTCTTATTGATATGTATTCGAAATGTTCGTGTTTCGGAGATGTCTGTATGGTTTTTGATGGTAGTGGTGAAGGGGTGGACTTGGTTTCGAAGAATGCATTGGTGGCGGCATGCTGTAGAGAAGGCGTAATGGATATGGCTTTGAAGATATTTTGGAGGGAGCCTGAGTTGAATGATGTGGTTTCTTGGAATACTTTGATTTCGGGGTACGTACAAAATGGTCAAATGGAGGAAGGGTTGAAGTTGTTTGTTTGTATGGTGGAGAATGGAGTTAGATGGAATGAGCATACATTTGGAAGTGTTTTGAGTGCTTGTTCTGGCTTGAGAAGTTTGAAACACGGGAAGGAAGTTCACGCGTGGGTTTTGAAGAACGGAATGAGTTCAAATTCATTCATTAGTAGTGGCATTGTTGATGTGTACTGCAAGTGTGAGACTATGAAGTATGCAGAAGGGATGCATTTGGTCAGTGGAAGTGGGAATTCCTTTTCGGTAACTTCGATGATTGTGGGATATTCATACCAAGGCAAAATGGTAGAAGCTAGGAAGCTTTTCGATTCATTAGCTGAGAAGAATACAGTGATGTGGACAGCTTTGTTTTCCGGGTATGTCAAAGCACAGCAATGTGAGGCTGTGTTAGAACTTTTAAGTGAGTTTCGAGCCAAGGAAGGACTAGTTCCTGATGCTGTGATGCTTATCAGTGTGCTTGGTGCCTGTGCACTACAAGCTGCCCTGAATCCTGGAAAAGAGATACATGCTTACATGTTGAGGATCGGCGTTGAGATGGATGAGAAGTTGATAAGCACAATGGTTGATATGTATTCAAAATGTGGGAATATGACATATGCAGAAAAAATATTTCAACATGTTTTTGACAGGGATTCAATCCTTTACAATGTGATGATAGCTGGTTATGCTCACCAAGGGCATGGAACCAAAGCTATCCGGTTGTTCAAGGAAATGGTGGAAAAAGGATTCAAGCCTGATGCTGTTACCTTCATTGCGCTCTTATCAACTTGCCGTCACTGTGGTTCAGTTGAAATGGGTGAAAAATACTTTAAGTCCATGACCGAAGATTATAACATATTGCCCGAGAGAGACCACTACGGATGTATGATTGATCTATACGGAAGAGCTAATCAACTAGAGAAGGCAGTAGAATTCATGAGAAGGATTCCGATAGAACTTGATGCAGTTATATTGGGGGCATTTTTGAATGCTTGTAGGCTAAATAGAAATGCAAAACTTGCTAAAGAGGCAGAGGAGAAACTTCTACGACTTGAAGGAGATAACGGGGCTCGTTATGTTCAGTTGGCTAATGTCTATGCAGCTGAAGGGAACTGGGATGAGACCAGGCGGATAAGGAACCAAATGAGAGGGAATGTGAAGAAGTTTGCCGGTTGCAGTTGGTTGTATTTGAAAAGCGGAGTTCATACATTTATCTCTGGCGATTCATCTCATTCCAAAACAAAGGCGATATATTTAATGTTAGACAGCTTGACTACAGAACTATACAAAATTGCTAGAGCATTCGATTAAGAGCATACATATTCTGAATGTAAATATCGACAAGTGACACAAATGATGCTTCGGATTACGCTAGATACGATTAACGAAAGGATTGATATAGTATGTCATGAAACAGGAAGCAAGAGTGGCCAGAGTTTTGATATGAGAAAGTTCAAGCAGACTCCTACTGAACAGGAGATTTATTTTGCTGTTAGGGATATATGCACCGTTCTGATTCTTTTTTTCTTTCTAGGAGTGTCATTTTGTAACTCTTAGAACTGGCTTTATAACGTTTCTAAGCTTAGACAATTTTGTTTAACTTTTTACCGTTATAAATATGATTTGAAAACTCCTAAATCAGAAGGAAATGTAAATTTATTGAGTGGTATTAATTATAATGAAAAAAAAAATAGTAATTTTTCTTGCTAGTCACCTTAGATACGATACAAAAAGACAAAATTTTCTACGAAAATATTTTAAAAATTGTTATGACATAAATTTGATATAATATTTTCATATTCAGCTCTGGTAAAGTTATTTGAATAACGAGTAATGCTATGCAACCAAAATAATTAACCCAAATGATATGACAAGTGAACTGTCATCACCACACACATAAACAGATGATATGGTTTGCCACATCATTTGAATTGATATTTGGATTAAATTTTTATATTATCTAGCATTAGTGTTGAATAATAAATATCTATTTAATTAATATTTTTTAAATGAAAATATAAATCAACGGGCTCTCTTCTATAAATATTCCAAGTAATAATATATGATAACATCATAAAATTTAAATTATTGATACTGAAATTTATTAATTATGTAAAATTTGATATTAATTAAATTTTTTTTTTTGACATTATCTATTAATCCATCTATCTATATTAGATACTTTTTTTTGAAGCTTTCTATTATCTATTAGATTCAAACTGCTAATTTGAGAGTTATATGATTAGGATTCAATTTGTTAACTTAAGAGTCATTTGACTAGACCTCAGGTTTAGTCCCTCAGGTTTAGTCCATCTATCTGCTGTGTTGTATCTTGGAAGCGATAATAATTAATTTTGATGATAATACTATAACATGTTTTAGTTTATCGACTGTGTAGAGGAAACTTCTAACAAATTTCAACAAACTCCTCTCTCTCTCTCTCTCTCTCTCTCTCTCTCTCTCTTCTCAGTCTTCTCTGCAAATCGAAGATTTAATGGCTCTCTCAAGCGAGGTTTGCGATTCGTTTTCGTTGATGATATCTATCTATTATTGAATTAGGGTTTCATTTCATCACTGTTATTCCTCTCTCTCTCTCTTTAAATATTTTTTTTGTCGCTGTCGTGATAATATCGATATATAATCATAAAATGTAGAAAGAATTGTAGTTATTTACTTAACTTATGTATTTATACTTGATAAGTATAATTTTTTTTATGCATCAATTTAGTTTATAATATGATCGTTTTCGATCAAAGCAGGTAGGTTTGCGGTTGCTCCTTTGTCCTCTTGGCTCCAACGTTGTTATCCGTACAGCATGGTGAGTATGCAAATTTATGAATTGTGTGTGTGTGTGTGTGTTTGTGTTTGTATATTTAGAGTTTTCGAATGTTGATTTTGTTGTGTTTGTTAAAAGTACCAATCTGAGTTGTTTCACGGTTTTGTTGTTGAAATTTGTTGCTTGATGAAATGGAGGTGAAATTAGGGACTTGGGTCTAGAATGCATTAGCTGATATGTGGTTTTTTTGTGCAGTTGTTCCGTGGGGACTCTTTTACCTGTTTACTCGACGTTTAAAGCTATTGAGAGCAAAGACCGAAACGAGCAGCAAAAGTGGCTTATCTATTGGGCAGGTTTAAGCATTGATCTTGTCACTTTAGTTATTACTTATTAGAAATTCTGTTGTGTTGGTGTGGTCATTATGCATGCTCTAGTTAGTAGGAGTTCTTGAACTTCACCTATTTGTGTCTGACCCTGAATCTTGTCGCTACTTGCAGTTTATGGATCTTTTGGAATTGCGGAAGTATTTGCAGACAAAATTCTCTCTTGGTATGTTATTTTTATTTGGTTATTGTTATTAAGGAAAAATAATGGCATCAACGATTTGGCGAAATGAAAAAACCTACTGCTCCTCTGTGGTGATCCCTTTTAAATGATCAAAGAAATAGCGTGCATCTCAAGCATTAACAAGTTAGAGAAATTAGCCCTATATATAGTACGTTTTACTAGGTCTTTAAGAAACGATTATTCGAGATGTGAATTTATATTTGTTGGTTTTATACTTCTTTGTAAGACATTAAAGATCTGCTTTAAATTGTCATTTTAATTTTCATCAATTTTTTCTTTATCGCATTTGGATTCAACTTACCTGCTAAAGTTAGTTTGGTCTTTCTTCCAGACTATTCTAGATGTTACAGATATACTCTTTTAGTGAGGTATTGCAATCTAATGGAAGCTCCTTGTTTCATCAGGTTCCCACTCTACTACCATGTGAAGTTTGCATTTCTAGTTTGGCTTCAACTACCATCTACCAACGTAAGCTTGGGTTTTGCTTCTACTCTGTAGTGGTTTTTTACTTGTAACAATGTCTTGCATGCTTCTCAAGGATTATGAGTTAGCTAGTACTCCTAGCATTTGACTTTTTTTTTTTTTAAATATTCAGATGACTGAATACTAGTATCCTTTCCTCAAATGGTCTAAAGTAATTAATTAATTAATGTAAGCTGCTTTATAACATGAATAAGAATAACCGCTTGATGACTAACAGGGAGCAAGGCATTTGTATATGAGCAGACTGCGCCCATTTTTATTGAGACATCAAGCTAAACTTGATCAGATTGTGGAATCTTTGTATTGTGAAATGGTAAGAACATGTATAATTTCATTTTATGATGTGGGGGGGTGGGGGTCGGGGGGAATGGAGCGTTGCGTTTGTGCTGCTACTCTATATACCATTTCTATTCAGATTCCAAATAATAATAAAAAAAATGTTACTGGCAATGTCAAAATTTCTGATAGATTTACTGTGCTTGCAGAGTAAAGTCATCAGTTCACATCAAGCCGAAATCCAGTTTGTGAGGACACTTTTTATGAAAGTCATGGCTTCAGGTAAGAATTCAGACATACCCCAGTTTGCTCCAGATTGAATACTGAAGTTATTTATTTCACATTGAACCTTCTAGTACAATTCTACATCTGTAAGATATTTATAACTTTCATATACAATTCTAGTACAATTCTACATTTGCTATATATCTGCATAACTCTGTTCAATCAACATGTCATGAGAGAGTAACCATTTCGATTTTGGAATGGGAATTGTCAAAGACTGTTGTACAGTATATGTAGGTGATAATTGTAAAACAGCTGAGCTCAATCTCAATCCCTTTTTTTTTGGGGTGTGTGTCTGCATCTCAATATGCATTTAAGTTCAGATTTTATTTTATGTTACTTAACGTCATTGTTATTTGTCTCATTCGTTTTTCATTCCTGATCAGTGAACCAATCAGTTAGACATTTCATCCATCCATCGCCAAGGCAGGCAAATCGCGCCATTGCAGGCCCAAGACGAATTTCAGACACACAACCAGACAATGAAGAATGATGCTTTCTTCCTAACAAGCATGTTAACGATCTCTCTTTGTTCAAAACTTTTATTTTTATTTTTATTTTTGTGTATTTTTGCCATAGATTAGGTGATAGTTAACATCTTTTCTGTGCTCAAAAGGCCTAATCACATAGAGAGAACAATTTCTATTGTAAATATGCACATGGTGTAGAACTTTTGGATCATCAATTCTAGTGAAATTTTGTTTGTTAATCAAGTCAAATTTCCATTTCCTCTTAAAATATAATCGCTACAGTCTTAAACATAATCAAATATTGTTAATTACAGTCTAATACAATTTTTTAGGTCAATTACTGTTCACCAGTTCCAAGTGACCAAACTAAACGTCTAAAAATGACTCTTTTCATGGCTCCTATATGTAGACAACTGAAGAGTTTCACAGAACATGACAATACAAACTTGTAAGTTGTAACAATCAAACCTCAATTTCCTCAAAACACTTTCTGCACAATCCAAAGAAAAATCCCAGAAAATGACTGGGCGCAGAGGAAGACAATCAAAGTCACTTCACAGATCAAGAATTCCAGTTGCTATAGCTGTTGGGATCTTCCTAGGTTGCTTCTTCGCTTTCTTTTTCCCTTACAGCTTTCTCTCTCCCACCAAACCTCCCCGGACCACCGCTAAGTCCACCCCCCTGCAGGTGCCAAATATCTTCACATTCAATCTTTTTCAATAATTCTGCGTCTGGATATGAAATGTGTTTGTTTTGTTTTTTTGTTTTTACTGTAATTCTGTTTAGTATCAAGTGGTCACATTGTAGATGTTTACTTTGCTGTTAGTTTGGTTGTGATTTTCTATGTGTTTTTAGGCTTGTGATTGGTACAACTAGCCAATTGTTTTTAGTTGTTTTGTGTGTGCTAGGTTGTGTCAACCATATGTGAATCATCAGAACAGTTGAACCTGTTGAAATCACAGTTAGTGGCAGCTATGGAAAAGAATGTAGAGTTGAAAATACAAGCTAGCGAGCTAATCAAAAAGCTCAGGTTAGCTGAGCAAGGAAAAGATCATGCAAGGAAACAAGTCTTGGTGTTGGGTGCACAGCAAAAGGTTGGACCTTTTGGTACTGTTAAGGGATCAAGAACCAATCCCACAGTTGTCCCAGACGAATCCGTGAACCCGAGATTAGCTAAGGTACTCGAGAAAGTTGCTGTTGGGAGAGAGGTTATAGTTGCTCTGGCCAATTCGAACGTTAAGGACACCTTGGAGGTTTGGTTAAATAGTGTCAAAAGAGTGGGGATACATAACTATTTGGTTGTTGCTTTGGATGAGGAGATTTTCAAGTTTTGTGCATCAAATGATGTTCCAGTGTATAAGAGAGACCCTGATGAAGGAATTGATTCCATTGCGAGGACAGGAGGTAACCATGCTGTTTCGGGATTGAAATTTCGTATCTTGAGGGAGTTCTTGCAATTGGGTTACAGTGTTCTTCTCTCGGATGTTGATATCGTGTATTTTCAGAACCCTTTCGATCATCTGCATCGAGATTCTGATGTGGAGGCCATGACTGATGGTCATGATAACATGACTGCCTATGGGTTTGATGATGTTTTTGATGAACCTGCAATGGGATGGGCAAGATATGCTCATACGATGAGGGTATGGGTTTACAACTCCGGTTTCTTCTATATACGACCAACGCTCCCTTCAATTGAGCTTCTGGATCGTGTGGCTGGTCGACTCTCTCGGGAACCAACCTCTTGGGACCAGGCGGTTTTCAACGAGGAGCTCTTTTTCCCTTCACATCCTGGTTATGATGGGCTCCTTGCATCCAGGAGAACTATGGATTTCTATCTCTTCATGAACAGCAAAGTACTCTTCAAGACTGTCAGGAAAAATGCTAGTCTGAGCAAGTTCAAGCCAGTGATTATTCATGTAAATTACCACCCTGATAAGCTTCTTCGGATGATAGCAATCATAGAGTTCTATGTTAATGGCAAACAAGACGCGCTGACATCCTTCCCTGATGGATCCGATTTCTGAGTTTTCCGGTTTCTGCTTAATAGGTTTACGATAGCTCCCCTTTTCACTGGGGAAAAGTTATATAGTTGCAAATGTATATCAAAGCACAATTTGGAATAGAATCACCATTCCCATATTGAAGGCTATCGATAATACAAGACCGCAACAGATCATGAACTCGGAGAGCTCGTGGCAGACATGACTAAGAATTGGCTTGCTATTATTATTCTGTCAACTGGGTATCAAATTCAGTCATTTCAGTTCATACAGTCCTAACTAAAATCTGCAAAAAAATACCAAATATTTCTTATTTAACACCTTTTATTTTTCTCTTTCGATTATGTATTGAGAATTAACAAGAACCTGTAGTCTGAGGTAATTTCAAATTTCAAAATAGAAGGTCATAGACTGAATCTATACTCTGAATTAGAAGTTGAGTTTTGTACGGTTGTAATTGTTTCTTCACTTCGGTAGCTTTCGCCATTCACTTTGTGTCGGATATCAGAGCCTCAAGGGAGGAAATTGCATCTGTGCCTTCCCCATATATCTGTTTTAGCTCTTCCTGTTCCATCAGTAAACAAAGTCTTAGTTGCAGCTTTCAAAATAGATTTTGAAGAAAGTAAAAAGGGAGGAAATTTTGAAAAAGAGAAAGCTATTCAGAAAATCATATAATGTTTATAAAGCAAGGGGGCGGGCGGGGCATTGCACATGTTATATAAAGTTATAAGAGAGATATTTAACTCTCTACACTTGAATGCAATTATCAAAGTTTAAAATGATAGACCAAAAGAATTCCAGTAATAGAGAGATGGTGAACCACTAAAGAGTCATTTTCATCCTTGAGTTTGCCACATTCGTCGCAGAGACTCAGTAGGTCGTTCTTGAGCATGGAACTCTCAGCTTTCAGCTTCTTCACTATCGCTCGTAGATGCTTAACTTCTTCCTAGGAGATGAGAAATTCAAAAATAAAATCACAATTAACACAAATCACCTCTATTAAATGTCATCAATTAAAATGTACTCCAAAGTTCGTGATGTGAGATGAGAAAAAGTATCATGAAAGCTTGAAGAAATTTTCCCATTTTTAATCCTTTTAATCACATTATAAAATATGGTATCAGAGGGAAACCAGAATGGGTTAGGTTGCTAAACTTCCAGATGGGATGTTTTTGTAAGCTTTGTCTAAATATTTAAATTCAACGACTGAAAGTAAAATTAGTATGCAATCAATTATCTGTTTTACATAAATTTTCATGCTCTAATAGTCCCATTTTTCAAACAAATGCTGTAGTTTTCGTTCCTGCAATCCTATATACGAAATGTTATGGGGAGACGATAGAGAATACATAGACCTCTAAAGGGATTTCTATTCTAGTCTTCTTAAATCATATAATGTACTCAAATGCACAGTCTGAACTCTGAAGTTAAATCGAAAAAAGTATTGTTCCAAACTTCAATTCAAGAAACTGATCAGAAAGGGAAAAAGCCTTATTTCCCAACTGACCTCACTTTCAAAAAACAAAATCAAGATATGTTAATGATGAGCAAGAACTTGAATCAGAAAAAATGGAACTCCGTAAATTTTTGTTTAAAACAGAAAGATTGTGAATTCATTGAGTGTACCTGCTTGTGTAATTTAGCCCTCTTAGCTGACTCCCTATTAGATTGCCTTTTCCTCTCTTTTCTCAATTCACTCTCATCCTATCCAAGCGAGAGCCATAAGATCAAAAGAAGAACCAAAAGTAAGTCTAACACAATGATGGACAACGAGGAGGATTTGGTTGAAACTTTATCACTCAAAAGTCAAAAGTATACAATTTCCACACAATAACAAGAAAAAACGGTCACTATATGTTAAAGTTGAAAACTAATGTCATTCTCTGAGTCAGCAACAAATGTAAAATTAAAGAATGAAGTTAAAAATTTATATGGAAATGCTTACAATAGGACAAACAGAAACGAAAAGACCGTCTTTCCAGATCTCTCAGGCTAACATCTGAGAACATATCATGTCAAAGGATTGAAAATTGTGCATGTTCTGAAATTGTCAAGAAGAAAATATGTGATCCTCTAAATTGAATATAAAAGATAATAAAACAGTTGAGCGTTAAAAGTTTGTATAGAACGGTCTACATGCAACTCGGGGTGAAGCTTCTGTTTTTGGTAAGAACATTATTGATAATTACTAGAACCAGATTATTGTTAATAATTTAGTCAAGTAAATATGATACTTTAGTTTCAGATGTCAATTACTTTAGGCCTAGACAGTAGTAACCATACCTCACAACATGGTCTGTCGAAAAATTCCGAACACACGGAAGATAAACTCCAAAATACGAAAAATATAACAGAAAATGGAACACAATATGGACATGACACATATGAATGCTCAACAAGTACCACAGCTCAGAGGTAGCACTTGCATTTGGTCTCACCTTTATAAGTGCAGCCCCGGTACTAGAAACGGATGCACTAGGAAACGACCCCATATGTTCTGAAGAATCCAGCAACAACAAATCCGAGTTTCTTCCAATATGCTGGACAGTAAAATTGTTCTGTCCAACGACCCCTGTAGAAATATTACAATCAATCAAAGTAACTAAGTAACACAGTGCAAGTAAAACCTATAAAATTCATAACATACCATATGCAAGCATCCGGTTAGTTCTCTGCTTCTTGGTAGCCGAAAAATCCTGAAGAAATAAAGGCACTGCCAACATGAGAAAAACCACCACAATTCAAATAATATTAAGTAGGCCTAGTTGAATCAGTCACTATCTTCTCGGAAAAGTTTCTTTAGTCTGCATTTCTAGCCATTACCATCAACATAACAGGCATACAACTTGTTTGGAAACTTATTCAACTAATATTAATTAGTCACATACTTCGTCTATGACATCGCTTTCGCCTGTTGATCCCTCATTTTGTGAAGCATTATCAGCATCAGTTCGGAAATCTGAAGCTGCTACAGTATTGTCTGACCTTGATGCATTAACGAACGACATACTCTTCTGAGTTTCCTCTAGCAATTTCTTACTAACGGAAGAAGTCTTTTTCTTCGGAAACCTAACAATCTGAATAAAATTATACAATTACTATAAATCAATCAATGATGCAAATAAAGATTCAAACTTGTTTACCCCCTATTACTATCAGACCTCAAATCAATCAAACTAAAAAAAAAACCCATTAATTTAGTTATAAAGAACAAAAAAGATGAATTCTTTTCAGTCCGCAAGTGAAGTTCTCAACAACACTGAACTCTTCCACATGCAAAGATGACCACATTGAAATTTCAAAGCTACATTGCATGTATCAACTGATTTTCACATACCCACCAACACCATCACTAAATCTAACTTATCACAAAATTCCCACAACTTATTTGGAACCAAATAACCACCAAAACCTAGTTCATTCATTTTCACAACAAATCACCCATTAAAAAAATGGTGCCTTTGATTGAGATCGATTTCAATTACATTTTTATGTGATGAACAAGAAAAACCCAACAAAGTTTTGTCAAAGGCAACAATGTGTAGAGTTTTCATTGAATTTAATCAAACATTACAAAATAAGCACAAAAAAAAAAAAAGTTCAGAGAGAAGAACCTGAGAGCGCGAAAGAGTCCAATGATAAGCAGAATAAATGAATTAAAAAAACGGTTGATAATATTATTCTCCCCTATTATATACACTGACTTGGGTTTCGGTTTAAAACCGAAATAACCGAACCCGGAATTGGTTGTTCCGGATGGTTCGGTTTGTAACCGAGACCCGTCTTTGAAACGCACCTTATTAGACTGCCATTTAAGTGCTAAAAAATTAATAAAATAATTTCTTATATATTATTATTTTGAAGAAATTGTAAAATATGGCTTTGAAATCCTAAAAGAAACATTATAACAAAAATTATAAATTATAAATAAAGAAATACGTTACCATTGAAGAAAGAATTTAACGGTACATCCTTTATATTGGTTGCCCATATACACTACCAGTCTACCAATTCCACATTTTCACTATGTATGTTTACTAATAGAGGAGTGTTAGGCACACTCGCCGAGTGTACCGGTCGCTAGATATGACGCCGGTTTCGGATCCGGTTCGGTTCTGGTTCGGATCCGGTTCGGTTCTGGTTCGGAACCGGAACCCGAACCGGCGGTTCCGGTTCCGGTTCTTCCGGTTTCACCGGTTCCGAACTGGAACCGGCCTTTTTTTTTTTTAAATTTATTTATCATATTTCATTAAAAAATTAATCATATAAAAATGTAATTGGTAAATGTATTTTATTGTGTCACCCGTAAAATAAAATAAAATAAATAAATGATAAATTAAAAAATAAATAAATAAAACAAAACCAGAAAAAAATAATAATAATTAAAAAGGAGGAACCGGCCGGTTCGAACCGGAACCGAACCGCCGGTTCTGGTCCGGTTCTAACCGGCCAGTTCTGGTTCCGGTTCCGGTTTTTGGACGCCGGTTCCGGTTCGGTTTTCCGGTTCGAACCGAACCGGCGTCATGTCTACCGGTCGCCTCTTCTCGAGTGGACAGGTGTCCAATTGAGTAATATTTTTAGTGCTTGTTTGGTTGGGTTTTCTACTACCCTGAAAGGTTTACAAACATCTATTTGAGTTTTTTTAGAGTTATTTGGTTGAGCTTTTGAGAATGTCTATTTTAAATTGAGTAGAGACTAGTAGAGTTTAAACTCTACTAGGTCAAAACTTATGGGGAGGTGCTTCTCCAAATATATATATATATATATATATATATTTTTAAAAAGTCTACTAACCAAATAACTATAATTTTTTTTTTCAAAAACTCTATTTCTAATAGATCTACTACAAATAGATCTTTTACAAATAGATATTTTTTAAAAACCCAACCAAACAAACTCTTATAGTTAAATGGAAAAGAGATTGTAATTATTAATGATAATTTCGTAATAAAATTAAGAATAAAGGATATGTATCATGTATTCAAACCGGCCACGAATGAGTTTAGCATTTCCCTTACTAATATGAGTAGAGAGATTTCTTTTCATTGTTGTGAAACCATATATCTTTCGATGTAAAAGTGTAGATATTTGACCTATGTATACTGTGTTTGATATCGGTAATCCTTGAACCTGATCAATATCAAATTTAAAAATAAAATTATAATGTATAATTGTGCTTAGTTGGCAAGTGGTGATTGGACAGTGAGTACCGGGGTGTGTGGACATGTTGAGAAGAGGAATGAATAAGGGTAATTATCAATTAGGTCTTAGATTTTTTTTAAAAACAATTTCAAATTGTTTAAGAATTTTACAAAAGTGACCAAATTGACTCTCACATTTTTTTCAAGTGTCAAATTGGAGTAATGAATAAAAAAACAAAGAGGAATTAATTTGATAATATTATTCTCCCTATTATTAATTATATACACTGACTTGGGTTTCAGTTTAAAACCGAAATAATCGAACCTGGAATTGGTTGTTCCGGGTGGTTCGGTTTGTAACCGAGACCCGTCTTTGAAACGCACCGTATTAGACTGCCATTTAAGTGCTAAAAAATTAATAAAATAATTTCTTATATATTATTATTTTGAAGAAATTGTAAATTATGGCTTTAAAATCATAAAAGAAACATTATAACAAAAATTATAAATTATAAATAAAGAAATATGTTACCATTGAAGAAAGAATTTACCGGTACATCCGTTATATTGGTTGCCCATATACACTACTAGTCTACCAATTCCACATTTTCACTATGTCTGTTTACTAATAGAGGAGTGTTAGGCACACTCGCTGATTGTACCAGTCGTCTCTTATTGAGTGGACATGTGTTTAATTGAGTAATATTCTTAGTGCTTGTTTTGTTGGGCTTTCTACTACCCCGAAAGGTCTACAAACGTCTATTTAAGTTTTTAGAGTTATTTTGTTGGGTTTTTGAGATTGTTTATTTTAAATTGAGTAGAGACTAGTAGAGTTTAAACTCTACTAGGTGAAAACTCATGGGGAGGTACTTCTCCAAATATATATATATTTTTATAAAAAGTCTATCAACCAAATAATTATAATATTTATAAAAAAAACTCTATTTGTAAAAGATCTACTTAGATCTATTACAAATAGATATTTTACAAATAGATGTTTTTTAAAAGTCTAACCAAACAAATAGTTAAATGGAAAAGAGATTGTAATTATTAATGACAATTTCGTAATAAAATTAAGAATAAAGGACATGTATCATGTATTCAAACCAGCCATGAATGAGTTTAGCATTTCCCTTACTAATATGAGTAGAGAGATTTCTTTTCATTGTCGTGAAACCATATATCTTTCGATGTAAGAGTGTAGATATTCGACCCGTGTATACTGTGTTTGATATCGGTAAACCTTGAACCAGATCAATATCAAATTTAAAAATAAAATTATAATAGATATCTGTGCTTAGTTGGCAAGTAGTGATTGGACGGTGAGCATTGTGGTGTGTGGACTTGTTGAGAAGAGTAATGAATAAGGGTAATTATCAATTAGGTCTTAGATTTTTTTTTAAAAAAAATTTCAAATTGTTTACGAATTTTATAAAAATGATCAAATTTACCCTCACATTTTTTTTTCTTTAGTGTCAAATTGGAGTATTGAATAAAAAAAAGAAGAAGACTAATTTGATATTTGGAAGAAAAAAAAAAGTGAGGACGGCTGACATGCTGAGGAGAGGAATGAATAATAATAAAATGATGAGGCTCTCTAGTCTCTTCAGATTCGATGAATTATTTAAACGAGAGAAAACAAGATGAGAGGATTCTTTTAAATAATTTGCATATACCGACAAATTTTACGCTCATAAATCATAATTCATAAATTAACATTTCTATTGAAACTGCCAACACAAAATTCTCCTTCCAATCCAACTCATCTTAAATTCATTATTCTTACACTAATCTAAATCCCCCAATAAATTGAAATTTTATACCTTTCTTTAGCTATATATATACCACATGTAATACGGTGATTCGAATAAGAAATATTATTAAATTAAATAAATGTTTTTTTATATCAAACTACACTGTAGGAGGCCATGTAAAATTTAAACCGCTTAATAATAATTTCTACTTTATTTTATTTGAAAGAGGATTTTTTTTTCTGCAAGTTTATGCATGTAAAGGAAATAATTTGAAAATGAAATATGGACTTTTACATTTGAAAAAGGCTTGTAATCTTGCTCATAAAAGATAAAAATGATTGCTTGCAAAGAAGAAGAAGAAGATGATGAAAATGAATAATAATAATAATAAAAATTACAAACTTAATAAATGTTTCTTTTATTTTTACTCATAAAAAAATTGTAAATTTCCAATAAAGGTTTAAGTCTCCACATTTATTTATAAAATCACAAAATACCAGAAAGACTTTTTGGTTTCGTTGTAGATATGGAGTGGAAATTACTTTTCGCACTTTTTCGCACCGTATTTTCATCAGTTAACATGCTGAAAACCCTTGACCTAACATTTTGTAACGGTTATTCTCGCTAGAACATGACAAACTCTTAACTTGACCGGTGTCAAATTAAAAAAAAACATTTATTTTCTTGAAGGAGATAATCTCACATTAAGTGTGTGATTGATATAACTTATGTAAATACCAAAAGCTATTTTTAATACTAGAAGTTGTTTTGATTTTATTTTTGTTTAACAAAAATCAAAACAGCATTTTTAATGTAAGAATTGTCTCAACTACCATTTATAAAAGCTATTTTGTGTTTATTAGGAGAAGTCCAAAATTTGGGCTTTCCCATAAAGCCTTTTTTTGAGCTTTTTAAAGACATAAATTGTCTCAATTACTCTTTATAAATTTTAGATATTCCACCATACAACTCTTTCATAATTGCTAACATTTTTTTTGTAATTTATACAACCAAAAACAATTTTTAAAAATATATTTTCAAAACCTTTTTTGTAATATATATAACCAAAAGTTTTTTTTTATTAAAAGCTCTATAATCTATTATACAAGCTCTAATTAAAAAGTCATATCAAACATACCATAATATTTGCCCTAAAATTAGTTTATATATATATATATACATATGAAACTTTTCTCTTTAGTGCATCATAATAAAATACATTAGTACCTTATATGTGGACCACTAGATTCAATTGCTTTGACTTAGTCATCAGTATTTATCCATAATTTATGGTCTATATGTAACGTATCGAAAAGAAAATAACTCTCCATATATATATTTAACGGAAACTATTAATAAATCTTTGAACTAAAAAAGGGAGGAAAAAAACACTAAATAGCATAATAATAATGGAGCTATCTGGTTTAAATAAAAAGCAGTCAGTGACAGTCAGTCTACGGCTTTTTCACCTTTTTAGAGAGCTTTTGCTGGTATGGAAATTTTGATATTTATTTTATAAATTTCTCTTCTTCCTTTTTCTCCTTTATTGAATAAATAAAGGACACCAGTCTCTCTCTGTCCTCATTACAGCTTTCATTTTTTTGTTAGCAGCAGCACACCAAAAACAAACAAACAAACAAAAAACAATTAAACAAACAAAAGCAAAAGCAAATGTGTTGAGTTTCAGTTTCAGTCTCAGTCTAGAAAGCACGCTTCTTGATCAGTTTCAGGTGGTGGGTGGTGGGTGGTGAATTGGGGTGGTGGGTGGTGGGCGGTGTTGCTCTCTCTGCATATCTCTAAAATGTCCCTTCTTGTGTTCTTGTGGTGATGAAATTGACAATGTGCATTCTCCTTTAACCAAGGCAAGTGGGTGTGTCTTTGATTCTCATTTTGTCCATTCTTTGGTGGTTTTGCTTTGTTTTTTGGTTTCTGGGTCTTTTTGATTCTCATTTTTCTGTGTTGGGTTTGTTTTTATTTTCAAAAATGTATCTTTGATTTGCAGCTTTTCCTTGATGGGTTTGGCTTCATTTCTTGTTCTAGATTTCTTGATTTGCTTTGCATGGTCATTGACTTCACTGTAACTTTGTTATTATAAGTGTTTCTTCTTATTGTTTGGGTTGATTTAGTGGATTAATTCACATGTCTTTTTATTTCATAATATAAATCCAGATCATGAATGCTTAGAAATCCATATACTACACTAGCTAAATTTTGCTGTTCTAGTAAGTGCAATTCTAAACTCAATTTATAAGAAGGGAAAAAAATGCAATTTTACTTGGGATCTGGAGCTTAATCTGGAGGATTATAAGATTCAATTAGAAATTGTTTATCATTTTTTCCGTATGATCTCAAATATTGAAATATGTAGTCAGTTTTGCTAAGTCAGTTTCCTGAATTTCTTTGACAATGTGTTTGTCTGTATAAAATATATGGTAAACTAAAAAATTATTGTTATGTTACCAGTTTATGTAGTATATAAAGGGGGAAGAACATAGGGGTTTCATGGAAATTTGCATCATATTTAAGTGTTTATCACTGTCTTTTAAGTTTCTGCTTTTTTTCGGTTTCTTCATCTAATCATTCAATTCTCATTGATAAGGACATTTACAATATGTGCTGATTACTCAAAAAGTGCAAAGAATAACAACCTGATGTGGTAATGATTGATGCATTAGGAAAGAAAACAAAAGGTGGTTATAATTAGTTACTTGCTTATGGAAAATACTCAGATAGGTTGAGATGACTGGTGGTTTGTCTCTCTAATCAATAATTACTTGGTTAAATATAAGTTATATGAAGTTTTTGATTTTATAAGGGACGTGGAGGCAACAAACGTCTGTGGTTGAGGTTTTGAAAAGGCATAAATTATGGTTGAACAAGAGATGCAACCCTTAGGTATAGTGACACAGTGGAATGAATAATTGGGCTCCTAAAGGATAGTATAATAAATCCTTTGTGGCGTGTCAACTTGAAATGTTTGCATTATATTTGAACTTTCGAATCGTTTAAGAGAAAGTGGCTCCCACTTACTACTAGATAGTTGTTGTATTGCCTAATGTCAAAGATGAGGATAATTATGTGAGGTTGACATGCTCTCTAATAATGTATATTGCATTATTAATTGGGCACATAATTGTAGTAGCTGTGTGTTGTTGATGCTAAAAGCTGAGTGGTGTAGCATCCTATTCATATTTGTCTGTTCGCTTCATAGAAAGTTGTTTCAGATGAATAGAACCATAATTGTCAAATATTTGTTTGAGTGTAGCTAGGTATTTTAGTACTGAGCTGGATTCGATGACTAAAGTTACTTGGATATTTCGGTTTGATCCCTTCTTCTAGGTAACTGCTCAAGCTGAAAAGACACTTTAGCAGGGTGAAACTCAACTGAACTATAGGTAGATTAAAAAGTAATGTCCCTGAACCATTAAGAAGCCTTTTTTTTACGAAGTAGGAAGCATGCACAACCCATGGAATGTGGTTAAACAAATAAAAGACAAAAGGAAGAGCAAACTTAGAAAAAATGGAGAAACTAAGAGATAGAAGATGCAACTAAGAATCGATTCACCTGATCTACGAATTCAGTAAAATCAGCTTACCATTTAAGATGAAGGTATTGATGCCTCTCTGCTAATCTGATGTGGTTTTGGCACTTTTTTTAGTAGTATGATGTAGGCATCAGGAATCCGTTAAATGAAAAAAACAATCTACTCTTGTCCTCGGGCCTTATCCTACACTGTGAAGGTGTGGATTGGATTTTTCTTGGTCCTTAGTCCGTGTCTTCACCAAGGAATGATTGTTATGCTCATTACCATTTTAAAAAGCTTATAATCCCATTCACCGAAGTTACCAACTGTCTCTACCCAATTGGCCAGGTCTCTGTGTCATACATAATAATGATTATTTGGAGAGATTTTTGAGATGAGCAATCCATCAACTGATCACTCTTAAAAAGAAAGTAGACATATTTATTTATGACAAATATGCTGTATCTTAATGTTAACAATGTTCTATTGCATTTATATGTGGCAGAAATACCAAATGCGTTGTAAGGCATGCTATATTTGAATATTACTGTAAAACCCCCTTTAAGTATCTTGTGGATAATATTACGTGCGTGTGTGTAGCATTTTATAATATGGAAACATATTTTGAGGTTAGCTACATCAAGAATTTGGCGTAATAAAGGAAGTTTCTTTTGTTTCAGTCATGAGTAATCATCTTCTGTTCATAAATGAACTCCTTTGTTATTATAAATGCAAAAAGGAATAATGAATTGAAAACAAGAGTGGTTTTTACTAAAGATTTCCTACTTTGGAGTTGATTCAGTTACTGCGCCTCGTCATGGTTCTTCCACATGCAATTTTTTGATATTTGTGTTTTTTTTTTGCAGGCTGGAACTAGGTATTAACTGATTCCTGGTTTCACTCTTAAAATATGAAGCTGAAACCAAAGAATGGCTGGAACTCTGTTGTGCCTCTTCGTTTAAGAGACAGTACAGCCACCCGATTTTGCATGTTCCCCAAAGTGAAAGCAGCAGGTTTTGGTCCAGGCAACAATCCTGTCTACCTGAATGTGTATGACTTGACACCGGTTAATGGCTATGTGTATTGGGCAGGCGTTGGTATTTTTCACACCGGAGTAGAAGGTTAGCTTACACTCTTTATGCAACCTAGAAATTAGTCTTCAAAATTGTTTCAATTGAGTTAGAATCCCTTGGTCATCTAAGATTACTGAGCAATTAATTCTATATGTTGTGTCTGGGTTTTTTCTCAAACTTTTACTTTGATATGACATAAATTGTAAAAGCATATATGGGTTATTGATATCATATTTTTTGAATTATTGTAGATTCTATAGGTTTACTTCAATCCTGTTAATCAAACAAACTCCGGAAAACTCAACTTCATTGTCAAATACATATGCTTCACATGGGGCTATGTCTCTTGTCCTTCCTTCACCACACATCAGTTGATGTTCCATCTGAACCGTGTCACTCCACAGTTCTGCTGTTGGTCAGACCATTATAAGAGGAAGTTTGTAAATCCTATTTATTCCTTTGCGTGCTAGATGTCATAATTTTTTATTTTTTTATTTTTTATATTTCACTAAAAACTTCATTAGATATAGCATGCTCACTTTTTTCGCCCTCTTCGATATGGATGTTTTCCATCACCAATGATAAATTCTTTGCTTGCCTGCGTGTGTGCATGTACACACATAGACACATCTAGACTTATGTTCTTCTCAACAAGCTCTGGAATCAGAATTAATCTTTGTTGCAAATGGAATCTTCTTGTTTTTATCATGCTTACAGTGTATGGCATAGAGTATGCCTTTGGAGCTCATGACTACTCAACAAGTGGAGTTTTTGAGGTTGAACCTCGACAGTGTCCCGGCTTCAGGTTTAGGAAGTCGATATTCATGGGAACAACATCCTTGGATCCTCTCGAGGTTAGAGATTTCATGGAGCGCCAATCTGCTAACTACATTGGTGATACATATCATTTGATTTTTAAGAACTGCAACCATTTCTGTGAGGATATATGTCTCAAGCTAACAGGGAACCCGATTCCCAAATGGGTAAATCGGCTTGCAAGAATAGGTATTTGACGTCATATCTTTCTCTATCGTACACCATCGTACACCGTATTTTCAGCCTGCACTTATAGGATCAAGCATCTTAGACATTGTCAATGCTTCTTACATAAGGACTTCATAACAAATGGTGAAACAAAAGATTTCGGTTCACAGTACTCAACCTTGTCATTGCTTCATGCTACCCTAATAATTACGAAAACAAATGATGAAAATTTGCAATTTATTGCACCTACTGCTTGCTCTCAAGGCAAGTGAGGCTTGCGTGAAGGGTATTTCATAGAGAATTGAGTCTCATGAATCATGAGGCCTTCAAAAATACCGATGACTATAGTAAATATAAATCATCATAGTCACTCATGTTTTCATCTTTAAATTATGATCAAACTATACTACTCTCATAATCAGTATCTTACATATCATCATCTGTTCAATAAAAGTTATTTTCCGGCATGTCTTCTATCGTTCATGTAGGTTCACTGTGCAATTGCATACTTCCTGAGGCCCTTAAAACCTCAACCGTTGGGCATGACCCTAATGACAGTGAAAAGAAGAGACTGAGAACTGCCTTCACTTGCTTTTCATCAATCTCAATGCCTCAAAAGGAAGTTTCATTGTCTTCTTTGTTTCTTCACTCGCACTATAAAGGCTGCCTACCACCATGGGAATTGAAGAGATCGAAAAATCGCTCGTCAAAAGAAGCATGAGGAGACTTGTATTTCTATACGACTCAGGTCGTTAAATTTGGAGCCATCAGAGAATGTCACACCACCTTTTGTCTTCTTCTTGAAATGTCAAAATCTGTTCAAGTTTGTGGGTTTGATTAGAGGCATTGGAGAATATGACCATCTTTTTTGGTCTTGCTGATTTGTAAAATCTGTTCAAGCTTGTCAATTTGAACATCAAAACAGATAGGCTTTTTTTTAGGCTTCTTGTGTTTTTTTCCTGTTTTTGCTTAGCCTGTGTTGTGGAGTTTGCTAGGGTTTTCTTTGTAATGTATAACAAACAAACAGTCATTTACTCATTGTTGTAATCTTGTAATGTATCGCAATATTTTTCTCTGGAATTTCTTCATGAAATGCGCCACCTTCCAGGCTATTTTTCCATATACATTACCATTTGTATGACAATGTGCTCTATCTCTACACTTTTTATTTTGGATATACCACGAGTCAAACTTGAGACATTGTTAGATTGAATGTTGAATGAGCGTACTATACCTTCAAGCTATATTGAAAAGACTAAAATACCCATTGAGCACTAAGTTTGACTGACCAAAGATCAACTGAGGGATGAAATTGACACAACTTAAGAGTTAAGAATCAATCTAATCACTTTTATAAAAGTTCGCCATCCGGTTGGAATGTTTAAAAAAAATTCGGGACTTATTTGGTAATTGACCAATATTTTATCAAGTAGCAACAAGGAAATAACAGAGATGGCGCCTTGGAAGTTTAAAGCAAAACGGTGCGTTTCAGAGAATTAGATTTTACCAGTAAAAAAAATTGACACGACGACGTTTTACTTGAACTCAATAGTCTTAAACAGAATCAGCCAGCCATTTCCGACCAACAACCAGCTCAAAAGCAAAGTCAACTCAATTCAACACGACTTCAAACTTCAAAGTTCAAACACACACACCTCTATTTCCCATTTTACCTCCTAGTATTCTTCTTCTTCTGTTTTTGTTGTTGTTTTGAGCATAGCATATTCATCATACTAGTGGAACACAAAACAAAATTTCACAATTTTTGATTAGCTTGTTATCCATTTTTTTTAGTGTTCTTCAATTAGAAACTCTGAAAGTCAAGATTTTTTTTACTCGAGTTTGATACTTTTTTGAGATTTCAAGACAAGCTCCGATTTTTGTTACATGGGAAAAGGAGGTGGGTGTGTACCAAGCAAGAAAAGGTCTCCAATTGATGTCTCAGATCAGGATCAGGATCATCCAAACTCAGATAGAGATGGTCCTAATCTTGTACAAAACCAGTTTTCAACAACAAACTCCACAACCCCAGTTCAGAATAACAACAACATACAAGCAGAAGCAGTCAAGAAGCTAAGAATTTTCATAATTTTCTACTCAATGTATAGCCATGTAGAGTTGTTAGCAAGAAAGATGAAGAAAGGAGTGGATTCCATTGATGGGGTTGAAGGGATTTTGTATAGAGTCCCCGAGACTTTGCCAATGGATGCTTTGGAGCAGATGAGAGTCCCTTTGAAGGATGGAGGAGTGCCTATTGTATCTGTTGATGAGTTAACTATGGCTGATGGGCTTTTGTTTGGATTTCCAACAAGGTTTGGATCCATGGCTGCTCAAATGAAGGCCTTTTTCGACTCTACGGGGAACTTGTGGGAGGGGCAAAGGCTTGCAGGCGTGCCTGCCGGGTTTTTTGTGAGTACAGGGACACAGGGCGGTGGACAAGAGACCACGGCGTGAGTACACAGTGTGTTTGTTTCGTGTGATCCTTGTGCTTATGTTTAGAATTGAATTCATTTTGTTAATGGGATTGTTTGGCTGATGTTTAATTATGCTCATCTTTACTTGATAGGTTTGATTTGTGTTGGTAGAATTAGTGAATTGAAAGTTGATACATTATAGAAATAGTTCAGAGATTTTATCTGTAATTTGTAGGTTGCAAGATTAGTGGTCTCTTTCCATGGATTGTTTTGTTTTGTCATTAGATAATGACGAATGTGACTGATTCAAATGAGCTTTTAGGAGTGAAGATTAGCACAGTAGACAGACTGTCACGTATTTGCACAAGAAAAATCATCCTTATGTTTATGTTTAGAATTAAATTCCTTTGCTAATGATATAGTTTGGCTGATGATTAATTATGCTCATCTTTCTGAAGAAATATTGTTTTGACTGTTGTGTAGTTGAGAGCTTTGATTTGTGTTGCTAGAATTAGTGAATTGGGAGTTGATACATCATAGAAATAGTTCAGAGATTTTATCTGTAATTTGTAGGTTGCAAGAGTGATGATCTCATCCATGGATTGTTTTGTTATTATATATTAACGAATGTGACTGATTTTAAACGAGCTTTTAGGAGTAACTATTAGTACACTATACATCATAGAAATAGTTCAGAGATTTTATCTGCAATTTGTAGGTTGCAAGAGTGTTGGTCTCATCCATGGATTGCTTTTGTTGTGTCATTAGATATTGGCGAATGTGACTGATTTCAAACTAGCTTTTAGGAGTGACGATTAGCAAACTAGACAGTAGACAGACTGTCACGTATTAGCGCAAGAAAAAATTGTTTTGTTTAAGAATTTTCCATGCTAATGGTAGATAAATCTTTCAATTGCTAGTATGTGAACTGCAAATATATGAGAAGGGAACAGAGAAATAAAGAGTGAACTAAGAGAAGTTTTAACCTTGTCTTCGGACCATTAAGTTTGTAAGTAGTTCGAGTAAGCAACTTGATCGAATATTCTTTTCTAATTTCGAAATAAAATTTATGACGAATTCATGAAGCTGTAAAAGGTTGTGTTTGGAGGAAGATAAATGATTTACCACTTGATCATTGGCTAATTGATGTTATTGTTAAGATTGCACCATTACTAATGCTAGTTCAATTTTATTGTATTGTGGTCCTTTATTTGCCATCTAAGGTGAATTTTATAGTGCACTAGATCGGTGTCTAGATGTCCTGCGCTTATGATATATTACATTGTCTGTTTTTCTGTGCTCTATTATCGATACTCACCTGCTCACAACATTGTAGATATGTGCATAGAATGTGAACTTAATCTTTCCTACAATGTGTTCCCGAGTGTTGTAGACTTATAGTTTGTGAAACTTTCTGACGAACTTAATGATGTATCCCCAACATAGTTTATTTATACGAAATATACCAATGAAAAAAAACTATGATTGCCGATTTTGTTCTCTTCTTTTTGCACAAACTGTTTTGACTTTCTCAATCCAAATAATTTGTTACATTGATATTGCAGGTGGACAGCGATCACTCAGTTAGTACACCATGGAATGATTTATGTTCCCATTGGTTACACCTTCGGTGCTGGAATGTTCGAAATGGACTCCCTAAGAGGAGGTTCTCCTTATGGTGCAGGAGTCTTTTCCGGTGATGGCTCGAGGGAACCAAGTGAAACAGAGTTGGCTCTTGCCGAGCATCAGGGAAAATACATGGCTTCGATAGTCAAGAGGTTTTCCCCTTCCTCTTGACGACCTCAACTAGCCCTCCTACTAAACCGATAAATAATCATGTCCCATCTCTCCATCGGATTTCTTTGTTGATAGCAGCATTAGCATATACATTCACTTTGTTTTATGATGGTCTTCAGATTATCATGTGTGAATATATTTTAGATAGCTGAGGAGGAGCCAATCATTTTTTTTAGCTCGTCTCGTTTCAGCTTAATACGATGCCGCCTTCTGTACTTCCCATTTTGTTTACTGGTTGATGGCTCTCCTTTTCTGTTCAAAGTGTTGTATTTGTATTTGTAGCTGATTACATTATTACATTATTTATTAATAAAAAGTGTGGGTTGTGTTGTGCTCTTTGATCTTTGCTTTTTACCAGTGCGGGTTGTGTCTAGCATTAGTGTTTACTTTACAGTGTTCATGTAGTTCATAGCCATAACCAATCAGAATTCATCATTTGTCAAAAAGAAAAAGAAAATTGAAAGTGGAAAGAAAATCAAGTTTCATTATAAATGGAAATTTAATTCCTTGGACGATAAAGGTGGAATTATGTTCATTTTCCGTTCATTTTCCCTCCTACAAATTCTCAATTAGTAAATACATCCATCAAAATATCATCCAAGGTCTTCCCACTAGATAAACTTGCCTCTAACTAGATCATCAAATCCATCCCTGTTGAGTCCTCCCAAGATCAAACATGAAAGTCTCAGAATGCTGGAATCAATACTTGCCATGCTTTTATTGTTCTAAGGGGAGAAAAATAAGACTAGTTTTTCTTATTATCCCTACTTGAATGGTACTATTTTTTGATAAAACCAGAAAACGAAAACCGCAAAAAGAAAAGAAAAAGCGCATGCAATTCACCTAAGGAAGATAAAAGAAACATAAGTACAATGACTAAATTTTCCAAGTTCAGCATCTTCCAATTGATTCACATAAAAATAGAGAAAAATAATCTTAACCACCAACCCCACCAGCCAATATCACAAACAACATCACAAAGTTACAGCAACATACAAACGAACACACACCCTTTTGTGTGCCTTTGTATGAAGAACTGATAATCTGTCTCAACATTAGCACTAGAAACGGACTTGCGACCAAATATACAGCCTTGTATTTTAAAGCAAATCAAATCTGGCATTCTCCGAGAAGGCAGTTTTACATGCACCGAGTGAAGAAGGTCTGCCCCACATATCCACCAGCCATTGCCCTTCTAACATTGGATTCAAACAGCTTTGGGTTGTCCCTTAAAACGGCAGCTGCTTCATGATTGAGGGGATCCTCGTAGTTGGGTTGCTGCACACAAGTACAAACAGTCAATAGAAAGTAAAAAAAACAAAAAAGGCACTTGGTTGCAAGAGCTAGTAGTGAACTAAAGATCGATACCGTGAACAGATGAAACAGTCCATAAATTATAGTATTTATATTCAGAACAGGTTTCCAGTCTTCTCTTAGAATATTGAGGCAGACATTTCCTTCTAAGTCGATATTGGGGTGGTACACCTGCAAAATCAATCCAAAGTTAGAACTGACCGACTCACGTGTACCATAAAAACCAAGCCACACCGTTGTAAAGAAAAAATGTAGATTAGTAACGATGTGAAAATAAGATTTGGATATTTACCTTTGTCTTGCACTTGACCTTTGGTGCCTCATGAGGGTAGATAGGAGACACGCTGAAAGTGAACACAAAATTACCCCCTCTGCAACAAGAAATATAACTAGGTAAGCACTTAAACCTTGGATGAACAAAAGATAGCACAAGATAATATGATGAGACTGAGAAAGACACTTTTTTCTAGTATATAAGATTGCACTTTTCCTAATAGATAAGTTCTGGCTTATTATAGAGGAGGAGAAATCTAGTATTTTAAGCCCCTGAACGCATTCTTCAGCACCATGATTCTGACTGATAAGACATGAACAGATGACCATGGCAATTTTTGTAGTAATTGCCCCCCAACTATTCAATGTTGAGAATTGTCTAAAAGTTCTAACATCAACACTTGAAGTGTGTTTGTTTTTTACCGTTTAAATCTTAACAGGACTTGACACTTAAATTAAGTAGCTTTGGCTTTTTTGTTTTTTCAGTATTTCAATCAAGTCTAAATTAAGTTAAAAACATCTTAAATTGAAAAAGTTATTTATTTATTTATTTTTTACGTTTCACTTGCTCATTAAGTCACAATTAATAAATTAACACTTATATCCTAAAATAACCTCATGTAATTAAATTATTACCAAAAATACCCTTTTCCACCCTATCACTAACCCTAACCCTAACTCTAAATTGAAAGAAGAGGCGACGGCAGCAGGAGGTGCTGCTGGCCTGGTTTATGTTGGTAGCCGGCTGGCCACTTCCCTGCGTCTGATGGGAGGAGGCTGGCCGGCCTCATCTCCATTAATGGAGGAGGTTGCGGCCTCCTCCTATTTGTTTTAATGGAGGAGGCCGTGTGCCTCCTCCATCCTCGACGAGAGGCTGCCAGCCTCATCGTCACCGTCAGGAAGGTTGAAAGATCAGAAATATTAAGAGCTATTAATTAATATGTAATAAGTACTTAATTAAATTAAGGACTATTAAGATCTAAGACAAAAAAAACGCTATCTTAGATCTATAAGGTCAAAGAGTAACCAATAAGTTCAAATTAACTAAAATCCTACTCAAAGATCATACTCTCAAGGTTCAAAGTTGACAGGAGTCTCAATCATTCAATCCTAACATAAAAATAAAAAGACAAGAAGTGCAGTGATATATGAACAAATAATCAATAAAATAAGATTGCATCAGGATTTACTTACAAATAATATCCTTCATCGGGCCTAATGGTAACCTCAAAGTTCATCAAGTCATCTTTGCCATTGGGAAATGCTATGTTACAAGTTTTGGGAAGATTAAGTTCACCGATATCTGCAAGATTGAAAGAACTAAAAATTAAATTGAACTCAAAGATAAATATACTTGTTGAGACTTGTTGAGAGAAGAGTAATCGAGTAAAATCTAATATAAATAAATGAAATTACAATAATCAAGTAATGCTTTGATATGGAGGCACATAACAATTCAAACACATCCAGCCTAAGAAAACTAGAGACCAATAATTCTATTTGTTGAACAAAATCCTTACATAGTATGAGAAAAGAAAAAAAAAACTCATCTAAATCCCATTAATACGGCACCATATCAAACTAGAAACGTCATACAGGATAAAGATCACAAAAACTGTTCTCATCGCCAGTCCACTACATGGTATGTTTGTAACTAATGTGGAAAGTAATCATAATTTCAGACAGCAACTAATTAAAGATAGTAATTAAGATTGATCCCAATATATGTTCTCTGTCTAAACCGGCAACTATCTCATGATGTGTCAACCTAACAATCTTGTACATGTGCAAATTTAAACCAAATAGAATTAAGATAAATATAACGGTACCTTTATGAAGACGCAATTCTCCTGGACTTTGCTTCTTGACGGGTGGCTTCCCGTTGGCATTTTCTGCAAGCTCCCTTTGCTTTTCCTTGACTTTAAAGAGCCTAATCATTTTTCCTGTAAAAATCATCAAAATCAGTATGTATCTTTGAAACGTGTAAATATACATGACATAAACACAGGCATGCACAGAGCTTTTCAACATTCACCTACACGCTTTTTTTTTATACAGCAAACACATATTGAAGAAGCAGACACGTACTATTTAACTAAATATCTGCAAATATACATGCACAAAAAATTAATCTAGGTACGATATCTACAATTTTCAAATTCCATTGCCATAGTGGTCATTGAGTTTTGACTAGATATCTATCCATGATCCACCAAATCTACCTAATATATCAAACAAGTCCTTTTCCCCAACATCATTCTAGAGCAAAACACCAAGTAATAACCCAATGAAGGGGCTTCAAACATAAAATCTCTTCCGTAAGGAGACCTTAGCAGTTAGAACCAAAATAGTTCGAAAGTAATATTGCAAAACAAATTTCTACAATCAATGAGAAACCAAACTGAAAACACTCATAATTTCAAGAATTTCACCAACCAAAAAAACAATTCAAAGCGATGTTAACATATCAAACACCAAAACACAGTAGAATCTTCTCAGCTCCTCGTGAAAAAAAAAAAACCCCAAGTCGCTGAGATCATACAAAAACTCCTAAAAGATAATAAATATCCATTCTTTTTCAAAGATACAAACAAATCAAACACAACCACTCTAAAAAACAACACCAAGAAAACAAAAACCAACCCTTTATCTATCAAAACTGGACAAATCCCAGCAACAGAATTCAAAATTAAAAAAAACCCAGATCAACCCACACAAAGCCCAGAATCCTCAAACGAAAAACGAATCAAAAACAAACACAAGTTGATAATAAAAAAATAAAAAAAGTGGATCGGATTAGCTCGATACAGCATGCGAATTGCAAGATATATTCAAAAACAAAAACAAAAACAAAAACAAAAACGAAAACAAAAACAAGCAAAACCCAAAGATCCGAGAAGAACGTGAAGACTCTTTACCTGAGTTGAGACAAAAGCTCTCTGTTCTCTGTACTTGGTCGAGATAAACCCAAAACCGAGAGAGAGAGAGAGAGAGAGAGAGAGAGAGTTAGCGTACAATCTTAAAGCGTATTGGTTGTCTATGCCTACATATAATATATAATATATTATATATTATATATATTAATTAAATATTAAAAAAAAAAAAGTGTTTTTGTTTTTTTACTTTCTCCGTGTTTTCTCTTCCTGGCTCTGATTAGGAGTCAATTATCGTCATCCACTCGCAAATTCTTGTTCGTTTCCCTGATTCGCTTGCGTTTGTGTTTTTGAGTTTTGTTTCGAATAGAAACGCGACACGTGGGAATTTGAGTTGATATTTGTTTGTATTCTGTGGTTAGGAGGAGGCTGATTGGTTGGATGCGGGGAAGTAAATGTGGAGTGTAATTATGGGATTGAACACCCAAGTGCCGTGGTGAATTCGTGATGTGACTGTCTTAGGAAAACTTCGATTTAGTCCTTGATGTTTTAGGAAAAGCCGAAAAGTTAACTAAGGGAGGTTTAATGGAGACGATCAACAATGAAATATTTATTGTTTCAAACCCACATCAATGAAGTTGTATCGGTGGAGGTCAATATACGATCTCCTTTAATGAAAATCTTTGGAATCTCTATTAATGGATATCAAGGGTCGACGATCGCTATTTAAATCATATTGATGATGAAATATTTATTATTTTGAACCCACATCAATGAAGTATTATTTGTGGAGATCGGTGATATCTACGATTTCCTACAGAAAATCTCCAGAATCTCCATTAATGAAGATTAAGGATCAATGATCAGTATTCAGTTATATCGACGATCAACGATGATAGATTTATTCTTATAGACCTAGATCAACGAAATCATGTTAGTGGAAATCGTCGAAATCTATAATCTCCTTTAATGGAAATCCCTATAATCACCATTATTGGAGATAATGATTAACGGTTGGAATTTAGTCATATCGACAATGAAAGATTTATTCTTCCAACCCACATCAATAAAGTCTTATTGGTGTTTGGATTTTGTAACTATCATCAATATACTAATTTGAAGAAAAAAAGTTGTACCTAAAGTGGATTTTTGACACAAATACTCATACTTCCTTCACAAGCTTTCATAAATTGAAAACTAAAAAAAAAAAAAAAGTAAATACAAAAAAAAAAGAAAAAAAAAGAAAGCAAATATAAAAGTCCCAATAAGTCTGGGGCAAGACATTATTTTCATTCATTTTAACAAATAAGTCTCCATATTAATGTGAAACAAAAAGTTACAAAATTTTCAGTTTTTAATCCATAAAAATGAACGCTATAATAAAAAAAGTTGAAGAAGTGATGCAAAAAAAATGTTGATTTTATTGTGGTGTTACAAATGCAAATCATACACCTAGTAAGATAAATGATTATTCAAGTCTTCAACAATGAGAGTGTTCTATTAACCAAGTAGTATTTTTAATGCCCAATCCAAATTTATCTTTTTAAAATTTAGATTAAAACTAGTTTTGTACTGATAGAGAGCACGAGAAAGAGTGCGCAAAAATGGTGAGAGATAAAAAAAAAGGTAAGTAAGAAGATGAGGCAAGTGAGCCGAAACTAATTATTTAGTCATTGAATGAATTTTTTTTTTAATTTCATCTACTTTGGTGTCAAACAAACTCAAGTTATTAAGTAAGTGATAATCACAAAAATGCAAATTCATTTGGTATAATTTGATTGTAATTAGAAACAAAATTATGTTAAAATAGAGAGGAGACTTCTAACTAGAATCCAAATTGTGTTAAAATGGAAGGCTCACAATTTGCGGAAGCACGTGGTGATTGTTGATAAGAACTTCTCGTATTAATCTTCACCTATTTCTCTTTTTCTCTTTTTCTCTTTTTCTCTCATCTTTTAGTGGTGACAGCTCTCCATTTCTAATGGTTATTTTGTGGTGGAGCTTTGATTTGAGTGAGTTAGAGTTTAATGTTTTAGGTGAGTGGAGACCAACAACGAAGGCAACAAGACAGCCTCCGGCTTGTGAGTCTCCCCTAGCTATAGTGGATGGACATCTCCATGATTGATGTTTTTTGTGTTTTTGTTTTTACCTTTTTTTTTATAAATAATAATAAATTTCTATAATTATATTAGTAAAAAAATGGAAAGTGTATTTTTGTTATTTCAATAGTTAACCCCGACTAAAAGTGTCATCAAGAAATTTGGGATCATAGAGGGGTACCATTGTGCGATAAACACATTATGACCATTTGAACGAAATATTTTCATTGTTGAAGGGTCTCAAAGTATTTTGCCCTAATCATTGTAACCCAAATTTGGAGCAAACTCAAACCCGATAACCCAGACCCACACCCGTTTACCAGTTATCACCACCACTACAACAAACAGCAGACCAGCAACAAACAAACGGCAAGACCAGGTCAAATTCCACACTCTAAAACCCTAAAATTTAAAAAATGGCGAAATTCTTGTTGTACATAACCCTAACAATTTCACTGCTTCCATTTCTCGCAATTTCGTTCTCTCCGGAGATCCCCACCGATCGGAGAGTCCTCGTCCTCCTCGACGACTTCGCCGTCAAGTCCTCACACTCGCTCTTCTTCGACTCCCTGAAATCTCGCGGCTTCGAGCTCGAATTCAAGCTAGCCGACGACCCCAACATTGGCCTCCAACGTTACGGCCAGTACTTGTACGATGCACTGGTCCTCTTCTGCCCCTCCGTTGAACGTACGTTGATTTCATTTGCATTCGACAATTAAAAGAAATTTTAGGTTTTTGGATAAGTGAAGTATGTGAAAATAGTTATGGTGCATGAATCTGTGAGAAAGAAGAGATTTTTGTTTCAAAATTCGGTTATTGAAAATTGAAATGAGTTATCAGTTTAGCAGAAAGAAGCTGAATTGTATCTTTATTGAGCTAGATTGTATCGTTTGTTTATATGTTTTATGTGTTTATGTATCTACTTAACTGTTTTTTTAGGTTTTGGGGGGTCAATCAACGTGGCTTCAATTGCGGATTTCGTTGATTCGGGCCACGATTTGATTATTGCAGCTGATACTAATGCATCTGATTTGATTCGGGAAATTTCCACCGAGAGTGGTGTTGATTTTGATGAGGTGGGTTGATGTTAATTAGCTTAATTGTTAATTTTGTATTTGTTTATATGTTATTGCTATCATGATTTCATTTTTACTTTTTAACAAGCTTGATTTTTGAGTTATTATACTTATCTTGCTTACTAATGGATACAGAATGCTGCTGCTATGGTTATTGATCACACCGGCTATGCAGTTTCAAACACTGACGGAGATCATACATTGATTGCTAGTGATGATCTTATTAAGTCTGATGTTATTTTGGGAAGCAAGAACATCGAGGCAAGTGAAAACTTTGTTAATTTAAGTTTTCCATTTTAATTCTACACAACCGTGCATGCTGGTATTGGTGCTTGCATTACAACACTATTGCCAACAGCAAATCATTTCTAATTCGGTTTACACTAACTTCGTAATATCTGTAACATATTATGTATTTTAAGGTAATTTCAGTCACTTTAAATTGGTATCGGAAATTTGGGTAAGTTTACCATTTTATTTTTTTGACTCATGGGCTTTCTGATTCTAGAATGGTCTTTACACATGTTTCGCAAACATATGAAACCGTTGTTTGACCCAATTTCCCAAAATTTATGTAATTATCATAATTATAATAATTTCAATCTTTTGATCTGATAAGTGTCTTGTTGAACTGCCACAGGCTCCTGTGCTTTTCCAGGGGATCGGACATTCTGTAAATCCTGCCAATAGCTTGGTAAGTTGACTGCATTTTCTTGGCAGAAAGTAGAGGCATCTTCCATCCCTTATATGTTTAATTCAACTTCACAGTCACTAAGTATCTGCTGTACTTTTCTGCTTCTCTTGGTTAATATTTGTACCTATTATAGGTGTTACAAGTTCTCGCAGCTTCTCCTTCATCTTATTCTGCAAACCCACAGTCCAAGTTGTCAAGTCCTCCATCACTCACCGGATCTGCTATCTCTTTAGTTTCTGTGATACAGGTAAGTCGATGCTGGTGCTTTTTTTATTCATTTTCGGTTGTATTGAAGGCTTTTACGCTGATGGTTTTTGTTTGTATGTTGCCTTCATTGATGTTAACACAATTTGCAAACATTGAGATGTTTGACTAAGTTGTCTATTTAGGCATTACTTTACAGGCAGTTTAAAATATAGCACTCTGCCTTCACACTTGATCCATCTATCCACACTTGGACTCAGATTTTTGAATTTTTGTTTCATGAAACTGCTTCCCCATCCTGGTGGTGAAATGAAATTTCCCAAAAAATCAGAGGTGTTTAAAGTATTATGTTCCAAATTGTTAAAAAATTACATTAATTGTTGGAGTTTATAATAATAGGGTCATATCAATCTTGTTCAAAAATTTTGGTGGGAGATGATTAAGTGTAACTCTCGTTCCTTGGGATATATTTTTGTCATTATATGAAATCAATTAATCTCTATGATACTCATATTTTATTACATGTAAAAACTTTGGATGTTTGTTCATTGTGTTCTGTCAGATTACCATTTGTGGCGCTGACGTTATATGTTGCATGTATTTAGTTCATTAATCTGAGTCTTGTATTTGGCTAAATGTAAACACGATAAAAATGTGTCCTTTTGTTACAGGCTAGAAATAATGCTCGGATTGTGGTCGCTGGCTCATTAAGCATGTTCAGCAATCGGTATGTGGTAGTTGGTAGTTGACTTATGGTTTCTATTAATTTGTGCTGATTTTATTGAAGGACTTTGTGTCTGTTTTCAGATTCTTCAGATCTGGGGTACAGAAGGCTGGCAGCTCAACTAAGTGAGTGAAACTTTGTCATACATTTACAATTTTGTGTCAATAATGTAGTACCAGCACCACCTATACTGTGTTTTGAACTACTTTTAGCTTTCCAGTGCCTTTCTGTGGTTGACAATTATAACCTCTTTCACTTAAAAAGTCAAGTCCACAAGGGTTGGGTTTTGATTCCCTTCATGGCTACCTATTGGCAAAATGCCACAAGTTTTGTTCCCTCAAGATGCTAAAGACAGTTGCAATGCTAGCAACTTAAGAGTGACTTTTTCTTTTTTTGGTGCTACCAGATATCAAAAATCAGGCAATGAGGAGTTTTTGACTGAGCTTAGCAAATGGGTTTTCCATGAAAGAGGTCATCTTAAGGTGAGACAAGTTTGTTTGCTATCTTGTATGTGCATGTATATATATTTTCTTTTCAACGCTGATGTAGTTTAGAGAATTAAATATCACAGTACCATTGGTTGCTGACAATTGCTTTTTGCTTTCATCTAAACCATTACCTACACCAACTCAAGTGATCTAGTTTTATGGAGCCATTTATTAACACATTATGTCAACAGGCTCTGAATGTGAGACACCACAAAGTTGGGGAATCAGATGAACCTTCAATGTACAGGATCAGTGATGACTTGGTAATATGTCGTATATTTCCCCGTCTTTTATTTTTGTTGGAATGCAGAAAAAAGCATATGCTAGATTTTGGCTTCCACTTACAGCTTGACTTTGGTTGCAGGATTACTCAGTCGAGATATACGAGTGGTCAGGAACAAGCTGGGAACCCTATGTCACAAATGATGTTCAATTGCAGTTTTACATGATGAGCCCCTATGTTTTGAAAACCCTATCAACTGATAAGAAGGTATCTTATTTGATCATCGACTTCATATGTGCATTGGATGTTACTGTAACCTTTTCATGAAATCATTTATTTATAACCATGTGTTCTCGCAGGGCCTCTATTCTACATCATTTAAGGTTCCAGATGTTTATGGAGTCTTCCAGTTCAAGGTTGAGTACCAACGACTGGGATACACTAGTTTATCCCTATCAAAACAGGTATTTAGTTTGTTGCTCACACTGAATAAAAATTTCATTCTTATTAACTATATCTGATCAATCTATATACTGACTTGGATCTTGGATCATCATCAACTCACTGTATGTCTTTATATATTAAGGATTCCCAAAACAACGAATTGGCAATTACCGTTTTCTCATCTATGCGTATGTCTAATAAAGGCATAAAGCAATTAAAAGTAACAGTTTTTGTGCAGTATATCTTATACTTTTTCCAACTTCTTTTTGCACTATTTTATGAAAGCCCACTCCCCATTCGTAATATATTTTGCTTAGTAGTTAGCACACTCCCCATTCGTAATGGGATTGGAAGGTTTCTTCTATCTGTATGCTCCATTCTGCTTCTATTCCTGTCCCTGGAAAATAAGTTTACTATGCCGCGGTTTTATTTAATTTCTTTTTGCATGAGTTTTTGAGGTCTTGTTAAATTAGAAGACTGAACAACTTGCTCTATGCCTTGTAAATTATTTTATTAATTTGTTGCATCAAGCTGGAAGCTACTTGGTGAAGTTGTAAGTTGATTAGTTGAATGAAGGTTCATTCTACTTCTGGAGTAACTTGAAATCTAGCCAAGTTTGTCTACAGATATGCTAGTTGCTTAACAAGGTTAATAATGTTGGCAACCGTTGCTTAATCAGAATCATGAGTTTGCAATTATAATAGTGCATAAAAGTATTTTTTGGAACTTCCTACGAAAAAGAAAAGCTAAATTGCCTTTTGAAATTACTGCATTGTAGATTCCAGTCAGGCCCTTCCGACACAATGAATACGAGAGATTTTTACCAGCAGCTTATCCCTATTATGGAGCATCATTCTCTATGGTAAGGCTGTCAACTCTCTCTCTCTCTCTCTCTCTCTCATTTCAAAGAATTGCAGTCGTCAACTCATCATAGATAGTATAGAATTTCTGTTGGAAAATAAATGCCGATCCATTATGATTTATTAGATTTCTATTAGGTTGTGAGATCCTTCATGCCATTTCTGATTCACTCAATATGTTTTCTGATACAGATGGTTGGTTTCTTCATCTTCACAGTTGTCCACCTTTACAGCAAGTAGCTTTGAACTTTTATCTCGGAGAGAAAAAACTTACTGGTTGACAAAGCGGGGTTAGATATTTTATTTTAGCAACGAGACAGATATTTACGATGTTATTAGTACCTTGTTGATGAGTTTTGCCAGAAAATTCTTCTACTTGGATCATTTTTGTTTTACGATAACTCACCATTATCATCACTAAGCTTACTCTTTCAGTAGTTTGATAATCTCAGAAAAAATTACCATCACTTTATACCCACATATGAAAGCATGAGATTTCTCATTTCTCTTATCTTAGCTGAGACACAGAATCGTCTTATTTAAAACTTGCAACTGAAATAACAGATGCACATTGAACGGGGTTTTTGAGGCATTATTGTTCAAACCTCAACCGGCGATCAAAAATTGTCTAAATTTCTGTTTAATATCACTTGGTGAGAGTAAAAGATGTCATCAAAATGGCTACTCTCTAGTACAATTTCAAGTTAAGGTGGTAACTTTTTTTTTTTTTTTTTCGAGACGGTCAACATGGCTCAACCATTATTGTCTTCTATTTTGTTTTATTCAACAATTTTAAAGTACATTTAAGGAGATCAATAATAAATTTATATACCATTAAAAACATTTATTTTACAAACATTGAAAACCATTTTTTCATTTGAATGTATACCACATAGAAAACGGTTGATTTAACAATGTTGATATATCATTATTTTTTAAATGTAAGCCATATTATCATCAAAGATGCTCTTAGAACTTGTTTGACTGGCTTTTTGAAAAGTGTTAAATCTATTAGAAATAGAACTTTAAAAAAAAAAAAATTATAATTGTTTCACCGATAGTAGATATAGGGATATTGGTTCTGAGACGCTGTTCGAGTTTTATCATTCGGAGTCGTTAACTTGAGTCGACTCGTGATGTGTGTGGATATATCACAAGTCTACTCAGACACGAATTATACTGTCCAGAATCATAATGTACTGAGTACTGGGTCAACTCGTAACTGGCAAGGCACATCACGAGTTATGTCGGGGACTGAAACCGCCCAAACTCAGTATGAATCGACGACCAGTTTAAGGTGTAAAAAGAGGCATGATCAAATCTAACCCACCAATTTGTATTAATTAAAGTTAATGAAAAAAGTGTAATCGATTCTTGATACAGAATTCATTGATCGGATTTGAAATCAAACTCCTTTTGGAAAAACTATGTTAAACAAATGTTGGTATCAGAGCTTTCAGCTAAAAATTTTAAAAACCCATTCCTTTTAATAGAATGTTCAAACAACACAAGACAAGATATACTGAAACTGTAATGGAAATCATAACAGCTTCTTTCTACATCAATTACCCACCACAAAAATCTCAATAAAATTGAAAATTTTTTTTTGCAAAACTGCCTTTTTCATGCCTACCATGGATAAAAAACAGATCTTGAACAACCCATTTAAATAAAAAAGGATTTTTTTTTGGTGTTGTAGAAGTGTATGGAGAGTTACTAATGAACACCTTCATGAGAGTAGAATGAAAAGGCATTACCAGCGAAACTTCCATTGTTATGTTTGGTTTTGGCCTCCCATGAATCAAAAAAGCACTTTTGTAAAGCTTATTTGGGATTATGAAGGCCTCTCTCAATCTCTTTGTTTTCACTTGCACCAACAAATAACAAAAGAAGACAACAGACTCAAACAAATACAGAGAACAAAACTGAGAGAACCTGAAGAAGAAGGAAGAAAACCCCAACTAGGGTTTTTCAAGTGTTCCAACTACTAGGTATGTTTTCGGCTACATGTGAGTCATGTCTTATATATATATATATATATATATATATATATATATAGAGTTCTGAGATATGATAGCTGTGTGTATATTTGGGCAACCCAACGGCCCAGGAGGCCCAAATAAGTTCAATTTTTTTTTTGAAGTGTTAACACTGCAGCTTTGTCGAAAATTGTCAGGGAAAACCAGAAGCTTTTAGTTGCATAACGCTGTGTAATTGGTTGCACAATATCATATAACTTCGGTCATGACATTGTTATATCCGAGGGTTGCAGCTGAGAACTGAGAAGGCTCTTAGCTTTGTTGTATGTCAATTTTGCATTGGAGCAAGAAGTGAGACTGGTTTGGTTTGCTACGAGAAGCTTTATAGTTATAGTTAATAGCAGTGGAGAGGAGTTAATAGCAGTGGAGAGGAACATAAGATGTTCCTCTTAACGAACTCACAGTCCTGTTGATGTGGAATAGAGGGACATAACTCATCAAATTTACAGTCTCGTTGATGTGGGCATAAAGGGTTTGTCATTGGATCAACTTCAACTTTCGTCAAACCATCAGAACACGTTTGGTTTGAGAAGTGAAGATTTGGTTGAAGTTTTTTAGAGAGAAGTTTTTTTGAGACACAAACACATGAATCTAATCAAATTGGTTCAACAGAACCAGTTGAACAGAAGAACAATTCTCTTTTATATAACCAAAGCATTTACAGAAATGTTAAAAATTATATTACAAGAGAAACTTGCTACATATGTAATGGAGTGTTAGCACGAAAAATTTTCGGTCACAGAGTCAAAACTCAAACGCCCTTGTTTACGTTCCAATACAGGAGTGAGTTCTCACAAGAAATCATCACCGATATTCCATAATTCGTGCAAAGCAAAAGTGTTTTTTTATTTTTTTTGCTGCAAGTTTCCATCAACCAAACAACTCAGATTGCCACCACCTGTTGTGCCTTACGGAACAGTCGAAATCGTGCCCAGCCACACCTATAAAATTTTAGCCAACTCACAAATAAGAACAACTTAATCAGATTGAAAAGAAAAAAACAAGTACTGAATGTGTAATATCTATAATTTACAAGTCTAAAGAAAGGCTCACTATTTCTTCACAAAACATTCTACTGAATATTGCATCATTACACGGCAAACACAAATAAGTCTAAATAGTTAAAGCTTTACAAACAAATTTTTGTCCATAGTTACTAATTCCGTAAACTAATATCAGCATTAGGTCTTTCATCTTTGGTTTCTTTTAAGTTTTTAGTCACGACCATTGTATCCATACTTTTTTGATGTAGATATAAAACAAATATAAACAAATATACTAAAGAGATAGAGGCATATTACTAAATTAATGGCCATCTATATGCATATTAATAAATTTCTAGATCTTCTATATTCCAGCAGGTAAAGGAAAGCGATAACAATGTCAGTACTTAATCTTTAATCTAGCAAGAAAAAGGTTAATGTGTTGCAACATTGTTTCCACTTGAAAATGCAGGCAGCACCAGGTAAACTGAAATCCAGTATTAAAGCTCATTTGAAAGAGTTTACTTTTAAACTTGCAATGTAAATCAAGCAACCTCTAGAATTCCAAGAAACTGATTACAAGTTTTTAAAAGTTTGTTATACTTTTCAATCAGAATAATGATTCACAGGCTCACAGCTATAGAAATATGACAAATACATGCTGTCGTAAACATTTTTAAAGTCTACAACCCAAAATTTTCATTGAACAAAATTACTTTAATAGATTGTTTTAGACTTTTAGCACAAAATCATGAATTAAAGAGAAGAAGCAACTTACCAGTCTTCATGTTTTGAGGCAAGTTAACTTGTGAACGAAGAAGACCTCATGTCCAAGGACTAAACGTTAATCGTTGATTCATCACATAGTTGATTTGATTAATCCCTGAATGCATGTCTCGCTTTCAGTACTTCTGTTCAGATTGAGACCGCAATCATCAAACTCTTCCTCAGATGACTCACATACTTCCTCAAAATTATCATTTAGATTCCCATCCTCAAAACTTTCTAATATCGGAGTAAACCAGTCTTCATCTCTTGTACCTCTGTTATCTTCATTACCAACTAAACTGCCGCTCTGCTCCTTGATTCCATCGTGTTGTTGCAATTGTCTAGTGCTTCGACGCCCTAGCAAGACAAGGTTCAACATTTCCCTTCTAACGGAATAAACCGGATTGGGTTCAATCAAACACCCTTTACTATATGCATCTCTAAGAAAAACCGTTTGAGTACTCCCCTTCGTAGATATATAGAAGATCCCAGGATGCTTAAGGAGCAACTCCCGCACATTAACTTCCATACCCAAATCCTTCCTGAAATGTGCCAATCTCTCAACCTCAACCATCTTTTCCACCATCAAGCTCAACAATTCGTGAATAATAGCAACCACCCGTTTCTCAAACCTCTCAATCCGTCCACAAGTACGAACTCTAACGACATTCTCTTTCTTTCGCTCATAAGGCTTGATATAAGGAAGCCTTTGCCAATTCTTCAACTTCTCCCTAAACCCTCTCTCAATCCTTAACCCAGTGGGGAAATTAACCGGGAATGCAAACTTAGTCTCGAATTCGCTCAACCATTTCTCTCTATATTCCTTCTCCCTCCATGTCTCAATCGTGGCATCACCTAAGCTCTCGTTTTCTTCTCTACTAACCAACTCCACAACTTCCAAATCAACCAATCTAAAATCACTTCCATATTTCCCTAAAATGGAGTCCCTAAAATCATCAGGCAGGCCTAATTCTCTCCTAATCAATCTCAAAGCATAAACATGAAGTGTCCCGCTTTTCGACATCATCAACAGCTTCTTGATCCTACATACACAATCCAATTCACACTCTCTAGTGACACTCTCTTCCAAATTCAAGAGGCTTTTGAATTTGGGGGTCAATCTACAACAAATATTTCGATTCAACGGGTGCGTAAACACGTTGAAAACGTGAGGGTACTTGTGAAGAAACTTACCCACATTGATGTTGAGTCCGAGGATGTTCCTCCAGCGTGACATCAGCTGTACGGACACTAAAGGACCTCGCTTTCTTGTGGACATGAGCTTGTGGACGCGGAGGATTGTTTCGAGGGTCCTGAGGTTGTCGGCGAGCTTGTCGAGTTTGGAGTCTCTTGTTCTTCTGATCTCCAGCCGAGTTTGCGCAGAATTCACCGGCTTTTTCCATCTCCTCTGCTGACAAAATAGGGTTTTCTGGTACAGAGTATAGTCTCCTCTAAGTGTTTTCAAGACAATCATCGTTGTCTCTCAAGCTCTAAAAAAATGGCAGAAAAACCCCAATTCATGAGCACCTGAAAATCGCAAAAAGTTTTTATTTTTTATTTTTATTATTATTAAAAATAAACCCTAAAATTCACATTTTTCATATGCAATCAGAGGAATGTTATTTCAGAAATTGAAATGAATTAATGCCCAAAATAAATCCTTTAATTTGAAAGAGAAATTGTAAAGTAAAGCAGATTAAAAAAGAAGAACAAGAACTAATCATGTATTGGTGTGAGTGGTTCAGCACTCTCATCCCTTAAGCAAGGTCGTGGGTTCAACCCCCTTTGTGAACGGAGCTGCACATATTGAGAGCACTTTACCCCTTAGTGAGCCGACCCGATGCGAGTCCGGATTAGTCAGGGTGTGGACAGGGCTGATTGCATCGTATGGTGGATCCGTCCCATCCGAAAACCGGATGGTTTAAAACCAAAAAAAAAAGAAGAACAAGAAAGAAAACTACAGAGTTGAGACACGTGCATTGCACATGTTTTCCTGACGTGTTATACCACATCAGATACTTTCGTTGACTGTGTTTGCACGTCACGCACGAATTGCTGATGTGTCGAGACACGTGAGCATGGATTGGCTAATGTGTTCGGTCAAGTATGCATTTTCATTGACACGATTGGACATGTCACCATAATTGCTGACATGCATGTCCATATCATCAATTGTATGCTGATATGGTAGATCTCGTCAGCCATATTAGATGACGTGCCCACATACGTCATCATTATAAATTGATGTGTGTTTCCACGTCATCAGACTATTGACTCCAGTAACTATGCTGAAGTGCATTGACATGTCATCCATTCTTGATGATGTGCCACAAACGTTAAAAATTTTTATTTTCCAAAACTATATATTTTTTCTTATTCTTAACACCGTAGGTTTTCTTCTTCTTGTTTTGAATTTTGGGTACTTGCATATATGACCTTTCCGAACATTTTGTTTCTAGGAAATAGCCTTTGAGTTATAAAAGTGTAAAAAAGTGTTTTCTTAATGTTTAGTTTCTAGGAAATAGCTTTTGGATGACAATAATACCCTCTACAATTTGAAAGGTCGAAATTACCCTATTAACTTTTGTAAGGATGAAACTACCCCCAATGTTCTTTTCCTTCACTTGACTGAAGAAAATCACAATCTTCAGACCTAACTGCATGTTCTCATTGTGACCCGTTCTCATGCAACTTCGAAGTTAATCCAATCGCAAACTCATTCTTCCCATTTCAATACCTAACCATCCAAATCCCTTCACCCTCTCCATCGAGTTGTCCACCCCTCAAATCGTGTTCTTCATCTTCTCCACCGCTGGAATCTTGTAGCCGACCGAAATCTTGCCGCCACCTCTTTCAATCGAGCTTACAAGGTCTCTCACAATCAATGTAAGTCCCCAAATCACACTGTCAAAATGAAAGTAATGTATTTTGGGTTAGAATTAATATTTATATCCTTAGTAAAAACCAGTATTGGTGTTGAACTTTGAAATGTTTTGGGTAGAATAAGGGATCGAATGTGGTGGATTTGTTGACAATGAATTGGGGTTTGTGTATGTAGTATTGTTGGGTGTGGTTAAGATGTTTGATGAAATGCCTATTATGGAGTGAAAAACAATCAAAGATTGCTTGGATTAAGTTATTATAGAGTTTTTTCCTTCTGGGTGAGCTCGAACCACTTAGTAACCAGATGAGAGATTTTTGAAACTTATCATTTGAAGCAGTAAACAAAGTAACACTGAGATGCTTGGTTGTCATGACAAAATGGGTGTGACATCCAAATGCCCTACTCTTGGGGTGAAAACGGGGGGGGGGGGGGGTGTGGGTGGGTTGGGGGTTGGGGGTTGGGGGGCAACATGTAACAACTAGTGTGATTTTTGATGATTTACTTGTAGCGGTAGGCATAGAAGAAAACTAGTGTGATTTGTGATGATTTTACATGCACTTTATGTTACATGTTGCCTACTTGCGAATTCATTTGTAGTCTATGATGTACTATGGTTTGGTGCATACTTACATTGATATAAATTTGTGGTTATAAAACTATAATTTGTGTTGACTGGAGATAATTTTCTTAGAATTTTAATGTGCTGAAGCCCGAGAATTACCCTGTAGAGTTTGAGATGTTTTTGTTTGATATTCTAATTGTTATTTGGAACCCATGTTTTGAGCCGGGGTAAAAACTTCTTGAGCCTTGTTATAAATTTTTTTAAGCCCTGGAAATAAGTCATGGGCCCGATATAAATGTTTTGAGCCCTGGTACAATACTGTCAGTGACTGATTTTAATACTTTTTTCAGGGTCTAAGGATACGATGTCTGGGCTGTTAGTGCAGTGCGGTGAGTATTGGAAGGGTAAGCAGTTTACCGGTCCTATTTCGTTGGCATTTCGTGTAACCAAAAAAGAAAACAAAGCCTACGATGAATTGGTGGAAACGATATACCAGCAGACAGGGGTTAGTAGAGATAAATTTGAGTTGAAGATAACTTTGCATGTGAAAACAGAGGATGATACAGTTACATTGTCTATTATGAGTGACAACGATATAGATTTTGTGATGACTCATAAGGAAAAAGGTTGGTGACACAGTTGATGTTGAATTTGTCGACAAATCTGAACCTGATGCAGCAAATGAACATGAATTTCTACCTCCTGCAAATCCAACTAATCAACAATCCAATCAGCATGTGCGGTGTTTCATGTTAAACCAACCGATAATCCACAGTCTCTAATGGGTACTCCACACTATAAATCAGTTAGTGGCAGCAATAATCTGCTTGCATCCCAGCCTTCACCCGAATTTACATATGCATGGAATGACCAGGGGATGCCAGCATCAACTATGAAGCATGCAGTTAAGGATGACAATGATAGTTTTGCGTTGATACTTCTGAAAGCTCTGATAGTTCTAAAACCAGTTATACAGAAGATGATAATGGTGATGATGATGGTAGGCAAGCGGCAACAGAAGATGGAACAGAAAAATGAGGGGTGAGTGTAACACCCAACAGTTCTTCACGAAAAATAAACAAGGTGTGTGTATATACAACCTAGAGGGGGGAAAGGGGAATGAGTTGTTAATCGATTACCTACCAACCTTTTCGATTAGTCAATATTAACAATAAAACCTAATTCAAACAATAATAAAAATCAAGTAAAGTGCGAAAATTAAAGAACACTTGATTTTTACCTGGAAACCCTCCAACTGGGAAAAACCATGGGACTAGCTACACTAGCCACTTGAGCCACATGAATCCACTATATGAAAAGAAGATTACACCCTCAAGTGATACACGGACTCTCACACTCGATAACCTCAGGCTATAGACACTATCACTCACCACTCTTGGTTCAATCCCTGGTGATATCCCTCGATCCACTAATATTGGCATAAGCACCTCCTAATCTACCCATAAGCCTTTTACAGTGGCACTTGACAAAATGCTTGCCAACCAACCTTTGGTTGCAAGACTTCACTTGCTTGTACAACTTCACCTAAAAGCCACACGACTTTGACTCTATAAAGAGAATTAAAGGTCAAAGTGAATATGTGAAAATATTCCAAATGAAATAATGTGTAAGACCACACACAAAATGCCTAACTAGATGTTATAATGCCAATCAACAACCTAGTTATCAAACAATGTCTACATGCTCATACATGAGGTATCAATTAGATTTGTAGAGAATTCTGACAACCTAATTGTCAATTAAATCCACATGAACATTCAATAAAGCTTGACTACATAAATAAACATTAATCTATCAACCTAATCATCAACCAATCACACAAGAATGTTCAAGGGTTAGCTATTTAGGGAATAATCAACCTAATCATGCAGGCTATCACAAACAAACCCAATCATGTAATCAAGACTCATAAATATATGCAATAAAGAGAGTCAAGGTATTTAATCAAGCAATAAATACCTAATATAGAGTAAGAAGAACAATAAATGATATTCAATGAAGTTCTTACTTACATAGTCATGAAACCAAGAAGACTTATGCTCAAATGATGATGGATGATATAAGATGCACATGGGTTTTGGGTTTAGAGATTCAATAAATGAAGCTTGAAACTTTCTCTCTCTAGAGCCACTCAATCTCTCTATCTAGGGTTCTAATTTCGTGGTCTCAATGAAAAAGATGAGTAAGAGGGGTTTAAATAGGTGCCCTAAGTGAAACTACATCATTTTGGAGAGTTATAAAATTTCCAGCGAAGTGCGCACTTGTGTATAGCGCATAGGGTGCGCACGAATAGTGCACACCTGCTGGAAGAAGGCGCTTATGCTAAACAATGCATCAGCTTAAGTTTTAAACAACCCAAAACATGACCAAACAATATCAAAATCTTTTGTATGATATACCATTGGAGATGTATGGATGTTTACTTTCTACTCCTTTTTACAGAATGAGGTTTTGATTTATGCAGAAAGAGTTATGGTCATTTGTATGACCAATGGTCAGATTCAGATAACAACAGAGTTTCCCTGTTTTGGTGGTCTCTTTGGAGATTTCAAAACCAATCCAAACGCTCATGAAATATTATAAATAATATACCGTTGAAAAGGTATGGGTGTCTAGTTTATCAAGAAATTTTCAAAAATCAATTTGAATATTTGTATAAAAAGTTATGGTCATAAGACCGTACAAAGGTCAGTTTTGAAAAACATTTAAATCATTGGAAACCAATCTTTTGAAACTAGACACATTACTCCAAATAATCAAACCAAATCTAACACAATTAACCAACATGCACACAATAAGATATCACATGATGAAATGCAATGCATGATCATTGAAACACAAATGCAAGATGAACAAAACATGCATGAAGTGTGTGTGTGCACCTAAACTCTTCAAGAGACAAAGTCAAGTGAATATACCTTTTGCGCTTGAAGTCATGAAGATGCTTGGAAGCTTGCCTTGATAATCATTAAGAAGACCTAAGCTACCCATTACACAATCATCCATAATGTGGGTTGTCATGAAATAAGCCAATCATAAAATAGAGGTCCTTACATTCACCTTCCACGAACACACAGTGGACATTATCAGGGTCAAAGTTTTACTCAATTAAACCATATCGATCAGCAAACGTGCTTGAAAAATTTACTGACCAAGGTCCATTATACAAAGGACAGATGCTCAAGGACAAGCCAACGTTGAAGCGAGCTTTAGGGTCGTATGCATTGGCAGAGAGGTTAGAGTACATGACGATCTTCTAATACATGATTTATTGCATAATGTACACAGATAAGTTGTGGATGGGTTATTCGGGCATGAAAGTCGAATAAGAGGACTTATTGGCATGTTAAGTCCTTCGTTAAGGAGCACACATGTGACGGAAATGGCAACTACAACATTGAATTTAAATATGTAAGTGCCTGTGTGATAGATGATTTGTTTGCAAGTAAATTTAGTGATTTTAGGCACAACATCTGTCCTAAAGATATAGTATCTGAGATATAAGAGCAGCATGACATACACCTCTCGTACAACAAAGCCTACAAGTCAAAGGAGCACACTTTGAATCAGGTATTCAACGATTCGTGGGAATCTTTTCAGAGGTTGCCGGCTTATTTTTTAAGTTTTGGTACAATCGAACCCTGAAACTGTGACTAAAATCAAGACCGACATGTAAAACTAGTTTAAATATCGATTCATGGCAGTTGGGGCCTCTATATAGGGGTTCAATTATGTTATTAGGCTGGTTATTGCCATTAATGCTACCCACTTGAAGGCCATGACTAAGGGTATTTTTTTAGTTGCGGTGTGCAAAGATGAAAATGAGATGGTATGCCCTTTGGCATTTGGGTTTGGAAACGTTGAATGCACAGAGTTGTTGACTTGGTTTTTGAAGAAACTTTGTGAATTGATCCAGTATCCCGACCGTGTGATGTTAGTTTTGGATCGATACAATGGTATATTCAATACAATGGAAGCCATATTCCCAGATGCATCACATAGGATTTGTGCATACCACTTGGCACAAAATCTTAAAAGATTTTACAAGCAGATGGATGATGTGATTTGGCTTTACTACCGTGCTATGTATACGTACCGTATCGAGGAGTTTGACTGTGTAATGGCTGGGTTGAAAGAAATCTACCTTAAGGTTTATGATGAGCTCCTAGGAATTGGGATAAAGAAGTTTTCACGTGTACATAGCCCTAGAAAAATGTACTTTTTGATGACCACCAACATTCCTGAGTCAATGAATTCTTGTCTGCTTGCAGTCCGAAAATTGCCTATCACATCAATGGAGAAATTTATTAGAGATTTGTTGTAAATGTGTTTCTATAAAATCGTCAGACAGATGCACGTGAAATGTCTACATTCTTGGCAACGTTTGCAAACCAACACATCAAAGATAGGACAGATACATCGCAATGGTGTAAGATTCACCCCATTCAGTTCAATAAATTTAAGGTAGACGATAAATGGAAGGCAACAATCGTCGATCTTGACAAACGTTCTTGCTCATGCCGTGAATGAGATTTAAGATGAGTTGCCATGTTCTCATGCAATTGCGGTTGCTAGGTATGCTTCATGGTCTTTTAACTTTGTAGAATGTTTTGAAAGAAATGTTATTTTGAATGCCTTCGAATTATCTGATCATGTTGGCATTAATTTGTGCCAAAATTATTCCATATGCTGAAATTAATGAACTATTGTGGTTCAGTTTCTAACTTTAATTTCTGTTTGTTGATGTGTTATGTACTAGGTTCAAAGGTATGTCAATCAATGTATTGCCTTCTGACCTTTACACAACATGATTTCTGAAACATGCTTACTAAATGGGTGTCAACCCTATTCCAGATCTTGAATTTTAGAATATTTCTGTTGAAATTCGGAATCGTACAGTATTGCCATGGAAGAAAAAGAAGTTGTCAGGAAGACCAAAGAAATTGAGTATACCATCTGCTGGGGAGAAAAGAAAGTTAAAATTTTGTTCAAATTGTAGACAAAAAAGACACAATAAAAACCTTACCCGAAACCGTTATTTGGCATATGCAAACCAGCCAAAGAAGCTCGAACATGTAGCATTTGTAAGAAAAAAGTATTAACAGACTCGAGTGCCCAGACAAGCCATCTGATCCTACCTTGATTGATTCGGATAAAGCAGAAGACAATGCCACTTTTGAACCTGTCTTGAACCAAGCAGAAGAGAATGCCATTGGAGAACCTTTGTTGAACGAGGGAGAAGACAATACTGTTGAGTGGAAACTGTAGAAAATAGCCCGAGATCCATATGTCATTCACTGAATCCAAAGAGCCCTACTGTTGAATAACACTTTAGTTTGTTTGCACATTTATGGTGTTGTATGGTTTGGTGGGAAATATGTTTAGGGAATTTGTATGTGTTTTTGTTTGCAAACATTTTTATTTGTTTGTATTGGTTGTGTTGGTTGGTTGAACCAAAGCAGGTGTACGTATATGTGTTGTTTGAAAACATGTGTTTATTTGTTGTTTGACTGCCTTATATTTGTATGTGCTGTTCGTTGATGGTCTTATTGATTTTGAGCCTAGGTAGTAATACAATTCCCAGGCTTATGAGGTTAAACAATGTTTAATTGATGGTTTAATCACGCGGTCTGAGAATAATTCCTTGGCCTTAAATATAATTCCCAGAAGTATGAGGTTAAAAAAATGTTAAATTGATGGTTTATTCAAGCTGATGGGAATAATTCCCTAGCCTAACATAACGATTCCCAGGCTCAAAAATAAGGTTAAACACTGTTGTCATGGAAGAGTTAAAAACAATACCTAGGCTCAAATGGTTACATCCAGGCTTATAGGAATATTTCCTGGGCCGAAAATTATAATTCCTAGGCTTATTAGGTTCAACACGGTTGTACATATATAGAGGGTCAAACTCAAGCTTTTGGGAATAATTCCCGAGCCTAAAATCACAATTCCTAAGCTTATGAGGTTAAAAACTGTTATACATGCACAAAGGGTTACACCCAAGCTTATGTGAATAATTCTTAAGCTTATTAAGTTAAACACTGTTGTACATGTACAAAGGGTCAAACTCAGGCTTATGTGAATTCGCGGGCCCAAAGAAATTCTGGCAGTGTTTAAGTGTTTCTTCTTGTAGTCATGTGTATTATATGTTAAATATGAAAATGGTGTTGGAAATTTGTAGACTCCTTTAAACCTACGGATTGTCAAATTTATTGATGTAAAGTCGTCAACATGAATTAGTCGTCAACAGTGATCCATTTAGGTGAACAAATTAATTCCCAGGCTTTTATGTATAATTCCCGGGCCTAACATATTTGAACATGTTTATTTCGAGGTTGTATGTAACCACTAATGGCTTCATTGGTTCATCTGTCGACTTAAACTTCTGGCAAGAAGCTCCCAGAAATCCATCTACTTGTGCATGGCATTCCGGCCAAGAATAAAACATTCATGTTTTTTTTCCTTGGAAAACAACATCAACTGAATTCTTCCCTGTTTTGTACAACACAACAACACAGTTATTATACGAGAATAGAAATTTTTTCAATAATTAACACTGAAATATTCTTCAAATCTTAATACTAATGCTTGCTTACCTTTAGATCTGGAGTTGGACAGAAGACAGAAGATAAGATACAATTTAAGTTTGATTAATGCACAATGGAGAAGAATGCTTACCTACGGATCTGGATTTGGATGTGAGGAAGACAGAAGACAAGTGAAGAAGACTTATAAGCTGGGTTTTCCGTTTGAGAAGAAAAAGAGAAGAAAGAAAGAAAAATGGTTCATTTATAAAGGAAATTTTGGATGAGATCTAGCTATGGAAATATGGGATCAAGCTATAGTGATTACACTTGCCACGTCATCAATTTGAAATTGTGAACAAAAGATGAACTACAGCCCGGGTTGTTCTAGGCTGGTAATCGGTACATCAAGCCTTGGAATAAAGCCCGGGCCATTGGTAGATGTAATAGTAGATGTTTTACATACATGTGGGGCCATTCGATGATCTTGAAACTTAACGTATAGATTTCCATTGATACACCTTCATAGCTGGACAGAATCGATCGTTGAGATTATTACGGGGCCCGTATTATTTTATGTACAGAAGGAATACTTAAAGAATTGGGAACCATACCCCGGGCCTAAGAGAATTGTACCCAGGCCTTTACAATATTTTTTGGGCCTAGGAGTTTTAGCTCACCATGTCATATTTGAAATTGTGAACAGAAGATGAACTACAACTCGAGTTGTTGTAGGTCTAGTAATCAGTACACTAGGCCTTGGAATAAAGCCCGAGCAATTGGTGGATGTAATTTCAAATTAAATATATATTTTACAAATTTTCTAATTTTTTTCCGACTGCACGGGATGTTTTCAAAAAGCGGTATCGACCCATCGGACTCTTATTCTTCACTATAAAGCTAATAAGGGAGACCAATCAAGTAACTCCAACAAGTTACAAGTTTTTCAAAGAACTCTTAGGCATTTAGTGGTTCATAATTTAAAGATTTGGTTGCTATCTCTAGTGTAATGGGTAGCTATATACATGTGAGACCGTTCAATGATCTTGAAACTTAACGTATAAATGTTCATTGATACCCCTTCATCGATGACCTAATCACTAAGATTATTGCGGGACCCGCATCATTTTATGTACGGAAGGAATACTCAAAGAATTGGGAACCATACCCGGACCTAAGAGAATTGTACCCAGACCTTTACAATATTTCCTTGGCTTAGGAGTTTTAGCTCGCCACGTCATCAATTATAAAGTAATGAGTTACCTCCACGTCAATTAAAAAGATTGTTTCGAGAAGTTTTAATTGTTTAATTATTATTTTTCTTTAAGACGATACTGTTTTTATGAAATTTTTATTTTTCACATTTCATAATTAAAGAATTTTAAATTTAAATTGTGAACAGAGGATGAACTATAGCCCGGGATGTTGTACGCCTGGGAAACGGCACACTAAGCCCTGGAATAAAGCAAAAAATGTGTGGGACCACATGATTGAATGCACGTTTGGTGAACTTTTAGGCCGGGGATACAACAGTGAAGTCCATGATCGGATACAAGATAATTTCTCTGGCTCAAATTACTTATTCTCAGGCTTTTCATATTAACACCAAGGCTTCTTGGATATCTAATAAACAAGCATGATCCTGATCCACTACAATAATAATAATAATAATAACAATAATAATAAAATAATAATAATAATTAGAAAAAACATTCAACACATACATAATCTATACAGAATCAATCTCCATCTCTAATGATTAATACCAGGGTCCAAAAGTCTAATTTTCAAGTTACAATAATTCAAGATAATTGACCGCAATTGGCAACTATTACGGGCTTGGATGTCAAGCCGGACATGGAATCGACCTTCTCAACGGCCTTCATGACGTCAAATCCCTCAACGACCTAACCGAAGACAATGTTCTTGCCATCGAGCCACTCCGTCTTTGCGTTACAGATGAGAAACTGGGAGCCGTTGGTTCCTGGGCCGGTATTGGCCATGGAGAGGATCCTGTAACCGGTGTGCTTGTTTACGAAGTTTTCATCGGTGAAACTATCGCTGTAGATGGACTCTTCTCCAAGTCTGTTTCCTTCAGTGATGTCTCCTCCATTGAACATGCTCTTGGGTATCACGCAGTGGAAGGTTGTTCCTTTGTAGTGGAGTGGCTTCTCGTTCTTGCCTATTCCTTTCTCGCCGGTGCAGAGAGCCCAAAAGTTCTCTGCTGTTATGGGGGTACTGTCGGCAAAAAACTCGATCACAAGTCTACCCGCTGGTTGGCCACCGATGTTGAGGTCTAAGAACACTCTAGGGTTCGCCATTTTCTCCTAAATCAGAATAGTACTAAACATGTTATAACTGTCATGACAAACTTTTCAAAGGCATATCAATATAACTGACATGACTAATTTTGCAAGTTAAGCCCAAAGACATCATCACTCAAACCCAAATGTTAGGTCATACAATTCAAATGTTAGTTAAACTTTTGGTAAGACAAAGGCAACAAGTTCCCTAAAGCATGACAAGAACATAAAATATTCCCGCATCTTACTAAACCGAACAGAAATATATTGCTTCTAAAAACAAATGAACAGATATATGTTTCTGTCATTATGCATTATTGGTTTAATATATCTTCTAAAAATTAATTATTAAACAACACCACAACTAAAACAACAACATAAACAGAATTCTTCCCCATCTCACACATTATATCTGTAAATAAAAAAAATTAAAATTTAACAATGAATGTGTTAGTATATCAGGATTTTATTGCAAACAACACAAAACCCTCTCAGTCATTTAAAGAAAAAAAAATTAACAATGCGTTTTTAGTATACCAAAAATATATTGCAAAAAACACAAAACCTTCAAAGTCATTTAAAAAAAAATAAAGAAAAAGAAAGAGAAAAACACGAATAATATAGACTACATATTTTAGATCTATGATCTTGTATACAAAGCAAAAGAGTATTTCAGACCACAGAATGAAGAATAAATGCGTGAGGCAAGGAGATGTATAAATGATGAAGATTGTTTACTTGCAAATGTGGACGTTAGGAAGAGTATGTGGGCGAAGCAAAGAATGAGAAGCAATTAAGTTTTGCTTTGACCGAGCTGGGTTACAAAGCAAAGAAGTCTTGTAGTTATTAAGTTTTTAGATTTTCGGTTTGAGAAAACGTGAAGAAGGGGAAGACGTTTTTAGGTTTAGGTTTTAGGTTTCAATCTTGGTTTGACTAAGGAAGAAAGAGAAGATTTTGTGGGATCCAGCCTTTAATAAGAAAATGAAGATTTAGTGGGATCCAACTGTAATCCACTACCACCTATCATGTAACAACACTTGGCAAAACTTGAAGAAGTGGACTTTTCAATTATATAGGTAATATTGTTGTCCCATTATAAATAGCCCATATTTATTACATATTTTCCTCAATATGATCTGCAATCTTTTTTTCATTTTTTCAATGGCAGATAATAGGAGGAGAATTTCAGACGAACATAGGCTAAATTTCATTTTTGAATGTATGCAGAAACGGATTGCAAATGCCGAGGACGCCCTCTGTCAGGAGCTTGCAAATGTTGGACACCTAAGTGTTGATTATACTATTTTGATAGGGAAATTTCAGAATCTGGAAGCTGAAATTATCAATTTAAATGTCCAGATCGAAGCAAGGGACAATGAACTCAATAGACTGTACCATCTTGTTGAAAAAATATAGAAGAAGTTGATGGACTTCAATATTCCACCATCATCATGAAGAAAAGGAAACACACCGAATCTGTCTTATGTTGAAAACTTTACTTCAATATTTCTTGTTTTTTAATCACATGATGTACCGTTTAATTATTGATTAAAAATTTGGTTATGTTTTCTTTGCTTGTTTCTGTCATATATTTCTTCATTACTCTAAAATACGATTAGAACAAAACAAGATCCTCATGTTAAACAATAGAATAGAACAAGTTTCTTATGCATTCTTGTTTAATATTAAACACCACCACAACTTAAACATAAATAAAAAATCTTTCAAACAATTTTGCCTACTATCACTCCAAAATAAAAACGAATAGAAATAACAACAACATGACTCCAGTGCTTTGACTCTTGTCAGATACTTTCTCTTCAACATTCACAGAACATTCATGCCAAGAATGGCATGAATGTACGGAATGACTACTTATGACTTTATATGCTTCATCTGTTGAGTTAAACTTCTGGTAAGAAGCTCATGGAAAACCATCCACTTATTCATGACATTCATGCCAAGAAATAAACACACCGGTTTTCCTTCCTTTGGAAAAGAACATAAACATAATTCTTCCCCCTCTCATACAACGCAATTTATAGTTGTAAATCGAAAAAATAAAAAATTTAACAATGAATTATTTAGTATATCATGCTTATATTGCAAACAACACAAACCCCTATCAGTCATTTAAATAAAAAAAAATAACAATGGAATTTTAGTATACTAGAATATATAGCAAACAACACTTCAAAGTTATTTAAAAAAAGGAATAGAAAAACACGAATAATATAGACTAAATATTTCAGATTTGAGAACTTGTATACAAAACAAAAGAGTGTTTCAGACCCGAGAAACAATCTTTGGATGCGTGAGGCAAGGAGATATATAAATGATGAAGATTGTTTACTTGCAGAAGCGGACGTGAGGAAGAGTTTGTGGGAGAAACAAAGAATAAGAAGCAAATAAGTTTTGCTCTATTTTAAATTTTTAGGTTTTCGATTTGAATATTGGTTTGACTAAGAACGAAGAAGAAGATTTAGTGGGATCCAGCCTTTAATAAGAAGAAAAAGAAAAAGAAAAAGATTTAGTGGGATCCAGCTGTAATCCATTACCACCCTATCATATAACTACATGTGGCACAAATGTTTTGAAACCTGTCATAAAGATGTGAGGCCCGTGATATATTTTAAAGCCCGGGAACTACATCTTGGGATTTGTTGTATAAAGTTGTTGTTTGACTTTGACTTTGAAATTGTGAACAGAAGATGAACTATAGCCGAAATGTTGTAGGCCTGGGAAGCGGTACACGAAGCCCTGGATTAAAGCCTAGGCCATTGATGGATGTAAGAGTTGCTTGACTTTGATTTTTCAATATTTACGATTACATTTAATTTTTCTGACATTTTGAGTTAAGTTTCCCAGGCCCAAAATGATATTCCTAGGCACAAAACTTTATTTACTGGGAATATGCGATCATATTTAACATGGAACATTTACTATTCCTTCCATTCCACATTTATCATGTAACTACACATGACACACATAATTAAATTAATAATCGAAAGGTTGATTCTCGGGCTTATGAGATTAATACCCAGGCTCAAAATACATATTCCCTGGCTTACAAGATAATTTCCCTGGCTCAAAATACTTATTCCAAGGCTTTTCATATTAACACCAGGGCTTCTGGGATATCTAATAAACAAGCATGATCCTGATCAGCCACCTTACAAAATCAAAGGTTGATTTCTCGGGCTTCAGACATTAATTCTAAGGCTTCATACATTAATTCTAAGGCTTACAAGAGTAAACATGCAACATTTCCTACATTCATTCATTAATCTACAAACATACAAAATCAAAATATTACTTCATGGGCTTCCGATATTAATTCCCAAGATCCAAACATTATATCCCGGGCTTAGGAGAGTACACATGCAACATCAGCCACCTTATAAAATCCAAGGTTGATTTCTCAGGCTTTAGACATTAACTTCTCAGGCTAATTCTGGAGAGTAAACATGTAATATTCATTAATGTACATAAAAATTCAAAATATTACTTCCTGGGTTTTAGATATTAATTCCCAGGCTCAAACCATTAATTCCATGGCTCAAATGTTAATATCTTGGGCTTCAGACAATAATTCCCAGGCTAAACCTAGTAATACTCAAGCTTAAAACCTTAATTCAAAGTCTTACAAGAGTAAACATGCATCAATGGGATCTATATACAAAATCTAAGCTTCTCCCTAAGCTTTCCCAAATCTAAGCTTCTAAGATATAGGGTATTCTCATCTCCTAAACAGAAATGCCCAGCCTAAAAAGATTCAGAATATATACAATGAACTATTCTGCCCCACTATCACATACCAACAAGCACATCTAATATCACATTTCAACAATCATTCATTGTAATATAAAATTTAAGAGGAATTTGCAATTTGCCCATTAGTGAAAATGTCAATTGCCATTGCCTTAAGAATTGCAAGTATATCTTTTTGGGAAAATTATTTCATCCATCATAATTTGACTTTGGAGACTATCAACTCAGCATATTTTAGCATGAAGACACCACAACTGTACTTGCAGCAGTTCCATGTTAGACAAACTTAAGATTCTACAGTAGAATGAAGAAACTGTGCAAGTTAAAATGAAGGAAAGAACAATACCCATCATTTTGTTAAGGAATCATGGTTGGTTTGATGTTTGTAGCAGTGAATGCACTACTTTGAGGATTGGATTTCGATTCTGCGTAGTAACTTGAGTGCTTCAATATGGAGGGTAACATGTAAAGTAGGCATATGATGTCTCTTAACCGATCACTGTTACCGCTGCGGGGCTATAATGAATCATAAAGATGTACTTCTCCTTGATTCAAAATTACATGACAAAGGACCCAGTGATTGCCAGTGTTGCATGGTATCAACACCTGATAATACAATACAAATGTTATGGCCACATTATTATATACTAATTTTTGACCACGTTATGAATGCAAGTTGAACATGAAATCCACATAATTACCGAATCCATTTTCCACCATGGGATAGTGTAAGAAGCTCGAGACCCGAAACATGTTCTAACCAATCCGTGTTTGGCTGGAAATCTAAAGGATTGAATTCCGGGTACTCTTCCCAAACCGCGACCACCGGAGAAGGATCCTTCTTCTTGTTGCCCTTTGTTTTGCTTTTTTTTTTCCACATTTGTTGATCTGTTCCTTCATTTCCTCTTTCATGTTCATTCCTCTCAAATTCTTGTAAATCTCTTAAAGCTTCCATTTCCTCCATTAGAATATTCCACCTTCTTTTTAGGTTCATCTGTGTACTGGTTTTAAATAGAAAGTTAGAAAAACAAGCAAATAATGAGGTTCACCTTTAAAGACTAAAGCTTCTTTGGAATATGTAAATTAATTTGAAGCTAAGTTATCAGCCATTGTAAATATATAGATGTTTCTTACTAAAAGTGAGGTGTTGACTAATGCGATCTTCTGCAAGTAGTTGACTTCTTTTGTTGAACGCCTCCTCCACAGAATGTCAAAGTAGCTATGTATGAGCTATGTATAAAAAACAATAAGAAAGATGTGTGAGGAGATAGTAGGATTGCTGCATAGTGAATTCATGGAAAGCTATGTGTATTTGAAATCTAAATGAAACCTTGAAAAGTTTTGATTACCAAAAAGAAATGATAAATTTGGTTTTGGGGTTTGATATGATGCAAGGAATAACATACCTAGTATTATATTTTGTCAAATATAGGGCGCCTTGAATCAAATCCACACAGAAAAAGTCTTGCAAACGTATGATTTGCAATTGATCTATAAGGGGGAAATTTGAAAAAAATTTACCATATCCGATACCAATTTTCTAGGGTCCACCAACTCTTTGAACTCGTGACGCTCCATGAATTTGATTTGCCAGGTATATAGACTGTTAATTGTCAACATTACTTTATATTAAGAAAACAAATTCACACATTAATACATTATACTAGCAATATATTGGAGAATATGAATGTACTATTAACAGTTGTTTTCTTTGCTCTTCTAGAAGGCCATGAACTCAACATTATTTATTTCGACTTGAGTGGAAGGTTTGTCATTTGATTTCCTTTTTTTCCTCACCAAGGGATTAGTCCACGTGCTGTTAATATACCTTGATCGCTTTCTGGCCCTTTTCAAGTTGTGATCATTGTATATTATATTGGGATCTGGCACATCATAAGCTACAACACTCAGAGAGGGGTTTGGAACAACAACGTTCGGAGTTGGGGAAAAGTAATCATCCATATCTATGGACCGTTGGACTAACTTTACATGACCGTTGATCTCCTTCATCTGATTTTCATCAAGGAGAGTTTGGTTGTCCACATCCTAAATGTACAAAGATATTTAGTCACTCAAATGCAATTGATATACATACAAAAACTTTATTACCATACGTACCTCAACCATTTATGAATCGGCTGGAGGATCACCAAGTTCATAAGCATCACTTTTTGGAGGAAAACCATCAGCCTTGGTTGCAGCATCATCTTGTTGAGCATTAACTTTAGAATTGGCTGTAGCTTCAGCATCAATCTCTTCCATTTTAGAATTGGCTGTAGCATCAGCCTGAGTATCACTGCCAACAACCTACCATCACTTCCAACACCCTTTGATACTATATCGTTATCATGAACATCTTTATCATCAATATCTTTCTTATCTCTCTCATCCATATTTGAATTCAAATCAACACCGGGTTAGCATCATCTTGCTGAGCAGCCTTTCCAACTTCACCAACTAAGTCTTCATCAACACCAGGACTAACACCATCATTAGTATTTACAACCTATAACAACAACAATAATTTAGTGGAAATTATTAAGGACTAAACTATTATATATAGTAATATAGAAAATACATTATATCCAACCTTGAATTCAGTTTGAAACTTGCTAGCTGGCGAGTTTTCAACACCTTTATATCCAACCTTTATCTCGTTTCTAATCTTGGAAAATTCCTCTCTACAAAAGGAAAGTATTCGTTCCTCGCTTTCCAACATAGCAACATATAGTTCTTGTATAGTGGAAGACACTTGAATTTTGCAATAATTATTACAATGCATACAAAAATAGCATACTAAAACCAATTTCCAAAACTAAATAACACTTGCAGGATCAGTCATAGGCATATGACATTTATATGTTCATATATGCAAAGCCCCCTATAAAATATTTATAGTGGAAATCCTACAGTACAATAATACATTAACAACCACACAAACCAACTCACATTTGCATCCAAATTATCATATTTACCTTAGGATTTCTATCGGAGAATAACTTCTTCTTAGAACGAGGGAAATATTCATTAGAATATGTGCTTCTAGATCTCCCGACAGAAACTCCTGTAAGATTGTTATGAACAGTTCTATCAATCCCATCACTGTCATTGCCTGTCTCATTATCATCACTGTCATATTCTGTCTCATTATCGTCACCTTCATCATCAGAACCGACATCCTTTTCCTCTTCTCTTGGATGTGCAACTGGTTTCACCAATTTCTTCCTCTTCAAAGCTTCTCCCACTAGTGCTTGTGAGAGTCATATCATGAAGGCTTTCTTCTCTCAAGCAGCTTTCTCTTCGGTTTCCACATTCAAGGCCACCCATCTTGAAATCTTCAAGTGATAAACATTTGGTGATGGCTTGAGTTTCTTCATGGAAGGAAACTGGAAATACGAAGTAGTTGATCTTACTAGCAACCAAGCTTGTGGAGCACTCTTCAGCTACTTCAACTTCGCTATCACACCGAGTAGCGATCATACCATTTCCTCCATTCTTGTACTTCAAGTTACCACACTTGGAGGCAATGTGGCCAATTCCACAACACTCAAGGCAAGGGACATGTTTTCTTGATATTTTTTTTTTCTTGACTTTGGAGGTTATACACTTCTCCTCCTTGACTTTGGAGGTCAAACCCTTCTTTTGAGATTTCACAAATCTCATAAATCTCTCCACCATGAGAGTCATCTCCTCATCAGAGCCATTTATTTTCCTCTTAACTTTAGAGGTCATCATAGCAAAACCCGCTCTAAGTGTTTCACTCTCACACATAGTGTTTAGGTGAAATGAATGCAAATGAATACAACAAACAAAATGCACACAAATGCAAGACACACAAAAATAACAAGGATCACTTAAGTATGTCTAGGAACCCGCTCTGATACCAATTGAAATTACACAGGGCGTGTGTCTAAAAAACCTAGAAGAGGGGGGGGGGGGGGGGGGATGGGTGAATGAGTTGTTAATCGATTATTACCAACTTTTTCGATTAATCAATAATACAACCCAATTCAATTAAACAATCAATAAACGAAATTAAAGTGCGGAAAACAATAAATAACATGTTGAATTGATTTACGTGAGAAACCCTTCAATTGGGTAAAACTCACGGGCTATCCTTCTAGCCATACATGGTCACAGAAATCCACTATATGAATAAAATGTTACACCCTCAAGTGATACTCGGACTCTCACTCTTGACAACCTCAGGCTATGGACACTACTACTCACCACTCTTGGTTCAGTCCCTAGTGATATCTCCCGATCCACTACTCTTGGCGTAAGCATCTTCTACTCTACCCATATGCCTTTTACAGTGGCACTTGACCAATGATTTCCAACCCACCATTGGTTGCAAGACTTTACTTGCTTGTGCAACTTCACCTAGAAGTCATAAGACTTTGACTCTATGAAGAGTATAAGGTCTAAGTGAATGTGAGATAATATGCTCAAATGCAATAATGTGTAAGACCACACACAAAATGCTTAACTAGATGGTATAATGCAATTTAACAACCTAGTTATCAATCAATGCCTACATGCCCATACATAAGGACTCAATTAGATGTAGAGGTGAATCTAACAACCTAATTGTCAAATAAAGTCCATCCAACACAAGTTGTTACAAACATATAACAAGGGCATTCAATTTGCAATCAAGAAATGCAATTAATGATGCATAAACAACAATGTCTAAATGCAAAGCATAAAAACTTAGCTAGAGGGCAATAATGTCCTAAACGCTAGCTATCACAAACAAACCCAATCATGCAATTTAGACTCATAAAAATCTGCAATAAAAGGAGTCAAGGTATTTAATCAAGCAATAAATACCTAATCTAGAGTAAGAAGAACAATAAATGATGTTCAATGAAGTTCTTACTTACCTAGTCATGAAACCAAGAAGACTCATGCTCAAATGATGTTGAATGATGCAAAATGGAGATGGGTTTTGGGTTTAGAGAGTTAATGAAGCTTAAATGAAGCTTTCTCTCTCTAGGGTTTCTGTAAATGCATGAGAGCTAGTTAAGAAGGAGAGAAAAATGAGATTTTATAGTGGGGAAAAATGAGCTGACGGGACAAGACCAGCTTGCCTTTAAAATAGGTGCTCCGCGGATGGCTCCGTCTAGATAACCCGCTGAGGCTTACTTGCAGAACTTACTAGGGAAGTTCTCCGCGGGAGGCTTCACATGAGACGACCCATAAAGGTTGAGTTAAGGAAACCATTGGAGGGTTCTTCACGGTTTGGTTCTCAGGAGGGACAAAACGAAGTGTCCCTCAAAAACCAATCACAACACTGCAGCTTGAAAATCAAATGGCTCAAAACATGACCAAACGACATCGAAACCTTTCGTATGATATATTATTGGAAAGGTATGGAAGTTCACTTTCTACTTCAGTCAACAAAACATGATTTGGATAACTGTAGAAAGATTTATAGTCAAATGAGTGACCAAATGTCAGATTTGGACAACAACAAGAATGCCCAAATTCATGGAACATATGACCAAAGACCAAAACAAGAGAAGAATGAGACCTTCTCAAATGGTCACTCAATGCGGCAATACAAGCACACCATCGTGCAATCGCGGACACAACAACCACACTACATAAAACCACACTTAAATCTAGAAATGAAATGCAAGTGTGATTGTGAAAAGGATGCACACAAATAAACAATTACAACACAAATACAAGATGAACAAAACATGCATGAGGTGTGTGTGTGCACCTAATCTCTTCAAGAATCAAAGTCAAGTGATATACCTTTTGAAGCTCTTGATCTTGAAGTCATGGGGCTACTTGGAAGCTTGCCTTGATAATCATCAAGAAGACCTAAGCTACCCATTACACAATCATCCCCAATGTGATATGTCATGTAATAAGCCAATCACAAAAATAGAGGTCCTTACTACTTGTATTGATTAGTTGTCTTAGATTAATGATGATTCAAGCTTCAAAGTGGATTTGGCAACTTATCAAGTAAGATTGAGTCTTCGAAGAGGAATATGATCCATTGCTTAACAAAGGTATATTTAGACCTCATTCCTTTTGCAAGGTTTAGGCATGACTTGCTCCGAATAGGCGCTCACAAGTGTATGAGGCTGGAGTGTAGTACAATAATAAGTAAAGTTTGTTCCCAAGAAGATTGCAGAGTTGACTACCGAAATTGATTGACTTAATTACTATTTGAACAATGATTAAAGATGACGATTTTCTTGAACTACAATTACTCTAAATTAAACTATCAGGCAACTTCAAAGAAAAAGATGAAATTGAGAAGTAATAATGAATGTAACTATATGATGAGAAATGCTAAGATATAGAATCCACCTCACCCTCTAACCGATAAGCTCTAGACTTACTCAACTACCTAATTAGTGCAAATGTGTATTGTAGACCCGTGTGCCTAACACTAACTTCTATTCTCTCTCGAGTAATAAAAATCATATCCAAGCATACCCAAAGCCTATCTCTAGATAACCCCAGAAAATATGCATGAATTCATTAAGAACTTTGGCACACCTACAAGGATCCTATACGCTAGCCTCGCGTATGTCTACCTTACTAGACATGTATAATGGACATTTCATAAAACATATGGCATGCATCGCCCCTCGGTCCATAGCACATCACCGCAATTCATTCACAAAGGTGATCAATCTAGTGAAAGCATTAAGTATTCAAAAACATCTATACAAAACACAAAGCATAAATGAATAAAATGAGTGGTCTTTATAGATAATTTTAAGGGTTTGGTTTCATCAAGCCTTAGCAAGAGGAAATTAGTTCATGTTACAAAAGAGAGTCATACAAAATATATATGAAAGCAAACGTATGACTCTACAACAAAATATCAAAGAGAAAGGGTTTAGAGAAAACTATATAGCAAGTTTCCTTCTTTTCTCGGTTTTTCTTCTCCTTCTTTTCTTGGTTCTTCTTCTCCTTCTTGTTGTCTTCAGCTCCTTTTTTGCCTCAAAGTGTGAAATGGTGATGGATTTGGTGTATGGAAGTGATGAAGGTTTTGGATTATAGGAAAATATGGTGTCTTAGTAGTTTTCTTGGGAGATATGTGGGTTATGTTTAAGGAAGATGAAAGGGTGAGGGTTTGAGAGAATTTTTGGGTAGAGAGAGTGGTAGTTATGTCTGAAAATAGCAATGGAATATATAGAAGAATGAATTAGGGCAGGGGTAAAAAGGTCATTTCCTTGATTTTGTACCTTTTTGGGCAAAAAAGCGACCTCGGAGCGACCTGGATGAGAAATAATTTCAGGTCGATATGCTCTCAGGCTGAAATGAGAAATCTTGATCCGAGGTAATAGCGACCTTGAGGCGACCTGGCTGAGGTCGCCCTGAGGTCGCTTTCTTCTCTGTTAATGAAGTTGCAACCCGATGCAATAGCGACATTGGGGCGACTTTATTTGAGGTCGCTTTCTTGTCTGGTGGAGTGGTTCCTGAGCCGATTGAATAACGACCTTGGGGCGATCTTAATGAGGTCGCCCTGAGGTCTCTTTTTCCTTTGTTCTTGCTTCGTAGGCTAATTTTGGTCCATTTCGACTCCACCCACATCATTAAGCTCCAAACTAATCTTTGACCTGCACAACCTTGTTAAAACAGGGTTTTACCCGAGAGACGTGCACAAATTGATAAGGATATGTGGCTACATTTACATGTAGAAATGGAGCAGTCAAGGCACACACACACATTGCATCCATATGTGTCCCTGCATCGTTGTGCTCAATTTGTATAACACATTCACACACTTGATATTGAATGCTTATGCATTAGACTTAAATTGACAAATTGTGTAAATTGCATGTTATAGGACTATATATATGAAATGACATTCTTGTGTGTTCCTGTGTTTGTTTGGTTATGTTTTATGGACTTCAGATTTGAATTTGATTTTATATTATTCCTCATTGATTTTCAGTCATTTTGGTTACTCATTCATTAGTCTTCAAGTTCTGAGTGAAAAGTTACGAAACTTTCCGGTCACTTACCATGCAATGTCTTCCTCTTCATGTATCGAGTCAAATTCTTATTTTTTGGTCAAAGTTTTATAGTATTCCATGTGCAGGAGAGAGTCCCAGGTTGTAATACAAAAACATATTCAAATTCGGAGTTCAGAGGCCAGAGAATGATCGAAGAACGCGAAGGTGCACGAGGGAGGAAATAAATGGCCAAAGGCCATTTGTCACCCATCCCCCACCATCTCGGGGAGGAGGGCCTCCTGCCCCCGAGATGGACATGCGCCTCCTCATGGAGCTGAGGTGGCTCATGGCCATTGATCTCCTCCATTTCCCTCTTTCCCTCTCATTTAAATATCACTTTCCCTCTCTCATTTCATTTAAAAAGAAGAAAATTTGAAAAACAAGTGCATAATTTTATCTCTCCAATTTTTCTCATCTTCTAAACAACATATCTCTCTCATTTCTTGTCTGATTTGAGTGATTCAAGTTGGAGAATCTTTGTATTGAAGTCCCTTACCTTCTCAAAGTTATTTTTCAGCCATTTGTGCAAGAGTTATGGTGGTTTTGCACTCAAAACCGAAACTGCACGAGATTACAAGGTATTGATCTATTCTTTGTGTTTTGATCTTCAAAGTCTTCAATTACCTTGAGTTTTCTTCTTCTATGTGTATGTGTTACTTGGAAAAATGCATTTGAGAAGTAGAACTTCAATTATAGGCTAGTCTTGTCTAATTAGAGACTTGAATGTGAACTGGTTTTTCTTGAAATCTAGATTTTCACATGTTTGTGAGTTGTATTGTGATTAGCTTATTTTCTAGGGCTATTTGTTCCTTGATTGACTTTATTCTTTTGACTGATAGCCTTTTCATGTGCTAGGACTCATTAGTTTAAAACATCTAGGATTAGCACATTTGATTTCATATTTAGAGCTAATTAGGATTTAATTGATTTGTTAATAAATACATGCTCTAAATATTTGCTTAAATATTTGCTAGAATATTCATTGATCATATCTTTTGAATCTATCATGTTTATGTTTGTTACTAAAATTTTGAATGTGTGATTAATATATATGATTGATTCAAGTTTTAGTTACATGAATGATTATAGGAATTTAATGTGTTTAGGTGTTTCACATGTTCTAGACATTGTTCATGTTTAGTAATTAGACAATTTTGATTTATGAACTCACATGCTTATGTTGTAGGAACCCGGATTTACGTTGCGCAGCAGAAATGGGGTTTAAAATTTTTTATGCAACTTGTAAACCGTATACAACATATAAGAGTATATAAAGATGGATTTAGATCATACCCTTGATGCTAACTCATTCGTTTCTTTAAGATTTATTCCGATTATGAACCACCAAGTCTTCCTTGCTATGTCCCGCGATTCAGTAACTGTGTGTGGGCATGTCACGATCTTTCAAGAATTGAGAGGAGGATGCAGAGGCTTGAAGAAAGCTCATTATCTTCTTCATAAAATTCCGCCACCACAAGAATTTTTTTTTTCTTGGCAGAAATCTCTAACATACTAAGTTATTGAACGGGAATGCAACTCTGATCTCACCCATGGTATATCAAAAACCACGATCTAACTTGAAGGAGTCGATAAGACACTCAGGATTAAGATCACCCATATATAGCCATCATTAGTCGATATATATTAATCTCATCATATAACAGATCTTGGTAAGAGATTCATATAGATTGTGGTCCGGTCCTATATGATCACATCATATAAGGTGCCTCCATTCTCATATCACTATATGAATAGTCTAGGATAAGACCGCTGTACATTACGGAATGGACCGCATCTGAAGATTAACCACAAATAAAGTACCCATCTCTATTTTCTATCTACAGACTCTTTAGATTGCTCATCTCAAACTGAATTCCTCTGTATATGACACTCATATACTCAGTTAGAGATTACATTCGACAATCTTGGATATTATAATACACATGATATAAATGTACGAGATAGATTTATAGAATGAATAAACTACTTCTTTTATTAATGTTTCATTCACATTTACAAATTACAAGCTTTAGGGCATAAATCCCAACAATCTCCCACTTGGACTAAAGTAGGTGAGACATATCTCGAAAACCTAGACCCTCTAGGTGACCTTTAAACACTTTAGCTGTTAAGTTCTTTGTAAATAGATCAACATGATTGTCCAGCGACCCTATCTTGGTCACGGTCACACCCCCCCTCTCTGAACTATCTCTCTGATGAAATGATATTTTCTTTCTATATGCTTCCCTCTCTTGTGGCTTCTTAGTTCTTTGGAATTAGCCACATCACCACTGTTATCACAATAAAGTGTGATGGGCTTATCCAGATCTAGAAAAACTTTCAGATCAATCAAGAACTTACGGAGCCAGACAGCTGCTTTAATTGCTTCACAAGCTGTTACAGATTCGACTTCCATGGTGTAGTCAGCAATAAATGATTGCTTAACACTCCTCCATACTATGGCTCCACCACTAAGGGTGAATATTGAACTAGACGTGGATTTCCTTGAATCCCTGTCTGACTGAAAGTCAGAATCTGTATATCATAGCGGGATTAAATCCTGCCCGGAATATACTAGCATATAGTTTCTCGTTCTCCGAAGATACTTGAGAATGGCCGTTACAGCAACCCAATGATTCTATCTTGGGTTGGACTGAAACCTACTGGCTACTCCCACTGTGAAGCAGATGTCAGGTCTCGTGCATAACATAGCATACATAAGACTGCCTACTACGGACGCATAGGGAACATGTCTCATATCCTCAACTTCTTGTGGTGTCTTAGGACACCGTTCCTTAGACAAGTGAACTCCATGCCTAGAAGGCAAATAACCTTTCTTGGTGTTATGCTTCAAAAATTGCACAAGTATCTTGTCGATGTACGATGCCTGAGACAATGTTAAGAGTTTGCTCTTACGATCCCTAATTAATTGGATCCTTAGAACATAACTCGCCTCTCCCAAAGCTTTCATTTGGAATTAGCTAGCCAGCTAGCCCTTTACTTCCAACAATACCCCTACGTCATTCCCAATGAGTAGGATATCATCTACGTATAGGACTAAGAAAACTACTTTCTTGTCAATGATGAGCTTATAGATACAAGGCTCGTCGACGTTTTGCTCAAAGCCACATGTTTTGATAGCATTATCAAACTAGATGTTCCAAGATCTAGATGCTTGCTTTAGTCCATAAATGGACCTTTGCAACTTGCAAACTTTTTGCTTTTGATCTGGAGATACAAATCCCTCTGGTTGCATCATGTAGATGCTCTCATCAAGATTACCATTCAAAATGCAGTCTTGACATCCATTTTCTAAATTTCTTAATCAAAATAGGTTTGACAAGACGTTTTTTTCTAGTGTCGTTTTAAGAGATCAATTCGTCAACAATATTTGATAAAACCTCACAAAGCCTAAATTAGTTTGAAAACATAATTATAGTGGCAAGTGGGGTGTTGTCCACAGGGAGCGGAGTTAGCTAAAATTAGTTATTGCTAAAGTAATGTTATGTATATATATAATAACGAAACATGAAATGGGGAAGATGTAGATGGTGAATTACACTATTAATAACACTAAATTAATTATGCAATCTAAATGAAGGGGGAAATGGGATGAAGGATATATATAGATGATGGAAACTAAGGAGTTAATGGATACAAAAGTAAATACTGGGCAATGCAACAAACTTGTCAATAGCACGACTATTTAAGGTAACTGACCTAGGATGTATAGAGTCGGTTATTTATCCCTAGAAGGTGGCCAACCTAGGATGTATAGTGCAGACCACCTATTAGGGATTAATCTGTCGTAAACTACCAACCTAGGATGTATAGTGTTGGTTGTTTATCGGATTCTGGAAATGAAGCTCGTCTACCTAACAATGACTCAACCGATTAAACGTAGTCACCCTAGGATGTATAGTGATGACTTCTAACTCTCTTACGGGTTCCGACCTAGGATGTATAGTGCCGGAAACTCGATCGAGGTTAGATTAAGACTGCGGTTTAAGAGTCAGAATTCATGACGTTCCGTCCATTCTTTAGAGCATTAAACAACTAAATATGATGTATATCTAGATGCAATACTCATACATAATACAGAGACATCTTGCAAAGAGGATGTATTTACACAAGAAATCAATGGTAAACATTCACAACAAGAATAGATCAATGAAAGATAAACATGAATATCAATATAATATCAAGTTTATGTACAAGCCCAATATTCAACTAACTACTCCATCAACCCCTTAGAGAGGATTTAGCTACTCATTACAACTAGGAAACTAAGAGAAAGGAAATAGAAAGAACCCTTGGAGAACATCTCCTTCCTTGAAGTGGCTTCAATCTTCTAACTTCCTTGAAGTTGAGTAGAGAATGTAAGGATGAGAGAGAGAGAGAGAGAGAGAGAGATTCTAGGTCTAAATGTGTTTTACCTCTGAAAAACGGAGTCAAAAAGCTCTCTAAAACATTTCTATCATTTTCTATTTATACAACCCATAAAAAATAGGTCATTTAAACTTCAAAAATCAATCTGGTGCGCGTGGAGTGCGAGTGGAGTGCGGGTGAATTACCCGCACTGTATGGTTTGTCTTCATCTTCAGTTCTCGGGTCTGGGCAATAGTGCGGGTGGAGTGTGGTTGAATTACCAGCACTTGACCCGCACTTGACCCGCACTTGGAATCGCACTTGAATCGCACTTCCCTGTCAAGTGCAAAATCTACCTTCTGTCTTGAGCAACAGTGCGGGTAGAGTGCGGTTGGATGACCCGCATAGTACCCACACTCTAATTTCAGGTGCAATTCTGCTCTTCTGGTCTTGGTGACAGTGCGGGTGGAGTGCAGTTTGATGACCCGCACAGTACCCGCACTCTAATGTCAGGTGCATCTTCAACTTCTCTGGTTTGGCATTAGTGCGGGTATAGTGCGGTTGGATGACCCGCACAGTACTCGAACTTTAACGTTAGGTGCAACTTCAGCTTCTCTGGTTTGGCAACAGTGCGGGTGAAGTGCGGTTGGATGACCCACACTGTACCCGCACTTTATCTCTTCACTTGCATCCTGTCTCGGCTATGAGCATGAGTGCGGCTGGAGTACGGTTGTGACCCGCACTTGACCTGCACTTGACCCGCACTGTAGAGCTGCTTGTGCTCCTTTGTCTTTCCTTTCGCCCCTTTTTTGCCGGAATCACCGCGACATGCTTCCAAACCCAGCTTTACACCATTTCCTACAATTCCACACAAAACAACCCATTAGAGATACAAAAATGCACGAAAACAGAACAAAAGGTAATGATTTGAGGGCCTAAATATACTACATATTTGGCCCGATCAGGCAGCAATGGATAAGAGAATCCTAATAAATTTAAACATGGCTACTGGCAAGATGGTCTCTTCATAATCGACCCACTCCTTTTGGGTATAATCCTTTACCACTAGCCTTGCCTTGAAGGTCTTTACCTTCCCATCTACTCATTTCTTTCTCTTGTAGATCCACTTACACCATATGAGTTTTATCCCATCCGGTAAGTCTACAAGTTTCCAGACTGAGTTGGTGTACATGGACTCCATCTCGAGATTCATGGCTTTAAGCCATTCCTCTTTGTCAGAATCTTCCATTGCATTCTTAAATGTCAATGGATCATCTACACTATCATTAGAGATGACATCTCGTCCCTCTCCAATACCTAAATAGCATTCAGGTTGTCGAGCAACCCTCACACTACGTCTAGGTTGTAGTGTATCCTGACTAGGAACCATTTGACTATCAGATGTTAATGGATCAACAACTCTTATTGACTGAGCACTGGTTATACTAGGCTCCATCTCATTGAATATAATTTTGCTTCGAGGTTTATGATCACTCATATAGTTATCCTCAAGAAACGTTGCATTTGTCGATACAAATACTTTATTCTCCTCAGGACTATAGAAGTATCCACCTCTAGTCCCTTTGGAATAACCTACAAATAAGAAGACCGTAGACTTAGGGTCTAGCTTTCCAGTTCTGTTCTTCAGTACATGTACTGGACATCCCTATATGCGGAAATGTCGCAAACTAGCTTTACGACCATTCCATAACTCTAGGGGAGTCTTAGGAACAGATTTGGATGAGACTACATTTAAAATGTAAGCCGCCGTTTGTAGTGCATATCCCCAAAAGGAATTTGGTAATGATAAGAAACTAATCATAGATCCCACCATTTCTATCAGGGTTCTGTTTCTCCTCTCCGCAACACCATTCTATTGTGGTGTTCCAGGAGCTGTGAGTTGGGACACAATCCCAAGCTCAACCAAGTAGTTTTCAAACTCTTGGTCAAGATACTCATCTCCACGATTCGATCGTAGAGCCTTGATAGTCTTGCCTAATTGATTCTCAACTTCAGCTCCGAATTCTTTGAACTTTTCAAAAGTTTTCGACTTTCGTTGCATTAGGTAGACATAACCGTATCTAGAGTAGTCATCTATAAAGGTGACATAATACTCAAAACCACCCCTTGCTTTAACATTCATATGTCCATAGACGTCTGAGTGTATAAGCTCTAGTGGTTCCTTAGCTCTAAGTCCTTTTCCAGTAAAAGGTCTCTTGGTCATTTTGCCTTTTAAACATGATTCGCATACAGGTAAGATGCCAACATTTAACTGGCTTAAATGCCGCTTTTAACTAGTCTGTCTATCCTATCAATGTTAATATGGCCAAGTCTTAGATGCCATCGACACGTTTCATTATCTGGAGAAATTTTCTATTGTTTTGTTTTAGGTTTTTCAACTTTAAACAATTCAACATTGAGAAGTGATGTATGAATTAACGGTCTTAAAATATACAAGTTGTTTTCATTTAAACCTGAACAAATATTTAAACCATTTCTAGAAACAAGAATTGACTTATTATTAAAAGAAACATAATATAATTGTTCCAACAATTTGGACAAAGAAATCTAATTTCTTGTAAATCCAGGAATAAAATAAACAGAGTTCAAAATAAGAAACAATTTTCAAACTAGAGTCTAACTACTCCCACTGCTCTTGCTGACATGACATCCCCTGACCCAACTGTAGGGAAAAATGCGTGCACGCAGCGGAAGCGAGACTAATATAGTTTTAGTATATTTAAAGATTGTTTCCTTTAAAGAAGAAGACCACCCTTTGATTACTTGATATATAGAAAGTATATCGTACCTTTGTAGCGTGAATCCGATTTGAAGTTGCGTCGGTGGTATTCCGTAAGAATTTCCAATCCAATCACGAACCTGAATCACCTAGGAGCCTGGTCTCCCTTTCTTTGAATTGTGTACCTAAGGATGGTTAAAAAAAAACTTTTTCTTTTTCGTTAGTCACAAAAACTTCCAAGAGATAACAAAGAACGTTCCGGTCACTTTTGAATTCTCAATCTCTTGATCGAAATTCGCGTGAACTTAATTCGAAATTATGCACAAAGCCTTTTGATGTAAAAGCTATTAGTACACTATCGAAACAAAACGTTCTCTTCTCTCTTTTCCTCTTGGCTGAATTCTCACACTAGTCTAAGAGATGGATTCTATTTTTCAAGCTAAAGAAAAATAACTCTCAAGCAAGCTTTAAGTGTTTTGGCCAAATTTCACTCTATGATATATTTAGTGGCCGAAATTCTTGCCCTAAACTATTTAGGGTTGGCCGAAAATCCCCTTCCCTTTATTTTAGGGTTGTCTGAATTCCTTGATAGTCTTTTAGGTAATGACCAAAATCCTCTACCAAAAAGGATTTGTATTTCTATAAAAGACTCCTATCAATCTTTTTGAATTCAAACCCTAATCCAACTCTTTAGTGTATTTGTGACTATATCAAAAAATTCCTAATTTGACTAGATAAATAAATTCCTTTTTATTTATCTACTTGCCAAATAAAGACTTTAATATTTATTATACTACCAACAATAGTATAATACTAAGAAACATATTTCCTAGTCAGAAAAAGATTTTGATTCTTAATTAAATAATTAATCAATCAATTAATTAATTTCCATTTAATTAAATAATAAAATTAAAAACAATATAATAGGCTATCATATTTAGCCTTGCCGCCCAAGTCCATATATGGGCATATATATTGTTTTTCCTATTTTATTAAATCCATTGGACCTTAATAAAAGGCCCACATGTGAACTAGACCCATTCTTACTAAAAGAAACAAGTCCACATGCCTTAATATAATTCTAGATGGACCCATAATTGGTCCGATAGAATATATCTAGTCCGTGTGGATTGGGGATCTTGGCGGGCTATCTAAATTTAAGCTCTAATAGACATAACCTAATCACAATCAACAAATGATTCACTTAGGTTCGAACTATTAATTTTAGTTCATTCCACTAAAGAACTTAAATTGAACTTTTAAATAAAGGTAGAATAAGTATATGTTTATCATTCATACCATAGACAATCTTATTGGAGATAATGTATCCTTGTGAATAATATCAGTAATCGCTAAGAGCTCATAGACCGCCTATATCTCTCCTAGTTACCATATTTGCTCATATGACCACATTTTGAACTTGGATATTTTGACTTGTCCAGAAGCCATATTTCAATAGACACTATTGAAAAAATCAACGTTAAGATTTAATATCCAATACCTCAAAACATCCATATGATAATATTATACTCTCATTTAATAAATGGAGCCACGATGTCATTTAATAAATTGATTAACAAATGAATACCACCAAACTATCGATGATAGACTATGCTATATAATCGTACTCATTGATAGCTCAAATGATAACACTTGCAACCATAAGTCCATCATTTATCTCAGGATTAAGATAGATTCTCCGATTGTTCTCATAAAGAAAACTTTTATCCACTAACGGTTATTAGATAAAGTATTTCATTGTGATCCTGTTCAATGCACCTAGTGCACTAGATTTTTTTACTCAAAACCTCTTTGATGATTTTAGACTCATCATAACACATTTGATCCCACTCAAATACTAGCAAAAGAATCTACAACTTTGACAAGATAAATGTGCCTAACCTTTACCTTAAGTTGTGAACATTGTTCAAGACTAACTAAAGAATTGTGTCTATCTCATACATATCCAGATGTACGAACAATTCTTCTTTTCTCATAGTCTTTTGACCTTATGATTATTTATTTTTGACAATTATAATAATTAAATTATAAATGCTATAAGATTTGTTAAAACAGAAATCACTTTATTAATATGAAAAGATTGTCAAATACAATATTACACTCTTGCTATTGAACATAATCCTAACGCCAACACGCCTAGAGAAGGCTCCCTCCTCAAGCTCTGTCCAAGAATCAGTCCACTGCAAAGAAGAGCAAACATGATTAATGGCCCATGAATCAACCATCCAAGGTGAAGAATCATCTTCCACTAAACATAATTCAATAACAAGGAAATCACATTTACCTTTTGCCTTTTTCTTCTTGGCAACCTCCTCTAGATATTGAGGATAATTCCTCTTCCAATGTTTGACCTTGTCGCAATGAAAACATTTTCCTTTGCCTTTATCCTTGTCGGTGGAGGTGCCCTTCTTCTTGCTTTGGGCTTTCTTCGGTCTGAGCTTACCCCTTAGCCTTGCCAGCAGACCTTTTCCTCTTCTTAGATCCAGAGGAAGATAGTTCAACAATATTTGCCTCACCGGTCTTACCTTTGTTTTCCTTAGTCATGGACTCAAAGGTAGTGAGCTCATTAAGCACCTGTGTTAGACTGAACCTCAACTTGTTCATCCTATAGTTGCTTTTGAACTGATCAAAACTCTTCAAAAGAGTCGTCTGTATGATACTCACCTAACTAGGTTCATCAATGGCCCTGCCATTGACCTCTGCTGTGTTGAAATGGGACATCATGGCCAGGACATGTTCCCGAACATATGCACCTTCCTTCATCCAAGCAAGCATTGCGGAACGAACAGCTTCCTGCCGCTTTTGCTCAGAGGGCTGCCCGAACATAGCCTATAATGACTCCATGATTTTGAATGCTGCAGTCATTGCCTCATGCTTTATAACAAGCACTTCTGTCATACTAGCGAACCGATAAGTTTGGACCTTCTCATCAGCTGAGACCTATTTCTGGTATGCCTCACGAACATTTCGTGCGGCATTGGCAGCAGGCTGTGGAGGAAACTCCTCAGTAAGCACAAACTTTAGTTCTTTGGTGACTAAAATTGCATTAATGTGATGTTTCCATTTAGTGTAATTCTCTCTGGTTAGTTTGTCATTAGCAAGGATTTGTAATAGTGCAGAAGACATTGCTGAAAAAATATAAATAAAGAATTCATTCAACCATACATTTAATTCACATGTTACTGTTTGACATAAAATTAAATATGATGCATGCACATATTTAATGAACAAGAAAATCCCTATAAACAGTTTCTACGCCACGACAATCCAACATACCACAAGCAAGTGCCGCCTTAGGGTCGGTCAAATTCTTGTATGTTGGATCGAGACATTTTCAATTAAATGATATACTAGAATAACTCTTTTCCTCTGTCATTCAACCATCGTTTAATTAGTCAGGTTTATAATTAACAAAATTTAATTAAAAACCTTGTGAGTGTACCCCACTATTTCAGATCTCTTAAGCTTAACTTGAGAATTGCAGCCTTAGGGTTGGTCAATCCCAAAATACACTAAGAAACCATATCCATTAGGAAGTCAACCATGGTATTGATTCTCATGGAGACCCTCCTTAGGGAAGATGAAAAGAAAGCCGTATCGAGGCCCCACTTGAATCTCACGGTATTGAACTAATGATTCAGACTGCCGGATATAATGTACTATATCCCTCTCCCACTCACTATTTTAGAATTAGGGTTTTCAATTAATTCACCTAGATATTACTAAGATTAAACATCTAATTTCAATCTAAATGTCTAGGGCATATATAACAAATTATTAGAATCTTATTCTAATACATAAACTAATCCAATTTTTAACCAATTAAAAATCTAGTTCAATATTCAAATTCTAATCTATGTAAACAATTTTACTAAGACTAGAATTATTTAATGTGATTTACCAAGTTTTAACTATTAAAACTAATCACATTATTATGTCCAATTATATTAGGACTTTAATAGAATTAAACCTAATATTCAGTGAAGGACCTAACTAATCTAACTAATTGAACGATTTAATTAATAGACTAGTTATTAATGAGAATTATCAAGTTTTTACACTAAAAACTAATCTCATTATTTAATAGCCAATTATGTGAATTATACTAATTTTTAATCAAAATTTAAAAATAAAACAGATAATTATCAATGGCTATTATGCATGTATGATATGTCAAACTATATATATTTATGTGTAGGCACACCTAATCTAAATGACATGTATATACATGACAATACTTTTACCATCTCATAATAAAAGCATACATGAGTTGACCGAGTACAATGAGTTATTTAACTTAAAAAAATATTTAATTACAAAAGTTATCCAAAACATTCCTTGGTCTTCAAATAATTCCTATATTCTTCAAGACTTTGGGTTCTTCTTATTTTGGGTTTTTAACCAAGTCTAACTTGATTAAAAAAAATTATTATTTTTATATGTTATGATCCATCTCATGAATCAAACCTAAATCCCAAGTGTTACTCTAACACTTATTGGAGGCCCAAGGCATAAAAAATAAAATAAAAAATAGCCCAATATCTTTGTCAAATTCTGAAACCCTAGCGTTACAAATTCGATACTCTAGTGCTTTCACGCATAGCTATAATTCAAATGCATGTGCAGCCCGCAACCGTACACGCTACAATCGCTCCGTAACAAGCTCACGCAAACAACCAGCCGTGCACAACGGACGTGCGCTGCCAGCAGCCCAAGTGTGCAGCCTTCCCGCTGTGCGCACAACACGCACATGCGCACGGCATGGATGCTGTGCGCTCATCGTGCCTTGGCGCGCTGCCTGGCTTCTGCGCGGCAGTCTGCACCGCCCGCCTATGCGCATCTCATGCGCGCAAGCAATTCCAAATTCGTTCTTCCGCATTCTGTCTTCTTCATCCGATTTCTTCATATATATTTAACAATTAAACACATAGCAGAAAAAGCACAACAAAGAAAATACTGCAGAAAAAAATAAAAATAATAAAAATACATCCCGAAATTAATATTACATTGAAAAAAAATATTACAACCTTTAATAAGAACCCTAAACCCATTGTACCATACAATTAACGATCAACCATGTTTAAAAAAAACAAATAAACATCATACAATCATTAGTAAGTGCATACACATACCATACATGCAAATCAAAAAAATAAAACTATGAAAAAGAAACTTTTATTCTTATATATTGTATAACTGGCTTTGATACCAATTGTAAATACCAATTCCCAATCTCATGGGTGTGGACTCGGTCCAACCTCTTTGGGATGACACCAACAGATACCTATCAGAGCACTCCTTTAAGAAGCCCCCGGGCAGAGAACCACACTTCATCACACAATCACGTATGAGAGTTCCCGGGGATCAGCCAGTCGCTACTGCCTTTGCTCTGATACCAATTGTAGGAACCTGAATTTATGTTGCGTAGCGAAAAAGGAGATTTAAAATTTTTTATGCAACTTGTTGTTGGGGTTTTTGCCCTAAAGCTTGTAATATGTAAATGTAATTTGAACATAAATAAAAGAAGTAGTATATTCATTCATTTTGTGTCATACTTTATATAACATGTGCACTTAACATCCAAAATTGCCGGATGTAATTTCGAACTGAGTATATGAGTGTCATATATAGATGGATTCAGTTTGAAACGAGCAATTTAAAGAGTCCGTAGATAGCAAATAAAGCTGGGTACTTTATTTGTGGTTAATCTACAGCTGCGGTCCATTTCGTAGTTTACGGTGATCCTATCCTGGATCATTCATATGTAGATATGAGAATGGAGGCACCTTGTATGATGTGATCATATAGGACTGGGCCATGATCTATATGAATCTCTCACTAAGATCCGTTTAACGATGAGATTCATATATATCAACTTATGATGGCTATATGTGGGTGATCTTAATCCTGAGTGTCTTATCGACTCCTTCAGGTTAGATCGTGGTCTTTGATATACCATGGGTGAGGTCGGAGTTGCATTCCCGATCAATATACTCCGTATGTTGGGATCGCGGTTTGGCTTGTGGCTGGGAAGGTTTGTACACAATAGTGGAATCCATTCCTTCTTGTGAGAAGTAGATGGTAGTTCCCTTAAGGGTTGATTCGGGGCTTGAACAATATGAGCGTTCTCCTAATTCCGTAAGGAATGTAGGATTTATTGTTCATTAGAGAATCAATGGTACTTAATGGAAAGATATGATTAGAGGGGTATAACGGACATTATGACCCAGCTCTAATTATGAACTACTTGTGGAGGATTATACCATATGTAATAGCTATATCGATGGACACCGAGAGTTATTGGTTTGTATAAAAACGTCTACAGTTGAGAGAGTGCAGCTTCGGGTTTTTAGTGGAATAACACCGAAGTTAATAATCATGAAATATTAATTAAAGAGTTTAATTAATAATTTCTAAGGATTATTGGAGCTCAAAATACTGTGGGTCCATTAGGTCCCCTTGCTAGCCCGATCGATTTAGGTAACAAGGGTCACGGTTAATTAATTGGATTGTCCAATTAATTGTGTTACGAAAGTGACACGTATTAATTCGGGAATTAATTGAATAATGAGATTATTTAATTAATGAATAATGGTGATTAAATAAATTAAATAATAAGATTATTTAATTATGTTGTTAATCACTAAATGGAGGGTGTTAGTTGATATTTGATTTTGAATAAAATAAGATAATATGATTATTTTATTTTATTAAATTAAATATTTGAAATTGAATTTGAAATGTTTGAATTCAAAAGTAAATATTTAATTAATTTTAAAAAAAGATATGAGATATCTTTATAAAATTTTAAAAATCAAATATAAGATTTTTGGTTTGTTTTTAATATATATGAGATATATATTTTTTTTAAATTTTAAACCGAATGTCGGTTTTTGTTTTTAAAGATATATGAGATATATTTTAATGAAAACAAAAGGTTGAACCAAAATAAAAACACATACACGACAAAACAAGAAGAAAAGAAGTCGTGAACAGAAAAGGCACAACAAAAGAGAAAAAGCAAACTAAGAAAAATAATTGGGTGTGGCGAGCACAAAGTGCTGCACTCATAGAGTTTGTTTTTTCTGTGTGTATTCTTCTCTTCTTCCTCCATACAGGTCCTGAATATCGTGACGCGCTCACACGCTGTTACCAGTTCTGGGAGATAGCGAGGAAGATCACGTGGTTCAAATCAGGAGCAGTTCGTATCAAAGTGAAGGAGCCTCCTACGTAGGTATGAAAAATGTTTCTTCACTTTATTATTGTATTTGATTATTATTGTACAAATGGGTTAGTTTAATGATTGCATAAAAAAATTTTAAAACCTTCCGCTGCGCAATCTGTAACTCTAAGGTTCCAACACTTGTAAACCGTATACAACATATAAGAATATATAAAGATGGATTTAGATCATACCCTTGATTCTAACTCCTTCGTTTCTTTAAGCTTTATTCCGATTATGAACCACCAAGTCTTCCTCACTATATCCCGCGGTCCGGTAACTGTGTGTGGATACGTCACGATCTTCCAGGAACTGAGAGAAGGATGCAGAGGTTTGAAGAAAACTCATTTTCTTCTTCACAAAATTCAGCCACCACAAGAATTTTTTTCTTTCTTGGCCGAAATCTCTAACCTAGATTTTCTAGGTTTTTGCTTTTTGTGTATTTTGTTCAATCAATGACACTAAGTCTTTCTCTAAGTTATGTAAATATATATATATATATATATATATATATTTATAACTTGATACAAATCCTTTTCAAAATATATCTCCATATATTAAAAGGATAATTAGTATTTAAGTATCCTAGGTAGAGTAGGATTCTAAATCCCATATAACCCTAGTTGATTTGTACTTAAATACTAGACTTTGTTAAGAATAAAATAATCTAATTATTTTATTTTCATTACAGTCATGATTTGAATCCGCAACCTCCGATTAATAATTCATAATTATCAACTCATTAATTAAATAATTTAATTATCTAATTAATTTAATTATTAATATATTAATTAAATAATCTCATTATTCAATTAATCCTTGAATAAATACGTGTCACTTTCGTAACACAATTAATTAGACAATCCAATTAATTAACCGTGACCCTTGTTACCTTTAATCAATCGGGCTAGCAAGGGGACCTAAGTGACCCACAATTTTGAGCTCCAATAATGCCTAGAAATAATTAATTAAACTCTTTAATTAATATTTCATGATTATTAACCTCAGAGTTATTCCACTAAAAACCCGAGACTGCACTCTCGTAACTGTAGATGTATTACACAAATCGAAATTATAGTTGTCCATCAATATAGCTATTACATACGGTATGATCCTCCACAAGTAGTTCATAATTAGAGCTAGGCCATAAAGTCAGTTATGCCCCTCTAATTATATCTTTTCCATTAATTACCATTGATTCTCTAATGAACAATAAATCCTAACTTCCTTTACGGAAGAAGGAGAGCGCTTATATTATTCAAGCCCCGAATCAACCCTTAAGGGAACTACTATCTACTTCTCGTAAGAAGGAGTGGATTCCACTATTGCCACAAGCCAAATTGCGATTCCAACATACAGAGTTATTGACCGGGAATGCAACTCCGATCTCACCCATGGTATATCAAAAACCATGATCTAACCTGAAGGAGTCGATAAGACACTCAGGATTAAGATCACCCATATATGGCCATCATTAGTCGATATATATATATATGAATCTCATCATAAAACGGATCTTGGTGAGAGATTCATATAGATCGTGGCCCAGTCCTATATGATCACATCATATAAGGTGTCTCCATTCTCATATCATCATATGAACATTCTAGGATAAGACCATCGTATATTACGAAATGGACCGCAGCTGTAGATTAACCACAAATAAAGTACCAAACTATATTTTCTATCTATAGACTCTTTAGATTGCTCATCTCAAACTGAATTCCTCTGTATATGACACTCATATACTCAGTTAGAGATTACATCCGACAATTTTGGATGTTATAGTACACATTATATAAATGTACGAGACAAATTTATAGAATGAATAAACTACTTCTTTTATTAATGTTTCATTCACATTTACAAATTACAAGCTTTAGGGCATAAATCCCAACATATGTCTAGTTCCCATATAATGTATTGATCTCATATTCTATGTTGAGTGCTTATTTGCATTTTGCATTCATTGATCACACTAGGAAGTCCTTGTAAAAGGCATGAAGTCTTGGCTAGGACATGTGGTCTGGATAGCTAAGTAAGAAGTCTTGGTTAGGACAAGTGGTTTGGATAATCAAGCAAGGGAGACTTTCTAGAGGCAAGAGTGCATTGGATAGAAAGTAGACTATATTATTGGTAGACCCAGGATATTGAGTTGACATGGAGTCCAATAAAGAGTGTTTCATTTGTTGATCACTCTTGAGGAATTTCCAACCTTTCAATGGTGTTATGTAGAAATGGAGTCCAATAGAGAATGTGTCATTTGTTGATCACTTTTGAGAAATTTCCAATCTACCAATAAGGATTGGGTAGATGTCGAGCCCAATATAGAGTGTCATTTGTTGGTCACTTTTGAGGAATGTCTTATCTACTTTCCAGTAATAAAAGTACCCGATGGTTGTATTCAACTCGTGGATGTTTCCTCTTAGGAGGTTTTACCACGTTAAAAAAAAATCCTTGTGTCAATTCTTCATATCTCTCTTTTATACTTGTATATGTATGTTTGTATCTTGTTTCACAAACTTCATTTCTAGATATTCTTGTAAACAAGATTGTTGTAATGTGTGAGATGCAAGCACTTCATTTGATCAAAGTTGTAAATATCATTTTATTTGTACTTAGATTTATTTGTATATAATCATCTTTGATTAGTACTTGTATATATTGAACATTATTGAGAAAACAAGTATTCTTTGTTTTTAGTTTTATTATAATTCCTTCACTAGCAATTTGCAAACTTGATTGACAATACTTTGTTTGAGAATACAATTTAATTATCTACATATGCTTTATTATCTAAAGTGTTGTGATTCAAGCTAGCTAGAGGGACAAACTCTTTTTTTGTTTCAAGGGATTGAAAAAAGGTGTAAAAATCTATTCACCCCCCCTCTAGGTTAGCTTAAGGCAATTTAACCGCGTTTGTATATTTTCAAAGGGCTAAAGGAAAATGGGAGTTAGGAGATTCATCGGCACCCATTTGGGTGATTAAGAAGAATGGACCTCCCCATCTGGTCAAACCACTTTCGGTTGACCTAAGTCCCACTTTGCATGCCGATCTTTTCTTCTTCTTCTTCTTCTTCTTCTTCTTCTTCTTCTTCTTCTTCTTCTTCCTATATGCTTCTTCTTCTTCCGATCTGCTCCTTCTATGCCGCCTATTTGCTCTTCTTTTCCTTCTTGTGGAATTGATTTGGATGGCTTTTAGGATTAGTCAGCTGGTGTATTTTTTGTTGTGGAATTGATTTGGATGGCTTTTAGAATTAGTCAGCTTATATGGGTTTTCTTTGATGATTTCATTTTATGTTTTTTTATGTTGTTTTTTGATTTTCCTTTTACTTATTGACGGAATTTACCAGAAAGTTAAAGATCTAATTTTATCTAATCATTTTTTCTGTGTGTTTGTTAGTTCTTACGACTTCATGATATTTTTGTTTTGTGGAGTTTTTTTAATCATTTTTTAATTTGGTTGCTAGGAGATTCCTGGAAATGAATATAACATATAATATAAAAATTGTCAACTTTATAAGTAACCAAAAAATTAGAAGGTTTATTGTTTTTATCCAAAATTAGTATTTTTATTGTTTTTATCAAAAAATCCACTTTTTAGACAAAATTGTCATTCTTTTTATTTTTGCCCATGTGTGTTTAATTGTGTTAGACTTGGTGTGTTTAATTGATTTTCTATGGTGTGTTTAATTGATTTACATATGGTTTTGCCATGGTGTGTTTAATTGAGTTGTCCTTGTATGTTTAATTGAGTTTAATTGGTCTGCCTTGATGTGTTTAATTGGTGTCTTGGTGTGTTTAATTAGTATGCTCTGATGTGTTTAATTGAGTCTTTCCTAATGTGTTTAATTGGATTGTCGTGGTGTGTTTAATTGGTGGTCTGCCCTTGTGTGTTTAATTGGTGTCGTGGTGTGTTTAATTGGTCTGCTCTGATGTGTTTAATTGGTTTATACCTGATGTGTTTAATTGGGATAATGATGGGTATTTCAGTCTTCACAGCCATTTATTGGATAAAAACAATAAATTTACTAATTCTGGATAAAAACAATAACCATCCTAATTTTTTGACTAAAAAGACTTATTCTCTCATATAAAAATCCATATTAACTCTTTTGCTTTTCTTATTGCATATTTCAATGGAAAAGGAAATATAAATTGAAAGCTGCTGCGTTCTAGTTGTTGATATATATATATATATATATATATATATATATATATATATATATATATATATATATTTAAAGGAGGGGCCGTCCGAACGCAGGCCCCCACAACAACAAATAATGAAGTAGACTCTACCACTTGGGTAGATCTTAGGCTAATGCACTTCCGATGTGCAATGGAAGCCACCTGCCTAGGGCATGAGCGCTCATAGACCCCGTCCAGGTAAGTGTATATATATATATATATATATATATATATATATATATATATATATATATATATATATAAAAGCTGTTACATTGTTTCGATTAATAAATATATCAAAAACAGTTCAGTGGTAGATCGTTTTATCGAAGGTAATTGACCATTCACAAAGTTAACCTATTGCTCTCTCAATTTTTTTTCAGCTATAAAATTGTTAATTTCTTAGTTGAGAAATAATGTTCTAATTGAGTTTTTCTCCTTAAAGATATATGCAACCTTTTTTTTTCACTTCCATACTAGGTTCTTATAATGTCTTTTTGCTGGAATTTCAAGTATAAACATTAGGGTTGAGCATTTTCTTATGATAAACAAAATGAAAAAATTGATATTTCAAATTTTGATATTTTCGGTTAATCTACCAGACGTGTTTTTCCCCGTTTTCATTTTTAGAATATAGCTTCCGGTATATACTACCAGATGCGTTTTCAAAATTCAAAACTAAAACCAAAAACATTATTTTTATTTTCATTGACGGGCCCTAAGTGTAATCAATTTGAAATTCTAGACATCAGACCTTTTTTTTTTAACAGTAACAATTTTATTAAGACAAACCCAAAAAGGGGCAAAAGCTGGCAAGGAGCAAACAGGCCATTGAAGCCAAAACACAAAACAAGACAACACAAAAGCAAAAACCCAGACAAGAACAAAACCAAACCCCGGAAAACAAAAACAAAACCAACAACAGACAACAGCTGGGAAGCAACCCACCGAAACACAACGACTAAGGCAAAAACCAGAGCTGAACACGCAGCAAAACACAGAAAAAAAAAAAAAAACAGAGCACAGCCAAGAAACGCCACTACTGAAACGAGGTCAGAAGTTTCCCCAAACCAGCAAGACCCCATCCATACTCGAGCCTTTCTTTGCTAAGTCGTCTGCGAAAGAGTTGCTACTTCTTGAATTGAAAACAGCCACAGTTTTTCCAAGAAAACTCAGAAATCTTCTAATGTCATAGATGAAATTAACATGCTTCAAGCATCTAAAACCGGTACCATTCACCCAAGAAACCGCCGCCATTGAATCGCTAACAATGGTGAGTTGTCTTTTCCTACTAATTCGGTAGCACTAGCACACAGCTCACAAGCCTTACTAGTTACTAGACATCAGACTTTAATATCAGTTTTTTATTTTGATTTGTACAAACAGTATATCTATGTGTATGATGGTATTCCTGGTTAACCAGCTTATCTTTCTTGCTTCTATATGTTCTCTTTTTCTGAATGACAAATGTCTCCTCTATAAGTTTTTAAGTTTGTGGATCATTATGTTGGAAGGGTTAGACTTTTTTTTACTTGTTTATGCATAACTTTTTGACATCAAAACTTTTCCCAAATGCATTTAGGAAGATCAAAGCGTTTCTATGATTTAATTTGATTAATTCCTTTGAAGATATATATATATATATATATATATATAGATTGTTAATGATGGGCTAAGTTCATTGGACCTCATACTGAATTGGTTGCCCTGGGTTTATGACCAAATGCAAGAACCCAGATGGGTAATATCAATGGGAAGCTGTGCAAATGGCGGTGGATACTACCTTTATGGATGCTAATAAATCCAATAATGTTATGATTTCAATGGTGGATTTCTTTTTCGAAGAGGTATTGCTGATTCTGGGTTGTGTATGTTGTGTGGCAAAGCTCTGGAGTCTGTAGATCATGCTTTATGGAATTGCTCTAAATTGTGTAAAAGTTGGCTATCTCTTTTGGCTCAGAATTAAGAAGATTAATGCCTTAGATTTATTTATTTAGCATCGGTGAGAAGGAAGGAAGAGGTTTTGCATTTTCTGGCCACTGCTTGGTTGGTATGGAGGAGGAGAAATATGTTAATTCATGGTAAAGATGTTCAGTGTTTCTTTGATTTGTGGATCCTAGCTTGGAATTTTGTGTGAGAGTTAAATCTTGATGGGGATGTGTGTTTTGACCCTCCTGTAGCAGTTACTGGTATCAAAATTTTGAGACCTCCCACTCTTCCCTTTTAGAAGCTTAATGTGGATGTTGCTCTAAATAGTGTTACTAAACAGATTGGGGTAGGTTTGGTTGTTAGGAATGCCTCTAGTGTTATTGTCTTGGCTGCAGGCTTGTGTGCAGACGTAATATAGTGTTGAGTGTGCTGAAGCCAAGGCTATTCTTGAAGGCATTTTGATGGCTGGTCTCCGCTGGTGGTGGAATCGGAGGTGCTTAATGTGGTCAAGCTTTGCAATGGGCAGTTTTCTTCTAGATGTGAGATTGACAACATTGTGTCTGATATCAAGATGGCTCATGTTTCATCTATTTCTCATGTTCCAAGAGATTGTATCATGGTAGCCCATGGCATTGCCAAATGGCACCTTAGCAATAACAGTTCGGTTGTTTGGACTGTTAATTTTCCTTGTTGGCTGTGCAAGCTAGCAGATGCCGATGTTTTGTTGTGTTTTCCTTAGTTTGAATGAAGCTATTTTCCTTTAGAAAAAAAAAGATGAAATTTCATGTCCTTTTGTGGTGTTGTATAAGTATTTCGTGAGTTAGACCATTTGTATCCACCCTTGTTACTACGTGGCTTATGTTATGGCTTAAGTCCCCGTAAAAAAATATGTTTGACTGGCTTTTAACTTGACTTGAGTGTTATCTATTTGTTTAATTGATAGAAGATAGACAACATATGGTTTTTGTTTAAAATGAAATGAACAAAAATGCCGGTGTTTGTGTAAACAGTATTTCTCTATTCACTACCGGTATCAAGTAAACAGATAGCCGAAGTAAGATATTGAAACATTTATGGGTAAAAACAAAAAAGTTCAGTTTTGTTTTTGTTTTGTTTTGAAATTAGTATTTTGGTTTTTAGAAAATATAGATTACATGCCTCCTGAGGACGAAGAATCATTTATAGGGGTTGTTCGCGATAGATAGAATTGCTAAAACAATTGTTTTGATAATTTTCTTATTCCTTTTATCATTAATATTTTAGAACAATTATCGAACTTAATTTGTAATAAATTATTATGCACTGGTGTATTTATAATTTTAAATAAATTTTTATTATTTTACTTATTGTTATATAATTTTTTTTAAGAAAATATATATGAAAGAATATTATATTATCTCATATGAAATGAACTTTTATTAAAAATATATACATATATTATTTATTCCAATTAAGGTAAAAGTATCCTATTATAGTATTATAGTTAGATTTTAAATTGTTACAACCAAACAGGTTTAAAAGCTCTTCTTGAAGGGTAAAAATGTCATATCATAATTAGAAAAGATTTTAAAATGTTCCAATAAAACAGTCTCAAAAGGTCTTAATATATCATCCAAACAGTAACCGAAAAGCTCAGACTTTTACTTATTTTATTTTACTTTCAAAAGTCAAAAGTAAAAGTTATCTCAAACGAGCCCTATACGAATTAAACTAAAACAAAATGTGTGACAGCTTATGTATAGGAAAGGGCCCATTGACGGGATTGAAACTTGGACTAAGCCCAAATAGAGATACAGATTGCAGTCAAATCAGACTAAGATATATACCACGTCAGTAATTATAAGACCCAAAAGCACTCTAATAGTTACAGAGAAAAGGAAATACCTTGGGATGGTTTGTAAAAGGTCGATTCCAGGTTGTAACGACATCCTAATTGCCTAAATTTTAAAGTGTAGAGATGTTGAATTGTTGAGGCTTGTGATTTTCTAGAATTTCCCTGAATGCTCGAAAGCATTGGTGTTGCTTATGTGTCTGGTCTTTTTGCCAAATCTCAACTGAGGAAAAAAATGATATACACAACAAACATTCGATAACTGGTATTGTATTTGAAAGAACATTAATTCTAGCTAGAATGCACACTAAATTTAGCAGAGCTGCTGACAAAACAGCCGGTTAATCGCCTTTTACTGATAGACGAAAACACATCTTGTTTCTTCGTTTCTCTAGCAGGAATGTTTATGTCTCGACATGTCTATTGTTATAAACAACAGTCCAAGTCCCCTCTGACGCACTCCGAGCATACCTCTAAACTACTGGTGCTCTTAAAACTAGATGTAATGAAAATGGAGTGCGCGAGTCTAATTAACCCTTCACAAGTGTACGAATCGTTGTCGAGTATAGCGGACACAAGTAAGGGTTTCGTTCCCACAAAGAACTTGAAACGTATTCTATTGTGATTCTTTTGGTACAATTCACCTTATATTAAACTAATGAAAGATTGCTTTTAATTGCTAAGTTTAAACGCTAAGTTTGAAGATTCTAAAGATATGTTGGGGAAGTAATGATGCAATATGCTAATAAAAAATTTCACAACTTAAGTTATAATCTCAAACCATTTATATATAAGAGTTTCAAGTGTAACTACTCAAGATTGGTCAACCAAGAGGTAGATCACTATTCATGCACTAAGTGTAACTACTCAAGATTGGTCAACCAAGAGGTAGATCAAGTATCTTGAATCAGGCCATTAAGTGCTTCTTTGAATCTCTTAGCCCTTGCCCTTGTTATTGGCCCAACCGGAACATGCAATGGATCCCTTGGTGCAGCTCCCTTATTCTCATCACTAAATTTAAGCTTCAATAGACATAACCTAATCACAATCAACAAATGATTCACTTAGGTTCAATATATTAATTTTAACTCATTCCATTAAAGAGCTAAAATTGAACTCTTAAATAAAGATAGAATAAGTCAATGTTACTTATTCGTACCCTAGACAACCTTATTGAAGATATTGTATCCTCGTGAAAAATATCAGTAATCGCCAAGAGCTCATAGACTGCCTATAGCTCTCCTAGTTACTATATTTACTCATATGACCATATTTTAAACTTGGATATTTTGACTTGTCCAGAAGCCATGTTTCAATCGACACTATTAAAAAATTAAATGTTAAGATTTAATATCCAATACCTTAAAATATCCATATGATGATATTCTACTCCCATTTAATAAATGGAGCCACGATGTCCATATCTATAAATGAAGTCCTTTATCGATTAACAAATGAATTCTACCAAACTATCGAGGATAGACTATGCTATATAATCTTACTCATTGATAGCTCAAATGATAATACTTGTAACCATAAGTCCATCATTTATCTCAGGATTAAGATAGACTCTCCGATTGTCCTCAAGTGAAAAATTATATCCACTGACGGTTATGGATAAAGTATTTCACTGTGTTCCTATTCAATGCATCTAGTGCACTAGATTCTTTTTCCCAAAGACACTACACTTTGATGATTTTAGACTCATCATAACACATTTGATCCCACTTAAATGCTAGCAAAAGAATCTACAACTTTAACAAGGTAAATATGCCTAACCTTTATCTTAAGTTGTGAATATTGTTCAAGACTAACTAAAGAATTGTGTCTAACCTCATACATATCCAGATGTACGAACAATTCTTCATTTCTCATAGTCTTTTGATCTTATGATTATTTACTTTTGACAATTTTAATAATTAAACTATAAATACTGTAAGATTTGTTAAACTAGAAATCACTTTATGAATATGAAAAGATTGTCAAATACATTATTACACTCTTGCTATTGAGCATAATCCTAACATCTAACCCCAAGGCCCCATTACAACCAAAGGGAAAGTCCTTTTTGATCTATGATGAGTCTTGATTGAGAATGTTTGTTGAAGCTTGATCTCTCCATGTTCATGGCATAGTGAATCCTTCTTAGGCTAGTTCATAGACATTATCGGTCTTTCAATTTACATGTATGCCGCACAAATTCCATCTTTGCATATCTTGTTTGAGTGTGAACTTAGAACTTTGAGCGGAAAGAAAAAAGAGACTCCATGAGAGGCTAGAGTCAAAACGAATTATGCTCTAGGTGTGCGAGTGAGTAGCTCTTGATACGAGAGCACTCTTAGATGTGGGATTCGTGATTGTGCGAGTTTCCCTTTAGTGTCCTTTGAGTTGCTCTAGAACATATTGCATATGTCTACTTCTCTCTATCACACATCCTTGCATCTCATCACCGGTTGGACATACGGCCTTTTGAATTGTTTGTTTTCGAGTCTAGAAAAATTTTAGATTGAGTCATTTTTGTTGTAGTGTCATCGTTTTGTTTTGAGTTTGCTCGAGGACGAGCAAATGTTTGGTTTGTATGTGAGAACAAATACTCTGCACGTTTGAATGATATTCACCGTGTATGTGAGATAACCTTCCTTACTCTGCGTGTGCATCGATATACTTCACCACGTATGTGAGATTAAGTCCCTTGGTACTAGTCCTGGTGTAGAATATAAAGTTGTGCTGTTTGATATGTTTATCGGTTATGAAAGTACTAATCTTTGGCTTGTTAATTCTGGATTATTTAGATAATTTTTTTTTAAGAAAATAGATAGATAATAACTTTTTAAGAAAATCCATTCCACTCACTAGGCGTTAGCTCACTCTTTCGTTTTCAAACCATTTTTCTCAGGTAACTATCAAGTTCGTGCAAATTATTCTCCGGATTTTAAGGTGGGCCACTCAATGATGTGAAGTAGGAGAAGCATTTCGAATTTCTCATATGATAGCTTTGAGACATAAAGGGATGCTTGTGTGTGAAATACTGCTGCTATGTTTGAAGTTGTTCTATATTAAGTTTTGGTCACTTGCTACAGCATGATGTCTTTTTGTATGTGTAATAAGAGCTGTTAACATGTGTAATAATGTTGTTAAAAGCCGCTTGTTTGTAAATCCTAGTATTGTATATTATGAAACCTATCTTGTTTAATGATAGTTGTGCAAAAATAGAATTGTCATGTGCTGTGGAGAAGGGACGAGATCCCTACGTGTTTGAAAAGCTAGTTTATGGTTTAGAAGAGTTTTGTTAAACATCAATTGTTTTGTAAAACAATGGATTTACTGAGGAAATTTTATGCTACCCTATATAGTATTGTTTTTTTTTTCTAGAATCTAGAATTTTAGTTTCAAACTTTGAGTTGCATACAGGGATTCCCTCATATCTAAGAGAGGGGTCGGGGCGGGTCCTATCAAAATGGGTCCTTCCCTATAAAGCCCTTCCAATTTGGTTTTGTCTATCCATATGGACTTGACAACCAACTTGGAAGTATTAGGGTTCACATTAATGGAAACTTTAATTAAAGTGTAATACTTGTATTTCCATATGGGATTCTTGCATAAATATAATTTTTTTTTTCAATACATGAAAGAATAAGAGTAATGTCAATACATGATAGAATAAGAGTAATGTTGTATAACCCAAAAAATTAACTCAAATTTCAATCCAAATGATGTGGCAAGTGAGTTGTCATTACCACATGTAACATGAGATAATGTGGTTAATGAAAAAACTACTTGTCAAATCAATTGGGTTGAAATTTGAGCTAAATTTTTGGGTTAACTAGCATTAGTGATAGAATAAAATTAACAATAAAACTATTTTGCCCAAATTGGTGCACAAATCTGGTGCCCAAATCTAGTTTCCAAATTTGGTTTCCAAATCTGATGCCCAAATAATGTAGGATCATGTATTAGATTTGCATGATTTAAATGAATGGATTATAATGTTAATTTAGTGCTCAAATCTGGTGGTATCACTATAATCCATTCATTTAAATTGTATTAGATTTGTATGATTTAAATAAATGGATTATAGTGATGCCACATCATTTGAACACAAAAGATATTATATTTAACTAAGAAGCAAAATCTGTGGTTAAAACATACAAAATGTTTAGAGTTTCTCCATATGATCAACCTTCCATATATTCTTTCAAAAAAAAAAAAAAACCTTCCATGTTTTGATAAATTAATTTCACTCCTTCACACACATTAACGGTTTTTTTTTTTCAATATACATCGAATTTGTTTTGTTTGAACATAGATTTCCTATAAATTGAACATAGATTTCCTCCCTCACACACCATTTTTACTTTCACTGAGAATTACTGCAATCTATTAGAGAAATATAGCTATTGGTCATTTTATTTTACAAGCATTAATATCCAATCTTTTTTTTTCTTTTACAAATTTTCGCACTGTGTACATAGAGAGATATATACCATCGACAAGGTACGTATTGCTCACTTTAACCTATTAGATCGCACAATTTTTTCTTTAAAAGGGCTATAGTGAGGTTAAGATTAGTCATTTGACCTCAACCAATGCTGGTAGGAATTAAACCACTCCCAAACAACAATTTTCATGCCCTATAATAATTTCCATTACATTTCTTCAACTTCTCAATACTTTATAATTAATTTTCATGGTGGGATGATGATCTAGTATACTCCTGGAAGCTACTAATAATATTTCTCTATAGTTTAATTTATCCATTTTCAAAAATCACAAACACATATCTTATTCACTTTGTCTTTTGTTTTTTTCACTCTGAATAAATCTACAAAAAAAAGTTATTATTTTTAATTTTAAGTTTTCAACCATTTGAAGACTCTCCCCAACATTCTTGGATAATCACTCTTAATTTACCCAATATTGTCATCCAAGTTCCCAACCACACAACCTGTAAACTATATATATTATTACCATTATCGATATCTTTAATTATATAATGTGAATTTCCCTTCAGTTCTTGAGATCAACCAATTGTCTCTCAATTTTTTTTTTGTTGGGTAATTAAAATTTTAAATAAAGCTATGGTGGTTTTTTTCTGTGGCAGTACAGTCACCGATATGAACTCTTACAGTGTTATTGCATCTCTAAACCCTAACAAAAAGAAGAAAAAAGTTGTGTTCATTATGGGAGCTACTGGCACAGGGAAAACAAAGCTGTCCATAGATCTGGCCACCCGATTCTCCGGTGAGATCGTCAATTCCGACAAGATTCAGGCCTACAAGGGACTTGATATCGCCACCAACAAGGCCACGGAGGCTGAGCGTCGTGGGGTTCCTCACTACCTGCTAGGGTTTTTGGAGGACCCTGAAGAGGACTTCACTGTCCAGGACTTTTGCCACCATGCATTGTTGGCAGTCAATCGGATTATAGCAAACGGACACATCCCTATTGTCGTCGGGGGATCCAACACGTATATCGAGGCATTCGTCGAGGATCCGAGGATCAAATTTAGGGAAAACTTTGATTGTTGTTTCGTATGGATGGATGTGTCATTGCCTGTTTTGTACAAATATGTGGGGAAGAGAATTGATCAGATGGTGGATGAGGGTCTAGTGGAGGAACTTAGAGGGATGTTTGTGCCGGAGGAGGAGGCCGTCGACTACAGTAGGGGCATCCGACGGACTATCGGGGCTCCAGAAATGGACTTGTATTTCCGGGTTGAGGACAGAATAGAAGATGAAGGCATCAAGAAGTTGCTCTTGAATGCTGCCATTCAGGAAATGAAGGATAATACATTCAAGTTGGTGAATTCACAGTTGCGGAAGATCCAACGGCTGAGAAATCAACTGGGGTGGGAAATGCACCGGATCGACGCTACATGTGTTTTCGAAGAAAGATATGATAAGTTAGAGGCTGAAGACGCATGGAAGAAGAAGGTCTTGAAGCCAAGTTTGGGAATTGTTAGTGATTTTTTGAAGAAAAACAAGGAGCAGGAAATTACCCAGTTTTCTACTAGAAAAATTCCTCAATTTCTATTTTATTTTTGTTTTTTGTACCTGTTCTGGTCACTGGTCAGTGATCTCTTGTTCATCAAAATATTTGGAGATGGTTAATTCATGTAAAAAAAAATAAAAATTGGTTTTCAGTGAAAATGTTGCCCATTTGTTAATTTGTTAGGTGTCTGATTGCTAAGTGGTCAAGCTGGACAGGGCATTGTTAGTATGTTGTTATCTGTTAATCATGGTCGTAGAAGATTTTTCAAATTAATTTTACTCTCACATTCATTTTCTATGATCCACTTGTACTTGCTGAGGTTCTGGCTGCGTTTAAAATTTAATGGTACATTCATTTTCATTCTTGAATTCAGTATTGTTTAGAGGAAGGTTTACTGAATTACTGTGGAAAGCATGCAATCTGATATTTTCTTGTGGGCGGCTGACATATATGAAGATGTTGAGCAATGAACATGCAAGGCCATAGCTCCCGTTTTACGAATTGCTTTCAATTACAGTTGATGACTTTTTCTATCAAGAATGCACTTTTGGTTTAAGCTTTTTTCTTCTTTTAATAGGTTGGCGACTGTATTTACTGGAGAAAACTTCAATTCCTGATATGTAAATGAATGTTATTGTAATGTAATTTTGTAGTATCTTCATTGTGAACGAATGTGACAATCCAACCATCATCTTCTTCGAAATGTCTCCTTTACAGACAAAGGCAGATCATGTGCAGAAAACATTCTCTTCAAACTTGTAGTAATCAACTTTGATCAGTTTCTCAATATCTGCTGCCTCTTCTTATTAAGTATAACTTAGCTAGTCTGAATTTCGGGATGCCTGAAACAATCAAATTGAAAACAAAAAAAACCATGTTATCTTGAATGATTTAGACTTTTATATGAAAAGGTGTTAGGTTTTTGAGTCATGTTGGCATTAATTACATATCAAAACAATATTTCACTTGTATTGATTAGTTGTCTTAGATTGATGATGATTCAAGCTTCAAAGAAGATTTGGAAACTTATCAAGCAAAATTGAGTCTTCAAAGAGGAATATGCTTCATTGCTTAACAAAGGTATATTTATACATCATTTCTCTTACAAGGCTTAGGCACACATACACATTGCATACATATGTGTTCCTGCATTGTTGTGCTCAATTGGTATAACACATTCACACACTTGATATTGAATGCTCATGCATTAGACTTAAATTGACAAATTGTGTAAATTGCATGTTCTAGGACTATATCTAGGAAATGACATTCTTATGTGTTTATGTGTTTGTTTGTTTATGTTTTATGGTCTTCAAACGTGATTTTATCTTATATTATTCCTTATTAAGTTCTGGTCCGTTCGGTTACTCATTCATTAGTTTTCAAGTTTCGAGTAAAAAGTTTCGAAACTTTCCGGTTTCTTACCATGCATTGTCTTCGTCTTCGTGTATCGAGTCGAATTCTTATTTTCTGGTCAAAGTTTGATTGTCGTCCATGTGCGTGAGAGAGTCCCGGTTCATAATTCAAATTCGAAGTTCAAAGGCCGGGGAACAGTCGAAGAACGCGAAGGTGCGCGAGGGAGGAAGCAAATGGCTAAAGGCCATTTGCCACTCATCCCCGGGAGGCGCGTGGGCCATCTCGACGAGGAGGGCCTCCTGCCCCCTAAACGGAAATACCAACTCTCCACCACACATTAGCAAGTCAACCTTTTACAATGGCTAGTGAATCACATATGGAAATAACCAATTACTTGGTATCTAATTCAGTTGAATGTGCTGCCATATCACAAGGATTTCACCAAAACAAATTGAGCCCATTAACAGCTCCTCAGTTATCTCTTAACCGTTAGGAACATTATTTTCTGTTACCTTTTCTATTTAGTCAATGATCTCTTGTGTAAACATTGTAATATTTCCTATATATACTGTCATGTATCTCTCATACAAAGCAAGGGATGTGAATTATAATTATTCTCTAAATATTCTTACGGTATCAGAACTTCACGAGAGATCAAAATCGATTCACATGGCCACTTCCACTCTTGTCACTAAAAACACTTATGAACCTGAACTTTCTCTTCAGGTTCTCCACCAATGTTCCAGCCTTATCTCTCTAAAACTAGACAGCTTCAATTACCTGCTATGGCGATCACAAATTGAGCCATTGATTCAAAGCATAGACATGGTGCACCATCTGGTCGAAGGCAGCGAACCAACAAAGGAGATAACGAGGGACGATGGAAAGACTGAGGCAAATCCGAACTATATCCTCTGGGCAAAGAATGATGGTCTGTTGACAACCAGGTTGCTGAGGAACATCGAAACAGAGGTATTAATCTCTCTAGAAAACATAACTTCGGCTCACAAGGTATGGAAATCCATTGAAGGAAAAATTCTTCCTACTACTGTAGAAAAAGAAATGATACTTTGATGTCTTTGAAAAATGGGAGTCTCTCATTAGATGAATATCTTAAGAAATTCAAGAGTCTTTATGATAGTCTTGCAGCGATAAAAAAGCTTATAGATGAAACTAGGAAGGTGTTTCAGTTGGCCAGAGGTCTCGGATCTAGATACCAAGACTTTCGAACAACCATGCTAGCTAAACCACCATATCCCACTTATCATCAATTTGTATTATCCCTGCAAGCTCATGAACAAATGCTCAATAGCAATATCGAGGAACAAGGAAACATGCCACGCCATGACAAAGCCTTTGTCGGCTAAAGAGGATGAGACGGGGTCGCGGCGGAGGCAGATTCAGTTCTCGAGGCAGAGGATTTAATCTGGCAGCAAGACACAGCTAAAATCCTCATCAACACTCCAATCACAATGGAGGCAATAATGACTAGAGAACAAACAACTCGGATGGAAACAATTTTGGCTGGAGGAACAACTCCAATTGGAAACAAACTCCAAATCACCACCAAGGAGAAAGCACCATGACATGCCAAATTTGTGGGAAGTTTAATCACACTGCCCTCAAGTGCTGGAATCGCTTCGACCACTCTTTCCAACCGGAAGACCATCTACCAGTGGCGCTTGCTGCAATGAATCTGAAAAATAAAGATGATTCAAATCTATATGCGGATTCCGAGGCAACAACACACATGTTAAATGACCCAGGTCAACTCTTTAAAGTTATGCGCTATAAAGGTAATGATACAATTCTTGTTGGCAATAGAGAAAGTTTGAATATTTCCTATATTGGTGAAGGAAAAATTGAGACTAAAGATGACACCTTAGACCTTAAAAATATTTTAATTGTTCCTAATATTAAAAAGAATCTTATATCAGTGGGACAATTGGCTAGTGATAATGCATGTACCATTGAGTTTAATGCAAACAATTTATTTGTTAAGTCTCAGCAGGGCAAAATAATTGCTAAAGGTTGCAAGAATGGAGGGTTGTATGCACTAGATGAAACAAAGCATCAAGCACTAGCTGTTTTCAAAAGCCAAGCATCTCAAAGCATTTGGCACAAGAGAATGGGACATCCTTAATCAAAGTTTTTAAAATTTTTACATTCAAAGAATTTAATTGATGTTTCTAGTTAGGAAAAAGAAAAATCTATTTGCATCAGTTGCCAAATGAGAAAGAATTACAAAATCCCATTCATATTATCCAACAATATTTCGAGATTTCCTCTAGAAAAATTGCTTTGTGACTTATGGGGTCCATCTCCAATATTATCTTGCCAACAATTTAAATACTATGCTATTATTGTTGATGATTGCACTCGATACTCATGGCTTTTTCCTATAAAGAAAAAATCTGATTCCGTTGAGAATTATCTCAAGTTCCAAAAACAAGTTGAAAATCAATTTGAGAGGAATTTTTTTTCTTCCAAAGTGATGGTGGAGGTGAATTTACATCCATTGAATTTGAAAAACATTTATCCCAATACAACATCCATCATCAATTTTCTTGCCCACACACTCCAGAATAAAACTGTGTAGTTGAAAGGAAACACCGTCATATTGTAGAAACAGGCATCACGTTGTTGTTTCAAGCAAATCTTCTTTCCAAATATTGGGTAGACGTTTTTCTTACAGCCTGTTTTCTAATAAATAGCATGCCATCTACAACTCTTAACATGGAAACACCTTTCTTTAAATTGCTTAACCGTAACCCATAATATGAGAGCTTGAAATTTTTCGGATGCAGGTGTTTTCCATATCTAAGAGACTATGGGAAAAACAAATTTGCAAAGAAGACGTATCCTTGCATTTTCCTTGGATATAGCCCTATTCATAAGGGTTATAGATGTCTTGATTCCTCTACTAACAAAGTTTGGATTTCACGACATGTTTTTGATGAAAATGTTTTTCCTTACGCTCCCCACAAAGAAACAATTTTACAGGAAAATTTAGAAGTTACAACATTCCCTGACTCAGATGCATGGAGAAAGAAAGAAATTGACCTCACAATTCCAAAAGGGAATTCACAACAATCGGAAAAAATTCAAGAAACTGATGCACAAATTCAAAAAGGAAAACCGTGCATTTTTTGTGATGAAATAATAACACCAAATCTCAAGAAAATAATGAGTTGCCTCAACTAAGCGACACAGAGTTAGTAAACAACATCTTGCCAGAACTTACTATTGAAACAGAAAACACATCATTGTCTCCATTAGAAAATGAAGAACTTCTGACCAACAGCAATGAATCGAACTCACCAAGTAATGGAATTTTAGCCTCTAATGATAACCATTCTCAAAAACCTGAGCATCGATTTCTTCATGATTTACCTGATTTGAGTGAAAAACTAACCATTGATCTTAATGATTCTGGTGCAGGTTTAATGCAAACCTCAAAGAACATCACTATGGTTACTCGATTGAAGCTGAGGAACAACCCAGAATTGGATCCTAAACTTGCAAACGAAACTCAACAACTTCAGGACAAAAGGAATCAACTTTGAGTCAAAAAGAATCACACAACCTTAATCACAACCAGCAACACAACAACTCCAAAATCATACAAAGATGCTCTTTCTCATTCCTATTGGCAGGAAGCAATGAAAGAAGAGATACAAGCATTGCATGAAAACCACACATGGACTCTCGTGCCTAGACCAACAAACACCAATGTAGTTGGCTCAAAGTGGATTTTTCGAATCAAATTTAAGGAGGACGGGTCAATAGAATGATACAAAGCTTGCTTGGTTGTACAAGGGTACACACAAGTGGAAGGCCTAGACTATGAGGAAACATACAACCCGGTTGTGAGAGCCACTACCATCCGATTTGTACTAGCTATTGCAGTCTCATCAAATTGGAAACTAAGGCAATTGGATGTCAAGAATGCCTTCCTGCACGATTATTTAAAGAAAACCGTATACATGGAACAACCTCCGGGACTCAAGGATCCACAATTCTCGGACTTCGTGTGCAAACTGAACAAATCACTCTATGGACTCAAACAAGCACCACGTGCCTGGTTTGATAGATTATCAGAGTTTTAAAGTAATATTGGTTTTGTTTGTAGCAAGGCTGACTCCTCTTTATTCATTTTACGAATAAAAGACATCATTGTACTCATGCTAATTTATGTTGACGATATTGTTCTCACAGGAAACAATGAAGAATCTATACAAGTCCTGATAAACCAACTTAGCTCAGAATTTGCGCTAAAGGACCTAAGAGAACTGCATTACTTCCTTGGACTAGAAGTACAATACTTTCCAGGAGGCATTACTCTCTCACAAAGCAAGTACACCAAAGATCTTCTCAACCGAGCAAAGCTTCTAGAAAGTTCACACTTCAACACACCAATGACATTAAAACCATAACCAACACCATAAGACTCCAAGCCAATTAAAGCAAAAGAATATCGAAGTTTAGTGGGTGCTCTTCAATATTTGACCTATACCCGTCCTGACATTGTCCCAGATGTCAACAAAGTTTGTCAAAAACTTCAAGAACCAACAGAGGGAGACATGAAAGCAGTCAAACGAATATTTCGTTATCTCAAGGGAACAATACACTATGGAATCAAATTTCTTTCCCAAAGCCCGCTAAAGCTGTACAGATTTTGTAATGCAGATTGGGCAGGTTGTCCTGAAACTAGAAGAAGCACTACCGAGTATTGCATATATCTAGGGGCCAACTGTATTTCTTGGTCATCAAAGAAGCAACCAACAGTTTCAAGATCGAGTTATGAAGCAGAATACAGATCAATGGCATCTACAACAGCAGAACTAGTTTGGATCACCTTCTTATTCAGAGACATTGGAATTAAACTGCATGAATTGTCCACAACTCTTCTGTGACAACAAAAGTGCACTCTATATGACCATAAACCTAATCTTTCATGCTCGTACAAAGCACATAGAAATTGACTACCACTTTGTTCGGCGAAAAAGTATTCCATTGGAACATTAGTAACTCGATACATTCCCTCATCTCATTAAATTGCAGATATCTTCACAAAGCCCTTGTCAAAACTCCTGTTTCATCATTTTTGGGACAAGCTAGGAGTACATTCTACCATTTCCTCTAGCTTGAAAAAGGATGAAAGGAAAGACTAACTCTCCACCACACATTTAGCAAGTCAATCCTTCTACAACGGCTAGTGAATCAGATATGTAAATAACCAATTACTTGGTATCTAATTCAGTTGAATGTGCTGCCATATCACATGGATTTCACCAAAACAGATTCAACCCATTAATAGCTCCTCAATTATCTCTTAACCGTTAGGAGCATTATCTCTTTATCCCAAGGTCTTCTGGACATGCTCTGTGACTTGGTTCTGCGAGGTGTAACTCGCAGAATGTTCCAAAAATTCAATTTTATTCTGTTTTCTCCCCTAATCTTCATCATGTTCTAATATTTCACCTAAATAACAACATTACCTACAAAGGACACAAATAGATAGTTAAAAACACACAAATGTCAGATAAACGGACACAAAGAGATGAATTAAACGCTAAAAATATGTACCATTTGCTAGCGATCACCCTCCTCGGTGCCTCTATCAAAATAAAAAGAATGAAGCATCCCTTCTCTTTCTACCTGCATGTGACTTAACCTCCCAAACATAGATTTTGTTGACTTTAGTCCTCCGAAAAGAGGGTTTGATCCTGCATTTAAGTAACATCCACCAGTTAAAAGCACCGGAGTTGAATATAAAGTACTAGAAAATCAGATAAACTAGAGACACGAAAAACATTACAAGTACTGACCATTTCTTATATAAACACCTTCCGGAAAATCATCCGAGATTTCACCTTCAATGCTGGTGATCAATGCAGCTTCTCCCAACTCATCAAGTGGAGCAAAGTTACTCTATAGGTAATTGAAATACTACAATTAGTATAATGTAAGACACACTTTTGAGAGGTGTTTGAAGGGGAAAATGACATCTGTTTTGAGCCTAAAATAGATAGTTGGAACCGTATCGTCGAGCCCCTACAGAAGTTATATGAGGTTTACCCCATAATGAGTCGCTGTTTTCCCCAAAAAGATCGTTTTGACCTATGCTTATGACGAGAGCCGTTTTGTCGTTACAAAAGATTAGTCAAAAATATTTATAAAACCTCAAATGCCTCAAAATATTTACAAAACAAGTGCAATGGCAAGTAAGGGTATTGTCTACAGGGATTAGGGGTAGCGATAGCTAGATTACGATTAATAATACTAAGATGCATAAAGGTAAAATGTCATGGTTGGTTTGAAAAGGTAATCAACTAAAATGCAATTAAGTTAAGCTAGACTAAATGCAATTAGGTTAGAATGATATTAATGAGAACTAAGGAATTAATGGATCCAACAAGTGAATAATGGACAGTATAGGTACTCACATAATGAACATAAGTCTAATGTAACCACCCTAGGATGTATATGATTGGTTGTATACCACTTATGAGTGTTTAATCTATCATGTATAGTATTGGCCACCCACATATGGTTGTGCAATGAATGAATATCTATCAACTAGGGGACTAATCTCTTTGTTAAATTCACCAACCTAGGATGTATAGTGTTGATGCTTAATCTATCACAAGTAACCAATCCTAGGATGTATAGTTTTGGTTACTCATTAAAGATTAGAATAAGATGAGATAATGTGTCCGGATTTTACTTGAGTAATGTACTCTTTTTCAATCCCTCTATTCAAATGAGCTTAGAGAGCCAAACATCATGTATACTCAATTCTCTACACATATAATTTCTAAAACAACTTGCATAGAGAGTCATGTACAACCCCAACAAATTGTTCTTGAAATCAATTAGAACCAATGAATAGAACATAGTAGATAGATTGATAGAAAATATAAAGTTCATTACAAAGCCCAATATCCATAAGTGTTTCACATCAATCCTTTAGTGGGATATTTAACTACTCATAACAAATACATGAAAATAAATAGGAGAAAAAAGATAGAAAAGACTCATGTAGACATTTTCCTTCCTTCAAGCTTGAATCCTATCTCCAAATGTCCTTGAGTAGATGAAGAGGATGATGGTTCCTAAATCTAAACTAGTGGTTAGGGATTAGAAAAGAAGTGTTCTTGAGAGAGAAAATGTTGTGTGAGAGAAGGGAAAAGGGAGATATTCAACAAGAAACTGGTGTATTTATATGCTTGGGAGGCTAGGGCATGGTCTGGGCCTGAAAAGACATCATTACCCCTCTAAAAATGGCTGAAATCCATCTTGAGCTGAGCTGAAACACGCAGTGCGCGAGTATGCTACCCGTGTAGTCGCCTTTTCTCTGACTGATCTGCTTTCTGGTCTGGGCATGTGCACGGGTAGTGCACATGTAAGGTACTAGTACAGTGAGGTTTCTTCAAGGATTTCTTCTTCCGGTGCACAGGTAGTGCATGGGTAAGGTACTCGTGCACTAGGGCGTTCAGATCTTCATTTTCTACACCTATTGACCATTTTTTCGCACAAAAATCCTGACTTCCGATTCCATCGCCCGATTTGTATCAAATGCCTACAAACATGATAAAAGAGCCCATAAAACACGAAAACATACACGAAAACAAGACTAAGGACAAGGAATGAGGGCCAAAATATATAACAATTTTGGTGCGATCAGTTTATCAGCCTTTCTGTTTTCAGTCAATTTAGGAATCTTGAATCCTAGAAGAGCCGAGTTTGTTTTTCTATTTAAGCAAGAGTTCGATTAGTTATTTTTTACTCTATCTTTGATATTAATAAAATCATTATTTGAAAACAAAAAATTCTCTCGTGGATTCTAGAACCTACTGCTTCGTCATAGGATATATATATATATATATTTATATATATATATATATGATCAAACACAATATATGCTATATAACATACATTCATGTACATGTGATCGTAGCAAGGGCTAATCAGTGATTTAGAACACACGATCCATGACATCAAGTAACTAGTGACAAAAATTATTTGTCATTACAAGTGACGAAATTGTCACAGTATCAATATTGTGACAAAAAAAAGTGTCACTGTCAATTCATCACTTTTACCCCGTCACTAAAAGTATTTCTGACAGTTTTTCTGGTACTTGTAACAAATCATAAATTTTAGTGATATATTATCACTTGACTTTAATTTATGACGAAATAAAAATTATGTCACTAAATTTATATGTAGTGACAATTAACAGTTTGAAGATTTTGTCACTGTACATCTTTTAATGACAGTTTATTGTTTTGAAATTGTCACTATTTACAAATTTAGTGACAGTTAACCATGTCAAATTTGTGTCACTGTACATAAACTTATCGACAATTAATTATTTAAAAATTGTCACTATTCACAAACCTAGTGACAGTTAACCATATGAAAAATTATGTTTGTTTTACACAAATTTAGTGACAATTAACAAGAAGATTACAAGTTATAAATTCAATCAAAGTTAATATAATGGTCCATTAAACTATTATTAACTACAAGAAAACTTAAATACAAAAAGTACCATAAGGGAACCATGACACTAGTCTCCAGTTTTTACTGTGCACATTGATGATTACTGATTACAGCACAAGAAAGAAAAGAAAAAGAAAAAGAAAGTGAAAAAAATATTACTAAATTGTTAGTGTTCATACACCAATTTGCTACAAATTTCGAGATAAATTTATTACATCAATTATATCCAGATAACCATGACGAAGATTCTTCAAACCTCAATACTAGAACATTTTCATCAATGAAAACACCGGAATAAACTTTTCGCCTAGATACAAACTGCAATAGATGAAAGTTTATTATTAACACCTCAATTAGATACTGACATGTACGGTGAAAATCTAAGAACAAACAACTATAAATCATGAAATAATAATTATGGGTTCTTGAAAAAAATTAAAAACAAATTAAAGTTGGGAAACATTCATAAAAATTTATATAAAATTCTATATATAAAAATAAACATACCTCATTCAAAATCTAAGAACAAACAACTATAAATCATGAAATAATAATTATGGGTTCAAGAAAAAAATTAAAACAAATTAAAGTTAAGAAACATTCATAAACATATATATATATATATATATATATATATATATAAAAGATACCTTATTCAAAGAAACTTTCAATATATGAAAGTCGAATTTGAGATTCCGACTCTGAAAAACAAGTACAAGAAGCTTACATTTAAATTATGAGAGATAATACTAGAGAGAGAAACTCTACCTTTGTTGGGAGAGATAAGGGAGGGGATTTTAGAGACAATTTAGTCTCCATTTTCGTCGACAACTTAAATTCAAATGTGGATCAGGTTTTTTACAGTGATTATTCAAACCTTTTGGTAAGGTTAGAGATGTCTTCTTGTCGAAGGAGAAGGGCTCTAGGAGGAGTCGGTCCGCTTTTGTTTGATTTGAAACAGTAGAGGGAGCAATAAGAGTGGCTAAGACCACTTATGGTATGCATGTCTTTGAATGGCCCATTGTTACCAATGTGGCAGAGTTTGGATGGTCCAAGAGGAAGTATGGGTCGTCAAAGTAGAGATTTCAGGAGGGGATAGAGAAGGGACACCATTGGAGGGAAAAAGGTGATTTGAGAAGAGAGAATGGTCAGTATGAGACCCATAAGGATCGATCTTATGTGGAGGTGGTGAGGAGATCTTTGGATTAAAGCACCAAAAATTCAGAGAAGGAAGGGGAAAAGATCATTTCTATGTCTTGGAAGTTACAACTGAAGGACCGAGACTGGATGAAAAAGTGTACATTAGACATTTTGAAAGATTTCTCTCAGGTATCTAGGGTGAACAACCATTTAACGGCTAAAAGTATTACGTTTTCATCAATGTATTAAGGGGACGAATGTATACTATGGCGTTTTGAATCGGAATCGCAACAGAAGGTTTCATTCTTTCAAGACGTTTGTGTGAAGATTGTTTCTCGGCAATAGTAAAGTGGTCAGAATCCTTAGTTCCTTAGTCAAGATTAGTATGGGTGAACTGCTGGGGAATACTTATATCTTGTTGGAATCTGGATTTTTTCATGAAACTGGGATGGCAAGTCAGAGAGCCATTGCTTATTGAAGATGTCACTTTGAATAGAGGTCGTTTAGACAAAGGCCTAATGTTGGTGCTGGTTCCTCAGTTCAAAGAGTGCTCTTGTAGAGTAAAAGTGGTTGATGATTTCAGATCCTTTGAAGTAAGATTAGAAGAAGATGTGAACCCAGTGGATTTGTTATGGCTAGAAAATTTTCTAGAGTTGAGGAATCCTCAGCATTAAGCTTACTGGAAACGAATGCCGGAAAATGATAGATTTGAAATTTTTTTTTCCTAAGGAGGTAGGTGAGGTTCCTTCTTCGAAATCCCCACTTGTTGAAAAGGCTACGGTCAACAAGGGAGAGAGAGAGCCAGATCCACATGTCAGATGTAAGGGCAAATAAAAGTGTGAAAGGACAGAGTAAGCTCGTGGGTGGAGGCAAGGTATTCGTGGTAAAGGGTTTCATTGAAAAAGGGAAAAAGAAATGGGTTTCCAAAGCTAGGAAGAAGCCTATGTCTTTCGTGATTCAGAATGGAAAGCTGAATTTGGATAAAAGAAAGGGATGTCACAGAGGTAGAGTCAGTAGTTCTGCAGATGATTCGTCGTCGTCATAGGATGAGGTCAGGAAATGTATTTTTTGTAGTCTCATAAGATAAGAGGTGAATGTTCTAAAAAAGCAGAGATCAGTTCTATAGCAGATAAGGATCGTAGGGCTCAAGCTGGTGGGCTGAATGCTGTGGTTAGCAAGGTGAATGTGCCTTTAAACTCAAGACAGTATCTTTTCACCATTCAATTGAGGGTCCTTGTTTTAAGGCCTTGAATGGAAAATAAAGGCTTGAGTTGTGTGTTAATTTGGGTCAAGTGGAGGTGAGTCCATCTAAGATAGGGAAGTATAATAGGCTGCATAAGCCTGTAAGAAAGGATGGAGATAATGGAGTTGGGATTTTGAGTGATCGCATGGTGATCGATGAGGAGATGGTCCATGCCACTATGGTTGTGGAAGAGAATTTTACTGGTGTCTTACCTACTTTAGCCACCCTGGTTGCGGTCAGAACAGGTGTTACGAAGCACGATTTATTTGAAGTGGTGAAAGATGGAAGCACCAGTACGTGATAATCTAGCACACATGAAGAGACGGTTCGAGTTACTACTGAGGTCACTAGCAAACAAGAGAGGAATGTTGTGAATGTGCTAGATAGTGAGGAGGAATTTGTTCAAGCTACAATTGCAGTAAAGAATAAGCTAGCTGGTGGTATCGAAATTGAAGATGAGAGTAGTAAGGTTCATTGTTCCATGCAGACCTCTAGAAAGAAAGGTAGATGTTATTCAAGCTCTGTTGTAAATAGAATGAGAATGAGAAATTACAAGCATCAGTGCTCATATAGCAATTTGGTCATCAACGTAGGGTAGGCTGTGAGGAAGTCAACTTCTATGGAAGAAGAGGTGGCTAAAGTCATTGAAGTTGGATCAGCCTTAGGCTTTGATTTCGATGATGCAGATAAGAAAGTGGTGGAAGCAATTGTGAGAAGAGAGGAAGAGGATGATGTTAGATTTCAAGCTTTGTTTGGTTAGTTGTGTTCTCAGTTTCGTTGTGGATTTTTCTAGTTCTTATGTTAGCAATTTCATGGAATGTGAGAGGTTTGGGTAAAGATGAAAAATGTAAGGTGGGTGAGGAAGCTTGTGCTCAATTATAAGCCTATTGTGTTATTTCTTCAAGAAACAAAATTGGGATCTTTTGACAGTTGCATTATCAGGTCGTTAGGGGGCACCTTTTTGACAAGAGGGGTTGGAGTGGAGACTGAAAGGGCTTTGGGTGGCTTGATCACTCTATGGAATGGGGCATTATTCATAGTGAAGTCGTGTATTACGTCTAGAAGGAGTATGAAAATACAGCTCAAGCGTGTGTCTAAACAACCTAGAGGGAGGAGGGGAGGGTGAATGGGTTGTTAATCCAATTAATTACCAATTTTTTTGATTAGTCAATATTAACAAAAATAACCCAACACAATCATATACAACCACGTAATTAAAGTGCGGAAAACAATAAATGACACGTTGATTGATTTACGTGAGAAACCCTCCAACTGGACAAAACTCACGGGCTATCCTTCTAGCCACACACGGTCCTCAAATTCACTATTGTAATGATGTTTATAGCTTAGGTTGACCTCTAGTCACACCATTCTTGGTCACTAACCCACCACTACTACCCGCAAGCCTTTTATAGTGATTCTAGACCAATTGCTTGTGCACTACACACCCGTAGTCACAAGACTTAACTCTCAATGAAGAGATAAAAAACCTATGTGAATATATGTCAGTATTCTAATATGCAAATAATACTAGGCAAAACTAAATGCTTATCTAGGAATTTAATGATGTCAACAAACAACAATCCTAGATATCAATGTCTATATGAATGCACATAAAGACTTAACTAGATAAAGATATGAGAATCTAAAATCTAGTAATCAAACAAAGGCCAATCAACAAAAGTTGTCATTAAACATAACAAGGAGTCAAGGACAATAAATTAAATCAACAAATGCAATCAATAAGTCCTAATCAACAATGTCTAAATGTAAGGCATAGAAACTTAGCTAGAGGGAACAATGATCCTAAATTCTAGCTATCAATAAATAGTCAATCTCAACCAATAAACAAAAACACAAACATACTCAAAACATGCTTAATCAAAGAGACATGCAATTAATCAACAAGATAATTGCTAATCCTAAGCAAGGATGAACAAATAGGCAAACAATAAGTTCTAGGACATGTTAAACTTACATGGATGTGAAAGTATGAAGACCCATGAGTAGATGATGCTTGAAAGATGCTAGATGCACATGGGGTTTGTGTTTCGTTGAGTAAAAATCAAGTCTTGGAGCTCTCTTTCTGTAGGAGTTAATCTCTCTCACTAAAAATGTGTTCTTAAAGCTCTCAAAACTAAATAGGAGAGAAGAGAACATATATATATATATATATATATATAGAAGCCTTAGTCAAGACTAAGTCATTTTGAACTTAGGAATCAAAATCTTGTCAAAACAGATGTGCATATTACGGTTCGGGCAAGGTGTCCAGATCGCGGTACATGCAGCATGACATTCTGGGGCAAATCATGGTTGGGACCGCTCTCCAGGGAAGGACACTAGCCGCGGTGCAAACAACGAGAAACCTACTTGGAAGAACACAGTCGAGACCGCTGTGCAGACACGGCAGCAACCACAGTATATACCACACATGGCATACTGGAGTTTACCGCTCCGTGTGACGAGGTACAAGCAAGTGCATGTCAAGCAGCCTATGCCGCAGTAAAGGGAAAATTCCCTTTTTAACACTCAAGAAAAAATGCCTATCTTACACGATTGTTGTGCAAGTGTGAAGTGAGTGAAATGCACACAAAATGAACAATTATCATGCAAGGCATGTTATCTGTTGGAGATATTGCTACTGTTTTCTATGGATCTAGATATTTAATTATGATGTATGTATTAGGTTTCCTATTATTAGATGATTTGGTATTAGTTTCCTTCTTTAAAAAGGAAACATATTCCTTAGATTAAACAGTTTGTTACTGCCTAGTGTGTATATATAGGGCTGTTTTGTACAGATTTTATTTAAGAAAATAAAGCATAAACTTTTATATGGTATCAGAGCCTCCTCTAAAACCCTAATTTTTTTTTTCTCTTTTTCCTTCTCTTACTGCTCTTTCCGGCAGTAATCTCTATTCTGAATTCTGAAATCCGAATTCTAAATTTTGAAATCCAAAATCCAAATTCTAAATTTTGAAATCCGAAATCCGAATTCTGAAATCAGAAATCCGAATTCAGAAATCAAAAATCCGAATCCCGAATTCTGAATTCCGTACTGCCTTTTCCAGCAGTAACTCCGATCTTCTTATTGCTCTTTCCGGCAACAATCCTCATCATTCATCATGTCTAAAGAAACTGAATCCAACAATTCTGAAACAATCTCAACCGAGTCTATAGTTCCCAAAACCACCATTCTTGGCGGCAATGGTGGAGAACCTCAAAATTTCCCTCATATGTCCATTACTTCCTACAAACTTACCGGTTAAAACTACCTCTAGTGGTCTCAATCCGTCCTACTTTATCTATGCAGCAAAGAGAAGGAAGACTATTTTACAGAAAAAGTTATCAAGTCCGAAGAGAAAGATGCCAGATATAGAGTCTCGAAGAGAGATAACAGCCAAGTCATATCTTGGTTGATAAATTCGATGATGCCTAATATTGGTGATAATTTTCTTCTTTATGAGACAGCTGCCGAGGTTTAGGAAGCAGTGAAAGAGACATACTCTCATAAGGACAACACTCCTAAATTAGTGACAATTGAAGGAGCACTTCATGACTTAAGGCAATGGGATCTCTCAGTGACCGAGTACTACAAAAAACTTCAGACTTATTGGCAGTAGCTTGATGCATTTGAAAAATATAAGTGGAGTTCACCCGAAGACTCTCAACAATACAAGAAGATTATCGAGACAAAGAGAGTTTACAAATTCTGTTTGGGTTTAACTTCCAATCCCGATGTTGTGCAAGGAAGGATCTTCGGTACCAAGCCACTGCTAAGTCTTCGTGAGGCTTTCTCTGAGGTCAGTCGAGAGGAAAGTCGCAGAACTCTGATGCTTGGGACAGAAACAAAAGAAATAGAGGGTGAAGCTTCTGCTTTGGCTGCCCGTAATCGTCAAGAACCACTCAGGAGAGATAGACCGTGGTGTGATCATTGTAGAAAACCTGGACATCTAAAGAAGAAGTGTTGGAAGATTTATGGGAAACCAGCCGAATGGAAACCAGCTAAGGACCGTGAGGCTTGATGCAAACCTGTCTTCCACCACAAGAACTGAACCTTTCAGTAAAGACCATTTGGATGCACTGCATAAGATTCTTAGCCAAACACAGATGTCTGCTAGTCCAGTAGTAATTGGTAAGGGTTCTATTGCACAAAAAAGTAATTTTCTTGATGCTTTGGCTACTAACTTAGAAAAATCTCAGTCATGGATAGTTGATTCAGAAGCTTTAGACAACATGACTGGAGACAAAAGTATTTTTCATCAGTTCACAGCCTGTGATAACAGTCCTCATGTATGGATTGCTGGTGGAACTCTATCTAAAGTATTGGGCATTGGCATTGTGATTGCTTCTAAGAATCTGACTTTGCATTCTGTTTTATATGTGCCTAAACTAAATTGCAACTTATTATCAGTGAGTAAACTTATTAAACATATGAACTATGTGGCTGAATTTCGTTCAAATACTTGTGTTTTTCAGGATTTGACTACGGGGAGGATGATTGGCAGTGCTAGAGGCTGTGAATGACTCTATCGTCTGGAAGTTCAACCCTCTCATAAACTACAAGCATCAACAGCATTGAGTAGGCCTTGTGTTAATAGTATTAGCAAACATGACCTTGTTATGGAGTCTAGTCTAGATAGTGATATGATGTTATGGCATTACCGTTTAGGACACCCAAGTTTTGTGTATCTTGCTAAACTATTTCCTTCAATGTTTAATAATAAAAATGTTATGTATTTCCAGTGTGAAATATGTCAATTCTCTAAACACTCTCGCACAAGTTTTCCAAGTCAAATGTACAAATTATCTAAACCTTTTTCCATGATACATAGTGACGTTTAGGGACCATCACAAACCCCAAATTTCACTGGTGCTAGATGGTTTGTTTCGTTTATTGATGATCACACAAGACTTACTTGGATTTTTTTTATGAAACACAAATCTGAGGTCTCTCAAATTTTCAAAACATTCAATACCATGATTAAAACACAATTCAATACTAAAATTCAGATTTTCAGGACTGACAATGGCAGTGAATTTTTTAATTCTCATCTTGGCAATTATCTATTGTGTGAGGGTATCATTCACCAGATTTCTTGTGTTGATACCCCACAACAAAATGGTATTGCCGAGAGGAAGAATAGACACATCCTTGAAGTTGCCCGATCCTTGTTGTTTTCCACAAACATGCCTAAAAAGTTTTGGGGAGATGTTGTTCTTACAGCAGCATATTTGATCAATAGGCTTCCCTCAAAGACTTTGAAGTTTTCAACTCCTAGTAAAACCCTTCTTCACTTCTATCCCCAATGTCGCCTAATATCTAATTTACCACCGAAAATATTTGGGTGTACTGTTTTTATTCATCTTCATAAACATTCACGGGGTAAGTTGGATAAGCGATCTGTTAAGGGGATTTTTCTTGGCTATTCTTCAATTCATAAGGGTTATAAGTGTTTTTGTCCTCTTAATCATAAGTTTTATTACAGTATGGATGTTATTTTTTTTGAAACAAAACCATTTTTTACCAAAATTGTTATTCAGGGGGAGAATTCCAGTGAATATCAGTTTTGGAAATCTGAGAGACCTAGTTTGTCACCACAAAGTCTTGAGAGCTTAGATGTGTTTTGGACTCCTCATATCCCAGTTAGTCCTCATACTCCTGAACTGAACTCTAATGAACCTTCTAGCAACCAGTCTTTAAGTGAAACTCCTAGAGAACCATCTAAGTGTCATGTCCCAGCTGCTGTTGATCAAAAGGATATTGTTTACACAAGGAGATGGGAAAGACAAAAAGAAGTAATAGTTCCAACACACACTCAGCCAGTTCAATCATCTGAGCCCAAACCTCAAATTCAAGAAATTAATGCACAGGTTGAAGACAATAATTCCCCTAACAATTCAGACCTTGACTAGTGAACAACATGATGGTGATTTGCCAATAGCAGTCCAGAAAGGGGTAAGAGAATGCAGAAGCAGACAGTTGTGCCCTATAGGCAAATATGTCAGTTATGAAGGGCTGTCTGAGAGATACAGAGGGTTTATTGCAAAATTTCAGAAGTGTAAATTCCTAACAGTGGGGAGGAAGCTTTGTCTATAGCCGAGTGGAAGAGTGCGGCTCTAGAAAAGAATAGTACATGGGAAATCTGTGACTTACCTAGGGGGAAGAAACCAGTGAGCTGCAAATGGGTCTTCACTGTGAAGACTAAAAATGATGGCAGTATTGAACGATTTAAAGCAAGATTGGTAGTCCAAGGGCTTCACCCAATCATATGACATTGACTACTAGGAGACTTTTGCACCCGTGGCTAAGTTAAACTCCATCCGAGTTCTATTATCTATTGTTGCTAATCTTGATTGGCCCCTCTATCAGTTAGATGTCAAGAATGCTTTCTTGAATGGAGACTTAGATGAGGAAGTGTACATGGAAATTCCTCCTGGGACTGAAAATGCAACCAATGGCAGCAAGGTATGCAGGCTAAGGAAGTCCTTATATGGTCTTAAGCAGTCTCCCCGAGCATGGTTTGAGAGATTCTCCAAGGTGTTGAAACAGCAAGGATACATCCAAGGGCAAGCTGATTATACAATGTTCACAAAGCATTCTCCTAGTGGTAAGTTGGCTATTTTGATTGTCTATGTAGATGATATTGTGCTTACAGGAGACTTTAAGGAGGAAATACCTAGAATTAAAGGAGTTCTTGCAAAAGAATTTGAAATCAAGGATATAGGGGACCTCAAGTACATCCTAGGAATGGAGATTGCTAGATCGAAGAAAGGTATTGCTGTCTCACGAAGGAAGTATGTGTTAGATTTGCTCAAAAACACTGCTATGCTCGACTATAAACCAGCTGATACACCAATGGACTCTACCACCAAACTGGGGTCAATTCAGGATAATGCTCATGTTGAAAAGGGGAGGTACCAGAGACTTGTAGGGAAATTAATCTATCTTTCTCATACAAGACTTTGCCTTTCCTGTAAGTGTTGTTAGTTAGTACATAAACAATCCCACTGAAGAACACATGACAACAGTATAAAGGATTCTGAGATATCTAAAAATTACTCTAGGAAAGGGACTGTTTTTTAAAAAGAATACAAGAAGAGATGTTGAGGTGTATTCAGATGCAGACTGGGCTGGGTCTGTCACTGACAGGAGATCAACTTCAGGTTTTTATACTTATGTTTGGGGAAATTGAACAACCTGGAGCAGTAAAAAGCAATCTGTTGTGGCAATAAGTAGTGCTGAAGCTGAATTTAGAGCCATGGCTTAAGGGATTTGTGAAGGAATTTGGCTGAAACGCTTGTTAGCTGAATTGAAGGTTCCTATTGATGGATGTATAAAGTTGCTGAGTGACAGTCAAGCAGCTATTAGTATTGCTAAAAATCATGTTCAACATGACATAACTAAGCATATCGAGATTGATAAACATTTTATCGAAGAGAATATAGAAAGGGGTGTCATTGAACCTATATACACTCATTTATCATTACAAAATACAGATATACTTACAAAAGCACTTCCGAGGACCGGCTTTGAAGATCTATGTAGCAAGCTGGGTATGTTAAACATATACAACCCAGCTTGAGGGGGAATGTTGGAGATATTGCTACTGTTTTCTAGGGATCTAGATATTTAATTATGATGTATATATTAGGTTTCCTATTATTAGATGATTTGGTATTAGTTTCCTTCTTTAAAAAGGAAACATATTCCTTAGATTAAACAGTTTGTTACTGCCTAGTGTGTATATATAGGGCTGTTTTGTACAGATTTTATTTAAGAAAATAAAGCGTAAACTTTCACATTATCAAATGACATTCAATGCAATAATGATTATCATATGCAAGCTTGTGAGTGTGTGCAACTAAATCTCTTCAAAATAGTCAAGTCAAGTAAACTACCTCTCTTGAAGCATATTGGGATCTTGGAAGCTTGTTGAAGATGAGTCACAATTGAAGACCTAATCTACCCATTACAAAGTAATCCCAATGTGGTTTGTCAAGAAATAAACCAATCATAAATAGAAGTAATCCGCGGTCTCTTTCGGATCACAATGCTATCATTATTAGAGATAATAAGGAAGCTTAGGGTCTTAACCCATTTCATTATGTAAATAGTTGGCTATAGGATAAATGCGTGATGAAGGAGGCAGTGGAAGGATGGAAATGGTGCAATGTGAAGGTCAACAAAAAGGAGGAGTTAGTGTGCAAAGAAGTTGAGGTTAGATTGGTTGTAGTTGACAGGAAGGCGAGTATCAAGGGGTGGACATAAAATCTTAGAAATGAGCGCCTGTCTCTCTTCTCAAAGTTGTGAACGGGCCTTAGAAAAGAGGAACAATTGTGGAGACAAAAGTCAATGGTCAAGTGGCTGAAGGCAGGGGATAAGAATTCAAAATTCTTCCATTTTATAGGCAAATGGGAGAAGAAGAGGGAATCATATTAGCGATGTTGCTTTCGATGATGTCAAGGTTTTAGATCCAGATGACGGTAGGGAAGGGGTTCTAAAAGTTTTCAAGGAGCATTTTGTGAATGTGAAATGGAATAGCCCGAAGATTAGAGGTTTAAACCTTAAGCAAATTTCGGAGGCTAAAAGATGATCTCTGGAAGAGGCTTTCAGTATTGAGGAAGTTTAGGTAGCGTTTTGTGGTTGAGATGGGAATAAAGCTCCTAGTCTCACTGCTTGAATCTTAACTTCATCAAGGCCAATTGAGAGGTGATTAATGGGGATTTTATGAAGGTTATTCATGAGTTTCATAAGAATGGTGATATTGCTAAGGATTTGATTAAAACGTTTATAACTCTCATTCCTAAGTGTGCTCACCCGGAGACTATGGGGAATTTCAGGCCGATTAGTTTAGTAGGCTCCACGTATAAGTTTCGAGAAAATGTGCTAGCTAATCGTTTGAACACGGTGATGAATTCTGTGATCGGGGAGAATCAGAAGGCGTTTGTTAAAAATCGTCAAATATTGGACAATTTTGTGGTGGTTGAGGAGATAATTCATTCTTGGAGGAATGACAAGAAGGGTGGGCTTCTAGTGAAGTTAGACTTTGGAAAAGCGTATGATTCAATGGATCACTCCTTCTTGGATTTAGTTTTGGAAGACATGGGTTTTGGGGTGAGTTAGAGGCATTGGATGAAGAGTTGTATCACGACCTCGACTATGTCAGTTCTAGTCAACGATAGCCCAACGACGGAATTTAGGGTGGAGAGGGGTTTGTGACAAGGAGATCCATTATCGCCTTTTCTTTTCAATGTGGTTGTAGAATGTCGGAGTTGTTGTCTGAAAAAAGCTTTTGACTGCAAATTGATAAGAGGTGTTTTCTTTAGAAAAGAGGAGTTGAACATCTCTTATCTCTAGTTCGTGGATGATACCATCATTTTTGTTAAGCCTAAGCCAGAATTCTTCAAAGTTTTGAGATGGTATTTGGTCTCAGAATCAATTTCCACAAGTCTTGCGTGGTTAAAGTAGGGAAGAAATCGAAGGGGGAGGAAGAGTGGGCATCATCTTTTAAATGTAAGAAATCTATTCGACCTTTAACTTATCTAGGTATGCCTCTAGGTGCTAGACCAAGCTCAAAAGCTTTCTAGAGTTCGGTGTTGCTTAGGATTGAGAATCGTTTAGCTCCTTAGAAGAAGAAGTTTTTGAGTAAAGGTGGTCAGTTAGTTCTGACTAAGGCTGTCATTTCTAGCATCCCTACCTATTTTATGGCATTCTTTAACATTCATATTAGTGTGGCTCTCTTTATTGAAAAGCTTCAGAGGAGCTTCTTTTGGGGAGATGGTGTTGAAAAAAGGAATCTCCATAATATTGATTGGGGAACAATTTGTAATAGAAAATGAAATGGAGGGCTTGGGATCGGGAGGATTTTGGACAAGAATAATGGGCTTTTAGCAAAGTGGGTATGGAGGTATGGTAGGGAAGTGGACTCCTTGTGGAAGAAGGTTATCTGTGTCAAGTATGGTTGATCGGACTATTTTATATCTATTTGAGGTCCCCCATTTCTGATCATTTGTCTCGTTTTCGAGTGTATTTTTGTATATAATATTTTGTTTGAGACTTGTATAGGTACATATTCCCTACCATGGGTTTTTGAGCTTAAAAATTAGATTGGGAGGCAAAAAGAGCCAAAAACGAGAATAAATTGAAGTATTCAGAGTGTTGCGCCTCACCGTTGATACGGACCCTGACGTGATCTAAGCCCAATCGTGGCCAAGCAAATCTAGATGTTTCCACGGTTGATCCGTCATCAAGCAAGAACGGAACACCGAGACCGCGTGCATGAACCCCTCTGATTTTTCGACAGCTTATGGGCTTGAAATTATATGGGCCTGTGCAGAATGTCCGACTTGTGGGTGCCATAAATCCCTCCTCAGATCGATTCACATTGAGATCTATATATATTTGGAAAGGTACAGAAGTCTAGTTTTCAGAAAAGTTTTACGAATTACGATTCTGACATTTCTGGAGGAAGTTATGTCTGTTTGAGTAACTAGTGCACAGAGCAGAAATGACATTCGTCGGGTAAAACGGTGGGCAACCAAACCGCCGTTCTGACCGCCGAATTAGGACAGTAGCTTTCTTCATCAATTCGGTAGGCAAAACGGCTGGCACCATGGCCACCGTTTTGACCGCCGAACGGCACCTGGAGGTCGCATTTGTACCCGAAATTGAGGGGCATTTTCGTCCATTCACTACCAATTCATACCCTAACCTCCCAACACTATATAAACACCTTTTCTTCTCCTCTCTTCATAATTTTTCAGACATACACTTAATTTCTTCATTTTCTTCTTCATCAACCAAGAGAGAGAGAAGCTCTCAAGCTTCCATGGAGGTTTTCCTCCATGGAAAGCTTACCACCACCATTTCTACCCATCACCCACCACATTTGAGAGTAGATTACATAGAGATAGGAGTGTTCTATGACCAATTTCGTGCTACGCAATGGATGGAGCTCTTGGAGGGGTTTCTTCAAGGGTTGTATACCTTTTAACTCAATCTCTTGTATATCTTGTTTTCCATTTGTGTAATCCTCATTTGGGAATATTTATAATCCTACACTTTGGCTATTTATATATGATGATTTTTATGTTCATTTGAGTTTTGATTCATTCTTGTGATTATTGAATATATCTCTTATCTTGAAATGCTTATGTATGGAGATTGGAAATTAATATGTGTTCATGAATGGGATTAGGAGTAGATTAATGTAATTGTATGAGTAGTTGTAATCAAATGTCCCATTTGTGTGAGTATGTTGATGGAAGATCGAATTGCATGTGTATGGATGGGTTTGAGTGAATTAGAGTTAGGATTGTGCTTTAGGAAGGCCATCCGGGCATAGTTTTGGCTAATTAGCTAGTAAGAATGGATGAGCTTGTTAATTGCCATATTTAAAGAGGTTAGTTCATTATTTTTGTTATATATTGGACTTTGGCTACTTCTCACACTAGGGGCTCTAGGTGAATTGTGGTTGGAGTTACAATAATTGGGAATTCAGCTATTTCTTGTGCTAGGGGCTCTAGGTAAGTTATGGTTGGAGGAACAATTACTCTTTCCACATTCATTACACCTAACGTTGCCATTTTACACTATCATGTTAGTATTGCGGCTCAATCTAGCATTGGTTTATAGAATCGGTTCACATATGTTGGTTGCGGTTTCACGTTTGAGAGGCTCTCAACACACTCTTCAACCGTTAGCTCTATGAATGGGTATAAATCGGATTGAGGCAAAAACGAACCCTTAACTTGAGTGGATGTGCTTAATTGGTTAACAATCTAATAGATGTGCCTTTGTGTTTGGTGAGCTTAGTGTCCCATTTGTGTCCATTATCTTGCATCTCTCCTATCCACCCTTTTATTATTTCTCACTTAATCAACATTCTCACCCCTCCACATTCTCTTGTTTATTTCTACATTTGTATATTTTCATTTTCATTTTCATGCACACACACACAACACCTTACACACACCATTCTCACCTCATTCACATTCTATTTACATTGCTTTCCCTAAACTCTAAAACTTGAAACGGTTAACAAACACATCCCTGCAGAACGATACCCTTGCTTGCACGCTGTATTAGTTTTATTTCTATATATGTCTTTTGACTCGTGCCTTATAGCAAGGTTGATTTTATTATAAATGTTTGATGATGCTTTCAACGATGCAAAAATCCAAACTTCAATGGTGCTCAGCTAACAAGTCTTCATTGGAAGCAGAATGTTGTTTATAAAGCTTCCCCTTTTGTTAAAGCGGTTAGCAGTCTTCATAAGGAAAGTTCCCTCACGGCTAAGATTCTTGAGGAGGGCTTAAAAGTTATGGTGGGTTGTGGAGACCGTGCATGTTCTTGGAATGATGTTTGGTGCAATGTTTTATCATTGAAAGTTATGTTCCTTAGAATCTATGCGTTGTTTGTTAAAAAAAAGTGGCACTATCAAGGATTTTGGTTTGTGGCAAGGGGATATCTGGTCTTGGAATGTGTAGCTAAGAAGGAGGCTATTTGACTAGGAGCTGGACCTTCGGGATATTTTTTCTTATGCTCTCGATAGATTTAAAATTCACAAGTATGTGGGGGATTTAGTGTTTTGGACATGCTGCCCTAGAGGAATTTTCTTAGTGAAGTCTTTTAGAAGAATTATTGAAGATTTCAGTTTGTATGGTTCGATGGTGTCTGAACCTCTGTGGCAAGGTTTCAGCCCCTCTAAAGTGGAAGTTTTCATGTGGCAACTCCTTAGAGGTAGGATTTGTTAGGATTATGCTCAATAGCAAGAGTGTAATATTGTAATTGACAATCTTTTCATATAAATAAAGTGATTTCTGATTCTGCAAAATCTTATAGCATTTATAATTATAATTGTCAAGGTAAATAATCATAAGGTCAAAAGACTATGAGATATGAAGAATTTTTTGTATATCCGGATATGTATGAGGTAGACACAATTCTTTAGTTAGTCTTGAATAACGTTCACAACTTAAGTTAAAGGTTGGGTACCTCTATCTTGATAAAGTTGTAGAATTCTTTTACTAGCATTTGAGTGGGATCAAATGAGTTATAATGAGTCTAAAATCATCGAAAGGTTTTCGAGTAAAAGAATCTAGTGCACTGGGTGCATTGAACTGGATCACAATGAAATACTTTATCTAGAACCATCACTAGATATAAGTCTTTTCATTATCAGTACAATCGGAGAGTCTATCTAAATCCTGAGATAAATGATGGACTTATGGTTGCAAGTGTTATCATTTGAGCTATCAATGAGTACGATTATATAGCATAGTCTATCCTCGATAGTTTGGTGGTATTCATTTGTTAATCGATAGAGGACTTCATTTATAGATATGGACATCGTGGATCCATTTATTAAATGAGAGTATAATATCATCATATGGATGTTTTGAGGTATTTGATATTAAATCTCAACTGTTGAGTTTTCAATAATGATTATTGAAGACATGGCTTCTGGACAAGTCAAAATATCCAAGTTCAAAATGTAGTCATATGAGGAAATATGGTAACTTGGAGAGCTATAGGCGGTCTATGAGCTCTTGGCGATTACTGATATTATTCACGAGGATACACCATCTCCTATAAGATTGTCTAGGGTATGAATGAAAAACATCTCGTTATTCTATCTTTATTTAAGAGTTCAATTTTAGCTCTTTAGTGGAATGAGTTAAAATTAATAGATCGGACCTAAGTGAATCATTTGTTGATTGTGATTAGGTTATGTCTATTGAAGCTTAAATTTAGATAGCCCGCCAAGATCCACAATCCACACGTACTTGCATGGATCACTTGATATATTCTACCGGACCAATTTATGGGTCCATCTAGAATTGCATTTAATATATTAAGAATATGATATGTCTATTATTTATTTAATGAGCTGCACTATTATATTAATATATTAAAAGGAGACATGTAGGCTTGTTTCTTTTAGTAAGAATAAGTCTGGTTCACATGTGGGCTTTTATTTAAAATCTAATGGATTAAATAAAATAAGAAAAATAATATTGGGCCCATATATACATGGTGTGGGCGGCAAGGCTAAATAAAATAGCCCAATATATTATTTTATTTTATTGTTTTGATTAAATGGGAATTAATTAATTATTTAATTAATTAATAGTTTAAATCAAAATCTTTTCCTGATCAGTAAATTAAATACTATGTGTTGGATTAGGGTTGGAATTCTTTTAAGTGATAGGAGTCCTAATATGGTAAGGATTAAGTCCACATACACTCCCTATTATACAAAGAATTCGGCCACCACTAGTCCTACAAGGGTTAGGATTCTTGAATTGATAGGAATTAGGGAAAATGACAATTCCTTTTCAAGTAAGGAAATTAACCAACCCTAGATTTCCTATTCAATGAATTAGGCCAACCCTACTTGGTAAAGGAGAAAATTCGGCCAACCTATAAATATAAGGTTATGAATTTTCGGACCACTAAGAAGCAAAATAGAGAGAGATTTTTGTTTTTTTTTTTAAAATAAAAAATCCTACTCTATACACATAGATTTTTGGCCAAGAAAGAAAAAGAAAATAAGTTCTCATTCGTTAGTGCACTTGCAAGCCTTTAACATTAAAAGGTTTTGTGCACACTTTCGATTTAGGGTTATGCGAGTTTCAATCATATTGATTGTGAATTCAAAAGTAACCGGAAATATTTTCTTAGGCTCTTGGGGTTTTACTATTGAAGATCAAGATCAGAAATTCCATACATCCATTCTAAGGTAAGCAATTCAAAGAAAAAGGGAGACCACGCTCCTAGGTGATTCACGTACGTGCTAGGATTGAAGATCTTGCGGATTACCATCGACGTAAGTCAATCGGATCACGCGACAAGAGGTATTTAACTCTAACCGTATATTTGAGTTTAATTAATTAAAGGGTTAAGGTTCAAATCTTTAGAAAAATTTTAAACTATACGAAAATTATTTTTTCGCCTTCCGCTGCGGTTTTTAAAGCAATTTTTCCCTACAGGATTATGGTGAAATAGTTGCTGCATCATTTTGGGGTGCTTCTGAACACATGGATGGACTACCCTTTGTGCAATTTACATGTCGAGTCTATTGATCATCTGTTTTTATCGTGTTCTTGGTCCTGGGGTTTGTAGATGTGTTGTACGGGTTGGTGGTTGGTGAGTAGCTATTCAAGTAGTTTGGTTTGGCTGTTTAAGAAAATTATTATATTTTTTATTTGAACAAATATAATAATTTCAATACATGTAGTTAAACTCATTATCAATAAGATAAACAATAATACTAAATTTAACTCAAGCGCATAACAATAATAGTTAAAAAAAACCCTCAAGTGTAGAACACATAAAATTTATTAAAGAAAAAACTAAACTGCATTGATTAATACGTTTTTCTACGAAACAATAAAAAGAATTGTTACTTATCCTTAATAAATTTGTTTAGTACCAATAACTTTGGATGTGATCTTTAAAAATAAATAGAGGGGGTTAGAACTTAGAACTGGAAATCGGTAACCTTGGAAATAAATATAATATAAAATTAGGTTAACTTTAATTTTTTATATGATAATTTATATATATATATATATATATATATATATAAGTATGTAATGGTTTGGGTTGGGTTATACAGGTTGATAAAACACAACCCACAAACCAACCAAAATCAATCGGGTTACTAAAAAATAACCCAATCAATTTTTTTTATTTAACAAAACCAAACAAACCCGCTTAATTGGTTTGGCGGTTTGAGTGCCCACCCCTACATACTATGATACATTTGAAATTTGTCACATGGAAATGTGTCACTATAAGTCACTTTTTTTGCAGTGACTTCACAGAAGCATCATTGATTTTCTTGGAAACATTGCTTCTGATCATGGAAAATTGATAATGCAACTCTCCCTGGAATGTCTGAAAATGTTGAACAAGTTATGAGAAGTAGCTGGCAACTGAAATGTTTCGAATTTTAGGGTGTGGATAGAGATAGAATCGAAGGTTACGTTGAAAGCATAAGAGAGAATCCTGACGTGATCAGAGTTGTGTGAGAATGAGGATTTCTGCATACAACAATTCACTTGAAATGCCAAATATTGTGAAGATGCAATGGTCTCTCTTTTTCACAAAGTGACACAATTTCAAGTTTTGATTACAATGCAATATATATATATATATATATATATAAACCCATCACATGCAGGATTCTATCTGTTTTTTTCGTACATAATCTCAATTAGCACTGGTGCTGTTGTTAGTATTGCTCAAAAACAATCTGGTTCGAATATGTAAGAGACAGAAACACAATAAACGGAAACATCACGTTAGGGAAATCAAGGCCCGTGTTTCACACGATGTCCTTAAGACAATTTCGCCAGGCTAACACCGTATGTGTATGGCGATTGTCTCCCATGATACAACGATTTAAACAGTAGATGTGTAGAATACAAACCACTCTCAGCGAACTCAAATTGAATTAAAACTTACCAAGACACGAAGAACAGGAGAACTAGGAAAATAACAATATTTTCTCACTATTTCGTGATTTTCAGATTAATCTAATGAGGAAAATAGACTAGGGTTTAAATAGAAAACCTCATCAGTAGGATTGATTTAGGAAATACTTAATTACTACGGTTGTAATGATAAAGAAATTAATTAAGGAATAATCTTTAAAAAAATATATTCCTAATAAACACTGATTCTGATTATTTAGTGATCAAGTAAGTATCAGAATTCAAAAGGAAATCAACTCCTTCCTTAATATAATTAATTTCCATAACCCAAAACGAAAATTAACTATTTCGTTAGTCACCTTTTTCTTATCATTTAAACCGTCTAACTTAGGGAAAAATAAATTAAATTAATTCTTTCCTAATCAATAAAATGTTGATTTAGGAAAAAAGAAATTTAAAATAGTAGCAAAAAGTCGATTGTACTCTCTCGGTCCAATCAGGTGCAGCATTCGTATACGCAGGACTCGCCCACACACATGTTTATAAGCTACTATCACACAACCACTTATATACCACATATAAGTGTTTTCCCCAAATAATGTGGGATGCACATTTTTCCCTACACAATGGGCTCACCTTGAGACTCAATTTCTCATTCACCCATTAATAATTTTGTGAGTTTGAGTATACCATTTCAAGCTCTCACGGAGGAGAATTCGAATATACTTTGATCTTCCATTTTCATGGAATCAATCATACCCTAAATAACACTCTCAAAATGTGTGTTCATCACAAAATTTCCAACAATCTCCCACATGAATGAAATTGACCTAGGAGACACTGAGAGATGACTTTTGGTAAGTTCAAACGGTCGAAAACCTGCATAGGATAGGGAGGTGTTACCTTTTGAACCTTCCCTCGTAATGGTATGCTTACTTTACTAGGCTGATCAGTAGATATGATATCCTTGAACTGTTCTGCCGTTTATGTAAACGATAGCGTACCTCACACAGGCATCTTCCAGATCCAATTTGGTTCTCATTGTTATGTTCGTTTTTGCCATGAACATGCGTCTGGTTCTGTGAGAGTAGCTGGAGAATATAGCCTTTCATTATTCTCTTTTAGAATCGGCCCCACTTCTCTCTCACATAGGTGATTTCTTAATTAAGAGCAACCCGCATTACTCTGCTCAGATTTCCATAGCTTGGAATTCTGACGCATAAGAATTATTAAAAACACAGTTTAACCTTTTCCCTACGGGCATCACTGTTTCATCATAGGAATGGACTGGAGGGTAACCCCCACAGTGATCCAACTAAGTCTTACAACTTGGTTATCCCATTGAACCTAGATCTTGGGATCTCCAGTCAACTAGGTTGGGTTTCCATTGTAACGACTTTCATCTCATGGGCTTTAGTCACATTTCTCTCAATGATATCTCAACTAATTCTCTATTTAACCCTTTGGTTAGCGGATCCGCAATGTTATCTTTTAACTTCACATAGTCAATAGAGATAACTCCAGTTGAGAGAAGCTGTCCAATGGTATTACGGCTTCGACGTATATGTCTAGACTTTCCATTATACATGTTGCTTTGTGCTCTTTCTATTGCTGATTGACTATCACAATGGATGCAAATCGCTGACACAGGCTTTGGCCATCTTGAAATATCCTCTAAAATTGGCATAGCCATTCAGCCTCCTCACCACATAAAGCAATAAACTTAGATTCCATAGTGGATCTGGCTATAATACATGTCTGTTTGGAGGATTTTCAGGATACGACCGCACCTTTTAGTGTGAACACATACCCACTAGTAGATTTTGAATCTTTCATATCAGATATCCAGTTTGCATCTGTGTATCCTTTTAGGACAGCAGGATATCTGGTATAATGCAGCCCATAATTACGAGTGAATCGTAAGTACCTCGGTACTCTTACTATTCCTTTCCAATGATCGGTTCATGGATTAATCGTGTAATTGCTTAATTTGCTGACTGCATTAGCAATGTCTGGTCTTGTACAACTTATTAAGTACATTAGATTTCCTATCACTCTAGAATATTCGAGTTAAGAGATTCTCTCACCCTTATTCTTTGATAGGTGTATATTTGTATCTACTGGTGTTCTAAAAATTCCAGAATCATTTTTGTTGAATTTATCAAGAATCATGTCAACATAGTGTGACTGACTGAGAATGAGTCTGTTTGATATCCTTGAGATTTTCATTCCCAACATTACATCAGTCGGTCCCATATCTTTCATATGAAATCTTGATTTCAACATATCCTTGGTAGATTTTATCATCACTACCCAATGAGCATGTCATCAACATAAAGGCACAAAATGACATAGCCATTTCCTGTGTCACATTTGTTGATTTTAAATCCATTTGACGTCATAACATTGTCAAATTTCTCATGCCATTGTTTTGGTGTTTGCTTTAGACCATATAAGGACTTCACCAATTTACAGACTTTCTTTCTTGTCTTGGAGCGGAAAAACCCTCAGGTTGTTCCAGGTAGATCTTCTTACTAGATCTCCATTTAAGAAAGTTGTTTTCACATCCATTTGATGTACTTCAAGATTTCGCAAAGCTGCGATTGCAAGAATCATCCTAATGAAGGTTATTCTCATCACAGAAGAATAGGTATCAAAGTAATCTAGGTCTTCTCATTGATTGTAACCTTTAATTACAAGTTTAGCCTTATACTTATCAATTGATCCATCTGCTTTCATTTTTCTCTTGAAAATCCATTTGGACCCTAGCGGTTTACCTCCCGGAGGAAGATCCACTAACTCCCAAGTATGATTTTGAATGATGGAATCAATTTCACTCTTGATAGCTTCTTTGCACAAGAGTCCTTCTGAAGAGCTCACCATTAGCTTCATCATTGGATTTACATGGAAATACATGTTCAAAGAACGATGCATTTCTAGATTCCATTATCATGTTTTTGTGTATATCTGGGATGTCAGATTTATACACCAAAAATCGATAAACACTACTATTGTGTGCATATCCAATGAAGATGCAATCAACGGGTTTCAGATCTATTTTCACCTTCTTAGGTGTAGGTACGACCACTTTGGCAGACACCCCCATATTCATAAGAATTTATAGGAAGACTTTCCTCCTTTCCAAAACTCATATGGGGTCTTGTCTTCTTTCATTCGGGGTACATTATTTAAAAGGTAATTGCTAGTTAATATAGCTTCACCCCACATGTTCTGAGGCAATCCAGAACTTATCAGCATTGCATTCTTCATTTCAAGGAATGATTTTCCTGTTCAGCAACTATGTTTTGTTGTTCGCTTCTCAGTGATATCAGCCACCTAAAAGGTTTCACTTGGGATCATCCCTTCGACATAAATCTCATGTATAGTCACTTGAAGCTCTTAGAGTCTACCATCTTGTAATCAAGAAACCGGCCCACAACAAACCTTTTAGATCCAATATCCTCAGCCTTGTGTGTCCGGTCTAACGACTCCCACAGTTCTTTGACTGTTTTCGCTATACAGCGAGTCTGGCTGTCCCGTTCAGTATGGTATTTTTTTTTCGCACAGAAAATCCAAAGCATTCCATACCTGAACATCTCGCTCTTAACCACTATTGGGTTTATGAGCATCTCCAGTCAAGAATCTGGCTAGATTCAGTGTGGTCAAATAGAACAGCATCTTTTGCTGCCACCATTAAAAGTTCCCGTGACTCACAAACTGGCTCATCATCGGATCTCCCATGTTTCTCAAGAATGAGTTGATGGCCTAGAGTCAATGTTGCCACACTTGGCCCCAAATAGGCACATCTTCCACAAGCACTGAATTAACAGCCGAAGTGTCTAGTCCGACAGTTGGATTAGCAGTAGGAGTCTCAAGTGGAACACTTGTGTTCACGTTTGATTTATCCTGCCATAATATCAGGAGGAAATCAACTGAATTAATTTGGAAATTAATTCTCATTAAAATTGGCAATATTAAAGTCAAATCAGTTCTGTTTTGAATTCAAAATTTAATATTTCGATTAACCCAGAATTAATAGAAATAAATCATCATTAAATTGATAATTGCAATTTTGAAGTTCAAAAGACTTGATTCTGACAATAATCACCATTTTAAACTTACACATCCAACTTGTCACCACTGTTGGCCTTAGATGCCTCAACAATTAAGAATCTCGCTAGATTCAATGTGGTCGAGTAAAACAACATCTTTTGTTACCATCTCTTGAAATTCAGACCACTGAATTTCTCTGGTTTCTCCATATGGTTCATAAGAATCAAAACCGGTGGCACAAACGAATTCACCGCCGGGGTATTCATTTGACCCACAAAAGGGTTCACCATCGGGTCGATCAACTGACCCACAATTGGGTTGACCACTTGAGTCTCTTGAGCCACTTTGGTTCGTAATAGAATTTCCAGTGGGATTCGTTTCAGTAATCATTTTCACTGAAAACCAAACACAAACCAAGAATCACAGTTTGAATTTATATATATATATATATATATCAAATATAGTATAATATCAAACCAGTACACTGATATAATATATATAATACACTTATATAATCAAAACTGTGATTTATCACATACTTATATATAGTTCGTCAAACTGATATCAAGTATCAAACTACATGAATCAGTATATTAATATATATTAAACACTAATAAAACACAACTAGTGTGTTACTATATATAAAACAATATATCATCAACTGATTTAATTTTTTTTTTTTATAAACGTTGATATGGTAGATGGAACTAATGATATCAAACCAATTTACTAATATACTCCACCACCTAGTAATATGACAACAGTATTAAATACACTGAAGTCTACATATTTTATTTTAATATGATTTTACCAGATATATATCTCAGGAATATATAAATAATATATGTGTATATATCGCGCTTTCCATCGTTTTACCACAAATAACTAATGTTGTAAAACAATCACATAAACACAAACAAAGACAAACAAAGATTAACAAAGATATCCACTACAATGTTTAATCTTATGATTTGGTCTATACGTACACCAGAATTGAATGTTTCACCAGTTTTATAATAAAAACCTTACAAACATATATTATCAAAATATATGTATGATCAGATTGTACCAAATATATATAACAATATATTTAACACTGATATATAATATAACACTGATATATAATATAACACTGATATCCAATGTTTATATACATAAAATATCAACACTTCACTTTGTGTTTATTGATATTTTATATGAAACACTCATGCTTAATATATCAAAACATGATATATTTGTTATCACAATGATAACAACACTGATATCGAACAACTTCAATATCGAACCAGTGAAACAATAATGAATTCCAAATTTCACAATTGAAATCATAATTAGTGTCTGGTATCACAGACCTAATTACTCAGTTGAAACCACATTTGATTTCTAAACCAGTGTCTGTTAATAGACCCGATTTACCAAAATATAAATCTGACAATTAATTGAAATTAGTGTCTCGAAACAGAACCAATTCCCACAGATTAATATTTTATTCACCCAAACCAGTGATATTTACAAAACAAGTTTGTCGCAATCCGTAGGAAAACAGAAATCGAACCAGAAGGTTTTAAAAGAAAATAAAAATGTGAGAAGAAATTTAAAAACGGAAATAGTCTTAAGATTGTTGTTTGTATTGCTCAAAAACAATCTGGTTCGAATCTGCAAGAAACAGAAACACAATAAACGGAAACATCACGTTAGGGAAATCGAGGCCCGTGTTTCACACGATGTCCTTAAGACAATTTCGCCGGCTAACACCGTATGTGTATGGCGATTGTCTCCTAGGATACAACGATTTAAACAGTGGATGTGTAGAACACAAACCACTCTCAGCGAACTCAAATTGAATTCAAACTTACCAAGACACGAAGAACAGGAGAATTAGGAAAATAACAATATTTTCTCTCTATTTCGTGATTTCCAGAATAATCTAATGAGGAAAATAGACTAGGGTTTAAATAGAAAACCTCATTAGTAGGATTGATTTAGGAAATACTTAATTACTACGGTTGTAATGATAAAGGAAATTAATTAAGGAATAATCTTTAAAAAGATATATTCCTAATAAACACTAATTCTGATTACTTAATGATCAAGTAAGTATCAGAATTCAAAAGGAAATCAACTGCTTCCTTAATCTAATTAATTTCCATAACCCAAAACGGAAATTAACTATTTCGTTAATCAACTTTTTCTTATTCATTTAAACCGTCTAACTTAGGAAAAATAAATTAAATTAATTCTTTCCTAATCAACAAAATGTTGATTTAGGAAAAAGAGAAATTTAAAATAGTAGCAAAAAGTCGATTGTACTCTCACGGTCCAATCGGTGCAGCATTCGTGTACGCATGACGCGTCCACACACATGTTTATAAGCTACTATCACACAACCACTTATATACCACATATAAGTGTTTTCCCCAAATAATGTGGGATGCACATTTTTCCTTACACAATGGGCTCACCTTGAGACTCGATTTCTCATTCACCCATTAATAATTTTGTGAGTTTGAGTATACCATTTCGAAGCTCTCACGGAGGAGAATTCGAATATACTTTGATCTTCCATTTTCATGGAATCAATCATACCCAAATAACACTCTCACGGAGGAGAATTCGAATATACTTTGATTTCTTCTTTCTTTGCAAATCAATTTCTCTCTCTCTCTCACTCACTCAAATCTAATCTCTCAAACATTCAATTATCTTTTCCCACAATCATCTCCACCCAAAACCCTAGCCACACAAACCCAAACAATCAACCCCGAATCAATCTCCGCCACAATCACCACCCCTACCACAACCGATCTCTTCACCGGCGACTGAGTGGAGATTGGCGTTTGATCTTCTCCGTGCCGCTGGCGAGGAGATCGATTTCAAACCCCACCACCACTGCTAAAAACAGAGTTACAGAGATATCTAGTAACAGTAGCCCACCCATCATCATCCTCACCAAATCTACAACACCTCACCCATGACCCATCTTCATCCAAATCTACAACACCTCATTTTTTTTAAAGAGATCTGGACTTTATTTCTTTATTAAATTTTTTTTTTTTAAGTTTTTACTTTCATTTTTTTAATAAAAGCTTTATTGTTGAAATAAAATCAGTTTTTTTTTTTTAAAATCTCCTTCCTTTTTTATCCTTTTTTTTTCAATTTCTTTTTTTAAAATCTGGTATGTTATGGGTTTAGTTTTTTCCCTGGGTTTGATTTATATTTTTGATTTTTTTTTTCTTTTTAAAATGGGTTTTTGGTTTTCTGGTGGTGGTGGTGGCTAGATTTTTGGGATGGTGATGGTGGTGGCTGGATTTTTGACTGGGTCTGGATTTGTGGTTGGTGATGGGTGGATTTCACCAAATCCATCACTAAATCCAAACCCAGAGATGGAGATTTTTTATTTATTTTTTGTTTGTTTAATCATTATTTTTTTCTGTTTGGTGGAGATCCAATCTCCACCAAATCCATTTTTAATTTTTTTTTTTAATTTTTAATTTTTGTTATTTTTAAAATTTTAATAATTAGAATAAATGTAAAATTGGAGGGCATTATGGTCTTTTAACTTGTATCAGCAATAATTAGGGGCAGTAAAGGAGATCATTACAGAAGGATTAAAGGAGACAATACTGAAACTAAAGGGACCGGTTTGTGTAATAGGTCAAACTAGAGGGATTAAAATGGATTTCACCCTTATTTATATATAGAAAACTTTTCTCTTCAGTACGTACTGATAAATATATATATCAGTGCCTCGCATGTGGACCATTAGATTCAATTTCTTAAGGTGTGTGTGTATATATATAAATATTATAGTATAGTAATTTTTCAATGATGATTTTTTACAATACACACTTTAAGCACCTTTGATGAAATTTAATAGAATATATTGAATCTTGATTTAATTTTTTGTATAAATGATAAAAACATTGAAATACATGTATTGAAAAAAATAAAAAAAATTCGGGTCAAGAACTAATTTTTTCTGACTTTTTTGAAAATAAAAAATTTTAAATAAAGGAAATATAAGAAAAAATAGTTCTCCAATCCAAAAAATTTCCAAATTTGTACCAAATGTGTTTTCTCATTTTCTTAGGATGTATACAAAAAATCTCATCGAAAAACATTCGATTACATACAATTTCATCAAATGTGCTTAAGGCGTACATTTTAAAAAGTTCTCATTGGAAATTATATATATATATATATATATATATATATATATTTATACAATTTTTCTATTGTTAGTTCGTCCTGATATAAAATATATCATGACGAAGAATGTAGACCATTAGATTTACATACTTTGACTCAAAGTGTATATACACTTGTCAAAACTTCTCTATAATCTGTGGTCCACATTCTTCGTCCTGGTATGTTTTATATCAGGACGAACTGACAGTAGAAAGATTGTATATATATATATGGTCGGTCTATAGAACCAGTGTATCATATACTTTTAAAATTTTATATGTAATCAGGACTTTTTTGATATGATCACATCAATTCATTTGTGATCACATACCACTCATTTACGACCACATTAAAGTTTATGTTTTGTTTTGTTTTGTCGTGATCACATATAACTTATAAGCGAAACAATTATATACATGTGATCATATGGAATAAAATTTCGGTTCACCACACACCGGTGTTATATATATTTGTGCTTTTAAATTTTATATTTCAGTTTTTTTAATCTTTTAATTATCACTCTATTAGAGGTTTTAGTCATTTAAAAAAAATGTCAAAAGTGTCAATAGTATATATCTTCATCAAATGATCAACAACCTTTTTCCAAAGACTTTTCTCGTAGAAATTCTACTTCTAAAAGCTCGGATCAAACCTAAGCTAATACATATTCGCTCACCCCCAAAATTTATTTTAAAAAGGATAAAAAAGATGAGCTAAAAACTTTCTTTGTGGAGTGACAATAATAAGCATTGAACAAAATTCTATGAAGTAATTATATGCATGTATATTACCATTGACAAAAAAAAAAAATAGTGATCTAAAACCCAATTGTATAGTATCAAAACTATGGTGTTGCTTAGCTCAACAACAAAAAATGGTGTTGTGGTAACTGTTTAGTTCCCTAAAAAAAATTAAAGGTTTATTATTCTGTTAAGGATTAAAATCATTTTTGTTCCTTTCGTTTAACCTATTAGCCATACTGGTCTCTCTAGTTCTAGAATTCCTCTGTTAGGTCCTTCTGTTAATATTTCTATTATAAATCGGATGTCTGACATGAACAGCGGGCAAAATCACCCCCCTTTCAAGATCTTCTTCTTCTTTTATCTTCATGGAGCCAAAACCTGGGAACTCTCCAAAAGGGTCGAAAGCTTCTGATGAGAAGAAGTACCGCAACCGTCAACATGTAACTCTCCATCTTCATCATCATCAACAACCTTCAACCCACAAACAGTTAAAAAAAATTATATTTAAAAAATTCATCATCCTTATCTTCTCCACCACCACCATCATCTTTATCTACCTTCAAACTTAAACCCTCCATCGTCATCATCATCATCATTAACAACCTTCAACCCAAAAAAAAAAATTGTAGGATTTAGACTCTCCATATCCGATGGATTCAACTCCATCTGAAGCTTATTTTTGTTTATTTCCAGATCTAAACCTTCAACCCTCAACTTCTGTTATTTCCAAATCTGAACCTTCAACGTCGATGATCAGGTCAACAAGAAAATCGTACCTGTTGATGTGGCTTTTAATCTTTTTGATCACTTTTTGGGTGCCAAAGCGAGAAAACTTGGCTTTAAATTGAAGGGTTCGCGTCATCTTCATACAAGTATCGAACAAACTTGTTTTATTTTTTGAAGAGATTTGGAAATTTTCCAGATCTCTTCAGAAGCTGAGATTGATTTAATTTTTAATTTTTTTAAAATAATGATTTTCAATTAAAATTTATTTTTGATCTCCTCCAAATACCCAACCACCCCCATTGTCAACCACCACGACCACGACCACCTCCAAATCACCCATACCCAGAACTGAACCACCATCATCTCCGACACAGATCCTAGAACCCACAAACTACAAACCCGACCTAGAATCAAAACACCATACCAATTCAATGAGCCGTCGGTAGTGAGTAAATCGCTGATCTCCTCGATTGGCACTGATAGGGGTGGCTATTGGGTGTGTGGTTTTCGTAGTTGGTTTGGATTTAGGTTTGGGTTTGGGTTTGAATTTGGGTTTTGATGGTTGGATTTTAGGGTTAGGGTTTGGTGATTGGAGATGGATGGTGGTGTGGTAGTGGGCTGATGATAAAGATGATGATGGTGATGGTCGATGATGATCGATGATGATGAAGATGGAATGGGTTGCTAGGGTTTTTGCTGAATGTGGAATTGTGGACGATGAAAAACATATTAATTTTATTAAAACATTTTGTATAATAAATCTCACTTTAACTTATTAATTTAATTTTACTGTTTTAATTGTTTTAATTTTTTTTATTTAACTGTATTACATTTATTAATTTTACTTAAGTTACCATTTTACCCTTGCACCTGATGGAAATTTTGAAAACCCTAACGAAATTAGACTCAGAGACAAAAATAACAATTATGAGTAAATATTTGGAATTAACGGAAGAATTCTGGAACTAGAGAGACCGGAATGGCTAATAGGTTAAACTAGAATAACGAAAATGATTTTAACCCTTCTTGTTAATTTGTGAATAGAATTTTGTGTCTCAATTATTCTCTTCATCTGAGTTTGAACCTTTTTTTTATGTACTTTGTCATTGGCAATAGGGCCTTTCTTTTTTACTCCATCCTCCGGGGTGGGTCCATCCTCACTTTGGAGATTCATATGGTAATATGATTCTGTTGTCATTTATATTTTATATAGACAATTTATATTTTTTTTATTTTGTATTTAAACTAAATTCTAGACTATATTCACTTTAAGAATGTTAATTTGTATTCCAAGATAAGATTGATATAATTTGTGAATATGTGGATGAATTTGTACATTCTTATCCATAGAAATTTATTTTTGTTTTCCATTTTGAACTTCCCATTTTATACACCAAATCAAGAATTAAGTTGGTTGAAAAGACAACTTGATTCCCCCTTCCAAATAAGAAATCAAATTCATTTTCCTGATTCTCTTTTTCATGAAACTCAATTTTCTTCCGTTTCATCCTCGATTAGTAAACGTACCATTAGGATATTTTTTTCATTCATAATTATACACACACAAAAAAAACCTAAATTGACAAATTAGTTTTCTTCCAACACGACACATGAACAAAAAATATACACACAAAATTAAAACCGATAAAAAAAACACTGCATTCATTGAAATTAAACAAAAAAAATACACTCAATTAAAACCCATAAAAAAACTGCAAGAATTGGAATTAAACAAAAAGAAAATTGATGTACATCATACAAAACAACATATAATATTAATAATTCCAAAAATACTAAAAACAATTATAAACAGCTAAATAATTATAACACCGACATGTCTTCGTAGCCATTATTTTTATTTGCTTATTACTGTTTTTCCTTTTGTATTTTCTGAGTTATTAATATTATATTTTCAAATCAACAGAATCATGGAAACTTTAATTAAATTGTAATACTTGTATTTCCATAAGGGATTCTTGCATAAATATAATATTTTTTTTCAATACAAGATAGAATTATGAGCTTGTTTAGTTGGGCTTTTGAAAAACTTCTATTTGTAAAAGATATATAGATCTATTGTAATTAAAGTTTTTGAAAAAAAAAGTATAACTATTTGGTTGGTAGACTTTTTTTTAGAAAAATATCTATTTGGAGAAGAGGAAATAAGGGTATTTAGCACTTTTTCAAATTTGACTTGGGCAACTAACACCACTTTAATAACTCATGTTTTATTAGCACCAAAGTATGTGATGAGACCAAAATGCCCTCTACTTATTTTTTTTAATTTTTTTTAACTTTCTCTCTTTCTTCCCATTCTCTCAGGCTACCTCTCTTCTCTCTCTCTCTCTCTCTCTCTCTCTCTCTCCCTATCCACTTTCTTCGAATCAAAGAATGGTGATGGATGGTGAGATATTTCTGGAAAAATTTGGAATACGAAGAATCGTTTAGATGTGAAGGATGTGAAGGCAATATTTCTAGCAAAAAAAGTCTTTTGTTAGGGTTTTGTTTTCAAATTAGATTTTTTTGATTTTGAGATATTAATTTCGTTTTGGTTGATTTTGAGTTTTCAATTTAGTTTTTATTGTGAATTTGTTGTCAATTTGATGTGAATGGTGAGTTTGTTGAATCTGAATGGGAGTTTGTTTGAATCTTGAATTGGTGGATTTGTGTTTGGTTTGGGTTTGTCAAATCGGAGAAGATGAACAGTAGCCGAAGTTGAGATTTTTTTTTAATTTCGAGACTTATTTGTTCCATTTCGAGACTTATTTATCAATACCCGATACTTATTAGACTTACTCGAGACTTAATTCATGAATACCCGAGACTTACTCACAAATTTTCGAGACTTATGCGTTTGTGAGATTTACTGGGGTAAATTCAAGACTTACAGGGGCGAAATACAATTTTTTTTTTGGTCTTTCTTCTTCCTCGTGATAGAGACTTAATTTTTAAATACGTATTTGCTCCATTTCGAGACTTATTTATGAATACCCAAGACTTATTCATGCGTTTCGAGACTTATCCATGCGTTTCGAGACTTATTCATGATTTTTCGAGACTTAATTCATGCTTTTTCTAGACTTATTCATGCGTCTTCTTCTTCATCGTGATGGAGGTATGTTCGACCTCCATCAATGGTGACAGTGACGAGCCAACGACAACGCCTATTGACTCCGGAGATAGCCGGATCTGGAAGATCGGACGACATCCTAGTTCGTTGGCGCCATCGGTTTCGTTAGATTCGCGATGGATCGTCATAGATCCGACGATGAAGGTTCGACCATGGTCGGGTTTTTCTTCGTTTCTCTCTCCACACAGCTTCGAAATTGAAAACAAACACTTCGGTTACAACTGATTGGCACTAGACGAACGTTTTCCCGGATGGTTTTGTCGGTCAACTCACCAGTTGGCGGCGACAACTCCATTGATGGAGCTCCATCAATGGAGGTTTCTGAATAAAAAAAAAGGACTGATAAAAGAAAAGATTAGATGAGAGGGGGTATTTTTGTCCAAATCCCATCTTTAGTGCTATTAAAACAAAACTTATTTATGTGGTGCTATTTACACAAACCCCTACCCAAAAAAGTGCTATTTAAGTTTTTGACCCTTTGGAGAATCACCTCCCCTTGAACGTTTGCCTAGTGTTTAAACTCTATTAGCCTCTATTAGCCTCTATACTATTAAAAATAGACAATCTCAAAATCTCAACCAAACAATTCTGAATAACTCAAATAGACGTTTGTAGACATTTTGAGGCAGTAGAAAACTGAACCAAACAAGCACTAAGAGTAATGCAGTACAACGTAAATAATTAATCCAAATTTCGACCCAAATGATGTGGCAAGTGAGTTGTTATCACCACATACAATATGAAATGATGTGGTTAATGAAAAAACCATTTGCCACATCATTTGAGTTGAAATTTGCACTAAATTTTTAGGTTGTCTAACATTAGTGATAGAATAAAATTAACAATAAGGCTATTTTATCCAAGTTTGGTGCCTAAATCTGGTTTTCAAATCTAGTACTCAAATGATGTGGCATCACGTATTAGATTTGTATGATTTAAATGAATGAATTATAGTGATAATTTGGTGCCCAAATCTTGTGGCATCACTATAATCCATTCATTTAAATTGTATTAGATTTGTATAATTTAAATGAATGGATTATAGTGATGCCACATCATTTAAACACCAGATTTGGACATAGAAGATATTCTATTTAACTAAGAAGCAAAATCTGTGGTTAAAATATACAAAATGTGTAGAGTTTCTCCATATGATCAACCTTCCATTTATTCTTTCAAATTCTGTGGTTAAAATATACAAAATGTTTAGAGTTTCTCAATATGATCAACCTTCCATATATTCTTTCAAAAAAAAAAAAAACCTTCCATATTTTGATAAATTAATTTCACTTCTCACACATTAACGGTTTTTTTTTTCACAAATATATCGAATTTGTTTTGTTTAACAAATTTGAGGGCTATAAATTGAACATAGATTTCCTCACTCACACCATTTTTACTTTCACCGAGAAATTATTGCAATCTATCAGAGAAAGATAGCTATTGGTCTTTTTATTTTTCAAGCATTGATATCCAATCTTTGTTTTTTTCTTTTACAAATTATCACATTGTGTAATTAGAGAGCTATCACCGACAAGGTACGTATTGTTTACTTTGGCCTATTAAATCTCACGATTTTGTCTTTAAAAAGGCTATCGTGGTTAAGATTAGTCTTTTATCTTAACCAATGCGGTAGGAATTAAACCACTCCCAAACAACAATTTGCATGCCCTATAATAATCTCCATAACATTTCTTCAACCTCTCAATACTTTATAATTAATTTTCATGGTGGGATGATGATCTAGTATACTCCTGGAAGCTTCTAATAATATATTATATTATGACCATTATCAATATCTTTAATTATATACTTTGTGAATTTCCCTCCAGTTTTTGAGATCAACCAATTGTCTCTCAATTTCTTTTTTGGGTGATTAAATATTTTAAATAAAGCTATGGTGGTTTTTTTTTTTCTGTGGCAGTGCAGTCACCAATATGAACACTTACAGTGTTATTGCATCTCCGAACCACCCTAACAACAAGAAGAAAAAAGTTGTGTTCATTATGGGAGCTACTGGCACAGGGAAAACAAAGCTGTCCATTGATCTGGCCACCCGATTCTCCGGTGAGATCGTCAATTCCGACAAGATTCAGGCCTACAAGGGACTTGATATTGCCACCAACAAGGCCACGGAGGCCGAGCGTCGCGGGGTTCCTCACTACTTGCTAGGGTTTTTGGAGGACCCTGAAGAGGACTTCACTGTCGAGGATTTTTGCCACCATGCATTGATGGCAATCAATCGGATTATAGCAAACGGACACATCCCCATTGTCGTTGGGGGATCCAACACGTATATTGAGGCGCTCGTCGAGGACCCGAAGATCAAATTTAGGGCAAACTTTGATTGTTGCTTCATATGGATGGATGTGTCAATGCCTGTCTTGTACAAATATGTGGGGAAGAGAATTGATCAGATGGTGGATAAGGGTCTAGTGGAGGAACTTAGAGGGATGTTCGTGCTGGAGGAGGAGGCCGTCGACTACAGTAGGGGCATACGACGGACTATCGGGGCTCCAGAAATGGACTTGTATTTCCGGGTTGAGGACAGAATAGAAGATGAAGGCATCAAGAAGCTGCTCTTGAATGCTGCCATTCAGGAAATGAAGGATAATACATGCAAGTTGGTGAATTCACAGTTGGGGAAGATCCAACGGCTGAGAAATCAACTAGGGTGGGAAAATGCACCGGATCGACGCTACATGTGTTTTTGAAGAAAGATATGATAAGTTAGAGGCTGAAGATGCATGGAAGAAGAAGGTCTTGAAGCCAAGTTTGGGAATTGTTAGTGATTTTTTGAAGAAAAACAAGGAGCAGGAAATTACCCAGTTTTCTACTAGAAAAATTCCTCAATTTCTATTTTGTTTTTGTTTTTTGTACCTGTTCTGGTCACTGGTCAGTGATCTCTTGTTCATCTAAATATTTGGAGATGGATAATTCAGGAAATAAAATAAATTGGTTTTCAGTGAAAATGCTGCCCATTTGTTAATTTGTTAGGTGTCTGATTGCTAAGTGGTCAAGTGGACAGGGCATTGTTAGTATGTTGTTATCTGTTAATCATGGTCATAGAAGATTTTTCAAATCAATTTTACTTTCACATTCATTTTCTATGATCCACTTGTACAGGCTTAGGTTCTGGTTGCGTTTAAAATTTAATGGCACATTCATTTTCATTCTTGAATTCAGTATTGTTTAGAGGAAAGTTTACTGAATTACTGGGGAAAGCATGCAATCTGATATTTGCTTGTGGGCGGCTGACATATATGAAGATGTTGAGCAATGAACATGCGTGCCATAGCTCGCTTTTCACTTGCTTTCCATAACAGTTGATGATTTTTTCTATCAAGGATGCTGTTATAACCCAATCCCACAATACTGACCCAAGCCCAACCAAGCCCAATTCCAGTTCAATTCTAAGTACGCCCAAGCCCCAAAAGATCCCATTATCCAAATATTATTGTAATGTGGAAATGAATGTAATTGTAATATCATTTTGTAGTATGAGTGCTAATCAAAGACTATTTGTTCTTGTTTATCATATGAAAGTGCTAATCGAACACATGTTCTTGCAAACCAATGCATATTTATCTGTTTAGCATTCACTCTGGCAATTCAATGACAGATTGCACATATTGATGCTCTTCCGTGGTGGTGTTACGTACTATTTAGAAGGAAAGACTAAATAGAACATTTTTTTTTGAACAACAAAGTTTATTTATTGAACCAAAAGGTCGGCAAGTGGACACAAAAAAAAAGAGAAGGGACGAAGCCTCACAAAAGAAAACACCAAAACAACCGTACAAAACAGAAGAAAGCAGAGCCAAAGACACAGAACACCAAACACAAGCACAACCCCTACCAAAAGGAACCAAACTAATGAAGCCAACTGTCTGATAACAAAACTAAATAGAGGAAGAACCATAGAAAACAAAGCCATAGAAACATAACCAAAAAGCAGAGCTAGCGAAAGGAATCAGTGCACCTCTCAAATCACTTTACCCCCCATCAGAGCGGAACCATTTTTAGCTAAGCGATCAACAAAGGAGTTATTGACTCTGGGGTTGAAAATAACCCGAGTGTTGCCTAGGAAGGACAAACAGGAACCCAGAAAAATGCAGGAGGATCTTGTTCAATGCAATCGAAAATTACTATTATATATGCTGATCAACTCTCAAACAATAGCAACTAGTGGCCATTGTAAAACCTTTCATTGCACAATAACTTCCCACACTTTCTCAATTTACAACACTTATTATAGCTCAATCTTTATATTCGATGCTTGCAAAATTTGCAGAGGGAGTGCAACTCCCCGCCGTCCGGTCGGGTAAGGCGATATGCTCCAAGCCCAACTAACCCGACCATATGATGGGGCCCTTCCCACTTATCTGCCAAGGATCCCTATGTTTTTTCCTTTGTGTTCGGGGATACTCTTCTGAAGAGCAGATCTCCGAGCAGGAATTTTCTTATCCGGACGTGCGAATTGTAATATCTAGCAACTCTTTACTGATAGACGGCGTTTCTTACTCTCTCCAGGTCCGTTTTCTCTTCCAGCTCATCCAGATTCTGTTCCAGCATACCTGCATTTGTATTGGGCTAGTACAGCTGGACTCTTGGGGAGGTGTGGATTATCTCGACCGGGATAACAGCCTCAGTCTGGAACCCTAAGGAATAGGTAGTTTCCCTTGTTGACGTTCTTCAGTCGTTCGGTACGCCCAGAGTACCTCGTGCAGCTTGTCTGCCCAGTTTCCCTTTTTTGTCTTCAAATTTGGCTTTTAAACTGTGCTTGATGATCTTGTTCACATCTTCAGTTTACCCATTGGTCTGATGATGAGCTAGTATGGCATAGTAGTTCTTCATATGGTACTTCTAGCACATCTCATTGAAGTTATCGCTACCGAACTAGGTCCCGTTATTAGTGATGATTGTATCCGGGATCCCAAATCGGTATATGATAATCTTCTTCACGAAGCTGGTTGTGTTAGCCTCGGTTATGTGTACCAGTGCCTCTGCCTCTACCTACTTTGTAAAATAATCTACTGCTGCTATGGCATGTTTTGCACCTCATTTGGTCGTCGTTGGCATTGGGCCGATCAGATCTAATCCCCATATTGCGAATGGCCAAGGTGAGGTTAGATTCTTCAAACGCTCGGGTGGCAACTTGATGTCATTTGCGATCTTTTAACAAGTATTACACTTCTCAGCCACCGATTATGCATTCTAGAATAGGGTTGGCCAATAAAAACCTTATCTAAGGGTTTTATGAGCCAAACTTTTACCCCCTAGTATGGTTTCCACATACCCCTATGTGTATACTTTCCAGAATCTTATCTCCCTCGAGCCTGACCAACACACCTCCGTAGAGCCTTTGAAAACCCTCTTTTATAAAGTTCTCCCCTTAGTATTGAATACCGGGTAGCCTTGTACCTGATTCGTTTTACTTCAACCGTATGTTTAGGAAGCATGCCATCTTCTAAGTATTCTCTGATTGGGGTCATCCAGGTGATCTGCCCTTCTTTGATTGCTTCGACTGTCAATTTTTCTTCCTCCTCCTTGATGCTGGGTTTCTTGAGATGGGCCACTGTGATTATCTTAGACCATATGCCAATAGCCCGCCGATGCAAGTCTCGACAGGGCATCAACCTTCTCATTCTTCTCTCTCGGGATCTGAGTGATTCTATAAGTTTTAAATCTCGCAAGTAGGGCCTTAGCTATTTTTAGATAGGCTGCCATATTGTTGTCTTTGGCCTAGTATTCGCTCAGGACCTGATTGACCACAACCTGTGAATCACTAAATATCTCTAGCTCATCTGTTCCTAGGGCTGTGCAAACCCTAAGCCCTGCCAACAATGCTTCATATTCGGCCATGTTTGTTAGTAGTCTTGAAGTCAAATCACAAGGCACATTCCACTTGGTCACCCTCTGGGGTGGATATTACTATGCTTGCCCCGCTTCCATGCGTGTTTGACAACCCGTCCAAGTGCAACTGCCAGTGGAAAACCTGTTTTCCATTTTCCGCAAGCATTCTGATCACCTCACATTTTGGCTCAGTGAACTCGGTAATGAAATATGCCACTGCCTGGCCTTTGATTGAGGCCCTTGGTGAATAAGTGATGTCAAATTCACTTAACTCGACCGTCCATTTTGTCAATCTTCCCGACACTTCTGGCTTGGATAAGATCTACTTGAGTGGGGAATCTGAGTAAACTTCAATCTTGTGCGCCTGGAAGTAAGGCCTCAACTTTCTTGGTGCGGTGACTAATGCCAACGCCATCTGTTCAGGGCGGGCGAGTACCTTATTTCTGCAGGTAATAGGTGACACGCATCTGTCGTGTATGCAATATCAAAACAAATTTATAAATCCCAAGATGCACTCTAACTGTATAAAACGAGTATGTGGCAAGCAGGGGTATCGTTCTTCAGAGATCGAGCTATAGTTATGACTAAATCTTATTCAGGAACTAAATGTAATATAAGTAAATTGAAATGGTTATTGAATGAGAATCAACTAATATGCAAACTAAATCTAAATTAATTAAATGCAACTAAGATAGTAGGTGAAAATAGATGATAAATGGACTAAGGAATTGATGGATCCATTAAAATAAACAATAGGCAAGATGAACTCTTATTAATGAACATTAGCCAAATGTAACCAAACTAGAGTGTATAGCTTGGTTGTATATCACTTATGCATTTCCAATCTAGAGTGTATAGTATTGGCCACCCATAAATGATTGTTCATGAATGTGCGTCTACCAAAATAAGAGATTAATCTCTTTATAAAATCACCTAATTCTAGATGGTATAGAATTAATGCCTAACCTCTCACAAGCAACCAATCCTAGAGTGTATAGTGTCGATTACCCATTCAAGATTAGATAGAAATTGAGATTTAAAAAATCGGATTTCACTTGAGGAGGGTACTCTTGTTCAATCCTTCCATTCAATTGGGCTTAAGAGAATCAAATAGAGTGTATACCTAATTCTCTACTCAAATAATTCCTCAAACAATTTGCAAAGAGATGAATGTACAATCTAAGACAAATTATCTTTGGAATCAATTAAAATAATGAATGAAACATATTTGATAGATTTAATAAAGTAGATAAAGTTCAATTCAAGCCCAAGGTTCACAAATGAATCACATCAACCCCTTAGTGGATGATTAACTACTCATGACAAATACAAAGAAATAACTAGGAGAAGAGAGATAGAAAAGACCCATGTAGAGATTATCTTTCCTTCAAGCTTGATTCCAATCTCCAAGTGTCCTTCTTGGGTAGTAGATGAAGATGGTGTAAGATGGTTAGGATATGGTGGGGAAAGATTCATAGATCTATGGTTAGTAATTAGAGATATAAAATGAGAGAAAATTCGTTATTGGAAAAGGGTGGAAGTTTAGAAGTGTGGAAGATAAGGTTTTCAATAAGAAAATGGTGTATTTATAGGCTTGGGAGGTTAGAGCATGGTCTGGGCATGAAAGGACATCATTGCCCCTCTAAAAATTGCCTAAAACCAGTCATTTCTTTTTACTGGAAAGTGAGGTGCATGGTAGTGCATGGGTAAGGTACTCGTGCAGTACCCGTGCATAACTTTCTCTAAAAAAAACTAGGAATCATAATCCGTAAAAACTGCTAGGAAATTAGACTCTCAGGGCTTTCCGAATATATATAATTTGAAATATGGTTCAATCTACGTAGGGAGATATGACCTTTCGAAGTTAGATGTGCTGTACAAGCTTTTCACTATTTCAGCCCATTTTTCTATCAAATCCCATTTGTTGCTAATTTTTGCCTCCCAAACTCCTTTTTGCCTAAAAATGCATGCATTGACTAGAATAGAGCCATTAGACATAAAATACACTCGAAAACAAGCTAAAGGATATGGAATTGAGGGCCAAAATATAGCACAATTTTGGCATGATCAGTAGGGCTTTGCTGGTGTAATACACTGGCTTCTGTATTCCCTCATCTATCCTGACTAGTATTGACCTCGTAGCTACTGCTGTGACTGATAGGTATAAGTACAGTACTTTTCCTTCCAATGGCTTTGACAAGATTGGTTCCTTACCAAGGTACTCTTTAATCTTTTAGAAGGCTTTCTCGCATTCTTCGTTCCATTCCACTCATTTACCTTTTCTTTTGGCTTTGAAGAAAGGCAAGCATTTGTCCATCGACCTGCTGATGAACCGGTTTAATGATGCAAGACAGCGAGACAGTTTTTGAATGTCTTTCAAGGTAATTTGGGACCTCATATCCTTCAGAGCTATTAGCTTTTCGGGGTTCACCGTGATTCACCTTTGATGGACTTGGAAACTGTGGAACATTCCCGAAGGTACCCCGAAAACACACTTCTTCGGGTTGAGCTTCATTCTGTATTTCTCTCAATACTTCGAACGTCCCACTTAGATCAGCTTCATGTCTATAAGCAGTGATGCTATTTGTTAACATGTCGTCTACGTACCTCCATGTTTCTACCAATCTGTTTGGTGAACATCTTGTTTACCAGCCTTTGGTAAGTTGTCCCGGCATTATTGAGGCCAAACAACATCACTTTATAGCAATAAAACCCCCTGACCAGTTGTGAAGGAAGTTTTTTCCTTGTCTGGTTCAAACATTCTGATTTAGTTGTAACCAGAGTAGGAATCCATGAAACTAAGCAGTTCGCGCCCCGCAGTCGCATCAACCAACTGATCTATTTTAGGCAAAGATAAGCTATCCTTTAGGCATGCATTGTTCAAATCTGTGAAGTCTACACACATTCTCCATTGCCCGTTCTTTTTCTTCACAAGGACTACATTGGCGACACATTCAGGATACCATGCATTTCCGATTAACCCCTGTTGCCAAGAGTTTTTTGACATCCTCCTTGATCTTTCTGCTCCTTTCGGGATTAAATCGTTGCCTCTTCTGAACGATCGGTCTTCGCTCAGGATCAACTTCTAAGTAGTGGGGATCACCTTGGTATCTATCCCCGGTATATCCACTTGTTTCCATGCGAACACGTCTTTGTATTCTTTCAACAAATTGGTCAAATCATTTTGGATTTGCTCCGTCAGTTAGGACCCTAACTTGACCGTCTGGTCAGGGTTAGTTCTATCTATTGTGACCTCAATGATCGGCTATTCTGCTTGATCTTTCTCATGCTCTGAGGTGTCTCCGTTGGGTCTAGGTTGAACTGGGTCAGTGTCACTGCTTGAATTTCTTTTTCATCAACTTCAGGATAATTCCTACCCTCATAATAGGTATATTTGCATCACATCTAGCTCCACATTTTCTTTGTATATTGACAGGTTTGCTTTCCTCGCTCATTCTTGTGATCTTTTCATGACATGCACTCCCGCTCCAGTTGGGAATTTGACTGTTAGGGCATAGGTTGCCTTGACAGCCTTTGATTTGCTTAAGGCCTTCCCAGCAAAGCATTGTAGGGCCAACTCTCGACATCCACCACCACCAAGTCGAGGAGTACATTTTTCTGGTAAGGGTAAGTCCCGATCTCAACTGGTAGCTTTATTGTTCCTAGCGATCTCACCTCTACTCCCCCGAACCCCCTCAATGGGACTGTCAACAACTGCAAGTCTTTTCTCTGTAGCCCCAGCTGATTGAACACTCTGATACTCAACATATCTGCTAAGCTTCCGTTATCGATCAACACTCTTCTCACTTCTCGGTGGCCAATATGAACTGACACTACGATTGTATCATTTGGCCTAACTTTGAGTCCGTGTGCATCAGACTCAGAAAACACTATCGGGTCCTAGCCTTGTTTGAGATTCTTCTGGTCGGGACCAACCGAGTTCACCTCCAGCGTTCTCTGGCCATCTATTGCCTTAGAGACTTCAATCATTCTCTCCCGGTTTCTTTTTACCGTGTACGGTCCTCCAAAGATAATGTTGATGTCTCCACAATCTAAGTTTCTCCTAGGGCTACTTTTTCCATCTTGGTCATTCTTCAGAGGGTCATTCTATCGGTCTTCACCACCTTTTAGGACCATAACTTTCAAATGTCCCTCATTGATCAGCTTCTTGATGTAATCACTTAGTTGGTGGCACTTAGAGGTCTCGTGACCAGTTTTCTCGGTGGATACCGACAGTACTTTGAAGTATCTCTTCTTGCAAAGTTGGATTTCTTTAGGGGCTTCTTGTATAGGTTCTTGTCTTCTATCATGGTTAAGATTTCTTTTTGATATTGGGATAGGGGAGTATAATTGGTGTACTACCTCTTTAAGGGCCTATTACCTTTCTGGTCATCGTCTTTACAACCATCCTTGTCTTTTCCTGAATTGTTGTTCTTCTGATCCCACTTATGGTTTCCTTTCGAACTACCATATTTAGGTTTATGTGTTTCTTCCGGTCGGCCACCATGTATGAATTCTCCGCCATGGGCTATTTGTTCCTCTTTTTCCAGTGCATATCCTCTTACATCATTGATTGAGCCAAAATTGTTATATATATTTGGCCCTCATTTCAGTAACCATTGTCTTGTTTTTTAGAGTGTTTTCGTGTCTTATGGGGCGCTTTTATCATAATTGCTGGCACTTAGGTAAAATTCGAGAAGCGGAATCAAAGAAGGACAAAGTGGTGCAAAAAAAGGATTCTTGAATGCCATAGTGCATGGGTATCCTACCCGTGCACCGGAAGATGGAATCTAAAGAAGACCTCAGTGTACGGGTAATGCACGGTACCTCACCCATGCACAACCCGTGCACTTTGTCCAACTAGGGAGCAGACCAGGCAAAAAGTGAGATTTGGTGACAAAAGATCTGAAAATGTAAAGAAAAGCTTGTACAGCATATCCAACTTCGGAGGGTCATATCTCCCTACTCAAAATGAACCATATTTCAGATTACATATATTGGAAAAGCCCCGGGAGTCTAGTTTCCAGAGGTTTTACGGACTGTGATTCCGATTTTTCTAGAGGAAGTTATGGCAATTTTAGTGTCTGTCGCGCGGCTATGCTCGGAAATTGCACGGGTACTGTACGGGTAACCTACCCGTGCAATACCAATTTTTTATCCATGCACCATACCTTTTAGCTCATCGAATGACGGGTTTTTGGACCATTTTAGAGGGGTAACAATGTCCTTTCATGCCTAAATCGTTCCCTAACCTCCCAAGCCTATAAATACACTATTTTCTTATTGAAAACCCTCTCTTCCACACTTCAAATCTTCCATCCTCTTCCAAGAATGAAATTTCTCCCATTTTTATATCTCATTACTAACCCTAGATCTAGGAATCTTTCCCCACCAAATCCTAACCTTCATCCATCATCTTCATCAATTTGCTACTCAAGAAGACATTAGAGGTGGAATCAAGCTTGAAAAAAGAAGGTCTCATATGGGTTTTCTCTATTTCCCTCCTCTTTGTTATCTTTTTACATTTGTCATGGGTAGCTAAACCCAAATTGGGGGTTGATGTAATTAATTCATAGATTGTGGAATTTCCACCATTTTGACTTGATTAATATATTTCCATTCAATTTGCTTAATTGTGTTTGATTATCCCTTGAATTAGGTAGGCATTCCAACTCTTGATTTTTGTGGATTAATTGAACTTATTAGAGTAACTAATCTTTAATTGAAATCTTTGTGAAAATGGGTAGGCATTCCAACTCCCATTTAACTTAATGGTTGATTTTGCCCTTAAATGCATTTAATTATGGCTTCTTTGTGAGCCAAGTAGGCATTCCAACTCTTGGTTTCATGAGATACCAAATTATATTTTTAACCATCTACACCTAAGGTGTTTAACCAAGCTCAATTGAATTGGAAGAGGTATGTTGTGAGCATTCCAAGGCATATCTCTGCTAGGAAAAAGGGATGGATTGTGAGCATTCCAATCCGAGCCATCTCGGCTTCCCTATATCTATCCAAAGCAAAAGTGAAAGGGGTGGATTGTGAGCATTCCAATCCAAGCCATCCCAGAAACTCGAGCTAGGAAGATAAGCCCTATATTTAAATCGAGTCGGGCTTCATAAGCGGAACTCCCACTATTTGTGTCTATATTGCATCAACTCCCATATCTCTCATCATATACTTTTCACACACACTCATCTCATTATCTTATCTCTTCGCATTCTTGCTAATTAATAGTTTAACTTTAGATTAATTAATATAATTATATTTTGCATTTTAGATGTTAGTTTTTAAAACCCAAACATTGATATTTACTTTTCTATGCTTTGTTTTAGTTTAATTTAGTAGTATTAGTTAACTAGCTTTAACCATTTAATTTCCCTTTCACTGTGGACGATACCCTAGCTTGTCACTATACTTGTTTACACATTGTAAGGACATTGCTAAGGACTTTATAAATATTTTTTATGGACATTTTCTAACGACAATAACTCTCTCGTCAAATGGCGTCGCTGCCGAGGAAATGCGCTAATTAGGTGGCTAATCTTAGTTATCTAATTTCTTAGAGATTTTAGCTTTCTTTTGTTTCTTTTAATGCTTTGGTAGTTTTTGTTTTTCTTTTGTTTTAGGATTTTATGAATTTCTTCACGCAAAATCAGGGGCCAAGCTATGAACGTATTGATAGACAAGCCGCAATGAAAGGAATGGAAGGGGATGTTGAGAAAATAGTTGAAGCTATAAACAAGAGATCATTTGAAGACGAGAAGAGAGACTTCATACAGAATAGCCTTCAACAAAATGAGGAAATCATAGCTTCTCAACAAAGAACAGGGTAAATTCTCCAATCCACACAACAAGCAAGTGAAAAGAAGATAAATAGACAAGTGCTACCAAGCTAGCCTGACCAAATAGAACCCATTTTTGAGGAAAATTGAAATAACCCCATCCGAGGCAACAATCAAATCTATGAAGAGATGGAGTTCAATCTCCGCGCACAAGAGGACATAATTGATCAGAAGAATTGTTTGTGTAAGAGATAATCCCAAGCAAGGGAAGTGGAAAAACAGTGTATGTGCCCTTGTACAAGCATTTGAGATGGAGGCTAATAGGAATGAAGAACGCCTAAGGAAACAAGAGAAACATAAGAAATTGGAAGAGAAAGTCCTACTTACTTCATGAGAAATTAGTGAAAACCTTTTGAGAGAAAGAACAAATGAGGGAAGATTTTGAAAGAAAGTTGAAGCTCATGAAAAAGAAGTTTGAATACAAGGAGGCCTTGGGAAAGGTGAAAGTGGAAGAGCTTGAAGTGCAAAATAAGAAACTCACTCTTGAAGTAAAATTTCTAAAGGAAGAGAATGGTACACTTCAGAAAAGGAGAAGATAAGTCTCTAACAAGAACAAGGATTTGGAAGAACAAAGTGAGAGACTTGAAGCGGAAAAGAATGCCGCATTGAGGGCTTTGGAAGATCTAGCGAGGTTATCAAAAGAGACAATGCCTTAGTGGAAGCGAAAGCAGCCCTTAAAAAAAAGGAAGAAGCTCTTAAGATAGAAAAGGTGAATGAGTGCAACTATATTGTCAAATTCGACAAGGTGGAGAAGGTGATCAAGTCACTAGTAGTGAAGCAAAACCATATGCCACCTAGTCATGCACCAAGAGGGAGATTTTCTAACTCTACTCCCATTTGTTATTATTGTTCAAAAAGAGGGAATATTAGAGATGACTGGTATATGTTCAATAGGCATACAAAATTGAGAAAGCCTAGGAATAGGAAGAGACCACCTAGGATCAAGAAAATTTGGGTAGGGAAAGACTTGGTTGACCAAGTTAGACTCAATGCCAAGGAAAAGAGGAAATCAACTCAACTTGTTTGGGTTGTGAAAAAGAATCAATTCCCAAACTTAGTAAAGCCTCATTTAGTTAATGACAACCCTAGCATAAGTACATAATGTAGAAAATTCTTTTTTGCATCCTATTTTAATGTTTTATTTTGTTTTAAAACTGCACAATCTATTTTTCTTTCTTTAATCTATTATTTCTCTCTACCTTTATGTGTGAATTTGTGCTTGTTAATTGAGAAGAGAGGAAGAACTAGGTTTGGGGGTAAAATTTATTGTAGGATTTGTTTATTTTGTTTAGGTTGTTTCATTTTAATAAGAAGTGGTGTAGAAAACTTTGGTTGGGCATGCACATGTATTTAGAAAAATCTAGCTTGCCTGAACTTTCTGATGTGTGTTCTAGTGTGGTAGATAATCTAAAGCTTCTAGAGGAAGCGAATTTTTCGCAACTTGTGTATCAATGCAAGGCTCTTCCTCTCTTGGTAGGAAACAATGATAACATGTACATCTTGGAGGGACAAGCGGGCCAATAATGCTCATAAAAAGAGCGAGAGCAATACCTTCATAAGAGAGGCTTGCAAGGAGGCAACCCATTTCAGTTTTACCTTCTTAAACTCATTTTAAATTTTTTGAACTATGTTTTTATCTTTTAGTTTATACATGCTTTCATGGAATAATGTTGGGATAGTGTGTGGAGAGATATCTGGATGATATATTTTTGTGGACATATTGATCATATACTTGAATTTTTGCGTTGATTGATTTATTCATTCTTGATGAGATGAGCCGAAGGCTCTTGGGATTATATATAAGTATACAGGTTTTTAATTTTGAATATATAGCCCCATTTGGTTTGGGGGTGGTTTTAATCACTCATAATTTGTCTAGGCCTTGTGCATATAGTGATACTCGATTCGGGGGTCATCATGTCCCTACTCCATAATTTTTTATTGAAAGAAAATGCTTGATGTTGGATTGTGCTTAATGCCATATTTACATAGAATGCCTTTTTTCTAATGAGCCTATTTTTGAATCTTATATTTTGTTGGGAAATGATTGCACGTGATTAGTGCCTAGGTTGTTATGTTTTGAGTCGGTTAGATGCGCGCAGCTAGGCCGAACTCTCTTGTCTTCAACATTGAGGACAATGTTGGGTTTTGGTTTGGGGGTGTAGAAGCCTTGTTGAGTTGTCTTTTTTTTTAAGTTGTTTTGGTTAAAAAATTTCAAATTTGTCTTAATAGCCAAATTTTCGAGCTTTAACTAGCTTGGTTATGATGTCTTGAGCATGTGTTTTTGGCTGGTTTATGAATGCATTTTGTGCTTGTGTAACAAATCGTTGTCACTATTGGGTCTTACTTGCTTGTCATGAGTTAGTTCCATCCTTTGTGTGCTTAATTTGAGGGGACTCGGTCCTCTTGCGCCTTATTCTAATAGTGGAGACCACGTGTGAGTTCACAAACACAAGCCTATAAAAAGCGCATTGAGTGAATAATTGTTCTATTCTTTAAACGCTCTTCATGTCATGCGTGTCACATGCCATAGGACATTCATCATATATATAGTGGACTACTTATCGGATGCATTCATTCCTTTAATATACTAATTATGGAGATGATTTTAGGCAATGTGTGCATTTAACTACTTAAAAAGCCTAAACACATTCCTATGTCCCTTATGTGTGCTCCATAGCCAATTTTGAGGCCAAACACTTACCCTTTCATTTGGAACCACAACAAACCATATAGCCTTAAGCCAAACATAAACTAACCCTTTAATTGCCAATCATGTGGGGTGAGTGAGTGTTGTGTTTGTGGTGTATGAAAGTGTAAGCTCTAATGTTGAAATAGCATGTATTTAGGCAATTATGTAAAATGTGCAAGTATAGGGCTCAAAATATAAAAGTACTAAAAATTGCACTTAGAGCCGAATTGTCAAATGTTAGTGTGCAAACAGAAAAGAAAGAAAAGGCAAAAGCAAAAAGAAAAGAAAATCAATGTAAAAAAAAAAAAGCCTTGTGAAATAATTGTAAAGTACTCACAATGTGGACTACAAAAGCTTGTAACACAAATGTGTATGTAAGTTAATGCCTAGTCCCTAGAATGTGATTGATGTTTAATAGAGCTTTGTATGGGATGTGTGAGTATGTTTAAGCATGATTGGTGATTTTTGAACTCAAAATTTCTATATTTCTTTGTTCACCACATTATACCTCATGTCCTCATTACAAGCCAAAGGGAAAGACCTATTTGATCTATGATATGTCTTGATTGGGAATGTTTGTTGATGATCGATCTTCCACGTTCTTGGTATAGTAAATCTTTCTTAGGATAGTTCACCGGCAAATTAACGGTCTTTCACTGATAGATGTGTACAATGCATTAGATTCCTATGCATAAATTCTATCTTTGCATACCTCGCATAAGCGTGAACCTATGACTCAAAGTGGAAAAATATGAGTGAATCCAGGTGAGAATTAGAGTTGAAGCGAATTGTGCTCAAGGTGTGGGAGTTAGTAGTTCCCGATATGAGAGCACTCTTAGGTATGAGATTCGTGATAGTGTGTGTTTCCCTATAGTGCATTCGAGTTGTTTTAGAACGTTTTGCATATGTCTACTTCTCTATCACACATCCTTGCACCTCATCACGGTTGGACATGCGATATTTTGAATTGATTGTTGTAGATTCTAGGAAAATTTTAGATAGAGTCATGTTTTTATGTTTGTTGTGTCTTTGTTATTTGTTTTGAGTTTGCTCGAGGACGACCAAAGGTTTGGTTGAGGGGTATTTGATCGAGCCAAAATTGTTATATATTTTGGCCCTCATTCCGTAACCATTGTCTTGTTTTCGAAGCGTGTTTTCGTGTATTATGGGGTATGGGGATCTTTTACCATAATTAGGTAAAATTTGGGAAGCGGAATCGAAGAAGGACAAAGTGGTCCAAAAAGGGATTCTTGAAAGCCATAGTGTACAGGTATCCTACCCGTGCACCGGAAGATGGAATTTGAAGAAGACCTCAGTGCACGGGTACTGCACAGGTACCTCATCTGTGTACAACCCATGCATTTTATCCAACCAGGGAGCAGACCAGGCAAAAAGTGAGATTTGGTGACAAAAGGGCTAAAAATGTAAAGAAAAGCTTGTGCAGCACATCCAACTTCGGAGGCTCCTATCTCCCTACTCTAATTGAACACATATTTCGTATTACATATATTTAGAAAGCCCTAGGAGTTTAGTTTCTAGCGGTTTTTACGGATTGCGATTCCGAGTTTTCTAGAGGAAGTTATGGCAATTTTAGTGTCTGTCGCGCGGCTATGCTCGGGAACTGCACGGGTAACCTACCCTTGCAATACTAGTTTTTTACCTGTGCACCGCACTTTCCAGCTCAGCGAATGATGGGTTTTTGGGCCATATTAGAGGGGTAACGATGTCTTTTCATGCCCAGATCGTTCCCTAACCTCCCAAGCCTATAAATGCACCATTTTCATATTGAAAACCCTCTCTTCCACACTTCAAATCTTCCACCCTCTTCCAAGAATTAAATTTCTCCCATTTTTATATCTCATTACTAACCCTAGATCTAGGAATCTTTCCCCACCAAATTCTAACCTTCATCCGTCATCTTCATCAATTTGCTACTCAAGAGGACATTAGAGGTGGAATCAAGCTTGAAGGAAGAATGTTGCATATGGGTCTTCTCTATTTCCCTCCTCTTTGTTATCTTTTTACATTTGTCATGAGTAGCTTAACCCAAATTGGGGGTTGATGTAATTAATTCATTGATTGTGGGATTTCCACCATTTTGACTTGATTAATATATTTCAATTCAATTTGCTTAATTGTGTTTGATTATCTCTTGAATTAAGTAGGCATTTCAACTCTTGATTTTTGTGGATTAATTGAACTTATTAGAGTAACTAATCTTTAATTGAAATCTTTGTGAAAATGGGTAGGCATTCCAACTCCCATTTAACTTAGTGGTTGAATTTGCCCTTAAATGCATTTAATACTCACTTTGGGTTGGGTAGGCATTCCAACTCCTAACTCTTTGTAGAGATTGAATTGTGGTTCCTTTGTGAGCCAAGTAGGCATTCCAACTCTTGGTTTACATGAGATACCAAATTATATTTTTAACCATCTACACCTAAGGTGTTTAACCAAGCTCAATTGAATTGGAAGGGGTATGTTGTGAGCATTCCAATCTTATATATCCCGGTTAGGAAAAAGGGGTGGATTGTGAACATTCCAATCCAAGCCATCCTGGCTTCCCTATATCTATCCAAAGCAAAAGTGAAAGGGATGGATTGTGAGCATTCCAATCCAAGCCATCCCGGAAACTCGAGCTAGGAAGATAAGCCTTATATTTAAATCAAGTCGGGCTTCATAAGCGGAACTCCCACTATTTATGTCTATATTGCATCAACTCCCATATCTCTCATCATATAATTTTGACACACACTCATCTCATTATCTTATCTCTTCGCATTCTTGCTAATTAATAGTTTAACTTTAGATTAATTAATATAATTATGTTTTACATTTTAGATGTTAGTTTTCAAAACCCAAACAATGATATTTACTTTTCCATGTTTTGTTTTAGTTTAGTTTAGTAGTATTAGTTAACTAGCTTTAGCCATTTAATCTCTTTTTCCCTGTGGACGATACCCTAGCTTGTCGCTATACTTGTTTACACATTTTAAGGACATTGCTAAGGACTTTATAAATATTTTTGACGGACATTTTCTAATGACAAAAACGCTCTCGTCAATCATCCAGTAAGTGTGCATTGGTGGTTGCCCCTTTCTGCATCAAAATTAGTGACAACTGACTATGTTGCAAGCTGTTAATAAAAGCTGAGACCACGACGACATCATTGGGGTCTTGTACTTCTGATACTTCCTAGGAGAATCTAGGTAAAGTAATCCTTCAATTTCTTATCCTTCTTCTGATTTAGGGTTGACAGGAATGATATTGACTTTCTCTTTTGGATGTTTCTCATGAACTGCCTAGTGACAGGCTTGTATCAACTCTTCGAAATTCCTAATCGAGCCACTGGTAAGACCTTCAAACCATCTAGACCTCTGGTCCCCTAATGTTTGTGGGAACATTCTGCATATAAGTGCGTCATCATAATCATACTGAGCCATCGAGCTCTGGTACCTTCTGACATGTTCTTGTGGGTCGGTGTTGGCCTTAAACTGTTTCACATGTGGCATCCTGAACTATTTTGAGAATCGAGCTAGTCAGATTGGATCAGAGAACGGACCTCCTGAGTTGCCTATAAGCAAATTCCTCTGACCTTGCCTCCACTCTAGCTCCTCTATCTTTCTTAGCAGAACTTCTCGCTCACCCTCCAGTTCTCCATGTTCATCAAACTTTTGATGAATGGTGAGCCCACAAAGGTCCATTAGCACTCGCCTTGTGACCTGGGCATCGCGAAGATTATACTTGGCTGCAGGGTGATCGGCCTATTTCTATACATATTTTAGGTCCCCATTTCCTATTATTTATGCTTTGTTCTTGAGTGAAATTAGATATTTTATGTTTTTGTTGAGCATTTGTAGGTCACATTCCATATAAGAGGTGTTAGATGTTATTTTGGAGAAAAGAAGCAAAAAGATGAATTTTGGCTGTGCAGATCACTCTTATTGCGGGCCCCATATCTCTCTCCTTAGTTTGAATTGTGTGTCCTATCACCTATGTATACAAAGCCCCAGAAGTCTAGTTTTCGGCACACTTTTCTGATCACAATTCTGATATTCTTAGAAGAAGTTATGCCCAATTTAGTAACCGAAGGTCAGAGCTGGAGAAGTCTACCGCGGGCTAGACCGCGGTTTGTGCAATTTCCTACTTAGCGGTACATATCAGTACAGCACTGCAGTGCTGACCGTGGGCGACCTGCAGAGTAACCTAGGCCGCGGTTTTGACGTACTTTTGGCGGATTCCACTTCAAATTGGTCCAGAACTGTTCCAAAACTTCCCAAATCAAATTCTAATGATTTTAGAAGATCAAAACATGTTTGGGAAACTTCTTAAACTCAAATTAGGAGACAATTATCCAGAGAGGAAATCCAATTTAGGAAAGGATTCCAATTCCTTCTCTCATTCTACTTTCCTACTTTGTGAGTTTCCTACAACAAATCAAATTGGGAGTCCACAAAGAATTATTACCTATCAATATCATGAGTTTCTTGAAGAAAAGAGTTCCGCTCTCCATCACTCCACCACAACATACCACCTCTCTTTCATTCTTCCTAGAACAACCATACAATTTTCTTAACATCTTTACACATTGAAGATTCAAAGACGAAGAAGAATTCATCATTGAAGATCTTAATGGGTTTTATCTCTTCTTTCTCTTCTCTTGTTATTTTCATCATGTGTAACTAATCTCATAACTAGGGAATCAATGTGAACCTTTTGTGAATGCTCATATATGGATTAATTATTATTTCATCAATTCAATTCTTGATTTATTCATTGTGTTTAATTGATTGATCCTCATTAGTTTTAATATTTATCCACACCATAGACCAAGGGTGGATAATTATTTGGCATGATTTTAGGGTTAAGAATATCTGAGAATTAGGGTTAGAGTATAGATTAAACCTAATCTTGATTAATGCTCTTTTGAATCAATAAATTTTATCTTTAGCACGGGCCAAGTAAAGTATAAAATTTGGTTCTTAATTCTTGCACTTAAAGGGTTTCCGATCGTTGTTCACACCATAGACCAAAGGTGAATAATGGTTGGGAACACGTGACTCATCCCATGATCATACGGTAATAGTCACATTAAAGACAAAAATTGAACCCTTGAATTAATTGAATTTTGTTTATAAGTTAATTCCACACATTGAGTGTTCATAATTGGGGATCATTGATGACCTAGTGCTTTCTATCTCTTGATCACAACCGTATTCTTTTTAATTGTTTTCTTTAGTTTAATTTAATTTAGTTTTAGTCTAATTAATTCTCAAACATTATCTTGGTTATTTTTAATTTAATTAGAATTAGAATAGTTTAATCGATAAATCACTTTTCCTCGTACAAACGATCCTTATTTGCTACTGTACTAATCTTCACAATTCGTGCACTTGCGAGTATAGTTTTTAATAACACGATTTTACACATCAAGTTTTTGGTGCCGCTGCCGAGGAATAGTTGAATTTATTGGTTAATTCTAGTTTTAGTTTTGGTTAATAGATTTAGTCTAGTTTAGGTAGTCGTGTCATTAATTTTTAGATTTTTAGTTTTTATTTTATTTTCATTTTTTTTTTCTTTTTGAAGTTTACTATGTCTGTCTTTTGTTTTAGATTTCAACGGTGAATGCAAGGTAGAAGATCACTGCAAAGAGAATTACTACCGTTGAACGACAACATTGATCGTATTGGACAAAGAACAATGGCAGACGATGGAAATCGCAACATCCAATAGGTTCCAGATCCACCTAGCTGTACCTATCAAAACCATGAAGGATTATAGCGGGCCTATTGTTGACAATCATCATTTGTGCATCGCATTAGATGAGGCAGCAAGGAACTATAAGCTGAAGAGTTTCCACTATAATTTGCTATCAGCTTTCCATGGGCTACCAAATAAAGATGTGCTTAAATTTATTAGAGAATTTTATACAGCAATTCAGGCTTTTCCATAACAATAGAGTGACAGAAAACCAGCTGCGTATGAGGTGTATTCCACATGCTCTAAAGGAAAAGGCGAAGACATGGCTCTTAACTTTGCCTCCGACCTCATTGACAACATGGGATGAGGTGGTAGAGAAGCTTACTGACCAATTCTATTCTCCCTAGAAAACAAGTGAGATCAGATCCAAGATTACTAATTTCTTCCAATGGGACCAAGAGACATTCTATGAAGCCTGGAGCGTTACAAAATGCTTCTCTTTGATTGTCCTTAGCACGGATATAAAATACACCAACTGTGTCAATGGTTCTATGATGGACTAAATGACGTCTCAACAGTTTTGGTGAATAATGCATGTGGAGGATCCATGACCGATAAAACTCCGGAAGAATTGTATTCGATCTTTGAGAATCTAGCCAATAATTCTGAGCAAAAGAGTTCTAGTAGAAGAAAAGGTATTTATGAAGTAGATACTAATACTGGGAACTCAATGCAAATGTCATAAATGCAAAAGTCCATCTAGTTACTTGTCAATCAGGTGGGACAACTGAGAGAAACACGATACATGGGATGTGAACAACCAGGGTATGGTGTGGAAGCTTGTCAAGCAAGAGGTACTGGACCTAATGAAGTGGCAGAGGCACAAGCCATGAACAGCTACAATCAGGGTTGGAGAAATCCCAATTTCTCTTGGAGTAGCAATCAGGGTCCTGGGAACCAATGGGGAAACAACAACTAGAGACAATATAATACCAGGTGCTCAGAATCCTGAATATCAACCCAAGAACCTATCATTGGAGGATACAATGAGGCAATTCATACAAAATATGGATCAGAGATTGAATCAACAAGACAAAAAGTGGCAAAACACTCAACAAGATAATAATGTGAGATTTCAAAACATTGATGCTTCAATGAGGAAAATGGTGATGCAAATAGGGCAATTAGCTGAAGCTAATCAAAAGAGAAGAACAAGGAAAATTCCAAAGCCATACTGAGCAAGCAAAGGCTGTCACAGTTCTCTGGAATGATAAGGCTTTAAATAATAATAAACATGCTGAACTTTTTAATACTTCTATTAATGTTTCAGGTTTTTCCAAAGAAAATAATGCACCCGTAGAAGATGAAGAGTTCAAGGTGGAAAAGTCCAAGGATATATCTAAAATTCACAAATCTCCAAATCCTTATGTACCCCAAGTTCCTTTTCCGGTCAGAGTTCAAAAGAATAAGCTCAACCAATCATTCAAGGAGATCTATAACATTTTGACAAAGGACAATGTTAGTTTGCAAACCATGGAAGTAATCCAGAAGATGCCAGCATATGCAAAGTATTTCAAGGAGCTAAATTCAAGAAATAGGAAAACTGATTCTCATGAGATAGTGCTAGTTCCACATGAGGTAAGTGCAGTACTCCAAAAAAGATTACCTCAGAAACTCAAGGATCCTGGAAGTTTCAATATCACTATCACGGTGAGAGAAACAAGAAAGGAGAGGGCCACACTGGATCTAGGGGCAAGCATTAATTTGATGCCATATGCTGTGTATAAGGAGATGGGATTGAGTGACCTTAAACCAATCAACATGGAGCTTTTACTTGCCGATCGATCCATAAGGTATCCTCATGGAATTATGGAAGATGTTCTAGTCCAGGTTGGCAAGCTCATTATACCTACAGATTTTATCGTATTGGATATGGAAGAAGAAGGCACTAGTGCAAAGGACTTACCTATTTTGATCAGAAGACTGTTCATGTCAACCGCAAAGGCTATCATCGATATGCATAATGGCAAGGTGTCCATGATAGTATTTGATGAGACAATCGATGTTAATGTTTTTGAATTCATGCGGCATCCTGTAGGTGCTCTTGATTGTTTCAATGTGCAAGTGGTAGATCTAGGAGTTTGTCCAGAGTCAACTCCTACTCTCACAGAAATTCAAGATGGCAAAAGAAGCAAGATTTCACCTCTCCAACATGATCGCTCAAGTTACGAGAACATGATTAAGCAACTGAAAGAAGACAAACATATGGTTGTCGCTCTCAATTTTCGACTTAACAAAAAAGATCAATGAGCTAATGGAAGAAAAAGAATCTTCGTTGAGGAAGTCTGCTGAACTTTCCCAAGAATTAGAAGAGCTCAAAGATGAGTTTGCTCAATGGATGAGGCTAATGAAGGCCAAGATCAAACAAAGGGATAAAGCCTTAGAAATCATGAAGAATAAGGAACTTGAAAGCATTGCCAAGCTCGCAAAGGCCGAGAAAGAAATCAAGTCATTGACCGCCGAAGTGATGAAGCAACCGGTGGAGGTTAAGATCAATAAGGTGAATAAAGATGAGTCGAGTAATTTCGTCACCCAGAAAGTCTATCCACTTCCAAAGAGAAGGAGAAGAAATAGAAGGAAGCGAGCTCTACCAATGAACCGCAACCACCAGGAAGATAATTTTCATAGATTTGTTCCTGTTTGTCACTTTTTGCAATGAAAGGGGTCACATTCGACCACGGTGTTATGAGTATCTCAAACAATGCAAACGTGAGAGTAATCAGGGTAAGGCAAGTATGGATCCGAAAAGACAAGCTCGGAGAAATTGAGCATTGGTGGAACTATTCGGTTGAAGAAGAGTGGCGATGAGTACGTAGTTGTTACTTCACCACAGGTAGAGGATAGCTCGAGGATAGTGAAATCAATTAAGCTTCAAGAGCCGTAGTGCTCTCATGCATCTTGCCTAGATGTTAAATAAAGCGTTTGGTGGGAGGCAACCCACCCAGCTACAATTTTCTTTTCTTTTTGAATTTTTTTTAATTTTAATTTTGAGTCATACATTAGTGTAAGTCTCGATCACCCTTTAGCTAGAATTGAACATTGTTTTATTTTCGTTTCGAACTTTATTGAAATATGATGTTTAATTTAGGTTTGGGGGTGTTGAAAATTTAGATTTGATGATTAGAACATATGCTTTTTAATGGGTACATGTTTGAGTTGGACAGACCAGGTCTTAAAGCTGAAGATTATACATTCTGGAGTACACCTCTGCATGTACCGCTTCCTAGGCATCAGGTATGCACCGCAGTTTTTGTAGCATGTATCAACTAAAGTGCACCTGTGGCATGTATCGCTCTTTATGCACCCTGCTTACACCGCGGTATGGGAAGCATGACCATTCTGGAGTTTACTGCTGGGTAGTCCGTGTCACGGGCACCCTGTCCACACCGCGGTCTTCAAAGCATGACAACACTAGAAAACACCGCTTAGTGTGCCGCTCTACAAGCACATGTCTACACCGCGGCCCATTAAATGAAACGGTGCTTTTTGTATGTTCAGGTATGCATTTTTAGGCAATACCGCTGTAAAGACCACGACCCAGGTAAGTGACCCAAACCGCGGTAGGGCACAAATTTGTGTCCCTATTTAAGAAACAGCAAGTATGCAATTCTCTTCTCATTATCTCTTCTCACTCTTCTCCCAATTTCCATTCTTCTTGTTTAAGTTAAGGTATGATTCTCTTTCTATTTTCCAATTTCATGTTTATGTTATGTGTTGCATTGCCAAATCTTTCCATATTTGTCTTGTACTTCAATTTTAACATTGAGGACAATTTTGGGTTTAGGTTTGGGGGTGTGAATTTGTGTTTTTTTTATTTTTTTATTTTTTGAGTCATTTGTTGAAATCTGTGAAAAAGTGTCATGTTTTGAAAATTTTTGAGGCAAACGTTTTGTTAAAACTGTATTCATTGGTGAGGAAATAAATTTTTCTGTCTATGTTGCATTCTTTCTTTTTTCGATAAGAATCCAATGGTATAAAGAATGTAAAATTCTGGGTGGTGATTTAAAAGTTATGATCGTTTCTTCGACCAAAGGTCATGGGTGATGCCCTGTTTTTGAAATTCTGCACGTGAATGTTTTTCGTCTTCTGTTTTCTCACTTTTTCAATCCTAATTTTGAAATATTTTCTGAATGATAAGTTTGATTTTGCATGTCTATTTTCTTGTGTTAAAATTTGGTTAACTTTTATTAAGTATTTTGAGAGATATGCATTAAAAAACAGATGTACGTCAATTTCAAAAGTCACCAGTTTTTTTTAACTTTTGTCATCCATTTTTTAGATGCTTCTTTTGTGTGTTTTTAGAGCCGTAATGTATGCTTTATTCACTAAGTTTAGACTAACGTCTTGCCACTTAGAGTATTGCATTGCATTTTTCAAAAATTTATGACATGCTCTTGATGTGATAGTGGATATGATGCTTAGTTGAATTGCCATGATTAATAGTGGAGACTACCCTTGTGAGTTCACTAAGCCAAAAAGCGTATATAAATAACATTATATGAGGGTTCTTTTGTTTCTACTCTTAAACACTCATTAGGTTCTTAGCATTAGAATTGATCTCAATAGGTTATGCATTGGATATTAAAGAACATTCATCATAAAAGATATCACATGTGGACTTTGCTCTTGTTTTGGTTGAACCATTAGAAGTGATAGAGGCAATGTGTGCTTAAACTACTTAAAAGGCTTTAAATATTTCCTACCCTTATGTGTGTGCTCCATAGCCAATTTTGAAGCCAAACACTAAAAGCCTTTTAGATTAACTTAACCTATGGACTCTTTAGATTGCACGTCTCTTAATGTATCCATCCGTATATGACACTCATATACACAGTTCGAGATTACATCCGGCAATCTAGGATGTTTATATATGCACAAGTTATAAAATAAACAATACAACAAGAATGGATTGAACTTTTCTTTTTATTTATTTCATAAATCTATTTACAAATTATATCTTTAGGCATAAACCCCAACAGACTGGTACCTACTGGCTACTCTCACTGCGAAATAGATGTCAGGTCTAGTACATAACATAGCATACATGAGACTGCATACCGCAGACACATAGGGGACACATCTCATATCCTCAACTTCTTGAGGTGTCTTAGGACATTATTCCTTAGACAAGTGAACTCTATGCCTGGAAGGTAAATTACCTTTCTTGAAGTTATGCATCAAAAATTGCATAAGAATCTTGTCGATATACGATGCTTGAGACAATGCTAGGAGTTTTTTCTTACGTCCCTTAAGAGTTGGATCCCTAGAACATAACTCGTCTCTCCCAAATCTTTCATCTGGAATTAGGTAGCCATCCAGCCCTCTCTTTACTTCCGATAATAGCCCTACATCATTCCCAATGAGTAGGATATCATCTACCGTATAGGACTAAGAAAACTACTTTCTTGTCAACGATGCGCTTGTAGACACAAAGCTCATCAACATTTTGCTCGAAGCTATAGGTTTTGATCCCATCATCAAACCTTATGTTCCAAGATCTAGATGCTTGCTTCAGTCTATAAATGGACCTTTGCAACTTGCAAACCTTTTGCTCTTGATCTAGAGACACGAATCCCTCTGGTTACATCATGTAGATGCTCTTATCAAGATTCCCATTCAAGAATGCAGTCTTGACGTCCATTTGCCAAATTTCGTAATCTAAATAGGCAACAATGGATAAGAGAATCCGAATAGACTTAAACATGGCTACTGGCGAGAAAGTCTCTTCATAATCGACCCATCTTTCTGGGTATAACCATTAGCCACTAGCCTTGCCTTGAAGGTCTCTACCTTCCCGTCTACTTCTCTCTTTCTCTTGTAGATCCACTTACACCCTATGCAGTTTTACCCCATCTTGTAAGTCTACAAGTTCCCAGACTGAGTTGGAGTACATAGACTTCATCTCGAGATTCATGGCTTTAAGCCATTCCTCTTTGTCAGAATCTTCCATTGCATTCTTAAATGTCAATGGATCATCCACACTATTAGTAGAGACAACACATTGTCCCTAACCTATACCCAAATAGTGTTCAGGTTGTCGTACAACCCTCCCACTACGTCTAGGTGGTAGTGTGTCCTGACTAGGAATCGTCTGACTCTCATATGTCAATGGATCAACAACTCTTGTTGATTGAGCACTGGTCGTACCAGGCTCCATTTCATTCAATACAATCTTACTACAAGGTTTATGATCACTAATATAGCTATCCTCAAGAAACGTTGCATTTGTCGATACAAACACTTTGTTCTCTTCAGGACTATAGAAGTATCCACCTCTTGTCTCCTTAGAATATCCTCCAAACAAGCAGACCACAGACTTGGGGTCCATCTTTTCACTTCTATTCTTCAGCACATGTGATGGACACCCATATATGCGAAAATATCGCAAACTAGCTTTACGACCATTCCACAACTCTAAGGGAGTCTTACGAACAGATTTGGATGGCACTACGTTCAAAATGTATGCCGCAGTTTGTAACGCATATCTCAATAGGAATTTGGTAAAGATGAAAAACTAATCATAGATCTCACCATTTCCATAAGGGTTCTATTTCTCCTCTCCGCGACACCATTCTGTTGTGGTGTTCCAGGAGCTGTGAGTTAAGACACTATCTTATGCTCGACCATAAAGTCTTCAAACTCTTGGTCAATGTACTCACCTCCATGATCCGATCATAGAGACTTGATAGTCTCTCCTAAGTGATTCTCAACTTCAGCTCGGAACTCTTTGAACTTTTCAAAAGTTTCTGACTTTTGTTGCATTAGGTAGTGAAAATACAGCTCAAGCGTGTGTCTAAACAACCTAGAGGGGGTGAATGGGTTGTTAACCGATTATTACCAACTTTTTTATTATTCAATATTAAGTACAATTAACCCAAATAATCAAACAATAAAAGTCAAGTAAGGTTCGGAAATATAAAGAACACTTGATTTTTACGTGGAAACCCTTCAACAAGGGAAAAACAGCAAGATATCCTTCTAGCCACGCACGATCACTGAAATCCACTATATGAATAAAATGTTACACCCTCAAGTGATACTCGGACTCTCACTCTCGACAAACTCAGGCTATGGACACTACCACTAGCCACTCTTGGTTCAATCCCTAGTGATATCCCCTGATTCACTACTCTTGGCGTGAGCACCTCCTACTCTACCCCACGGGCCTTTTACAGTGGCACTTGACCAATGCTTGCCAACCCACCCTTAGTTGTAAGATTTTACTTGCTTGTGCAACTTCACCTAGAAGCCACAAGACTTTGACTCAAGAAGAGTATAAGGTCTAAGTGAATGTGAGACAATATGCTCAAATGCAATAATGTGTAAGACCACACATAAAATGCTTAACTAGATGTTATAATGCAATTTAACAACCTAGTTATCATACAAGCCTACATGCACACACATGAGGTCTCGATTAGATGTAGAGTAATTCTAACAACCTAATTGTCAATTAAAATCACATAAACATCCATGAACTTGACTAGATGCACAAAGTCAACCTAATCATCAATTAAGCATACATGAATATTTATGGATGAGCGATTTAGGCATAAATGACCTAATAATGCAAGCTATCACAAACAAACTCAATCATGCAATTTAGACTCGTAAATATATGCAATAAAGTGAGTCAAGGTATTTAATCAAGCAATAAATACCTAATCTAGAGTAAGTAGAACAATAAATGATATTCAATGAAGTTCTAACTTACCTAGTCATGAAACCAAGAAGACCCATACTCATATGATGTTGAATGATGCAAGATGGAGATGGGTTTTGGGTTTAAAGAGTTAAACAAGCTTGAATGAAGTTTTCTCTCTCTAGGGTTTCTTTAAATTCAAACGAGTTAGTCAAGAAGAAGAGAAAAAGAGGTTTATATAGTGGGAAACCCGAGCTGATGGGAAAAGACATTTTTGTCCCGAAATCAGCGCAGTGCTCGGGTGCTACTGTACGGGTGCCTACCCACGCATATGGGGTTTGCTGATTCGTGACCAGCGAACACACCAATGAACTGGGGATCTCCAAGCACCAGGGCCAACTGCACTGGTCCACTGTGTAGGGTAGTGACTGAAGCACTGACCGGTGCACAAGCCTTGTCAACGCACAAAAATACGCACCAAGACATGCGAGCGTGGACACAACAACCACACTTAAGTCTAGAAATTAAGTGCAAGTGTGATTATGAATGAATTCACACAAGAGCAATAAGAAATAAATGCATGTCAATACAAATGCATGTAAGTGTGTATGCAATGTGTAAATGATGCACATATATAAACCAAAAGAACACAAATTCAAGATGAAGCGAAGCATGCATGAAGTGTGTGTGTCTGTGTATGTGTGTGTGTGTGTGTGTGTGTGTGTGTGTGTGTGTGTGTGTGTGTGTGTGTGTGTGTGCAACTAAACTCTTCAAGAGAAAAAGTCAAGTGAGTATACATTTTGCTCTAGAAGTCATGGAGATGCTGGGAAGCTTGCCGATGAGAACCTAAGCTACCCATTAAAAAATCACCCTCAATGTGGTGTGGTTTGTCATGAATATGACAATCATAAAATAAAGGTCCTTACAAGCAGACATATCCATATCTAGAGTAGTCATCTATAAAGGTGTCATAATACTCATAGACACTCTCATTTGCTTTAACATTCATCGGTCCACAAAGTCTGAATGTATAAGCTCTAGTGGTTTTTTAGCTCTAAACCCTTTTCCAGTAAAGGTCTCTTGATCATTTTACCTTCCAGACAGGATTCGCAGACATGTAAGGTGTCAACCTTTAACTCATTTAAAAGTCCGATTTTAACTAGTCGATCTATCTTGTCAAGGTTAATGTGGCCAAGTCTTAGATGCCACAGATACATTTCATTTTCTTGAGAAATCTTTTGTCGTTTTGTTTTTGGTTTTTCAACTTTAAACATTTCAGTGTTGAGCAGTGTTGTATGTATTAACGGTCCTTAAAACGTATAAATTGTTTTCGTTTAATCCTGAACATATATTCAAAACATTCTTTGCAATAATAACAGACTAATTATTAAAAGAGACCGTCCTTAAGAAGGACGAAACAAAACTGTCACGAGGCCCCACTCGGATCTCACGGTGTTAAACTAATAATGGAGACTGCGTGATATAATGTCATAAATCCCTCTCCCACTCATTATTTTATAATTAGGGTTTTCTATTTATATAAATGCATCTAGATTATACAAGATTAAACGGCTAATTTTAATCTAAGTGTCTAGTGCATTAAACATTGTTTATTAGAATCTAATTCTAATCAACTAATAAATTAATATGAATTTTAACACTTAAAAATTCTAATGCATTAGTTATAATTTTAATCTATGTAAACTATTTACTAATACTATAATTATTAAATGTGTATTTACCAAGTTTTAACTATTAAAACAAAACACATTATTTTGGTCCAATTATTATTAGGGACTTAATCAAATTAATCATAATTTCAATAAAGAACCCTATTAATCTAACTAATTAAACTCTTTAATTAATAGAATAATAATTAATGAGAATTACCAAGTTCTTATACCTAAAAACTAATCTCATTAATATATAGCCAATTATGTGAATTGCTTATTTTAATCATATTAAAAATTAAACACATAATATAAATGGCTATGATGTATGTATGACATATCAACATATATATCAACATATATATATATATATATATATATATATGTTGATATGTCATACATACATATCACATAATTAAAAGCATACATGAGTTGACCGAGTATCGTGGATTATTTAACCTACAATAATAAGAATCTAATTACAAAATATACCCAAGGCATTCCTTGGTCTTCAAGTAATCTCCAAGATTCTTCAAGTCTTTTGGGTTCTTATATATTTTGGGCTTTTAACCAAGTCCAACTTGATTAAATAAAAAATATATATTTTATTATTGTGACCCATCTCATGAATCAAACCTAAAGCCCAAGTGTTACTTTAACACTATACTTGAGGCCCAAGGTAAGAAAAAATAAAATTCAGTCCAAAATCTTTTTCAAATTCGAAAACCCTAACGTCGCGAATTTTCAGCTCATAACGCTTTCGCGCATAGTAGTCATTCGTGCACGAAGGCTGCCCGCACCAGTACCGTGTGAACAGTACAGCGGGAACAAAACCACATGAACATTGCCCGTGAACAGTGTTCCGCACCAGTACCGCGTGAACAGTGTCCATGAACAGTGCATGTCGCAAGTGTTTCCGATTTCGCTCTTTGGCCATTAATCTTCTTTGTCGGATTTCATCGTCCATATTTTACATTAAAAATTACAGCAGAATTTACAACGAAGAATTTTCATAGATTAGAATTACTAAAATTAATTTCAACCCATCAAAACAACCTAAATCCACAACACCATACATTTAACGATCAACTATGTTTTAAAATTAAACCATTTAATTAAAAACAACATACAATCAATTAAAATAGTGTCTACACATTCATACATGATCAGGAACATCGAAATCGATTCTACTGTACATAAATTGGCTCTGATACCAATTGTTGGTGCCCTGGTTTTATCGATCGTGCAGCGGAAGGGTTTTATTTTTTTAAAGCGATCGAAAACATAAACCTATTCTGTACAGTTAAATACGATAACAAGGTAAGAAGGAAGAAAACAAGTTTCTGCATACCTGCAGTGAAGGCTCCTTCTCTTTAATTCGATCTGTCCCTGATCTGAACCAATAGGATCTTCCTCGCTATCTCCCGGGACTAGTAACGGCGTGTGAGCACGACATAGAACTCAGGAACTGTCGGAGGTAGAAGAGAGAAGGAAGAAACTTTTTCTGGCCCGATAAAAAAAATAAGAACGCTTTCTTTTTTTTTTGGTTCTTTTTACAGGTCAAAACAATTTAAAATATATCTATCATATATATATATATATATATGACTTATTTAAATTTTATTAAATCCTTTTAAAAGATATCCAATACCCTTTATAGATATTAATAAAGTTTGAATTTAAACTTTTTAAATTCAAATTCAATATTTAATTAAAAATAAAATAATCACATTATCTTATCTTTCAAAATTAAATATCAAAGAACACCCTCCAATAATGATTAATTACATAATTAAATAATCTAATTAATTAATTAACATAATTATTATTTTTCATTAATTAAATAATCTCATTATTCAACTAATTCCCGATTAAACACATGTCACTTTCGTAACACAATTAATTGGACAATCCAATTAATTAACTGTGACCCTTGTTACCTAAATCAATCGGCTAGCAAGGGGACCTAATGGACCAACAGTATTTTGAGCTTCAATAATCCTTACAAATAATTAATTAAACTCTTTAATTAATATTTCATGATTATTAACTTCGGTGTTATTCCACTAAAAACTTGAAACTGCACTCTCTCAACTGTACACATTTTTACACAAACTAATAACTCTCGGTGTCCATCGATATAGCTATTACATATGCTATGATCCTCCACTAGTAGTTCATAATTAGAGTTGGGTCATAATATCCGTTATACCCCTCTAATTACATCTTTCCATTAAGTACCATTGATTCTCTAATGAACAATAAATCCTATGTAAGGACCTCTATTTTATGATTGGCTTATTTCATGACAAACCACACCACATTGAGGATGATTGTGTAATGGGTAGCTTAAGTCCTCTTTGGCAAGCTTCCAAGCATCTCCATGTCTTCAAGAGCAAAAGGTATATTCACTTGACTTTGTCTCTTTAAGAGTTTAGGTGCACACACACAATTCATGCATGTTTTGTTCATCTTGCATTTGTGTTCTTTAGTGTTTATATGTGTGCATCCTTTTCACAATCACACTTGCACTTCATTTCTAGATTTAATTTTGGTTCGTGTTGTGTCCGCGCTTGCACGATGGTGTGCTTGTTTTAGCGCATTGAGTGACCATTTGAGAAGGTCACATTCTTCTCTTGTTTTGGTTTTTGGTCACATGGTTTTTACCATGAGTTTGGGCATTCTTGTTGTTGTCCAAATCTAAACTTTGGTAACTCATTTGACCATAACTCTTTCTACAGTCATCCAAATCATATTTTGTTAATTGGAGTAGAAAGTAGACTTCTGTACCTTTCCAACGGTATATTATTCGAAAGGTTTGCTTGTCGTTTGGTCATATTTTGAGCCCTTTGTTTTTTGGGTCTCTCTGTTGCACGAGTTGTGCATGGGTTCCTTACCCGTGCACAGAGGATGAGTGCTTTTGGTCTTGCACGATTGCACTGGTTATGCACGGGTCTCTTACCTATGCAATTACCCGTGCACTAAGGATAGTGCCTTCGGGTTTGCATGACTGCACGGGTTAGTGCACGGTTCTCTTACTCGTGCACTGATGAAGGATGCACTCGAATATGTAAATTGCACGGGATGTGCACGAGTCCCTTATCTGTGCAGTTACCCGTGCACTGGGCAATATTTTTCAAAATGACCTAGTCTCGTTTAGCCCTATGATATATGTTCTCTCTTCTTTCTTGATCATCTTTAGAGCTCCAAGAACCCGTTTTTAGTGTGAGAGACTAACTCTTAGATAGAGAAAGCTTCAAGCTTTGTTCTTTGACTCTCCAAACCCAAAACACATCTCTATCTTGCATCATTCATCATCATTTGAGCATGGGTTTTCATGGTTTCATGACTAGGTAAGTTAGAACTTTATTGAATATCATTTATTGTTCTGCTTACTCTAGATTAGGTATTTATTGCTTGATTAAATACCTTGACTCACTTTATTGCATATATTTATGAGTCTAAATTGCATGATTGGGTTTGTTTGTGATAGCTAGAATTTAGGATCATTTTGGCCTTCTAGCTAAGTCTTTATGCTTTGTATCTAAACCTTGATATTTATACCTCACTGATTGCATTTGTTGATTGCAATATTTATTGCCCTTGTTATACATTGTGACAACTTGTGTTGGTTGGACTTTATTTGACAATTAGGTTGCTAGAATCCTTTTGCACCTAATTGAGTTCTTATATATGGGCATGTAGGCATTATTTGATAACTAGGTTGTTAATTTGCATTATAACATCTAGTTAAGCATTTTATGTGTGGTCTTACACATTATTGCTTTTGAGCATTCATTGATTGTTCACTTAGACCTTATACTCTTCATTGAGTCAAAGTCTTGTGGCTTCTAGGTGAAGTTGCACAAGCATTGAAGTCTTGGAACCAATGTGTGGTTGGCAAGCATTGGTCAAGTGACACTGTAAAAGGCATGAGGGGTAGAGTATGAGGTGCTCACTCCAAGAGTAGTGGATCAGGGGATATCACTAGGGATTGAACCAAGAGTGGCGAGTGGTAGTGTCCACAGCCTGAGATTGTCGAGAGTGAGAGTCCGAGTATCACTTGAGGGTGTAAACTTTTATTCATATAGTGGATTTCTATGATCGTGTATGGCTAGAAGGATAGCCCGTGGTTTTTCCCTTGTTGAAGGGTTTCCACGTAAAAATCAAGTGTTCTTTATATTTTCGCACCTTACTTGATTTTTATTGTTTGATTGTTTGGGTTAATTGTGCTTAACATTGACTAATCGAAAAAGTTGGTAATAATCGGTTAACAACCCATTCACCCCCCCCCCATCTAGGTTCTTTAGACACATGCTTAAGTTGTATTTTCATCCTACATTCCTCAAGGAATTAGGAGAGTGCTCATACTGTTCAAGCCATGAATCAACCATTAAGGGTACTACTATCTACTTCTCGCAAGAATGAGTGGATTCCACTATTGTGTACAAACCTTCTTAGCCACAAGCCAAACCGCAATCCCAACATACCGAGCATATAGATCGAGAATGCAACTCCGACCTCACCAATGGTACATCAAATACTACGACCTAACCTGAAGGAGTTGATAAGACACTCCGGATTAAGATCACCCACATATAGCCATCATTTGTCGATATATATATGAATCTCAGCGTAAACGGATCTTAGTGAGAGATTCATATAAATCGTGGCTTAATCCTATATGATCACATCATACAAGGTGCCTCCATTCTCATATCACCATATGAATGATCCAGGATAAGATCACTGTACATTATGGAATGGACCACAACTATAGATTAACCACAAATAAAGTACCCAGCTTTATTTGCTATCTACAAACTCTTTTGATTGCTCGTTTTAAACTGAATCCATCTGTATATGACACTCATATACTCAGTTCAAAATTACATCCGGTAATCTTGGATGTTAAGTGCACATGTTATATATAAAGTATGACACAAAATGAATTAATATACTACTTCTTTTATTTATATTCAAGTCATATTTACAAATTACAAACTTTATGGCAAAAACCCTAACAGAAAAGCCGAAAGAAGGAAAACAAAGTTTGTGACTTAGTGAAGGCATTTGAACTAGTTTTAGAGATGGAATAAGGGCATCAAGATGGTGTTCAAGAAAAGGAAGAAATGAAGATTAAAGAGGTGGTATTTGATGACCAAATGCTCGAAGAGGTAGCTAGAGTCTATGAACTTGAGGAGACGAACAAGAAGCTATAACTTGAGGTGAAGATTCTCAAGGAGGAGCATGGGATTCTAAAGAAGAAGGTGCAAGAATTCTTCACTCTCATTAAGGAGTTAGGAGAGCAACTTGAGAAATTTGAGGAAGAAAAGTAGTTAACTTCACATGACCTATTAGAGCTTGCCAAGCTTTCAGAAGAATTTGAGGAAGAATACGCTAGGAAGACTAGAAAATTAATGATGGAAGTGGAAAAGAAGGCTAACGTCTTAAAAGAAGTCAATGAGCAACTGAACAAGAAAGAGGATGCATTGAGAATTGCTAAGGTCAAGGAATATGACTTCATAGTCCTAACTTGACAAAGTGGAAAGGGAGGTGAGGACTTTTCAAGGGAAGCATCATCTAAGGCCTCATGGCAATGTTCAAAGAGGGAGTTTTCTTTACCACCCTACTACTTGTTTCTTTTGTTCCAAAAGAGGGCAGACTAAGGCCCATTGCTATAAGTTCCAAGAGTTTAAGAAAAATCAAAATAGTTCTAGGAAGAACCCTACTAAAGTCAAGAGAATATGGGTTAGAAAAGACCTAGTGGACCAAGTAAGGACTAAAGGAAAGGGGACGTTTGAAGATTCATCGGCACCCATTTGGGTGATTAGTAAGAATGGACCTCCCCATCCGGTCAACCATATTCAGTTCACCCGAGTCCCCCTTTGCATGCATAGAATTGAAAATTTTTAGAAATGTGTAGCGATCACAACTTATTTTCTTTTGCAAGTTAGAGTCACCATTTCTCAGTGATACTTTGTGCTTATTGTGGATGGGTAGTTCTAAGTATGGAGAAAATTCTTTGTGAATTCTTTTTTTACGTGTTTTAATGACTTTGTCATGTTTGTTTTTGTTGATTAAATACGATGAATAAGGCAAGAGCAGTTTATGAATGAATTGTTTTGTTCAGGAAATTCGGTCAAATGCAAGGAATCCAGCATATTAGGGGAAGGAAACATGAGCAAGGGAGTAGCAAAGGGCTGCAGTGTGTGGATACCTTACCTGCGCACTACCTGCGCTACACCCGCACATAGGGTAAACGCCAGAGATAGAACTGTCTGTGTGCAGGTATTGGGCGTGTACCTTACCCCACGTTATACCTGCACACTGGGACATGTCTATATATAGATATGTCACTTTCAAGTGAGCCCTACCACGAACTCAATTCAAAAATTTTTGTTTTTCCCTCGTTCCGAAAGGTAAAACTTGTTATCCACGTTTCCAATTCAAGACCAAAAATATTGTCTATCAATCTTGATCTTGTTTTACTTATGTTCAATCCTTGAATTCCACATACTTCCTTCTACTACCTCTCTCTCTCACATGCATAAAATTGGGGATTTATTTCGAACCACGAAATTATGCCATATTTTGTTTGATAATTGATAAATATATGTTGGGTTCATGGATTAATGCATGATTGAAGGGATTTTGGATGGTGATTGAATGGAAATTGCACGTATATATGAATGAATTGGAATTCTAAGGTTAGTTAGATTGATGGAAGTAATGGCAAGATTACATGATTGGTTTTGGTTTAATTGTTGCATGAAGCATATTGTGATTGTTCAGGATTGAATTTTGGCACAAATACTTGCTTGAAATTGAGTTCTATTCCATGAGCATCGATTTAAGAGGACTGCTTCACTATCATTTGCCACAGGAGGACCATTGATCGATCCCTATGGAGCGAAGTATCTAGCAACACTAGAGAGATCCATAAGGGCATTCGAGGAGAAATCCCGGGCCGAGCTGGACCCAAAAGGCAAAGGCCAGCAGTTGATAGAGCAGAGTCCGAGTTGGATGACGATTGACTTCCTTACCTTGCATGCACTTTATTTCTTGCCAGAATAGCTGAACTATTCTAGTTTTCGCATTAGTTATGCTTTAGGTTTTGAACTAGTTTATATTCTGCACTATTATCAACTTTTAGTATTTTTCTTAGCTTTTAAATAATTTGTGTGGATGATTTGGATAATTGTGGATGATGATTAGCTTTGAAAGAAACCTTTGATATTTGAGATATATTTTTGTGGTTGTTGATACTTTTGGTTAGATGTTTGTGCTCAATGATAGATTCTGCATCTCTTAGATTTGACACACCAACAACTTGCAAGTCTTGGAAGGACGAGCAAATCAAGAGTGCTCATAAAACGGGCGAGAACCTAATCCAATATGGGATTACATGAAAATAACCATCTCGGTTTCATTTCTTAATCTCAATGTTGAACTTTAAAAACTTTTCCTATCTTTTATTTGCATGGAGTAATTTTGAATATTTGTGGATATTATGAATGAGTGGATAGTGTGGATATACTTGCTGAATACATTATTGAGGAATTACATTTGTGGATAAAAATTTTGATGATGAGGATGATCATAGTTTGAGCTTGTAGATAAAATTTTGGTTCCCAATTTTGCATTTATTGATTTATCTATTTTTGGATGATGAGATAAGCCGAAGGCTCTTTTGAATACATTTGTGAATGTACATGTTATTTTTGAGTATATAGCCCCGTTTGGTTTGGGGGATGGTTTTGCTTGCTCACATTTTGTACAGGTCTTTGAACACATAGTGATATTCGGTTTAGGGGTCATCAGGACCTCATTCCGTCAATTTTGGTGAAAATTGAATGATGATTGATTTGAACTTATTGTCATATCGCATGATTGCCTTATCTTATATTGAACCGAGTTTGAGTCTTTTTATTTTTGTTGGGCATTGATTGTGCATTATTAGTGCCTAGGTTGTTGTGTTTTATGTCTAGTTAGGTACGCGCCACTAGGCCGGGCTCTCGTGTCTTCAACGTTTAGGACAATGTTGGGTTTTTATTTAGGGGTGTAAATGCCTTTTCGAGTCATCTTTTTGTTGTTAAAGTCATTTTTGGTCATAATTTTTCAAATTGTCGCATGGCCAGAATTATCGAGCTTTAAATAGTTTGGGTGTGATGTCTTGAGTGTGTGCTTTTGGCGAATGTAAGTATGCATTTTGAGCTTGTGTAGTAGCCAGTTGTCACTCTAGGGTCTCACTTGCACCACATGGGCTAGTCCCATCGTTTTTGTGTTTAAGCTGAGGGGACTCGATGCTCTTGCACCTTGTTCTAATAGTGGAGGCTACCCGATAGTTCACAAACACAAACCTTTTAAAAAGCGCATTTGAGTGTTTTTCATTTCTATTCTTACACACTTTTCTCGTCATTGTGTCACATACCATAGGACATACATTTCATACATATAGTGGATTGCATGTTGGATGTATTTGAAAATACTACTCAAGCGTGTGTCTACAACTTAGAGGGAGGGGGAGGTGAATGGGTTGTTAATCGATTATTACCAACTTTTTCGATTAGTCAATATTAAACATATAATCCAACTAAAACAAACATACAAAATCAAGTAAAAGTGCGGAAATATAAAGAACACTTGATTTTTACGTGGAAACCCTTCAACAAGGGAAAAACCAAGGGCTATCCTTCTAGCCACAGACGATCACAGAAATCCACTATATGAATAAAAGATTACACCCTCAAGTGATACTCAGACTCTCACTCTAGATAACCTCAGGCTATGGACACTACCACTCACCACTCTTGGTTCAATCCCTAGTGATATCCCCAGATACACTACTCTTGGTGTGAGCACCTTCTACTCTACCCCACGGGCCTTTTATAGTGGAACTTGACCAATGCTTGCCAACCACACCTTGGTTGCAAGACTTCAATGCTTGTGCAACTTCACCCCGAAGCCACAAGACTTTGGCTCAAGGAAGAGTATAAAAGTCTAAGTAAATGTGAGACAGTATGCTCAAATGCAATAATGTGTAAGACCACACTCAAAATACTTAACTAGATGTTATAATGCAATTTAACAACCTAGTTACCAAACAATGCCTACATTCCCATACATAAGGACTCAATTAGATGCAAATGGATTCTAGCAACCTAATTGTCAAACAAGTCCACCCAACACAAGTTGTCACAATAAAAAATAAGGGCAATAAATGTGCAATCAAGAAATGCAATCAATGAGGCATAAACAATAATATCTAAATGCAAAACATAAAGACTTAGCTAGAAGGGCAATGTGGTCCCAAATTCTAGCTATCAATAAGAAACTCAATTAGTTGTGTAGAGATTTTCCAGCAACCTAATTGTCAATTAAATCCACATGAACATTCAATAAAGCTTGACTAGATAAATAAACATTAATCTATCAACCTAATCATCAACCAATATCACAAAAATGTTCTAGGGTTAGCTATTTAGGGAAAATCAACCTAATCATGTAAGCTATCACAAACAAACCCAATCATGCAATTTAGACTCATAAATATATGCAATAAAGTGAGTCAAGGTATTTAATCAAGCAATAAATACCTAATCTAGAGTAAGAAGAACAATAAATGATATTCAAGGAAGATCTTACTTACCTAGTCATGAAACAATGAAGACCCATGCTCAAATGATGTGGAATGATGCAAGAATGAGCTTACTTGGAGAGTTAATAAAGCTCAAGTAAGCTTTCTCTCTCAAGACTCTCTCTTTCTCTCTCTAGGGTTTCTGTAAATTTAGGAGAGTTGGGGAAGAAGAAGAGAAAGAGGGGTTTTTAAAGGTGGGAAAAAACGGGCTGACTCGAAAATACCAAAATGTCCTGTTTTTAGGTGTCACGCGACATTAGAGGACTACATGAAGTCGCCTATGAGAGGCTACATGAAAATAGCCTAAGAGAGGCTACATGAAGTCGCCTACCATGTCGCCTAACTGTTCTGGAGAAGAAAAACATGTCTAAGGCGACATTGGAGGCAACATGCACAAGTGGCCTTGCATGTCGCCTAACACACTGGACAGCACACCAGCTCTAGAAACAAGTGACCCAACGACATCGAAACCTTTTATATGATATACTGTTAGGAAAGGTATGGAAGTATACTTTCTACTCCAATTTACAGAATGAGGTTTTGATGTCTATAGAAAGAGTTATGGTCATTTAAGTGATCAAAGGTAAAAAAATGGACAACAACAGAGATGCTCTGTTTCAATGGTCTCTTTGGAGACTTCAAAACCAAACCAAACAGTCATAAAATATTACGAATAATATACCGTTAGAAAGGTATGGAAGTCTACTTTCTACTCCAATTAACAAAACAAGATTTGGATAAACATAGAAAGATTTATAGTCAAAAGAGTGACCAAAGGTCAGAATTGGTCAATAACAAAATTTCCACAATCATGGTATAAAACCATGTAACCAAATAACAATCCAAGAGAGCACAAATGGAGCCTCTCTATGGTCACAAATCGCACTAAAACTCAAGCACACCAACATGCAAGCACGGACACAACACAAGCACACCATCATGCGAGTGAGGAAAGTTTCCGAACACAAACGGAAAACGTAAAACGAAACAACCACACGTAAAGACAAACAAAGACGTGCTCTTGTGAGTTGTGTAACGGATGCACACATATACACAATAAATAACACAAATGCAAGATGAACAAGGCATGCATGAAGTGTGTGTGTGCACCTAAACTCTTCAAGAGACAAAGTCAAGTGAGTATACCTTTTGCTCTTGAAGTCATGGAGATGCTTGGAAGCTTGCCGACAAGGACCTAAGCTACCCATTACACAATCATCCCCAATGTGGTGTGGTTCGTCATGAAATAAACCAATCATAAAATCGAGGTCCTTACAGTATTCATTCTCTTAGGAGACTAATTGTGGAAATGATTTTAGGCAATGTGTATACAATTAGCTACTTAAAATGCCTAAATACATTTCTATGTCCCTTATGTGTGCTCTATAGCCTAATTTGAGGCCAAACACTTACTTTTCATATGGAACCACAATAAATCATTTAGCCACTGAAAATACTATAGAGCGTGTGTATACAACCTAGAAGGGGCGGTGAATAGGTTTTATTCAAGCTAATTACCAACTTTTCTCGATTAATCAGTATTAAAAATTTACCCCATAAACAAACATACAAAATCAAGTGTAAAGTGCGGAAATATAAATAACACTTGATATATACGTGGAAACCCTTCGACAAGGGAAAAACCACTGGCTATCCTTTTAGCCACATACGATCCTCAAATCCACTATTGTAATAATGTTTACAACCTAGGTTGACCTCTAGTCACACCATTCTCGGTCACTAACCCACCACTACTACCCAACGGGCCTTTATAGTGAATCCTTGATCACTTTGCTTGCCAACAACACCTTGGTTGCAAGACTTCATTTGCTTGCACACTACACCTTATAGTCACAAGACTTAACTCTCAAAGAAGAGATTAACAACCTAAGTGATATATGAATATTCAAAATGCAAATATGCTAGGGAACACTAAATGCTTATCTAGGGATTAAAGATGGCACTAAGTACAAATCCTAGATATCAATGTCTATATGAATGCTCATAAAGACCTAACTAGATATAGTTATGCAAGTCTAAACTCTAGTCATCAAACAAAGTCATATCAACACATGTTGTCACATAAAATGGCAAGGACAATAAATGCAATTAACAAATGCAATCAATGAGTCCTAATTAGCTAGACGGCAAACATGTCCTAAATATTAGCTATCACAATACAAACCCCAAACATGTCATAACTTCAATTGATATACAATAAATATGAAGATTTGCTAACCTAAGCAATAAATGACATGTCTTGATAAGCTAGAACAATAAATGAGCAAGGATGTGAGTTCTACTTACCAAGTAAAGTCATTAATGAAGACCCATGCTTGAATGATGCTCTATATGCAAGATGATGATGGGTTTTTGGGGTTTGAAGAGTCAAGTAACAAAGCTTGAAGCTTTCTCTCTCTTTGAGTCACTTTCTCTCACCTAAGGATGTAATTTTCTGAGCTCTATGGTTAAATGGTGGAGAAGATGATGTATTTATAGGGACCAAAAAACTGAGCTAGTGTGAAATACCCGAATTGCCCAATTCCGGTGAAAAAGGCGACATGCAAGGCAACATGAGCAAGTCGCCTTGGAAGTGGCCTAACACACTGTGAGAAAAAAAATGTACCTGAGGCGACGTGCGAGGCGACATACACAAGTCGCCTAACACACTATGGAAAGATGTCAAGACTAAGGCGACATCTGAGGCGACATGCACAAGTGGCCTTGCATGTCGCCTAACACACTGTGGGAAAAATTCAAGTCTAAGGCGACATGCACAAGTGGCCTCGCATGTCGCCTTACCCACTGTGCAGCCCATCAACTCCAAAATGCAAGAAGTGTGTGTGTGTGTGTGTGCAATAATACATGCATGTCAATACAAATGCATAAGATGTGAGTATGTGAAACTAAAACCTCTTCAAGGAGAATTAAGCACAAGTGAACTACCTCTTGAAGCTCATGAGATGACCGGAAGCATGTCTTCGAGAACCTATGCTACCCGTTACATAAACATCCCCAATGTGATTTGTCATGAAACAAACCAATCATAATAATGAGGTTCTTACAGCCACAAGCCAAACACAAACCCCTCTTTAATTGCCAATCATATGGGGTGTGTGTGTGTGTGTAAGGTGGTTGATGGTGTAAAATCGTGTTATAAAATACTCACTCGCAAGTGCACGAATCGTGAAGATAAGCACAACGGCAAGTAAGGTTTGTTCCCACGAGGAAAAGAGATTTATTAATTAAAACTAATTCTAATTAAAGTTAAATTAAAGCAACCAAAAGATTTGTTGATGATTGAATTAAACTAAAACTAAATTAAATTAAACTAAGAAAACAATTAAAGAAAATATGGTTGTGATCAAGAGATAGAAAGTACTAGGTCATCAATGATCCCCAATTATGAACACTCAATATATGGAATTAATTTGTAAACAAGATTCAATCAATTCTAGGGTTCATTCTTTGTCTTTAATGTGATTATTACCGTTCGGTCGCGGGCTGAGTCACGTGCTTCCAACCATTATTCACCCTATGGTCAAGGTGTGAATAATAATCAGAAACCCATTAAGTGTAAGAAATAAGAACCAAATTCTACTACTTTGTCTTGGTCAGACTAAAGATAAAATCCATTCATTCAAAAGATCATTAATTAAGATTATGTTTGGTCAACACTAACCCTAATTCTCAGATAGTCTTAACCCTAAAATCATGCCAAATAATCATCCACCCTTTGGTCAAGGTGTGAACAAATATTAAAACTAATGAGGATTAAGCAGTTAATAACAATGAATAAATCAAGACTTGATTTGATGAAATAATAATTAATCCATATATGAGCATTCACAAAAGGTTCACATTGATTCCCTAGTTATGGAATTAGTTACACATGTTGAAAATAAAAAGAGAAGAGAAAGAAAAGATAAAACCCATTAAGATCTTCAATGATGAATTCTCATTCGTCTTCAAATCTTCTATGTGTAAAGATGATTAAGAGAATTGTGTTGTTCTTCCTGTATGTAGCCTGCAAGAGAGGTGATGTGTGGTGATGGAGTGATGGGGGACGGCCCCCTTGGTAGCTTGGGACCTCCCTTGGCTTCTCTCTCCCGAAATTAGGGTTCACAGGGGTTTAAATAGGCTTTAGATGACAAGCCAAGTCCTTAAACAACAAGGAAATCAATTCCCTTTTAGAACTCTACCTTTTTGGGATTTTATTCATTTCCTAATCCACTCAAATTGATTACTTATTGAAGGATGATATGGATTAGGTGTCAACTTGCTTTGCAAGACTCTCACTCATGTCCAAGAAGGTAATATTTCCCGTTCCGACAACTTGCAAAATAAATCTCGTCACTATTTACGGAATTATGACTGATCTGACCATCGGATACTAAAATGGGCATAACTTCTTCTAGGAATATCGGAATTGTGATCCGAAAAGTGTTCCGGAAACTAGACTTCTGGGTTTTTCCATCCATAGGTGGTAGGACACACAATTCAATTGGGGCTGAGAGATATGGCCCCCGTAATCTGGCTGTTCTGCACTGGCCGAATCAGCCTTTCCTGGAATGATGTGCGGCATAGACCGCGGTTGAGGTTGATGCCTGGGAAGCGGTATGGACCACGGAAAAGAACAGAAAGCCTACTGAAATGTACCAGCTAGACGTGCCGCGGTGGAGGTCGTGCATGAAGAGCGACCTACACAGCGGTGGATGACAGCTTTGCTCTTTTTCTTCACATTTAAGCTCTTTTCCTTGAAAATACCTTCAAACACTTCATCTAAGGAATGTGACCTACACATGCTCAACAAACACATAAAATACCTAATTTCACCCAAAAACAAAGCACAAATAATAGGAAATGGGGACCTAAAATATGTATAGAAATAGACCGATCAAATACCCCCAAACCTATCTTTTGCTAGTCCTCGAGCAAAACTATAATAAAAACAAAAACTAAAAACAAACAAAAATCTAAAAATAGAACAAAAATAAACTAAGCCACTTTCGTAGGGAACACGATAGCATTGAGCGTATGCTACAAGCCTTTAAACCTCTAGGTGTCCCTAGTAGGAGGAGTTTTGTCTCCTGAGGGTTTACAACTATGCTACCTACAAACATAAATTTCTGTGAAAAGTCAAATAATTAAGATGCAAACTCACATAGTACAATTCAAAGCCTAATGCATGCTAGAGCCACTGAATAAAGACTAAAATTATGCCACAAATTTGAATGCATGCTTGGTTTTAATGAAAAGCCCACACTCAAGACATTCTAGTTTCAAAGCTGCCTTCACTGGATGCCATAGATGTAATTCGCCTCGACTCTAATTCTCACAGGATGTCACTCATTAATTCACACAGAACCTAGGCTAATACACTCATCAAGCATATGCGATAGAAGTTATGCACAAGAAAATTCAAGTATTGATCGCATATGAATTTATAATTGAAAGAACGCTCAAATGTATGCAAAAGATCTCATGAAAAGAATCAAGCATTATGAACAAGATAGTCACATGAATTATTTATACTTTCATAGTAAGGACCATTAGATCAGTTAGACTTTCATTAAGGTTGTAATAGGGCCATTGGGTGAAGGTTAAGAAAGAATGGGAAAAAATGGAATTCAAGGACCTAGGACCATACCATGAGAATCTTCAATTGCTCTTCTGGCTTCACATAAATCTTCGTAGTCTTCATTGAATTCATTGTAAATGAAATTTTCACTCATCTCTGTCCAAATCTTCAAAAGTCACCATTTCCTTCTTAACAAAACTCATCTTTAGTTGATACAATTTTGCAATGTAATTTTCGTAATTGCACTCATTGAAAATTTATTCTCTGATTCTCTTCAACTACTTTCTTTCTTCTTCTTCTTTTTTTTTGATGAAATAATAATTTGAGATTCAGAGAATTACATAGAAATTTATAAATATCAAACTTACACTTTTTGGATTGAATGCAGCTCTTCCTTCAATGGCCTTCGACTAATATACACAAGCAGAACCATCATGTCTTCTTCACTTCCTCAAAGCATGATCCCAAGTTATAAGATATGGCTAAATTATGGCTTATTGGGTTATAGTAGATGTGGTGAAGAAAGAAAAAAGCTTATTCAGTGTTTGGCTTCAAACAGGGCTATGGAGCACACACAAAAGGTAAGAAAGAGTTAAGGCCTTTTAACTGGTTCATACCCACATAGTCTAATCATCACTTCCACTGGTTCGACTCACTCAAGATCAAAATAAACATGTGAAATCTTTTATTGATGAAAAGTTCTATAATGCTCAATGTATAACCTATAGAGATCAAATCTAATGCTAAGAACCTACTAAGTGTTTAGGAGTAGAAACAAAATCCCTCATAATGTATCATTTATGTACGCTTTTTGGATTAGTGAACTCACAAGGGTAGTCTTCACTATTAATCATGGCAATCCAACTAAACATCCTATTCACTATCACATCAAGAGTATGTCATAAATTTTTAAAAAAATGCAATGCAATACTCTAAGTGGCAAGTCGTTAGGGTAAACTCAGTGAGTAATGCATATTATCTCAGGGCACAATTACAAAGTATCTTATCAAGGATTCACAAGAAAACAAACTCTAAAAACAAAAACTTAACTTACTTGACCCCCTACCCCGAAATACACCCCCAAACCTAAGTTCAGCATTGCCCCCAATGGTGATAAGAAATAAAAACGGGGTGAAAAACATAATAGAAATCTAAAATCCAAAATGAAAGCCATAAAATAGAACGGAACAAGAATATCGAAACAAGAAAATAAACAACGAAATCCGAAAGAAACAAAAAGAAAACAAGATAAAAGAAATGCATATCAGTTTCTATGATCCGACGTCCTCATCGGAAAAAGTGTAAAACTTCGGTTCCCTGATCCGAATCTGGGTCACGATGCTCCCCATCATGAAAATGCATCACAGGGGTACCATCTCCGACATCAGGCTGATAAAATTCGGAACTATCTCCTGCATCAAAGTCTGCCCTGGAAGCATAAGTCTGGAAAGGGGCACCACTCCCGCTAGCCACAGAAAACCGGCTAACCATCGAACGCACCTCCTCAATACTCGCCTGAACACCATCAAAGCGCTGGTTCATTCGTCCCTCCAACTCTCCTAATCGTGAATCCATATGGTCCTTCAAAGCCTGCAAGAAAGAATCAAAATGACCAGAATCTGGTTGTGCATGTCCTGGCTGTGCACCTGGAATAGGTGATGCAGCATCAATCTGCAGCTGCTCCTCCATCTCAGCATCATGAGCAGCATGAGCTTCACGTGCCTCAGGCTCCTCATGGCGACGTTGTCTCTCTCTATACGGTCCAATAGTGGGAAGGCCTCGAGAATGAAGTAGATTATTCCAATGAGTAAGACCCATCATAATAGGTGTCTGCTCCTCTAAACCAGTATCCACATCAATACCCACATTCCGAAAAAAAGCAGTAATCAAATATGGAAAAACCATCGAAAGGGTATCATCGGACCCACTCTGACAAATATCTCGAAATATAACTCGACCAATATCGATTGGTCGGCTCGATACCAAATGATGCAACAATCTAGCTGGTTCATAAAATAACTTTGTCCGATGTCGAGTCGGCATCAATGAATATGAACTGAAAATGTTACAAAAGGCTGCATCAACCCGAAGATCACGCTGATACAGTTTAACCATCTGGTTCCACTCCTCTCGACCATCCATCCGAAGAACAGCAGCTAATCTTCCCATGTACTGATCAACCTCCTCTATCCATTCAATCCCACGGTCGGTATTAACCTGAACCTCCGGAGCAGCAAAGTATTCAGAAATAGCTTCCAGAGTAATGTGAACGGACACACCCTGAACCAAAACAGATCCACCAGCCAGAAATCTCTCTGAAACCATACTGGCATAGAACTCAGCCACCACTCTCTTAGTCGGCCATGGAGGCCGTTCATCATATCTTGCCCAGTGGCGAGCAGCCACCATCCCAGGGATAGGAGTATCTGCTAAACTGGAAACATCTATCCCCTTCTCAATTATCCATGGCCAGTCTTGATATTTAGATGAACGGCTTTTGAAATCTTTGTTTTGGGCCAAACGCGGTATAGCGTGTTGCTTTCCTTTCGCAGAAGCACTGATCCTGGGTCGCTTGGCCAAAGACGTGTTTCTCATCTGAGCAAGAACAAACAAACAAAGAAGTTAAGCCAAAAAACATTCTGTAAAAATCCGGCAGCAATTCGACTCAATGAATGCATTACCTCTTCCTCATCATCAAAAAGGAAATCAACACAATTTAACATCAAAAATTAAACAAATAAATCTCATAAGTTAGTAAAATTTGCAATTTGAATAATTCCCATGTAAAGGCAAACGGAATCCATATATTGAAGACATAATGTTGAATCACTTCAATCCAATTCTTCTCTCTCCATATTCATCTCATGGATTTTGAAATTAACTAAAATCAATCCAAATCAAAACTCAACAAATACATTTATATGTAATAATGCAATTAATTCAAAACCCATTAATCATATGTGTATGAGAATTTCAAATTCCATAGAAACACAATAAAACATCTCATTAATCCTATTTGCACTCAATGTAGCAAACGAATTCAAAAGAAAATCATAAGAGAGAGAGAGAGACATACCTTTACTTGAATGAGACGAAACAAATCCGGGAAGAATTTAAATGAAATATAGGAAGAAGAGAAGAAAAGAGAGGGAAGAGAGGAAAGAAAGAATGGGCGCAGCTGCTGTGGAAAATTTGAAATTCCACGAGCTGTGCTGCTCTGCTCTTTATAACAGCACAAAATTGTGCCCTACCGCGGTGCGGGTCACTTACCTGCGTCGCGGTACACCACGTGGTGATGCCTAAATGTTGTCTCCTGAAACAGCAAAATGCACCGTTTCATTTAATTTAGCGCGGGCCAGGAAACTTACCTGGAAAGCGGTGCGTAACGCGGTACATTCCAGTAATGATACGCTATGTAGAACGCAGTGCAGACAGACTGCCCAGGGCACGGTACAACCAGCGGTACATGCCAGAATGCACACTCTTGCCAGACCGCGATGTAGGTATATTGCCTACAGAGCGGTATAAGAGGCGGTAAACTTCAGTAGACGCATGATATTAATACCGCTGTCCAGGCAGTGTGCCTAGGAAGTGGTACGTAGAGCGGTAAGGATTTCTATTTCTGTCCAGACCTGTTCTGTTCAGCTCAAATATGCACACAGTAAAAAGTATCAATTCTAACTTGAAAACTAAACGTTCGAGATACCCTAAACCTGAATTTAACATTATCCTTCATAAAATTCAAAACAAGATAATATGACAATGCTCAACTCAAATTAACAAATACTCGAGACACACACTATTATACGGAAAAAAAAATGAAAAAGAGAAAATAAAAATACCTGGGTGGGTTGCCTCCCACCAAGTGCTTTATTTAACGTCTAGGCAAGACATGTGAGAGCACTACGGCTCTTTGAGCTGCAGTGAGTCAATGACATGATTGTCTATAGGCATACCCAAGTAAGGTTTCAGTCTGTGGCCATTTACCTTAAATGATCTTCCACTCTTCAGAAACTCTATTTCAACTGCTCCATTTGGAAAGACTTGTGTAACTTGGTATGGTCCCATCCATTTTGATCTCAACTTTCCTGGAAATAACTTCAAACGTGAATGATATAAAAGAACTAACATTCCCGGATGAAATTCTTTAGGGCGAATCTTCTTATCATGTAATTTTTTTGTTCTTTCTTTGTATATCTTTGCATTCTCATAAGCATTATTTCGAAGTTCCTCAAGCTCACTCATTTGCAAACTTCTTTCGTCTCTGGCTTTATCTAAATTGAAATTCAACTTCCTTCAGAGCCCAGAAGGCATTGTGCTCCAATTCCACTGGCAGATGACATGCTTTCCCAAAAACTATCCTGTAAGGACTCATCCCAATCGGAGTCTTGTAAGCAATTCTATACGCCCATAAGGTATCGTTAAGCTTAAGCGACCAATCCTTCCGATTTGGTTGCACCGTCTTCTCTAAGATCTGCTTAATTTGCCGATTGCTTACTTCAACCTCTCTTGATGTCTGAGGATGATATGGAGTTGCCACTTTATGTTTGACACTATACTTTCTCATTAACGAGGCGAAAACCTTGTTACAAAAGTGGCTTCTTCCGTCACTTATGATTGCACGAGGAGTCCCAAATCTGGTGAAAATGTTTTCCTTGATGAACTTCACCACCACATGGTTGTCATTCGTCTTGGTTGCAATTGCTTCAATCCATTTAGATATATAATCCACAGCAACTAAGAAGTAATTGTATCCGTACAAAGATGGGAAGGGTCCCATGAAGTCAATTCCCCATACGTCAAATATTTCCACAACCAACTGGTTTGATAATGGCATCTCATCTCTTTTTCCAATGTTCCCAGTCCTCTGGCACCTGTCACAAGAGATACAAAAAGGATAAGCATCTTTAAATAATGATGTCCAGAAGAAACATGTTTGAAGAACTTTTAAAGCAGTTTTCTAGCACTAAAATGCCCTCCACAATGAAGATTGTGGCAAAATTTCAGCACATCTAGCTGCTCTTCTTCAGGGACACATCGCCGAATGATTTGATCGGCACCAAATTTGAACAGGTATGGCTCGTCCCAAAAATAATGCTTGGTGATGGAGAGAAATCTTTTCTTTGCTTGCGAGCTCATCTCAAGTGGTATGATTCCATTTGCGAGATAATTCACAATGTCTACATACCACAGATCTGTGCCTACTACCTTCAGAAGCTGCTCATCTGGAAAGTTCTCATTAATGGGTAAGTTCTCAGTATGATCTTTTATTTCATCATCTTCTACTAATCGAGAGAGATGATCCGCCACCACATTCTCGCTGCCCTTTTTGTCCCTGATTTTCAAATCAAATTCTTGCAGTAAAAGGATCCACCGGAGTAATCTCGGTTTCGCTTCCTTTTTAGTTAGCAAATACTTTAATGCAGCATGATCAGAATAAACAATTACCTTAGATCCTATTAAATATGATCGAAATTTTTCTAAAGCACTAACAACAGCAAGCAATTCTTTTTCTGTGGTGGAATAATTTAATTGTGCATCATTCAAAGTACGACTAGTGTAGTAAATAACATGAGGCAGTTTATCTACTCGCTGTCCTAAAACAGCTCCTACAGCATAGTCAGATGCATCACACATTAATTCAAAAGGAAGGGACCAATCAGGAGGCATGATTATAGGAGTAGATGTCAATTTACTTTTCAGAGATTTAAAAGCATGTAAGCAATCATCATCAAACACAAATGCAGTATCCTTGGTCAAGAGATTACATAGGGGACGACTAATTTTTGAAAAATCTTTAATAAAACGCCTATAAAAACCCGCATGACCAAGAAAACTCCTCACTCTCTTCACTGAAGTGGGAGGTGGAAGTTTTGCAATTACCTCAATTTTAGCTCTATCTACTTCTATACCCCTTTCAGAAATAACATGCCCTAAAACTATTCCAGATTTAACCATAAAATAGCTTTTCTCCCAACTAAGTGTCAAATTAGTCTCAGTGCATCTTTTCAAAACAAGAGTTAAGTTATCAAGACAATGGTCAAAATAGTTGCCAAAAACAGAAAAATAATCCATAAATACCTCGATAAACTTCTCTAACATGTCGGAGAAAATTGACATCATGCATCTCTGGAAAGTGGCAGGAGCGTTGCATAACCCGAAAGGCATTCTTCGATATGCAAAGGTGCCAAAGGGGCATGTGAAAGTTGTCTTATCTTGGTCCTCTGGAGCAATGGCAATTTGATTGTATCCTGAAAATCCATCTAGGAAGCAATAATAAGCGTGTCCCGCCAAGCGCTCAAGCATCTGGTCAATGAACGGCAAAGGAAAGTGATCATTTTTGGTTGCCGTGTTGAGCTTGCGGTAATCTATGCACACTCTCCATCCCGTTGTCTTCCTTGTTGGAATCAACTCATTGTTCTCATTGGCAACAACAGTGATTCCTGACTTCTTTGGTACCACATGGACCGGACTCACCCACTTACTATCAGATATTGGGTATATAATACCCACTTTGAGTAGTTTCAAGACCTCTTCCCGTACAACTTCTTTCAGGTTTGGATTAAGCCTTCTTTAAGTCTCTCTGGAGTACTTTGCATCATCTTCTAATAAGATCTTGTGCATGCAAATGGAAGGGCTTATTCCTTTAATATCTGCTATAGTACATCCAATTGCAGCTTTATGTTCCTTGAGCACCGTAAGTAACTTCTCTTCTTTTTCCTCATCTAGGTCAGAAGCTATGATCACTGGGAGGGTTTCATTCTCTCCTAAGAAAGCATATTTTAAAGTAGAAGGAAGTTGTTTGAGTTCTAATGCTGGGGGAGAACTCGTAAATGGCACTGAGAACTTGTTGATTTCATCTTCAATTTCTGCAATTACTTCTGTAATATCAACATTGTCTTCTATGCCCTCTTCTTGTTGTTCTTCTTCATTATCTTCGAAGACGTCTTTCACCCAGTCAAGTAATTCATCAAGGCTTTCATTTGATAATTCCTCTTGGATTGCAAAATTAACCACCTCAACCGAGCAACAATCGACCTAATAGCCATCATCGGCTGCCTCAGGCAATTTCAATGATTCAAAGACCTTGAACTCCACAGTCTCATCTAACACAGTCATTGTTAGCTTCCCATTCTGTACATTAATAAAGGTCTTTGCAGTCTCCATGAAAGGTCTTCCCAATAGAATTGGCTTGCTACCTCTTTCCTTGGCTCCCTCATCCATGTCAAGAATTACAAAGTCAGCAGGTATAATAAGATTGTCTACCTGGACCAGTACGTCTTCAACATAACCTTTTGGGTATCTGAGTGAACCATCCGCTAGCAACAATGACATGGTTGTCTTCTTTAGATCATTCAACCCCAATTGCTCATAGATATTGTAAGGCATCAAATTGATGCTAGCTCACAGATATAACATTGCTATCTCCAAGGTGGTACCTCCAATAGTAATATTGATGCAGAAACTTCCGAGATCTTGGAGTTTTGGTGGCAGAGACTTTTGAAGGACAACATTGGTGCTTCCGGCCATGAATTCCTGATGATTCTCTAGAAACCTCGGCTTGTAAGTATGGAGACTCTTGAAGAATTTTGCATAGGCTGGCATCTTCTGGATCATCTCCAATAGAGGCAAATTGACATTGACCTTTGACAGGATGTCATATATATCTTTGTATGATTTTTCCAATTTGCTCTTTTGCAATCTTCCTGGGAATGGAACCGGAGGAACATATGGATTTGGTGATTTATGCAGAAATGGTGTTTTCTTTGATTTTTCCACCACTATCTCTTCTGAAGAACCTGAAACATCAGTAGGATTATTAGAAAGTTCACCAGATCTATTATTAATTAGTTCCTTACCATTCCTGAGAACTGTCATGGTCTTTGCTTGTTCAGTCTGGCTGGGAAATTTTCCTGGTTCGCTCCTTTGCTTAGCTTCAGCCATTTGTCCAATTTGAGTCTCCAGCTTTCGTAATGACAGCATCAATGTTTTGGAATCTCACATTATTATCTTGTTCACTTTGATTCAATCTCTGATCCATATTCTGTATGAATTGCTTCATTGTATCTTCAAGTGACGAGTTCTTAGATTGATATTCAGGATTTTTAGCGCCAGCATTGTATTGTCTCTGACCATAATTTTTGTTGTTGTTTCCCCATTGATTTCTGGTACTTTGATTATTGCTCCATGAGAAATTTGGATGATTTATCCACCCCGGATTGTAAGTATTTGAGAAAGGATCATTATGTGGTCTTGAGTTGAAATTATTCATGGCTTGAACCTATTCCTCTTCATTAGGTCCAGTACCTCTTGATTGATAAGCTTCCATGCCATACCCTGGTTGTTCACATCTCATGTATCGATTTTCTCTCATTGATCCTACCTGGTTCACAAGTAATTCAATGGACTTTTGCATTTGTGACATTTGCATTGAATTCCCGGTATTAGCATCAACTTCATAGATTCCCTTCCTTCTCCTAGAACACTTTTGATGAGAATTACTGGCTAATTTTTCAAAGATCGATTTCAACTCTTCCGGTGTCTTGTCAGTCATGGATCCTCCACAAGCATTAATCACCAAAACTGTTGAGACGTCATTCAGGCCATCATAGAACCATTGACAAAGTTGGGGGGTATGGTACCCATGCTGAGGACAATCAAAAAGAAGCATTTTGTAACGCTCTCATGCTTCATAGAATGTTTCTTGGTCTCCTTGGAAGAAATTAGTAATCTTGGCCCTTATCTCACTGGTTTTCTGAGGAGAATAGAATTGGTCAGTAAGCTTCTCTACTACCTCATCCCAGGTTGTCAGTGAGGCTGGAGGCAGGGTCAACAACCAAGTCTTCGCTTTTTCCTTTAAGGCATGTGGAATACACCTCATACGCAGCTGGTTTTCTGTCACCCTATTGTTTGGAAAGGCTTGAATTGCTGCATAGAATTCTCTGAGGAATTTGAGCACATCTTCATTCGGTAGACCATGAAAAGCTGGCAGCAAATAATAGTGGAAACTCTTCAGCTCATAGTTTCGTGTTGCCTCATCTAGTGCGATGCACAAGGGATGGTTGTCAACAAAAGGCCTACTATAATCCTTCATGGTTTTGATAAGTACAGCTGGTGGATCTGGAACTTGTTGAATGTTGTGATCTCTATCGTCTGCCATTGCTCTCTGTCTAATACGATTAATGTTATCGTTCAACGGTAGTAATTCTCCTTGCAGTGATCTTCTACCTTGCATTCACCGTTGAAACCATGTAACCAAATACAGACACACAGTAAACTACGAAAATAAAATAAAATAAAAACTAAAAATCTAAAAATTAATGACACGACTACCTAAAACTAGACTAAATCTATTAACTAAAAATAAAACTAGAATTAACCAATAAATTCAAATTTTCCCCGGCAGCGGCGCCAAAAACTTGATGGTGTAAAATCGTGTTATAAAATACCCACTCGCAAGTGCCCGAATCGTGAAGATAAGCACAACGGCAAGTAAGGTTCCTTCCCACGATGAAAAGAGATTTATTAATTAAAACTAATTCTAATTAAAGTTAAATTAAAGCAACCAAAAGATTTGTTGATGATTGAATTAAACTAAAACTAAATTAAATTAAACTAAGAAAACAATTAAAGAAAATATGGTTGTGATCAAGAGATAAAAAGTACTAGGTCATCAATGATCCCCAATTATGAACACTCAATATATGGAATTAATTTGTAAACAAGATTCAATCAATTCTAGGGTTTATTCTTTGTCTTTAATGTGACTATTACCGTCCGGTCGCGAGCTGAGTCACGTGCTTCCAACCGTTATTCACCCTATGGTCAAGGTGTGAATAATAATCAAAAACCCATTAAGTGCAAGAAATAAGAACCAAATTCTACTACTTTGTCTTGGTCAGACTAAAGATAAAATCCATTCATTCAAAAGATCATTAATTAAGATTATGTTTGGTCAACACTAACCCTAATTCTCAGATAGTCTTAACCCTAAAATCATGCCAAATAATCATCCACCCTTTGGTCAAGGTGTGAACAAATATTAAAACTAATGAGGATTAAGCAGTTAAGAACAATGAATAAATCAAGACTTGATTTGATGAAATAATAATTAATCCATATATGAGCATTCACAAAAGGTTCACATTGATTCCCTAGTTATGGAATTAGTTACACATGTTGAAAATAAAAAGAGAAGAGAAAGAAAAGATAAAACCCATTAAGATCTTCAATGATGAATTCTCCTTCGTCTTCAAATCTTCTATGTGTAAAGATGATTAAGAGAATTGTGTTGTTCTTCCTGTCTGTAGCCTGAAAGAGAGGTGATGTATGGTGATGGAGTGATGGGGGACGGCCCCCTTGGTGGCTTGGGACCTCCCTTGGCTTCTCTCTCCCGAAATTAGGGTTCACGGGGGTTTAAATAGGCTTTAGATGACAAGCCAAGTCCTTAAACAACATGGAAATCAATTCCCTTTTAGAACTCTACCTTTTTGGGATTTTATTCCTTTCCTAATCCACTCAAATTGATTACTTATTGAAGGATGACAAGGATTTGGTGTCAACTTGCTTTCCAAGACTCTCACTCATGTCCAAGAAGGTAATATTTCCCGTTCCGACAACTTGCAAAATAAATCTCGTCACTATTTACGGAATTATGACTGATCTGACCATCGGATACTAAAATGGGCATAACTTCTTCTAGGAATATCGGAATTGTGATCCGAAAAGTGCACCGAAAACTAGACTTCTGGGGTTTTCCATCCATAGGTGGTAGGACACACAATTCAATTGGGGCTGAGAGATATGGCCCCTGTAATCTGGCTATTCTGCACTGGCCGAATCAGCCTTTCCCGGAATGATGTGCGGCGTAGACCGCGGTTGAGGTTGATGCCTGGGAAGCGGTATGGACCGCGTAAAAGAACAAAAAGCCTACTGAAATGTTCTGCTGGATGTGCCGCGGTGGAGGTCGTGCATGAAGAGCGACCTACACAGCGGTGGATGACAGCTTTGCTCTTTTTCTTCACATTTAAGCTATTTTCCTTGAAAATACCTTCAAACACTTCATCTAAGGAATGTGACCTACACATGCTCAACAAACACATAAAATACCTAATTTCACCCAAAAACAAAGCACAAATAATAGGAAATGGGGACCTAAAATATGTATAGAAATAGACCGATCAGTGGTCGACAGGTGTAAGCTCTTATATGAAAAAGCGTGTAATTAGGTGATCATGTAAATGTGCAAGCATGGGTTCAGAATGTAAAACTGCCAATTTTGCACTTAGAGCCAAATTGTGATATGTAAATGTGTAAATGCAAAAGCAAAAGAAAATGAAAAAAAAAATGGAAAAGAAAGAAAAAGGCAAAGAAAAGGATTAAAAAAAAGAGAAAGAAAAGAGCCTTGAAATGTAATGGTTAAGTACTCAACAAAATAGAGTACAATTGTGTAGCACAAATGTGTGAAAGTAAATGCCTAGATGCTAGTGTGTAAATTGACATCTAGTAGAGCTTGGTATGGGGTGCCACAAGCCAAACACAAACCAACCCTTTAATTGCCAACCCTGTAATTGCCAATCATGTGGGGTGTGTGTGTAAGGTGGTTGAAAGGTGTAAGCTCTTATATGAAAAAGTGTGTAATTAGGCGATCATGTAAATGTTCAAGCATGGGCTCAGAATGTAAAAGTGTCAATTTTGCACATAGAGCTAAATTGTCATATGTAAATGTGCAAATGCAAAAGCAAAAGAAAAAGAAAAAAATATGGAAAAGAAAGAAAAAGGCAAAGAAAAAGAAATAAAAGAGCCTTGAAATGTAACGGTTAAGTACTCAACAAAATATAGTACAATTGTGTAGCACAAATGTGTGAAAGCAATTGCCTAGATGCTAGTATGTAAATTGACGTTTAGTAGAGCTTGGTGTGGGGTGTGTGTGTGTATGTTCAAGCATGATTGGTGATTTTTGAACTCTAAATTTTCCTATTTCTTTTGTTCATCACATTTCACCCCATGGCCTCATTACAACCAAAGGGAAAATCCTTTTTAATCCATGATGGGTCTTGATTGGGAATGTTTGTTGAAGCATGATCTTCCACATTCATGGCATAGTGAATCCTTTCTAGGCTAGTTCACAGACATTAGTGATCTTTCAATTTACATGTATGAAATGCACTAGACTCTATGCACAAATTTCATCTTTGCATACCTTGTTTGAGAGTGAACTTAGGACTCTGAGCGGAAAAAAAAAAATTCCACGAGAGGCTATAGTCGAAGCGGATTATGCTGTAGGTGTGAGAGTGAGCAGTTTTTGATACAAGAGCACTCTTAAGTGTGGGATTCGTGTTCGTGCCAGTTTCCCTTTAGTGCCTTCAAGTTGCTTTAGAACATATTGCATATGTCTACTTCTCTCTATCACACATCCTTGCATCTCATCACCGGCTGGAAATGTGGTTATTTGATTTATTTGTTTTGAGTCTAGGAACTTTTAGATCAAGTCTTTGTTTTTTGTTGTTATGTCTTTGTTTGTTGTTTTTAGTTTGCTCGATGACGAGCAAAGGTTTGGTTTTGGGGTATTTGATCTCGCCAAAATTGTTATATATTTTGGCCCTCATTCTTAATCCTTTGTCTTATTTTTCATGTGTTTTGTGTGTCTTATGGATCGTTTATTGCAATTGCAGGCATTTGCTACAAATCGGGCGATGAAATCGGAAATCGGGATTTTCGTGTGGAAAAGGGGCAAATTGGTGCAAAAAGGAAGAAATTGAAGGCCTTAGTGTGCAGGTACTGCACGGGTACCCTACCTGCGCACTACCCGCGCACCGGAGAATGGGATTCTAAGAAATCCTCAGTATTGAGGTACTGTGTGGGTACGTACCAGCACACTACCCGCACAGTTGCCCTAACCAGGAAGCAGACAACCGGGTAAAGCCTAGTGTGTGGGTACTGTACGGGTACCTACCCGTACAAATGCAAAAATAGGAAGCTTAAAGACCAATGTGCGGGTACCTTACTCACGCACTGCCCACACACTACATGCATCAAGTGCAGCCACATCAGCATTTTCAGACCTATTTCGGACACCTATATATTGATCCATTTCTGATATTTGAAAAAAGTCCAGCAGATCAATTTACATCACTTTCTCTCTCTAGATCTAGGAATGATATTCTCCCACAAATCCATTCCCATCCTTTCATTTTCACCCCACTTTCATTTCCAACCTAACCCCATAGCAAAGAGCTTGATTTGCTGCATTTTGAAGGAGAAGAGGAGCTTGAAGACAAAGAGATTCCAGCATCCCAGTGGGTCTCTTCTTATCTTTCAACTCTTTTATTCTCTTTTGTGTAATTTTTATGGATAGTTAAACCCCCTTCTAGGTTATTGGACACACGTTTGTAGTATTTTCACCCCTTGTGGGAGTTGATGTAATTTGTCATAGATTGTGGGCTCTCCACCTTTTTACCTATAATTTGATTATTATTTCCATTCATTGTGCTTAATGAATTTGATGTCTCTATGGATTAAGTAGGCATCCCAACTCTTGGTTTATAGATTGATGTTAAATTTCTTGATTGTTTTAAATAATTGGTTTAAACATCTCCTTAGATTAGGTGGGCATCCCAACTCTCAATCTAAGTTAAGATACACACTTTTGGTGACAAACTAGCTATCTTGATTGGGAAAGATGTGTTGTGAGCATCCCAATCCAATTCATTCCAACTACTCTTAATCTATCTAGACTTAATTGGAAACCCTTTCTACACCCAATTGACCATCCCAATCAGTGGTGTGTAGAAGGAGTTAAGTGATCCTAGAATCACATTTAAAGATAGATTTGCCATAATAAATCAAATTGGTTCCTAATTGATAAGTGGAAGGCCCTCCGTTTGTGTAAGATTGCATTAACTCCTACATCATCCTATCATATCTTATCTAACATTTTCCATTATTATAGTTGTAGTTGCATGATAGTCTAGCATAATATTAGTTTGCATCGTAGTTGTTAAATTTCATTCAAGCTTTACATGTTATCTCTTTTGCTAGTTTAGTACTAAAGTACAATTTAATCATAACAAATTAATCGATCCTTGTGGACGATATCCTTACTTGTCACCATACTTGTTCTTTACAAAGATTTTGAGGCATTTGAGATTTTTATAAATATTGTTGACGGATCTTTTCTAAAGATAAAAACTGACCTCGTCATTTGTTAACGGATACAGGGTGATTTCCAGGTGGGATTGGTGGTCGTTCAAGGCGGTTTATCGGCTGATGTGTTTTGTGGTGGTGGTGGTGGTGATGATGTGTTCTGGGCATGGCTTGGTGGTAGGGGATTGGTTTCTACGTTTTGTTTTTGTATTAGGGTTTTGGTTAAGCATGGTGGCGATAGTGATGGCAGTGGTTATGAATGATGATTGCAATGGTGATGGTGGTTTGTTGAAATTGATTTGAGGATTTTAATTTGATTTTGATTTTGCCTGTTGGGTTAATTTTGATTTTGATTTTGGTGGTCGAATGGTGATGGTTGTGGAATTGATGATGGGTGGTTCATGGTTAGATCTAGATTTGGGGGTTTCATGGTGGCTAATGGTTGAAATTTTGTTGTGTTTGATGAAGATGAACTGATGAGATGAATTAATGATGGGTGGTTCATGGTTGGAACTGTTGAAATATTTTTTTTAAATTTAATTTTCTGTTTTTTTTTATTAGGTGGAGATTGGACCTCTACCATCCATTTGAATACGATGGACGGTGGAGATCCAATCTCCAGATTTAAATTTAATTTTTTTAAAACATAATTCCAATTTTACCCTTACACGTACAAGGCACGTGATGAGAAACCAAACGGAATTAGGGTTCTGTCCTCATTTCGTCACTGATTGCCAATTTCCATGAGTTAGGGGGTTTAACGCTAAAAAAAAGTTCATGGGTAAAATGCAAACTCCGTATAGTTCGGGGGGACCGGTGCTAATAACCCAAAAAAATTATACAAACAATTAAAACCCTTAAAAATCTGCAAGAATTGGAATTATACAAAAAACAATGGATGTACATCATACAAAACAAAAATATAATACTAATAATTCAAAAAATTCAAAAAATGCAAATATTGTTATAAACCAACTAAGAATAAACTGAAATAGATAAAGAATAAATGAAGAACTGAAGCGAGATAGAGAGAGACAGAGACGAGAGAGAGTTGTGAAATGAGTGAGTGAAACTTTATTGATATGTATGTGATCAGTGTTTACAAAGCAAAAGAAACTGATATAAAAGCAAGAGAGGCAGTGAGAAAGTGGGAGATATTAGTGTGTGAGAAAGTGGGAGATATTTTGTATGTTTTATACATGTGGTAAAAGCCACATATTACAACACTCCCCCTTGGATTTATACCACTTGTATTAATTTTCTAGAAAAACCCAGTGGGACAAAATCTGAGAAAAATGTATACAATGATCTCTCTGGATCTAGTGGGGTCGGACATTAAAAACTATCTCATTAAAAACCTTGTCAGGAAAACCCAATGGGATAAAACCTGATCGAAGGAAAAAAGAGTATAGTGTACATATGTCCAAATTTATTGTTTACTTCAAAACATTTCTCACATTTATACTTTGCTAGGGAAAACCCAGTGGGATAAAAATCTTAGCAAAGATATTCATTGATATGTTGGATCAAAGTAATATTTATGATGATTTTCTAGATCAAAGTAATATATATACGATGATTAGCAAGATCAAAGTAATATTTACAATGATCCTTTTGATCAAGTCAACATATATACGATGATCAACTGGATAAATGTAATATTTATGGATTAAATAATTTTGGGTGTGCTTATAGAATTGTCTCATTAAAACCTTTATCAGGAAAACCCAATGGGATGAAAAACCTGATTGAAAGGAAAAAGAGTACAATGCACATATGCCCCAAATAAGTAATATACTTTATCTGATATGCTCCCCCTGGTGGGACGCTCCCCCTGATGAGACGCTCCCCCTAATAAAAGTTCTTTTAAAGCAACCTTCTGGATTGCTAAAACTGATGTATATTGATGTTTATTTCATCAAATACAATAACATCTTAAATGATTGGTGGGAGTATGAGCAAATACTTGCTTTTGTGAAGTAATATCCATATGGAATCTTTGCAGAATCTTTTCAACATATTCTGTTTGATGGACAAGCATTCCATTTAATCTATGCTCGATCTTCAGGTCGAGACAATATATTCTTTCTCATTTCTTTATAAAGACACATGAGTATATAATATGATTATTATATCCTTATCTTTATCAGATATTAACTGAGACGGTTGTACCACATCCGTTCATATTATTTTTAATCTATATAAGGATTTTTGTGTGTTCATCAAATACAGATTACGAGATCTCGATTTATATGTTTCTAGCATTTTAGAATCCTTCAGGATTTATAAATATCTGCATTGAGTGAATCATATAGATAAATGATTACTACGTCTACGAGACGTATTTCAAGCCTTTTAAAGGCAGCCAAATTTATCAACAACGTAATCGTATTCATCAATTGTGAATACCAAGTTTTTGAAAGAAACCTCGCTCTACGAGTCGTGCCTCATATCTCACAATCTCGTTTTCTTATTACGTTTCAGTATAGAGACCCATTAGTATCCAACTAGTTTGATATCTTCAGGTGTCTGGAGTACTATTGGTCCAAATACTTTATGTCTGGCTTATGAAGTCAATTCTTCTTGAATTGCTTCTTCCATCTAGGTCAATCATGCCTTTTATCTACAATCATTGATATTATGAATATCATAATTATCATTTTATAATTTCAGTAGCGCTACTGTGTATAAAAATACATTATTAATGATTGTTTCCTTATGATTCCACATTTCTCTCATATGACTCATAGAAATTTTCTCAATTTCTATGCTCTTGTATCTCTGTTGAGATTTCTTCCATTTTAATGGATTTAGCTATTTCATAGACTCTGTATGATTTATAGAATTTCTCTCAATTTCTATATACTTGTATCTTTGTTGAGATTACTTCCATTTCAATGGATTTAGTCATATTATAGACTCCGTATGATTTATAGAATTTCTCTCAATTTCTATATTCTTGTATCTTTGTTGAGATTACTTCCATTTCAATGGATTTAGTTATATCATAGACTCCGTATGATTTATAGAATTCCTCTCAATTTCTATATTCTTGTATCTCTTTAGATATATCAGACTCTTATAGAGTTGATTTAGAGAAAGTGGATTTATTTATAACTCGAGTTTTGTTTACTCTTAGGATCCCAATAACAATACCTTTCAAAAGGTTTATAAACTTATGACATATATCAGATGATTTATTTATTGCCCTTTTCTCTGATCGTTTTTCAAGAACAATCACCCGGCCGGGGTTTATGAGATGACAATTTATAAAATCAGGTTACCTTTAATATATCAGGTAATAGATTAATAATCCTCTGATGATCAATTATCTTTCGTATTTGAGAGATACGAAGATTGAAATGAGACACGTATATAGAGAGAAAACCGAACGGATATCTCTATTTTGTATATAAGTAACTTTTCATTTACTTTTTCTCTTCTAGAAAAACTTTCCCAAATGAGAATTAATCAATATAATAATATGCAGATTGTGCATATAAATATGAACTATCAGAAGTTTAAATGATCTAATAAAAGATTACTCAAAATCAATATTAATCTCAGATTGATATAAAAGTCTTATTTTAGATCATGTCAGATATGCAATAAGAGGATATGCAATACAATCAAATATCTTAAAAGTGAGTAAGTCCCTATATGGAATTCGGTAATTGTACCGAAATAATGAGGTCTCGCAATTACCTGGAGAAGTTTGATAAGTAATCCCCTAATCCATTTTAATTATGACTATATCTGAAAACTGGATGTTGAACATCAATCTCAGCTGCTTTATATTATTGAGATGTTTGATAATGAACAAACATGTGATCATCCCGTAGATGCATCAATTAGAACCATATAATAATGAAATGGGTCATTTAGTGGATGAATATGTCCACATATATCCCCTTGAATTCTTTGTACGAATGATGAGAATTCAAAACCAACTTTTAGAATAAGAAGGTTTTACTGCTAGTATCCCCTGTGAACATGCTGTACATAAGTTCCCATTGGATAAATAATCTTTTGGTTCTTTAATGGATATCCATGAGAATTTTCAATGATTATAAGTTTCATTGTAGATCCAGGGTGACCTATACTGTCACGTCAAAGTACAAACTTTTGGATCTGGGAACTTTTGATTCATAATTGCATAAATATCTACACTCTTTATAATAGTGTAATATAATCCAGATGATAAAGCACGTAGCTTTTCTAAAATGAGTTTCTGGCCTGAATTATGAGAAGTAATGCACATATATTAAACATTCTCATTACTCATAGTTTCAATATGATATCCATTCCTCCGTATATCTTTGAAACTAAGCAGATTCTTTTATATTTTGTTTGGATGATATAAAGTATCATCGATACAAAATTTAATACCATCTGGTAATAAGATTGTGGCTCTTCTAGAGCCTTAGATCAGATCAGCTGGATCTGATTTGGCATTAACTTTATTTGTTTTTGAACTGAGCATATTCTTTTATGTTATGCTTGAATAATATCAAGTATCACTGATACATTATTTAGTATTGTTTGATAACAATATCATGGCTCTTTCAGAGCTTTTCTATCATGGCTCTTCCAGAGCTTTCTATCAGATCCATTGGACCTAATATAATATTAACATTTTACTCATATCAAAGTCCAATTCATAAAATATATCTGACTCCGCAGAATTGTATGAGTCCTTGCACTCTAGGCAAGACATATATTTCCCTTCTGGGAATTTTATGGACATTATGTGTAATGCCATTTTATATCTTATCTGAAATGATAATAATCTTTTCAATAGGTTTATTCTATAAACCTTGCCTCTTGTCATTCACAAACATCCACTCCTAGGTATGTTTTGATATCTCATGAATATAAATATATCCAAATTCACTCTCTTAATACTGCTCCTTCATGAGCAAGTATAAAATGGATAAAATACCCTTTATAATCTTATTACACGTGATATTAGGATCTTAAATCCTTTTAAGATACTCACAACATCCTACTGGATGTGTAGACCTTTTTTTTTCAATTGAATGATACGTTAGGATCTTAAATCTCTTTTGTGATAATCACAGCATCCTGCTGGATGTGTATGAAATTGATACAATATTATTTTCAATTTCATTATTCGTTAGGATCTTAAAACTCTTCTTTATGAGACTCACAACATCTTACCGGATGTGTATGAAATGGATAAAATATTAATTCCATTTTCTTTATTCGTTAGGATCTTAAATCTCTTTTATAATATTCACAACATCCTACTGGATGTGTTGATCCTCTTTTTTTTCAAATGAATGATACGTTAGGATCTTAAATCTCTTTTATGATACTCACTACATCCTACTGGATGTGTAGATCCCCTTTTTTTTTCCTTCAACTGAATGATACGTTAGGATCTTAAATCTCTTATATGATACTCACAGCATCCTACTGGATGTGTAGCTCATTCTTTCAAATAAATGATATGTAAATATATCACTTGATATATATGAGATAACTTCATATAACTTCATATTATGAACGTGTTTGAAACCCCAGGTTCCAAATAATGAAGTATGACATTCATTTATGATACTGAATCCAGAATTCTAAGTTCTCATCGGTTTTCAAAACCGTACCAACTTAAATATAATAATTCCAAAAACTTTAAGATCTGGTTAGTTGGTATCGCCAATCTCATATATTACGTACAAATAATATGAATATTTAACAATTTATTTGAAGACACAGCATAAGCCAGTTCTGAGACACTGCATAAGCCAGTCCCGAGACACGGCATAAGCCAGTCTCATATATTGTATAAAAATAAATGCTGAAAATTTAAACAGTTTATTCGGAGACATAGCATAAGTCAGTCCTGAGACACTGCATAAGCCAGTCCCGAGACACTGCATAAGCCAGTCTCATATATTGCATAAAAATAACAGTTTCAGGGTCATAAGATCACCTTAGACACAGCCTAAGCCAATCCAGAGACACAACATAAGCCAGTCTCATATATTGCATAAAAAATAAATGTCAGAGTCAGAGTTAGAGTCATAGTTAGAGTTGATAGTCAGTATATATATATATATATATATATATATATGTTCCATTGACGGCATAGCCATCTTGTACGTTAGGATTTTTAACCTTTTTTATGATATTCAGAGCATCCTTCTGGATGTGTATGAAATGGATAAAATATTATTCCCATTTCATTATACATTAGGATCTTAGATTATTTTTATGATGCTTACAACATCCGACTGGATGTATATATTTCTCTGAATATTTCTTTGAATATTGCATCAACCATGTATATAATACTGGATCCAGATCTACATGTTCTGGATATTCCATCGTGCCCGAAAACAGAGTTAATAAAGCTTAAATAAGTCAAAATAATACTTACAAGCGAATTTAGCTGAAACAGATGGCACAGTTGCGTCCAGAACAGTCGAAATAGCTGGAAACAAGTCCGAATCGGCCGAAAACGGGCGAAAATTGCACCGAAACGGACGGAAAACATTTCTGGCTGATGTGGCGCTGACGTGGCGCGCCTGCTGACGTGGTAGGCCTCACTCGCTGACGTGGCGCTGATGTGGCATGCACAGTTCGCTGATGTGGCGCTGACATGGCAGTATGATGCTGACGTGGCACTAAGGCATGATGACGTGGCGCTGACGTGGCATGACATATGCGCTGACGTGGCAGTGACGTGGCGATACAGTGTCATCTTCAACCTTGGAAAATTGCAGAAAAATCTGGAAAAAATGAGAGTGTTGACCGGACTTTGACCGGACCTAGAGACTTCGTTAGAGCTCCGTTTGAGACGCGGTCAGCGGCGTTGGAATCGTATTTCCAAGACGAACATAACGGTTTCCCCTGAACAGCGATCGGAGCACTTTGAATTTTCTGGGTATTTCAAAAAATTCAAAACCAAAGCTAAAAACAGTCCAGAACTTTCTCTGGAAGTCCTAGACTAGATTCGTACTGATAACGTGTTATAAACCAACTAAGAATAAACTGAAATAGACGAAGAATAAATAAAGAACTGAAGCGAGATAGAGAAAGACAGAGACGAGAGAGAGTTGTGAAATGAGTGAGTGAAACTTTATTGATATGTATGTGATCAGTGTTTACAAAGCAAAAGAAACTGATATAAAAGCAAGAGAGGCGGTGAGAAAGTGGGAGATATTAGTGTGTGAGAAAGTGGGAGATATTTTGTATGTTTTATACATGTGGTAAAAGCCACATATTACAACACTTTTGTTGATTTTTGCATTTTTAGTTTCCTTACTTACACTAACTTGTATTGTTTTAGCACTTGCTTGATTGAATATACTTTGACTTGTTAAAGCAATTTACTTGTGAAAGGCTCTAAGTGTGCTTAACTTGGTTGTGTGAAAAAGAAATGCAAGAATTTGAGCATATACCTATTCACCCCCCTCTAAGTATATTTTACACTATACGTGGTTAAGGGAATTTCAACCTAGAGCACATAAAATCATAATATAGTGAGAGAAAAAGCTCCCCTAGAGAGAGAAAGCTTCAAACTTGGTTCTTTGACTCTCCAAACCCAAAACCCATGCATCCATGCCATCCTTCATGCATCCATCTTTCATGGGTCTTCTTGGTTTCATGATTATGTAAGTTACAACTACATTAAAGCTCATTTATTGTTGTTCTTACTGTAGATTAGGTATTTATTGCTTGATTAAATACATAGACTCTCTTTATTGCATATATTTATGAATCTTGATAACATGATTGAGTTTGTTTTTGATAGCTAGCATTTAGGACATTATTTCCCCTTAGCTAAGTCTTTATGCTTTGCATGTAGACATTGTTGTTTATGCTTCATTAATTACAGTTCTTGATTGCATATTTATTACCCTTGTTATATGTTTGTGACCACTTGTTTTTGTTGGACTTTATTTGACAAATTAGGTTGTTAGATTTCATCTCTACATCTAATTGAGTCCTTATGTATGGGCATGTAGGCATTGTTTGATAACTAGCTTGTTAAATTGCGTTTTAACATTTAGTTAAGCATTTTGTGTGTGGTCTTGCACATTATTTCATTTAAGCATATTTTCATATATACACTTAGACCGTATACTTTTCATAGAGTCAAAGTCTTATGGCTTCTAGGTGAAGTTGCACAAGTAAGTAAAGTCTTGTAACCATAGGTTGGTTGGCAAGCATTGTTTGCCAAGAGCCACTGTAAAAGGCCGGTGGGTAGAGGAGGAGATGTTCACGCTAAGAGTAGTGGATCAGGGGATATCACTAGTGACTGAAGCAAGAGTGGTGAGTGGTAGTGTCCATAGTATGAGGTTGTCGAGAGTGAGGGTCCGCGTATCACTTGAGGGTGTAACCTTTTATTCATATAGTGGATTTCTGTGGCTCAAGTAGCTAGTGTGGCTAGTCCCATGGTTTTTCCCGTTTGGAGGGTTTCCACGTAAAAATCAAGTGTTCTTTAATTTCCGCACTTTACTTGATTTTTATTATTGTTTGAATTGGGTTTGCTTGTTAATATTGACTTATCGAAAGACCATGATTTTCAATTTATCATTTATCCAATCTCATGTTATACCAAATAAGAGACGATATTATTTTAGTCCAATCTGTATTGCACCAAACACATCACAATACTAATTTTTTTCAATCAAATCAAATCCAATCCTATAAAAACAGTCCAATCATATCCAATCAAATCAGGCGCACCAATGCACCCTAAAAGCATAAAATATAATACTAACCAAAGATAGAAAGAGTTGGAGGAAATAAATTTTATTAGTTTATTTGTTTTGTATCATGAATGCTTAAAAATTAAGCTTATATATAGGCATATAAAGAATTACCTTTTCAATAAAATAAAAAATAATACTAGAAGAGGATATAGCCAATTTCTAGCTAGTGATAAGTATATTGTATTTAGTGCTGTGAATTTAGCCTAGGCTTGGGGGGCCCAGCCGGTTAAGACCTGGCACAGAGGCAGGCCGTGCTAGGCAAGGGACACCAGTACACGAGGGGACATGCCGGGCCCTGCTTGCCGGCATGGCACAACCAGGCTAGTCCGCATGCTATGACCAACGGTCGGCCCGCCTTTTTTGATCATTGCACACCATTTTGTAATATATTTTTTTCATTATGATCGTTGGCCACTAGGCCATATGACCGTTTGGCACCAATTTTTTTTTATAAAAAAATTCAAATCCCCCCTAATTATATTACCATTTTATATTATTACCCACATTTCCTTTTCCTTATAAATACCTTAAACATTCCATACACTATCTCTATTATTTCTCTAAATTCTCATTATTTCTCTCTCTCTCTCTCTAATATCTTTACTCTTACTCTCACTAATCTCTACACCACTATCACATTCTCTAATCCCTAATAGCAACATGGCCATCTCACCATGTCGGCCCAAGCACAGCACGAAAGGCTGTGCCGTGCGGGGTCGAGCTTGCATGCACGACACAGCTCATCTAGTCCACGTTCCTTGACCAATGGTCGGCCACCTTTTTTGACTATTGCACACCTTTTTTAATTTTTTCTTTCTTTTTTCATTATGATCGTTGGCCACTTGGCCATATGACCGTTTGGCACCCATTTTTTTTTTTAATTCAAATCCCACCCAATTAAATTATCATTTTACATTTTTACGCACATTTTCCTTTCCCTATAAATACCCTACCCATTCCATACACTCTTTACACTATCTTTATTATTTTTCTAAATTCTCATTCTTTCTCTCTCTACTCATACTTTCTCTCTCTCTAATCTCTATTATTCTCTAATATAATTAATAAATAATTCTTTATTTTCTATCTTAATTATGTATTCTCTAATCTCTCCACCAAATATTTCTCTACTCTCATTCTCTCAAGTTTAGGCGTTTCTTCTACAAAGTAAAAATTACAAAAGTAATTTCAGCTAACAATCAAATCTGGCAACCTCTCTAAAGAAGCATTTTCCCCGCTGTTAGAAACCAAAACCTAGGCAGGATTCTGTCCCTAAAAGAACCCATACCCGATGGCATTAGATCACTAAGAAAGCCTAGTCCGAACCGATACCTGACCCTTAGAAGTGCATGGTCCATACAATTGGATCCAGTCCTAGTAGAGCATGGTTCCCCTACCCGGGAATAATCGCTAATGAAAGAAGGAGCGATGCCATACATCCTCTGACCACACATTGATCACTACGAATACCCTAGTCAAGCTCCTACGGCATTAAAGGACCTTTTAGAATTCTAAATTCACCCTCAAGGCACTAGACTAGAGCTAAGACTGATGCAAGTTCTAGGGCAACACCACTTAGAGAAAGGAGAAAGGAGAAACTGAGGCAGCTGGCAACGGGTGATTGAGCAATTAATTCAAGGGCAGTAGACATGTAGACGGAAAAGTAATGAACCAACGGATGAGATCTCCTAATAGCCACCCATCACTAACAGCCAGATCATGCTCCGGCCAAACCCTAACTAATGTCTACTATCCCCTACACGAAGGAGAAAGCTGTGTTTTTCCAGCAAAATGGATGAAGATAGTCCTTAGGTAGAAAACAGAAAGTTTGGATTTGAGTGCCTGACAGATGCTGTGCGACATGCGTTGAGGCTGTCCCCTAGCGATCGAAACAGTGAAAGTGGCAGGTCACACCAACTAAGAACGCCTGTGGCCAATCAAAGCGATGTGAATCGCCACTAAAAAGCCATGTTAATACCACTAAAGTGCCTAGAAAACTGTAAGGCATAAGCGGCCACCCGGGGCGTGTGCCACCCACGAACCTAGTCCATAGGAGTGGTGGGGATTCCATGGCTACTCTCTCGCCTAAAAACCAGGACCCTAACCTACCCACTAGAGCACCTAATTAGCAATAGGGCACATGTGGAGCAATATCGACCCTCCTGGGCGTGTGTCGCCTGCATGCCCAATTCAAATTGACTGTAAGGATCAAGCGAAACCCTTCCCTGCTAAAGGGATAGCCCTCGCCTACCAACTGTAAGTCACCTTATAAATACCCTAACTCGACATGAGCAAGAGGATCCTGGTTTTCTAAAGAAATTTTCTAGAGAAGAAAAAATGACCTATTGTGAGAGTGACTCATTCTTGACTACTATTTTCCTACAGACTTCTTCCATTTGGCCATGCTACTTGGCCAAAACATTCCTACATACCTCCTCCATTTGGCCATGCCACTTGGCTACAAGTTTTCTACATGCCTCTTCTATTTGGTCATGCTACTTGGCCAAAAGTCTCCTACATACCTTTTTCATTAGTCACCTCGTAGAAAATATTAGTTTGAGAATGTAAGCTTAACGGAGCTATGAACAATGTAAGCTTAACTTTTGTAATTAATAAGAATATATATAACACTTTAATGAATCCCACCACCCAAATAAAGATTGATCCCAGTTCTCACGGTGACGATCTTTGGTAGTTAATCATTTTCAAGAGGATCAGTAAACAGGGTCCCCGCTTCGGTACCCCATTCTCAAGTAGCCCTTGTTAGTTCGGTCCCTACTAGGTCTGGAATCGCGCCCTAATCATGGAAGCACCGCATCTACCCCTACTTGATCCCAACTAACAGCGGAGCACCTGTACTTCGTGGTCATCTATTGTCTCAAAGGTCAGGCCAGATTTTTTGAATAACAGATTGGTGCCGTCTTCGGGAAGCTCACTAGACCAACATGGTTTCCCGATCTACCACAGATTACCTTTTGTGAACATTGCTCTTGTGAACTTGTTTGATAAAAAACCAAAGATGAGGTTAAGATCATCATAGAATCAGCCGGACACATCAGGGTCTCGCTCCTACATTTCCACTCACAGGATTGAGACCCTCAGAAACGCTCCTACACAACCTGACCTCTCTTGTGGCGCGATACCACCGGAGGAGCCAGTAGTACCCGTGGAAAACTTTCCTCATCCTAGAGTGATTCACCAAGATATGTTCGACCCCCATGTCACCGCCTTCCTAGACGGCCACTGCCAAGACCTGATAAGCCCCTACCACGGTGAAGCCGGACACAGTACTAGGATCCATGTGTTCTAAAGAATATGGTTCAACCAAAACCTATCACTTTATAAGCACATAGTCGCTGATTCGAGGTCAGAGCACCTCTCAGAGGAAACATTCCCTAGGTTCCCCAACCTCCATTACTAAAATCCAGAGGTCGGGAACTAAGAGTCGTGCAGAGGTGAAAATGACTGTTAGCAGAACTAACCCCGAAAAAGAACTAGGCATGACCAAGAAGCTAGGTGTAGAGCTTCTGCTTCATCTAGAACTGCTGCCCTAGAAGAGGGGCCAGAGGCAGAGTTTGGGGATAGAGGTTCCAAGCATATGAAGGATCAAATGAAGAAGATGGAAAAATGCCTAATAAAGCTAGAAAAGGACAAGGAGAAGTATCGGGAATGAACAAGGATCCTCTCGGCGAGATGAATGCCCCATTCTCAAAAGAAGTCTAGAACGTGGTCCTCCCACCCAAGTTCAAAATGCCGAAATAAAATGTATTATAGGGTGTAGGGCCTCTTGAGCCACTTGGAATCCTTTGTATAGCAGATTGAGGTCTAGAATGCCTCTAGAAAGGAGATATGCAGAATGTTCCCTGGTACCATTACTGACTTCGCTAAAAATTGGTTTAGAAAACCCCCACCAGAAAGTGTTGACTCCTTTACCTGGTTGTCTTGAAACTTCAGTGGCTAATTCCAAGGGGGTAAAGCCTTCTCCAAAGGACTCAATCATGCGCAAGTCTTATATGGAGGGTTACCACAAGAGGGTGATCCAAATGGGTATGTTTGTAGAGAAAGAAACGCTCACCAATTTTTGAAATAACTTATAGGTAGGAAAGATTTGACGATCCTTCAGTAAAAACACGCTAGAGATTTTAAGGAGCCATACACTCGAACGCTGGAGCAAGTGCAGTTAGATGAGAAGCTCTGCATAAAAGTGGAGTATGATAAAGTGCGGTTGGTCAAGAGTTTCAAAAAGGAACATTATCAGAAGAGGGAAATGGAACTAGCCCTAAAGCACCACAATCGGCCCCAAAACTTGCCTTTCTTCCCTCTATCTCCCCTTCCCTAGCCTAGAGCATGACCTCCGCTGCTAGGAACCCTACCACGAAAGAATCATCTGGACCATTTCCCCTGTTAGAGATGTCATTAAAGTAAGCATGCAAGGAGAAAATGAGTACACAACATATACCACACCCCAATGCCCTGAGAGAGGCTATCTTCTTAGCTATTCAGAAAAAATGGCCTCCTCAAAAAGGCCGAGCCTCTAAAGTTATTGGACTATCGGAGAAAAAAATACAAATATTAGGACTTTCATGAAGATGTACGACACAACACTTCAGAGTGTTTTCGTCTTCGTAACCAGATAGAGGGCCAGGTGAGGGTGACCTACCGACTGAATTTCTCCAACAATTAAGAGACATAATCAAGGAATTGAAGCATGTCCAAAAAGAACTACGAGATGATGAGGAAAGAAGGAAGGAAAAAGGCAAGGATTTTATGTAGCAAATCCAAATCATCAACACAATCAATGAGGGTCTGGCCCTTATAGGAACATCCAACAACTCTCGGAAGAACTACGCTAGAAAGTTACCCAAGTTTGTTGTAGGATAGCAGTTGCTAAGGGTAAATAGAGAAATCATAGAGCGGCCCCGCTCTTGCCAGATTGTATTCACAAAGAAAGACGTTCATAACATTGTCCTACCACATGATTACCCGATGGTAATCACGATCCAGGTTACGAACTGTCGATAGCAAGAGTGATGATCAACACAAGAAGTTGTGTGGACATACAGTTCAGGAAAGCACTCGACCATTTTAATTTGAATGACCCCTACTACATGATCGGGCCAAATATGTACTATATTTAGGCCCTCAGATCCTTACCTTATGTTCTATTTTCGTGCGTTTTTGTGTCTCTTATGGGTTGTTTTGTGCTTATTTGTAGGAAATGATGCAGAGACAGGCTTGGAAGCATATTGTGGTGATTCCAGCAGAAAAGGGGCGAAAGCAAAGGCAAAGGAGCACAAACAGGTCTACAGTACGGGTCCAGTGCGGGTCGTAACCGCACTCCAGCCGCACTCCAGCCGCACTCATGTGCATAGCCGGGGCAGAATGCAAGTACAGAGATAAAGTGCGGGTACAGTGCGGGTCAGCTAACCGTACTCCACCCGCACTAATGCCAAACCAGAGAAGCTGCTCAGACACCTGACATTAAAGTGCGGGTGCTGTGCGGGTCAGCAAACCGCACTCCACCAGCACTTGCACCAAGAACAGAAGAACAGAAGAACAGAATCGCACCTGACATTAGAGTGCGGGCACTGTGCGGGCACTGTGCGGGTCATCAAACCGCACTCTACCCGCACTTGCATCAAGAACAGAAGAGTAGAATTGCACCTGACATTAGAGTGCGGGTACTGTGCGGGTCATCCAACCGCACTCTACCCGCACTGTTGCTCAAGACAGAAGGTAGATTTTGCACCTGAGAGGGAAGTACGGTCACAGTGCGATGCCAAGTGCGGGCCAAGTACGGGTCAAGTGCGGGTAATTCAACCGTACTTCACCCGCACTAATGTCTTGATCCGAGAACTGAAGTTGCAGGCAACCTATACAGTACGGGTAAATCACCCGCACTCCACCCGCACTCCGAGCGCGCCAGTCTGATTTTCAAAGCTTAAGTAACCTATTTTTGTATTTAGTATAAATAGAAAAGTATAGAAACGTTTTAAGGAGCTTTTGACTCCGTTTAGGATAGATTTAGCATTCTTAGATCTAGTTTCTCTCTCTACCTCTCATCCTTACATTCTCTACTCAACTTCAAGGAAGTTAGGAGATTGGAGCCACTTCAAGGAAGGAGATGTTCTCCAAGGGTTATTTCTTTCTCCTCTCTACTGATTTCCTAGTTGTAATGAGTAGCTAAATCCCCTCTAAGGGGTTGATGGAGTAGTTAGTTTAATATTGGGCTTGTACATAAACTTGATATTATATTGATATTCATGTCTATCTTCCATTGATTTATTCTTGTTGTGAATGTTTATCATTGATTTCTTGTGTAGATACATGATCTTTGCAAGATGTCTTTGTATTATGTATGAGTATTGCATCTAGATATACATCCTATTTAGTTGTTTAATGCTCTAAAGAATAGACGGAAAGTCATGAATTCCGACTCTTGAACCGCGGTTTTAATCTAACCTCGATCGTGTTTCCGGCACTATACATCCTAGATCGGAATCCATGAGAGAGTTAGAAGTCATCACTATACATCCTAGGGTGACTATTTGTAATCGGTTGAGTCAATGTTAGGTAGACGAGCTTCATTTCTAGAATCCGGTAAACAATCAACTCTATACATCCTAGGTTGGTAGTTTACAAGGATTAATCCCTATCAGGTGGTCCGCACTATACATCCTAGGTTGGCTACCTTCTAGGGACAAATAACCGACTCTATACATCCTAGGTCGGTTACCTTGAAGAGCCGTGCTATTGACAAGTTTGTTACATTGCCCAGTATTTGCTTTCGAATCCATTAACACCTTAGTTTCCATCATCTATATATCCTTCACTCTATACTCCCCCTTCATTTTATTTACATATTTAATTTAGTGTTATTTAGAGTTGGTTCACAATCTACATTTTCAACAATTCATGTTTTGCTATTATATATATACATACCATTGCTTTAGCATTAACTAATTTGGCTAACTCCGCTCCCTGTGGAAGACACCCACTTGCCACTATATTTATGTTTGCAAACTAATTTAGGCTTTGTGAGGTTTCTTAAAATATTATTGACGGACTGATCTTTTAAAACGACATAAGGGAAAAAAACGCTCTGTCAAATGGGGCCGCTGCCGGGGAGCGGCATGTTAGTTTAATTAGTTTTGTATGAGTAAGGCTAGTCTAGTAATATTCCTGCTCTGCCCTATCTGTTTCTCGTTTACGTTGTGCTTTATTTGTTGTGAAATTTCAGGATTTTAGGTATATGCATGGACGAAGATCGTTGAGAGGAATAGTGTTGCCAGTTATCGATAACATCAATCGGTTGGGTAGAAGAATAGAGCAGTTAGAGGGAAATATGGACGATCATAATCAGCATGAGTAGCATGCTAGAGAGAATAAGCAACAGGCTCGAGAGAATGAGGGAAGTGTACATAGGGATGAAGAGCTAGGCCTCACCATGGGCGAGTACACTCTCCCGTTTGTAGGGAATGTGCCCACTGCCATAGTACTGAATGATGAAACAAGGCAGTACGAGTTGAAAACTATGCACATCAGCCTCCTACCGTCGTTTAGTGGGCGAAGTATCGAGGATTGCCTCCAATTTATGAAACAATATGGAGCCACCCTAGAAACCTTCCCTGTAATGGCTCGCCAAGCAGTATTAACAAAGGAGCAGCTTCATCTGAGGTGTTTCCAATATTGTCTGAAAGATGCAGCCATGACTTGGCACATGAACTTAAGGCCGGGATCACTGGTGACATGGAGCCAAGTCTGCAAGGTTTTCTTCAACAAGTATTTTCCGTCACAGAAGGCTAAAGACCTAAGGTTGAAGATAGGTTCTTTTGTCGAAGAGGACGGTGAACCATTCCATGAGGCATGGGAGAGGTTCAACTTATTGTTAGCACAAATGCCACCGCATACATACCATCCAGAACTGAAGGTTAACTCCATCTATAGTGGACTTTCATCAATAACCCAAATGATGGTGGATAATGCATGCGGAGGTACCATTGCAGACAAGAGGGCAGTTGAAGCTTATGACATTCTGGAGAAGATTGCCCAGAACTCACAACAGAGGACATCACATGTGAGGAGGGGTGGAAGAATAAAAGTGGGTCAGGATACCCCAAAAGCAAATCCAGATGTCCAGAATGAATAAGGAGCTTCAATCAATCAAGGAGCTGATAACCGGAACACCAGGGTCCTCCCTAGGAGTTAGTCAAGTCATGGGGGAGATTGAAGGGGGAGAAGGGCATTTTAGTCAGGAAGAGCAAGCCCAAGCCCTTGGAGAATTTCCAAGGCAGCCTAGGAATGACCCATATTCGAATACATACAATCCAGGGTTGAGAAATCACCCAAACTTGTCTTGGTCCAACAACAACCACCTAAGAGCAACCACTCACCAAGGTGGCAACAACAATTACCAAGGTGGCAACACCAACTTCCAAGGTGGAAACAGCAACCAAGGGTACCAAAACTGGGGGTACAATAGATACAATCAAGGGGGAAACAACAACAATCAATGGGGAGGTTCAAGTCGTAACCCACCATCCAACTTCAATTCCCACGCTTCCGCTAGCCAACCAAAGGACAAGTCTCTAGAGGAGATAGCGAGTACAGTTATCAAAACTGTTGGTATCGGGTCGGAAGCCCTTAAGAACACCTTGCATGCCTCTGAGAAACGAATGTCAGCTTACATGCAGTCCAATGATCAGAGAGCCAACAGTCATGGAGCGTCACTGAAAAAGATGGAAACTCAGTTGGCACATATTTTTGATGCATTGATGAAGAACAAGGAGAAGGCATCAAGCTCCGATGAACATGTTAACGTGTTAGAGGTTGTCCAGTTGGGAAGTGAGGAAACCGAAGCAAGTATGGTAGAGGTCGCGGATAAGGAAGATAGGGGAAGTGACATAGACTCCCCCTTTAAACTTGAAGACCCCGGGAGTTTCGTCATAGATGTACAAATTGAGGATTCACCAAAGATGGGAGCGGTCCTTGATATGGGGGCTAGCATCAATATGATGCCATTAGAGGTCTACAAACAGCTGAAGATTCAGTCAATCAAGCCCACCTCCCAGACTCTCATCATGGTTGACAATTCTCCCATCACCCTAGTTGGTATTGTGGAGGAAATTTATGTGAATGTGCATGGTTTGATGGTGCCAGCAGAATTTGTTGTGTTGGATTGCAAAAGAGGAGAATCCAGTGGTAGAGACTGGAAACTACTGTTGGGGAGGCCATTCATGGCCACAGCAAGTATGGTGATTGATATTTGTTCTAGGGACATTTCCTTCAGCTGTGGAGGAAAGAGTGTGAACTTCAAGCTAACATCCCCCGGAACAAGCCAAGTTAGAGATTGTTTAGTCTTGGAGGCACCAAATTCCAGAAAGAAAAGGAGCCGGGTGCTCACCCTTGTGCAAGCCTTTGAGGGTGTCAAGGAGATGGAATTGGGAAACCAAGACTGCATCAAGGAGAGGCAAGAATCAGAATTCGAAGAGGAGGAAGCAAATACTAAACTCTTCGATCAATTAGGTGAGCTTGAACAAGATAACACAAAGCTCAAACTGGATGAAGACAGAGAATGTACAATTGAAGACTAAATTGCGTGATCTCTTATCAGTCAACAACGGGCTAACTGAGCAAGTAGTAGAGTTTGCCACCAAAAAGGAGTTAGTCTCCAAGAACTTAGATGCATTGGCAAAGCTCTCAGAAGAGTTTGAGGAAGACTATGGGAGAAGGACAAGGAAACTTCAACTAGGTATGGAGGAGTCCGCAAAAGCGGTAAGGGAATTGCATGAACAGTTGAGCACAAAAGATGATGAGTTGAAACGGGCTAAGGTCAATTGTCAAATCCCTCAGATTCGGACAACAAAAAGTGGCCCACGCCAACGATCAAACAGGGAGTTTCCCTAACCGTCCTATTACTTGCAACTTTTGTGCCAAAAAAGGGCACACTAAAGCTTATTGCTTTAGTTTCCAAAGATTAAAAGCAAGTACAGTTAGATCTAGGATGAACCCACCAAAGGTTAAACAAATATGGGTTCGAAAGAACCTAGTGGGACAAATAAGGAGAGTGGGGAGAGATGCAGTGCATAGGCATTTGGCACCGGTTTGGGTGGCCAAGTTGAATGTGCTCCCCATTCCGGTCAAACCTCCTTTGGTTGACCGGGTCCCATTTTGAGTGCATTGCACTCGTTTTTGAATTTATTTTATTGTTTTTATTTTTATTTTTACTTTTCGGATGGTTATTTTTGTTGTTGTAAACTTTTGAGACTGTTTGAGATTGTTTTGGTTCAGATACAGTTGTAGGGCAGAATTCAGGAGTCTGTCCAGGGGAACAGTGCGGTTAGAGTGCGGGTCAGTAACCTGCACTCATCCCGCACTCTGAGGGCATCAGGTAATAGAGTACGGGTAAAGTGCGGGTCAGTCACCCGCACTCCACCCGCACTTTTGTCGCGCAGTATATATATATGCCTGTCGTTCTCTAGGGCTCCACTTGCCACAAAAGAACAAAACCAACTGCAAACTTCAAATTTTTCCCTCTTCCCAACTAAAGGTATTCCGTGTGTGCCACGTTTTCGATTTTTCGGCAACTAAGGTATGGATTCTTACTCTAATTTCATTTCACATATCTCTAATCCAAAACCTTAACCCTCTTTATCACAATTCTTTTGCCTCTTATGCATGAACTTCATTAGTTAGGGTTTTGACCCTTTGTTTTTGCTTTTGCTAATGTCTAAGAGAGTGGAATGATGGGTGTTATCTATTTTGCATGTGATGTATTCATTGTTAATTGATTTTCTATTGCAATTAGATTTTCAAACTATGAATTGGGTTTATATGGTTGAATGGAAGCCTATACATGAGTTAGAGTCATTTTGTTGTTGATTCGTTCGATGATGAACTGGAATTTTGAGATGTATACATGAATTGAACTCTGCATTTGCTGGTGTCTGGTGACGAGTTAGAGTGCGAGTACAGTGCGGGTCACTCACCCGCACTTCACCCGCACTTTATCCTCTTGGCAGATTTTTTTTTTATCCTTTCAAATTCCTGCATCATAACCTCTTGTTTCTTTGATCCGAATATTGCCTTAAAACTGTGTTTAATGTGCAGATGTCAGGAAGACCTAGGAGAACGCCTAGGCAAAGCAGTCAGGGTTCCGAACGAAGACCGAGGAGAGGACCCCAAGTTCCACCACCGTGCATCAGGCACCCGGATTTCGAGGAACGCTTAGAATATTTCAGGGAGCGAGACATAGTGGTAGAGAGGGGGATAGCGGTTGAAGAACTGGAAGGCACCCCAATTCCTCTAATGATTGAAGCAAGGGGATGGGAAACCTTTGTTAGCCCCCCCCCCCCCCCCCCCCCCCCCCCCCCCCCCGATGTATTGTCGATGTGTGGTCGAAGAGTTCTTTGCTGGGTTGGTACCTGAAACTTTTCAACGCTCTTCTTCGGTTCTGGTCCATGGGGTAGAAGTCCGGATGACTATAGCGGACATTAACAGGTATTATAGGACTGAGCTTCCAGTTGATCCCGAAGCAGTCGGACGTCTAAGGCAAGGGGTGACTTGGAGCGAATTTTTTGTGACCCAAAATGTGGACTTTGCAAATCAGTTAGTGATCCGTCCGATGGATTTTTGGGTGGCCCCTGATCACTGTATGAAGCACACCAACTTAAGGAGTGAGTTAGGTTTCTGGCATGTATTCATATCCCATTCCTTGATCCCTAGAAAGCACAGGACCTCAGTGAACTTCAATGCAACCATGATCCTGTACTGTATACTGCAGAATCAGTTGGTCGATATCGGCTTTCTGACCAAGAGAGAGATCCTTGAGATGGGAGGGGTCAGGGTGGACAAGCAGCCACTCATCTTCCCTAACCTCATCACCGCATTCTGCAGAACTGCCGGAGTAGATTTTGGATCCGATCCTTTCGAATGCGGTTTGGGGCCAGTTAGGTGTTTCACATGGAATGACCAGGTCAGAGAGCGGGACCCCTCTGGTGTCAGGGTCAGAACAGGGAGGAGGAAACCTGCTCGAGGGGGCAGTACGAGCAGGCAGCCGGAAGACATCCTGGAACCACCAGATGTGGAGCCGGTTTACATCGATTATGGTGATTATAGGCCCGCTGCTTCCTCACCCCCGCAGGAGACATATGGAGAGGTCCCTTGGTAGACTTTACTTACCGGATTGGAGAACCTCAAGACCGAGGTCACCCAAAACAGGAGGCAGATCACTGAGAGCAGGGCGGAAGCAAATGAGTACTTCACGGACATTTGGGGCAACCTCACGGACATGAGGGAGGCACTCAGTCTTCCGAGTTATCCACAGAAAAAGAAAAGGCCAGCTGCTTTCTCACGTCCTTCAGACGGTCCAGACATTGACCCATATGGGGAAGAGCTCAGAGCTGCTATGGAGAGATCCAGGAGGGAGCACGAAGAGCGGATCAGATCAGAGATCGACCCCAAGGGCAAAGGGATCGCCAGCGAACCGAAGAGGGAGTTTTCCGACGATGATTGACCATCCATTCTTGTTTTTTATTATTATTCAAAACTTTTATTGCTTGTATTTGTATTTGTATTTTCTTTTAAATGGCTTAGATTTTTTTTTCTTTTTCTTTTCTTTTTCGCATTTGATATCTCGTTGGTAGAGTTGTTGTGTGGTTTTAAGCTAGGTTGTACATCTTTGGGAAGCACATAACAACACGCACGGACATCGAACGATCTTCCTTCTAAAGGGAGTTTTCTACCTTCGGTTTTGTACTTACAACTTTCAATGAATGCGATTTAGTTTTTTGTTATTATGAATGAGCATGTTTGAATGTATGTCTAGATTCGGTTTGGGGGTGTTGATCCCTCATTCTGCCATTTATTGTGATTTTGCTTGTTCTTTCCAACAATGAGGGAATTGTTGAGTTTTGGTTTGGGGATGCATCACGCCTCCGCCGTGTACAGTTTAGTGTCCAATTTTTCAATTTTGTCGCTTGTCCATTTTTCAAACTGTAATCCAGTATGGGTATGATGCATCTAGAGTGTGATTTTGGACGAGTTTCTTATATGTGCTCTGACCTTGTGATATAGTTTGGTGCCACTTGAGGCTTAGCTTGCACCATCATGGGTTAGTCCCACCCCTTGGTATGAAGTATTGGGGATTCATTGTTCCCATGTCTTGTTCTAATAGTGGAGATACCCGTGAGATCACAAACACAAGCATGAAAGTGCATTTTCTGAGTGCGTTATTGATTATTCTTAAACAAGCCTCTCGTCATGTATGTCATGTGCCATAGGACTTGCATTATTTTGTGAATGCGTGATGGATGTTTTCATTCCCATTTTAGATGGTTGTGGAAGTGATAGTAGGGAATGCATGTTTATTGAAGTACCTCTATAGCCTAAACACCACTTACCATATTGTGTGTTCCAAAGCCGATTTGAGGCCAAACACTTACCCTTTCATTTGGTACCACAGTCAACCATATACCCAATAGCCTAAACACATGCCTACCCTTGTACTAATCATGTTAGGATGGGAAATGGTAGTGAGAAAAAGGGTTAAAATGGTCCCACAGTGGGTAAAATGAGATAGATGTTGAAAATATGAAAGAAAAGGGTAAGTTATGCACTCTAAATGCCTAAGAAAGGGAAAATGGTAACAACTCAAATGGAGTACAATATTGTTATTTGGAAGTTGTTAAAAGAAAAATTTAAAGAAAGATTGTACTTGAAGTGCCATAATGAGAGTGTTTTATGCTAAAAACGCCCAAACGGAATGTAAACATTGAGGGCAAAATGTGGGTTAAATGGTTTCCTAGAGGGTTGCATTTAAAGCAAGAAAAGAATATGGTGTGGGAGTAGGGATATATTCTAGCATGATTGGTGAGTTTGAACTCCTAAATTTCCATATTTTTTGTGTAAACTCATTCAACCCTACAGCCACACTATAACCTGTTGAAAAGCCCTATTTGATCCATGTAAGTCTAGTTTGGGAATGTAGGTTGAAGCACGATCTTTCGCATCCATGGCATGGTGACTCATTCCTAGGATAGTTCATTGCTTAAATCTTATGCAGAATCTTCTTTGCATACTTGTTGTGTGGAACTTAGGACTCTTGAGGAAAGAAAAGAGGGAATCCATGTGAGCTTTAGAATTGAAGCGAATTATGTTCAAGGTATGGGAGTAAGTGGTCCTAAATTCATGAATGCCTTTAGGTGTGGGATTCGTGTTCGTACGAGCCTCCCTTGGGTGTCTCCAAATTGCTCTTGATCTTGTGCATATGTTTTTCTCCTCTCTAGCACATCTATTTGTATCATATCACACATGGGACTTGCGACATTGTTGATGTATTGCTTAGGTATATAGAAATTACTTTCAGCTGGCGTCTTACTGTTTTGAATAGATTTGCTCGAGGACGAGCAAAGGTTTGGTTTGGGGGTGTTTGATCGGGCCAAATATGTACTATATTTAGGCCCTCAGATCCTTACCTTATGTTCTGTTTTCGTGCGTTTTTGTGTCTCTTATGGGTTGTTTTGTGCTTATTTATAGGAAATGATGCAGAGACAGGCTTGGAAGCATATTGTGGTGATTCCAGCAGAAAAGGGGCGAAAGCAAAGGCAAAGGAGCACAAACAGGTCTACAGTACGGGTCCAGTGCGGGTCCAGTGCGGGTCGTAACCGCACTCCAGCCACACTCCAGCCGCACTCATGTGCATAGCCGGGGCAGAATGCAAGTACAGAGATAAAGTGCGGGTACAGTGCGGGTCAGCTAACCGTACTCCACCCGCACTAATGCCAAACCAGAGAAGCTGCTCAGACACCTGACATTAAAGTGCGGGTGCTGTGCGGGTCAGCAAACCGCACTCCACCAGCACTTGCACCAAGAACAGAAGAACAGAAGAACAGAATCGCACCTGACATTAGAGTGCGGGCACTGTGCGGGTCATCAAACCGCACTCTACCCGCACTTGCATCAAGAACAGAAGAGTAGAATTGCACCTGACATTAGAGTGCGGGTACTGTACGGGTCATCCAACCGCACTCTACCCGCATTGTTGCTCAAGACAGAAGGTAGATTTTGCACCTGAGAGGGAAGTGCGGTCACAGTGCGATGCCAAGTGCGGGCCAAGTGCGGGTCAAGTGCGGGTAATTCAACCGTACTTCACCCGCACTAATGTCTTGATCCGAGAACTGAAGTTGCAGGCAACCTATACAGTACGGGTAAATCACCCGCACTCCACCCGCACTCCGAGCGCGCCAGTCTGATTTTCAAAGCTTAAGTGACCTATTTTTGTATTTAGTATAAATAGAAAAGTATAGAAACGTTTTAAGGAGCTTTTGACTCCGTTTAGGATAGATTTAGCATTCTTAGATCTAGTTTCTCTCTCTACCTCTCATCCTTACATTCTCTACTCAACTTCAAGGAAGTTAGGAGATTGGAGCCACTTCAAGGAAGGAGATGTTCTCCAAGGGTTATTTCTTTCTCCTCTCTACTGATTTCCTAGTTGTAATGAGTAGCTAAATCCCCTCTAAGGGGTTGATGGAGTAGTTAGTTTAATATTGGGCTTGTACATAAACTTGATATTATATTGATATTCATGTCTATCTTCCATTGATCTATTCTTGTTGTGAATGTTTATCATTGATTTCTTGTGTAGATACATGATCTTTGCAAGATGTCTTTGTATTATGTATGAGTATTGCATCTAGATATACATCCTATTTAGTTGTTTAATGCTCTAAAGAATAGACGGAAAGTCATGAATTCCGACTCTTGAACCGCGGTTTTAATCTAACCTCGATCGTGTTTCCGGCACTATACATCCTAGATCGGAATCCATGAGAGAGTTAGAAGTCATCACTATACATCCTAGGGTGACTATTTGTAATCGGTTGAGTCAATGTTAGGTAGACGAGCTTCATTTCTAGAATCCGGTAAACAATCAACTCTATACATCCTAGGTTGGTAGTTTACAAGGATTAATCCCTATCAGGTGGTCCGCACTATACATCCTAGGTTGGCTACCTTCTAGGGACAAATAACCGACTCTATACATCCTAGGTCGGTTACCTTGAAGAGCCGTGCTATTGACAAGTTTGTTACATTGCCCAGTATTTGCTTTCGAATCCATTAACACCTTAGTTTCCATCATCTATATATCCTTCACTCTATACTCCCCCTTCATTTTATTTACATATTTAATTTAGTGTTATTTAGAGTTGGTTCACAATCTACATTTTCAACAATTCATGTTTTGCTATTATATATATACATACCATTGCTTTAGCATTAACTAATTTGGCTAACTCCGCTCCCTATGGAAGACACCCAGGCTAACTAACTAATTTAGCATTAGAGGTCTACAAGGAAGGCAAAGGGTAAGCTCAAGCCCAAGAAAGCCCAAGGCAAGAAGAAGGGCGCCTCCACCGACCAAGGCAAAGGAAAATGTTTCCATTACGATAAGATTGGACACTGGAAAAGGAAATGTCCTCGGTATCTAAAGGATGTTTTCAAGAAGAAGAAAATGAAAGGTAAATATGATTTACTTGTTCTTGAGTCATTTTTAGTGGAAGATGATTCTTCACCCTGGATAGTTAATTAGGGGGCCACTTATCATGTTTTTTCTTCTATGCAGTGGACTGATTCTTGGACACAGCTTAAGGAGGGAGCCTTCTCTTGGGTCGGGGGATATCGTGTCAGCAAGAGTAGTGGATGTAGTTAGACTACATTTTGGAAATTGCTTTATTGTTTAGAACAATTTATTTTTATTCCTGCATTCACATGAAATTTGATTTCTATTTCAAAGTTGTTGGAATAATTATATTATGTTTCTTTTAATAATAAGTCTGTTATTATTGTAAAGAATGGTTTGAATATATGTTCATGATTAAATGAAAACAAATTGTATGTTTTAAGGCCGTTAATACATACAACACTGCTCAACGTTAAAATGTTTAAGGTTGAAAAACCAAAAACAAAACAACAAAAGATTTCTCTAGAAAATGAAACGTATCTGTGGCATCTAAGACTTGGCTACATTAACCTTGACATGCTAGATAGACTAGTTAAAAGCTGACCGTTAAGTGAGTTAAAGGTTGGCACCTTACTTGTCTGCGAATCTTGTCTGGAAGGTAAAATGACCAAGAGACCTTTTACTAGAAACGGGCTTAGAGCTAAAGAACCACTAGAGCTTATACATTCAAATGCTTGTGGACCGATGAATGTTAAAGCAAGGGGTGGCTATGAGTATTATGTCACTTTTATAGATGACTACTCTAGATACGGATATGTCTACCTAGTGCAACAGAAGTCAGAAACTTTTGAAAAGTTCAAAGAATTTCGATCTGAAGTTGAGAACCAGTTAGGAAAGAGTATCAAGTCTCTACGATCGGGTCGTAGAGGTAAGTACCTTGAATAAGAGTTTGAAGACTTAATGGTCGAGTATGGGATAGGGTCCTAACTCACAGCTGCTGGTACACCAACACATAATGGTGTTGCAGAGAGTAGAAATAGAACCATAATGGAAATGGTGAGATCTATGATTAGTTTCTCATCATTACCAAATTAATTTTAGGGATATGCGTTACAAACTACGGCATACATTTTGAATGTAGTGCCATCCAAATCTGTTTCGAAGACTCCCTTAGAGTTGTGGAGTGGTCGTCAAACTAGTTTGTGACATTTCCGCATATGAGGGTGTCCAACACATGTGTTGAAGAATAGAAGTGGAAAGCTGGACCCCAAGTGTGCGGTCTGCTTGTTTGTATGATATTCTAAGGAGACTAAAGGTGGATACTTCTATAGTCCTTAAGAGGACAAAGTGTTTGTATCGACAAATGCAACGTTTCTCGAGGATAGCTATATTAGTGATCATAAACCTCATAGTAAGATTGTATTGAATGAAATGGAGCCTAGTACGACCAGTGCTCAATCAACAAGTGTTGTTGATCCATTGACATCTGAGAATCAGATGATTCCTAGTTAGGACACACTACCACCTAGACATAGTGGGAGGGTTGTACGATAACCTGAACATTATTTGGGTATAGGTGAGGGACAAGGTGTTTTCTATAATAATAGTGTGGATGATTCTTTGAAATTTAAGAATGCAATGGAAGATCCTGACAAAGAGGAATGGCTTAAAGCCATGAATATGGAGATGAAGTCTATGTACTCTAACTCAATCTAGGAACTTGTAGACTTACCGGATGGGGTAAAACCTATAAGGTATATGTGGATCTACAAGAGAAAGAGAGGAGTAGATGGGAAGGTAGAGACCTTCAAGACAAGGCTAGTGGCTAAGGGTTATACCCACAAAAAGGGGGTCGATTATGAAGAGACTTTATTACCAGTAGCCATGTTTAAGTTTATTAGGATTCTCTTATCCATTGCTGCCTATTTTGATTATGAAATTTGGCAAATGGACGTTAAGACTACATTCTTGAATGGCAATCTTGATGAAAGCATCTACATTGTGCAACCAGAGGGATTCGTGTCTCCAGATAGCAAAAAGTTTGCAAGTTGCAAAGGTCCATTTATGGACTTAAACAAGTATCTAGATCTTGAAAAATAAGGTTTGATGATGTGATCAAAACCTATAGCTTTGAGCAAAATGTTGATGAGCTTTATGTCTACAAGCGCATCATTGACAAGAAAGTAGTTTTCTTAGTCTTATACGTAGATGATATCCTATTCATTAGGAATGATGTAAGGGTATTATCGGAAGTAAAGGGCTGGCTGGCTAGCCAATTCCAAACAAAATATTTGGGAGAGGCAAGTTATGTTCTAGGGATCCAACTTATAAGGGATCGTAAGAACAAACTCATAGCATTGTCTCAAGCATCGTATATCGACACGATTCTTGTGCGCTTTTCGATGCAGAACTCCAAGAAAGGTAATTTACCTTCCAGGTATGGGGTTCACTTGTCTAAGGAACAGTGTCCTAAGACACCTCAAAGAGTTGATGATATGTATGCGTCAGCAGTAAGTAGTCTCTTGTACGCTATGTTATGCACGAGACCAGACATCTACTTTGTAGTGGGAGTAGCCAACAGATAGCAGTCCAACCAAGGATTGGATCATTGGGTTGCTGTTAAGACTGTTCTCAAGTATCTTCGGAGAACGAGAAACTATATGCTAGTGTATTCTAGACAAGATTTGATCCCGTTAGGATACACAGATTCTGATTTTCAGTCAGACAGGGATTCTAGGAAATCCACTTCTGAATCATTTTTCACCCTTTTGGGTAGAGCCATTGTGTGAAGGAGTATTAAGCAATCTTGTATGGCAGACTCCACCATGGAAGCCGAATATGTAGCCGCTTGTAAAGCTGCTAAAGAGGCTGTTTGGCTCCAAAAATTCTTGAGTGATCTGGAAGTTGTTCTAGATCTGGATAAGCCCATCACACTTTATTATGATAATAGTGGTGCTGTGGCTAACTCCAAAGAACCAAGAAACCTCAAGATATGGAAGCATATAGATAGGAAATATCATCTCATAAGAGAGATAGTGCAGAGAGGAGATGTGACCTTGACCAGGATGGAGTCATAGGACAATCATGTTGATCCATTTACGAAGACCATACCGGTTAAAGTGTTTACGGGTCACCTAGAGGTTCTAGGTTTATGAGAAATGTCTCACATGCTTTAGTGCAAGTGGGAGATTGTTGAGGTGTTTGCCCTAAAGATTGTAATTTGTGAATGTGAATTGAACATAAATAAAAGAAGTAAGTTATTCATTCAAATTGTTTCATACTTTTATATAACATGTGTATTTAACATCCAAGATTGCCAGATGAAATTTTGAGCTGAGTATATGAATTTCATATATAGATGGATTCAGTTTGAAATGAGCAATCTAAAGAGTCCGTAGATACCAAATAAAGCTGGGTACTTTATTTGTGGTTAATCTACAGCTGCGGTCCATTCCGCAATATACTGTGATCTTATCCTGGATCATTTATATAGTGATATGAGAATGGAGGCACCTTGTATGATGTGATCAAATAGGACTGGGCCACAATTTATATGAATCTCTCACTAAGTTTCGTTTATGCTGAGATCCATTTATATCGACAAATGATGGCTATAAATGGGTGATCTTAATCCTGAGTGTCTTATCGACTCTTTCAGGTTAGATCGTGATTTTTGACGTACCATAGGTGAGGTCGGAGTTGCATTCCTGATCAATATGCTCCGTATGTTGGGATCGCGGTTTGGCTTTGTTGGGGTTTATGCCCTAAAGATGTAATTTGTAAATGGATTTATGAAATAAATAAAAAGAAAAGTTCAATTCATTCTTGTTGTGTTGTTTATTTTATAACTTGTGCATATATTAACATCCTAGATTGCCGGATGTAATCTCGAACTGTGTATATGAGTGTCATATACGGATGGATACAGTAAGAGACGTGCAATCTAAAGAGTCCATAGATAGCAAATAAAGCGGGTACTTTATTTGTGGTTAATATATAGCTGCGGTCCATTCCGTAATGTACGGTGATTCTATCCTGAATCATTCATATTAGATATGGGAATGACGGCACCTTGTATGATGTGATCATATAGGACTGGGCCATGATCTATTTGAATCTCTCACCATAATCCGTTTACTGATGAGATTCATATATATCAACTAATGATGGCTATATGTGGGTGATCTTAATCCTGAGTATCTTATCGACTCCTTCAAGTTAGATCGTGGTCTTTGATATACCATGGGTGAGGTCAGATGTATTTCCAGATCAATATGCACCGTATGGTGGGATTGCGGTTTGGCTTGTGGCTGGGAAGGTTTGTACATAACAGTGGAATCCATTCATTCTTGTGAGAAGTAGATGGTAGTTCCCTTAAAGGATGATTCAGAGCTTGGACAATATAAGCGCTCTCCTAATTCCGTGAGGAAATAGGATTTATTGTCCATTAGAGAATCAACGGTACTTAAAGGATATATGTAATTAGAGGAGTATAACGGACATGATGACCCAGCTCTAACTATGAACTACTGTGGAGGATCACACCATGTGTAATAGCTATATCGATGGACACCGAGTTGTATCAGTCTCTGTAAAAGCATCTACAGTTGAGAGAGTGCAGCTTCGGGTTTTTAGTGTAATAACACCGGAGTTAATAATCAAGGAATATTAATTAAAGAATTTAATTAATGATTCTGAGGATTATTGGAGCTCAAAATACTGTGGGTCCATTAGGTCCCCTTGCTAGCCCGATCGATTTAGGTAACAATTGTCACGGTTAATTAATTGGATTGTCCAATTAATTGTGTTACGAAAGTGACACGTATTTATTCGGGAATTAATTGAATAATGAGATTATTAAATTAATGAATAATGGTGATTAAACAAATTAAATAATAATATTATTTAATTATGTTATTAATCACTAAATGGAGGGTGATAGTTAATATTTGATTTTAAATAGAATAAGATAATATGATTATTTTATTTTATTAAATTAAATATTTGAAATTGAATTTAAAATGTTTAAATTCAAAATAAATATTTAATTATCTTTTAAAATAAAAAATATGAGATATCATTTGAAAAGATTTAGTTCTAAAATCAAAAAGATATCAATTAAAAAGAATTTTAGTTATAAGAATATATATATATATATATATATATATATATGATATATATTGATAACAAAAACACAGCACACAAGAACATACACAAGTGTTTGTATAAGATACAAACTTACTGTGCGTGTAACAAAAAAAAAGCATCAGGTGTGCGTTAATTATTGAAGAGAAAAGAAGACAAAAGTGGTGTGCACTATTAAAACACAAGAAGAGAAAAAACGCACAGGTGTTAGTGAAAAAGAAAAAAAATATTTGATTTTTACTATATTTTTCTTTTATGAAACTGGAATTGTTCTAGTTTTTGGTTTTCTCTTGAAAGAAATTGTTTCTTCTTCTTTTCTCTACATCCTCCTAAGTTCCTGAGTACGTGACGTCCCTACACGCAGTTACCAGTTCCGGGAATAGCTAGGAAGATCAGTGGCACAGACAAGGAGCATATCGTAAAGTGAAGGAGCCTCCAAAAGTTAGTAAGGTTCTAAATTTTCTTTTAATATATTAATTACAATTTCCTGTGTTTACATATTGTATGTATTAGTTCCGGAAAAATAATTACGATCCTAAGTTCAATGGTTCCAAATCGTTTATGATATGTATAAAATTTTTAAAACCTATTTCCGCTATGTCACCAGTGAACGGGGTTCCAATAATTCGTATCAGAGCCAATTTTGTTTTCGGAACATGAAATTGTTTTCGATGCTCCTGTATGTATGATTGTGTAGGCACTATTTAAATTGACTGTATGTTGTTTTTGTATGTATATTAAATTTGTTAATTTACAAAAACATGATTGATCGTTAATTATATGGTAGTGTGGATTTAGGGTTCATGGGTTGTATTAATTTTTATTTATTTTTTTATTTTTTTCTGTTATTGTATTGTAAAAAAAAATTGTAACCTATATTGAAGACCTGGAAACAATGACGGAAAGGCGAAATCATAAATACGTATGACGTGGTACTGTTCACACAGTATTGTTCACGTGGTACTATTCATGCACTGTTCATGTGGGGTACTGTTCATGTGGTTCCGTTGGCAAGTGTTGCCTAGTGCGTTCCGTGCGAATTTCGTATTTCTGATTCATGAGATGAATCAGAGTGACCTGAAGAGATTGGAAGACTCGGAAATTACAAGAAGACCAAGGAATGCCTTGAGGATATTTTTGTAATTTTAGATTCAATTTTTTTTAGGTTAAATAATGCACAGTACTCGGTCAATTCATGTGTGTTTTATATTTTGTGATGATAAAAGCATTGTCATACATACATATGTCATTTAGATTAGTGTGCCTACACAAATATATTTGATATGTCATACATGCATCATAGCCTAATATTTTATGTATTTTTTTAATATGATTAAAATAGGTAAATACATTATTGGCTATGAAAATGAGATTAGTTTTTTAATAGTTAGAAAACTTGTTAATTCTCATTAATATTAATCTAGTTATTAAAGTGTTTAATAAGTTAGATTTATAGGGTCATTTATTGTAATAAATATTAACATGATTAATAACCTAATAATGAGTGAACCGAATAAAGTGTTAGAGTTTTAATAGTTAAAACATGGTAAACACTATCATAATAATCTGAGCTTAGTAAATAGTTTACAAAAGCTTAGATTATTCATTAATATATTAGATTTTTTAATTGTTAAAAATCATTAATAATTTATTAGTTAATTAGAATTTATTTCTAATAATGAATTTGTTAATGCGCTTGATAACTTGATTAAAGTTAGCCGTTTGATCCTGTAGAGTCTAGGTGCATTAACGGATAATAGAAAACCCTAATTTTTAAATAGTGAGTGGGAGAGGGATATATGACATATATATCCCACAGTCTCCATCATTAATTCAACACCGTGAGATCCGAATGGGGCCTCGTGACAACTTTGCTTTCGTCCTCCCTAAAGAGGGTTTCCACAAAGATCAATACCAAGGTTGACATCCTAACAGATAGGATTTCTGAGGGTATTTCGGGATTGACAGACCCTAAGGCAGCAATTCTCGAGTTAAGCTCGTGAGATCTGAAATGGTGGGTTACACTCACGAAGGTTTTGATTAAGTTTTGTTAATTAAAAACCTGATTGAATAAACGATGGTTGAATGATATTGAATAAGAGTTATTCTAGAATACCATTTGATTGAGAATGTCTTGGTCCAACATCATAGACTTGACCGACACTAAGGCGATACTTCTTTAGGGTATGTTGGATTGTTGTGGTATAGTAACTGTTTTTTTTTTTTGGTATTTCTAGTTCGTTAAACATGTTCATGCATCATGTTTAAATTTATGCCAAAGCACTCGCACTTGTTTTTTAATAAATGACTGAATGAATGTTTTATTTATTTCAGCAATTATGTCTTCTGCATTACTTCAAATTCTCGT